>CM041786.1:51830376-52544569 GCA_023375725.1 Nephotettix cincticeps | reverse complement strand
CCGGCAACTTTGTCCCGTACGAATGTGAGAGTGAATGGGCCAGTGTGGTATGTTTGAATGTGTGAGTGGCTGAAGTTTGTTTTTGTTTTTATAACTACTTTGTTTTTATAACTATTTTGTTACTGAATATTCATTGACGTTTGTTATGCAATGTAATCATTGTCGACACAATAAAAATATATTATTATAATAGAACTATTGTATTGAATTTTAAATATAAAAGAATAAGAACAGCTGTTTAGATGAACTGAAAGCATTCACTTTGGACATATCCATGATCTAACCTATTTCCCACAGGGAAGTAAATACAAACATTTTATTTATGACAATAAAAAACATTTTATATATGAAAAACCTAACTTGAAATTCCGTGGTTTTTATTAGAATAAAAAACATTTCATATATAAGGAAAATATAAGAACAAAGTCTTTCTTTATTGCAGTTCATAGAATTACTTATTTTTACTACAATAAAAAACCGTTTTATATATATATATATATATATATATATATATATATATAGATAAATATATAGATATATATATAGATATAAAACTGAATAAAAAGTCTCTTCACTGTAGTTAATTACTTATTCCAGTGTTTTTTATTGAAAACTTAACATTATTTCCCTCACATTGTTACAGAATGAAAACTCTCTAGCTTTCTTGCATGCTCCTTTTTCTTCTGTTAATTACTAATGCTGTATTTGCTGTATTATAAGCATATTATATTGAGTTATATGTTGACATACGTGCACCATGGTACATGGTTAATTAGCGTATTATCTTAAATGTTACTAGATATAGTATCTTGATTATTAATTATTTGTCAATTATTATGTGTTTTTTTGATCATGTTAATATGCACGTACTTACATAAATTAATATGTGATATTAACGTGAAAGTTGATTTTTTTTAAGTTCTTACATAGTTTTATGCAAAAACGTACCGTATTGTACTGCTGATTATTCTTGATTATTGTTAATTTATAAACATTTAAAGTTGATTTTTTTTTAAATTATAGATTTGAAAATTGAAAAAAATGGAGAAATACTTCAGTTCATTGTTTCTTTTTCTCCTGTACTGTAGAATATGTAAACGTACTTGTCTCTTTTGAATCTTTGAACTTTATTTTACAGTAGAATTTAAAGCCCGGGAAGATTTGAATTTGTCAATAGATTTGCAACTTTGAATAATCTACTTGTTGACTTTTTTTTTGTTGTTGATATTATTGATTTTTCAATTTTTAATTATAATGTGTTTGAATAAAACTTTAGAATTAATTTTTTAAACTTCTTTTCTTGTAATTATTCTTGAAAAGATTTGAAATGTTTGAAAAAAACTTTGATGAAACTCGAATCGAAATTGAAACGCAAGAGAATTTGAATAATTCGAATATAAGAAAAGTTTTTGTCAAAAATGAAATAATAAAAAAAGTTTTTTTTAAAAATAATATTTTTATTATATTAAATTTTTTTGTAAAATCGATTTTAAGTCATTTTGTTTTATTAATTTTTTCTTAATTTTTTTTTTTTATTCTTGCACGTTTTTTTGTTTTTGACGAAAGTCATAAACGTTTGTTGTTGTGACGGTATGAAGCGATAATATCTACTGAAGTACGAGGTGGAATAGACAAGATGTCAAGGTGTGGTGTCAGACTAGAGATGTCAATGTTGTAATTTATGAGCAGTAGAGAGAGACGTGTGATGGGACTGGTGAAGGTGGAGGGGTATCATGTGACCAGTCAATGGCAGGTGTACGTGCTGTGAGATCGGTTGGCGGGGGGTGGGCACCTTGATCTAGCTAAAAATAGCTAAAAATACGAAGCCCGTACGTCGTTTCCAGGAAAATCGCACACAATAACTTGTTCTCTTTATAGATTTGCGCTATAAAAAATTTGAATTATCCAAAAATATTATTCTAATTAACCAGGATATTTTAACTGTTTATATATAAAATTCTAGGGACCAAATCAAAATTTCGAAATAAAGAAGTTTTCGAATTACAGAAGTTCGAATTATCCACTGTAATTAAAACCAATTCACTTCTATATGCACACCATTTTACTGAGTTCAATGATACAGAAGTTCATGAAATTTCTGCTTTTAGGAATCAAATGATTTTTCAAAATACCAGATGTCTCGCTTGTTAAAACGACGTTCAGTTCAAGTGTCTCTAGAAGAGGCGGAGAAAGAAATGGGAGGAAGAACTTTGAGTCTGCATGATGTAGAGGCTTTACTAGCAGAGGGAGGGATTGAAATCAACCCTCAGTTGGGGAAGAGAATAGCATCTGATGATGTCACACGATTTATCTACGTTAGAGGTCAGTCTCAACTTATAGTTTTTTACTTAACCCTCCAAGTGTCTATTGTAATTTTTCCAGGGTCGCAATGATTAAAGTGGTTGTGTAGAACATAAAAAATTATAATCAATTCTAAAAGTATATGTTATAAGGTATCTTTTATTAAGAATTATATGAGGAATTCACCAGTACTCAAGACATTACTTGCATAGAGATATTTCTGTGGAAATCTGTTGATTAATACTAGAAGTGGTAAGCTTTTTACTTTTAACTGTAACATAAAAACGATTACCAATATCTTCTTGAAATATTAAGTATAAAGAAAAAAAAAACATAAAACATGCCCCCCCTTATAACCACTAACCACAAAAGCAAAACAGGTGTCCACTGCAATCCCAGTTAAGCCTACAAATGCAGTCAAATTCCATCCAAGCCGGTCACCGTTTATTTAAGGTGGGCCCCTCACTCCGTTATACCACACATTTGCAGCCGAATTGGGATTGCTCATGGTCGGGATTTGAACCGTAGCACTTCCGAATGGCTAGAACGTTACGCTCGTAGCGCAGCACTTTAGCCAGTTGAGCCACCAGTGCATAGGAGTAGAAGGCGCTTACTTGGTTATAAGACATGCTCGGTGGCAGTCTAGCGCACTTCGTGAGCAGGTTTGGTTGTTTGCCCCCAGAGGGCAACACGGTCAGGTCACGGAGGCGCTAGTATCTAACGCAGTTCACTAAATTGACGACAGATGCCTCCACCTGCCACTTCTTATTGAATATGTAAATGCGTCGTAAATTACGACTTTGCCATTTCTAGGGTTAAAAGATAATAATAGTCAATTTTTCTTTTATATTTATATTTTAGTCTACAAATCATATTATCACACACATATATATATATATGTTATAGTTATAAAAATAAAAATCTAATGTAAGTCGTTGAATAGTAACCAAATAATGAAAGTTTGCATGCTTAAAAGTCAAAATTTACTTACAAAGTTATATTTAATTACTACTAATTAATTATGCCATGTTATATTGTAGAATAGTGTCACTTCCATTTTGATCAATAAAACATTGTATTTCAAATCATAAACAAGAGTCTTTTTATTTAATTGCATCCTTAACCCTAGAAATGTCAAAGTCGTAATTTATGACGCATATTCAATAAGAGTTGGCAGGTGGAGGCATCTGTCGTCAGTTTAGTGTACTTGTTAGACACTATTGCCTACGTGACCGTGTTGCCCTCTGGGGGCAAACAACCGAAACTGCTCTCGTAGTACACGAGCCTGCCACCGGGCAGGTCTAGACTGGGAACGAGTGCACTCTACACCAGACCTTGACACTGCCTATAACATCTTCAACAATGCTCTCCAAATCGCCCTTGACTCCACATGTCCTGTGAGGAAAAATAACGTGAGCAGAAAGAAAAAACAACTCAAGTACTATGACCCTGAAGCAAAAATCCTCAAAGAGAACTTTTTGAAAGCTCTACGCAAGTATGAGATGACAAATAGAAATGAAGACAAAGAAGAGATGATAAATAAAAAGAGGATCTACAACATGAAACTCAGAAACCTTAAAGTTTCCTCCACAACCTATTTCATTGAACAGGCTGACAACAAATCAAAGGCCTTATGGCAAGTAATTAACAAGGAACGAAAAGGAAAATGTGAAGAGAAACCCCACATTGTGCTGGAAGATGATGGGAAGGTCATAAACAACCCCACAGAAGTAGCCGAGCACCTAAATCTCTACTTCACAAAAATAGCCGAAAAAACAATCAGCCAGAACAGAACCACCCCAGTGAATCCAGCGACCTCATTGAACGGAGGGACACCAATCTGCTTGCCATCACTTGCCCTGACTCCAACATCTTACGAGGAAGTACAAGCAGTCATAAACTCTCTCCAGCCTAAAACATCAAGTGGATCAGACGAATTCTCATCAAAGATGGTCAAGCATTGCTCACATGAACTCATTCCAGCACTGGTCAGCCTAGTAAACAAATCTTTTGAAAGTGGCCAGTTCCCATCTGCTTTGAAAGTGAGTAAAGTATACCCAAAGCACAAAAAAGGGCCAACTACACAAGCACAAAACTACAGACCTATCTCTCTTGTCTCCACTTTTTCTAAAATACTGGAAAAAATTGCATTAGCCAGACTAATGACACATCTCACCGATTATAACTTGTTAACCGAAAATCAACATGGCTTCAGAAAAAACAAATCAACATCATCGGCTATAACCTCCCTCATTGAGTATGTTCTGGACCAGATAGACAATGAACAATTTATATCTGCCATTTTCCTAGACTACAGCAAAGCGTTTGATTGCCTAGGCCACAATTTGATAGGTACAAAACTTGAGAGACTTGGCATAAGAAATCTAGCCCTTCAGTGGTTCAAAAGCTATCTCACAGGGCGCTCACAAATTGTGGAGCTTCAACATACAACAAACAACATCACAACGAAGCTCAAGTCCTCAAAAAGCGAACTGACCAGAGGTGTCCCACAAGGCTCTGTCCTAGGCCCAATCCTATTTATTCTCTTGACAAATGACTTCCCCAAGGAAATCGAGAGTGACAATACCACTGCAATTATGTATGCTGACGACACTACAATTTTAGTAAAGGACGATACAGCCGTAGGCCTCTAACAAAACTCAAAATCCACCCTTGAAAAAGCAGTTCTTTACTCAAAACTGAACGACTTGGCTATTAATCCATCAAAAACAACAATAAATTTCAGCAAAAAGAGAGACCAAGCTCATCAAGTAGAAGAAGTAACAATAGAAATCCATACAAAATTTCTTGGCGTCATTCTAGACAACAAACTCACTTGGGCAGAGCACATAGACCAAGTATGCAAAAAAATCAGCACCGGGATTTATGTTGTTTGAAGAATGAACCATATTGGCAAACTCTCAGTTGCTAAAACAGCCTACTATGCTTTGGTCGAGTCACACTTACGATACGGCCTGACAGCATGGGGCGGATCCTCAGCCTACAACATCAACCGGATCCTTGTACTACAAAAGAAAGCTGTAAGAACACTTGCCAACCTTGAACCAACGCAACCATGCAGATCAGCTTTCACAAACTTAGGAATTCTAACAGTGGTAGCCCTCTACATACTGGAAACCATTATGTATGTAGATAAACTAAACTTACCACAAAACAAAGACCTCCATGACTACAACACCCGCCATGGCTCGAAGTTTGCCTTGCCTGTACATAGAACATCATCATGGGAAAAAAGCCATCCTACGCAGGCCGCAAAATGAGGAACCATCTTCCAGACTACATGAAGAACCTGACTGGCAAGATACTGCATCAAGAGTTGAAAAACTGGCTGATTCAACGACCATTCTACTCACTAAAGGAATTTAGTGAAAACTTCAAAGACTTTCAATAAAAATCTCTGTAACAAATGACACTATTGTAATTCTTTAAGAATGAATAATAAAGAATATTGTATTGTATTGTATTGTATTGTATAACCAAGTAAGCGCTTTCTACTCCTAGGCACTGAGTGGCCGAGCCGGCTAAAGCGCTACGCTTACGAGCGTAATGTTCTAGCCATTCGGAAGTGCTAGGGTTCGAATCCCGACCATGAGCAATCCCAATTTGGCTTGCAAATGTGTGGTAAAGCGGAGAGGGGTGCCCACTTTAAATAAACGGTAACCGGCTTGGGTGGAAGTTGACGGCATTTGTAGGCTTAATTGGGATTGCAGTGGACACCTGTTTTGCTTTTGTGGTTAGTGGTTATAAGGGGGGGCATGTTTTATGTTTTTTTTTTCTTTATACCTAATATTTCAAGAAGATATTAGTAAGTATTGTTATGTTACAGTTAAGAGTAAAAAGCTTGCCACTTCTAGGGTTAAATTAGAAAAGCGAAATTCAAATATATTTATATAAAACAATAAGTGTTGAAATTATATATACATAAATTTTTAATATTTTAGGTCTATAATAATAAATTAATGTTTAATCTAGCTCCAAAGAGTATTGAACTAATTATTGTTTTATATTTCAGAAGGCGATCAATTGGAACCCTCACAAAATGTGAAAATCTCAGAGTTGAACTATGGCAAAGAAGAAAACTCTAAACACCCTTTTGTTAAAATCAAAGAAGAAGTAATTAGCTGTGATGAACTTTCAGATTCAGAATTGATGAGAGAAGTAGAAGCTATTGAAACTGTTCATAGTATGAAGGAGGAAGAAGCTGTCTTGGTAAATAAAGTAGAAAATGAAGAATTTGCCACAGATGATATTTTTGAAAACGAATCCAGCTCTGAAGAAACTTTCTTAAATGATATAACATTGATGAAAGAAAATAGTGGTCTTTCTCAGGAACAAATTTTAGCTATTATTAGAGATCAGAATAGAGGGAAAATTGAAGAATTTGATCATAATTCCCCGTCAACAAGCAAAGATGTACCTTATTTATTGGAAGAATATCCTGATGACGCAAGAAAAGATGTTGAATCATCTACAGTTGGGACGATTGATGCAGGGCCTTCATCTAATCATCAGGCTAAAACATCAGCTATGCTTTATTTTAAAATGATGGAAAGAATGTATGACTACAAAACCAAAGAAAAAACTAGTCAAAAAAAGGAAATTAAGAAAGGTCCAAAGCTTAGTAAAGATTTTGTAGCAGGTGTTTTAATTGGTAAAAGAAATCAAGCAGATACAAAACCTGTAGATCTATCAGTGTTGGCATCTACTTCAAGTGATTCTGATCAAGATTCTCAACACAATTTGCCTTGTAAGATTTCTGAACTTGTATTACCAAATATATCTAGTGTATCTATATTTAAGAGGAAGGGGGATGAATTAATAGGAAAAAAAGACAAACATGTAGACACTGTTGGAGTAGAAAAAGTTACAAACTTATCATCAAGTGAATCAGATGATGATTTTGTTGAAGTTTCTCCATGCAATGAATCAGATATTAGCAAAATTGAAACTAAAAACTCTAGTGGAATTCATATTGAAATTCAAGCCACTAATGGCCCCTTAGAAAATGATATTTTTGCTGATGTATTTTTAGATAAATATAAAGCAAACATTGAAAATGAAAGGGATGATAATCTAAAGTGTGTTAACGGAAATCATGTGCAAATTGAAATTCAGCACTTCACAGGGCCCATTAAAGATGATACATTCTCTAATAAAACAAATAACTCCAATAAAAATGTAAAAATAAAAAGGACTGAAAATTCAGGAGACAAAGATATCAATTTCAAAAAGGTAGATGAAATTAAAGTTGCTCTAAAAAAAAATGCCGGGAGTTATATTGATGAAAATATTCCCATGCATGCAAACTCAGATGTATCAGATAATTCTACTGATGATTTGTTACCTGATTTGGAAAAAGAAAACATTATATGTAAACATGAGAGGGAAACTATTTTGGCTGAAAAATCACTAGATGAACAACTTGATGACTGTGAGAATAAGGATAATTCTAGATTTCCAAGTATACAAAAGGACCAAGAAAAAATAGGAGCCAATGAAGAAGTTGATGATCCGATCAGTAAAGAAGACAGGACTGTTAAAAATATCCCTAATGAAATACCTAAGAGAAAATTAAATACTAAACAGTTGGAAAAGTTACAGGTAAATTATGAAAGATATCATAATTTATTTTAAAAAAAACAGAACTGCCTTAACCCTTTCAGTACCAATGTCCGGACAACGGCAAAATGTGCATAAAAAGCCAGCATTCAACTATACGAGTGTCTAAGAAAAAAAGACAACTTTTTTATTCTTGATATTTTTGTTATATTTTTGTGTTTAGACTATGAAGAACGAATTAACCCTTTCAGGATTAACAATGTTTTAAAACGTCATTATTTGAGAGCTGTTAAGGAGTAAGGATGAAAACTCAAAATGCACCTTGAAAGAGTAAACATTTTTTTTATTTTCAATAAATTACATTGCAACATGGAATAAATATAGTTAGAAATGTGTTTTAGGTTCAAAACACCCTAAAATAAACATTTTAGAACTTTTTTCAGTTAATTTTTCTATTCTCAAATATTTAATCAAAGTAACTAAACAAGCACCGAGTGATGTTTAGCAAAAGAATAACTCAGCTACTGAGATGCAGGTGTCAATAATAGGTGGAGTGTTGAACGCTTTCAATTTTATTACCTTCTGAACCTTCAGTTCTAATACATAATAGGTCTAATAAAATGTCATGCCGCGCCAACACTTATCCCGCCGAAACTTCCCGCTGCGACCACACCGCCTGAGAAACCCTCCGCAGATTACCCACAACCTACCGAATACACCAATAGACATGTTCCACACAGGAACAGGAATATAAATCAAATGGTTTTTTGTGTTTTTCTCATGTATTTTTTCAATTTTCATCTTTCACCATAGAATCAGCTCAAAAATCTACACAATTTAGTTCCTTAAAGTTTTTCTCTATCTCCAACGGTTACCGAGATATTAAAAAATCTAAACACAGTATATTGTATTTAGAGGCTCCAATGCTAATCTTATGGAGAATAAGGAAAAATTAATATTTCCCTTATTAATTATCAGTTTTGGATGAAACTTGGTATTCAGCTTTATTTCAATGGGATGAATAAGTTTATGCTAAAAAATCATAGTTCATGTGTTCCTCACAGCAGCAAACCTATATACTCTCTCCCATGTTAATCTTAAGGAGAATAGGCCAACTCCTTTACTTATGTCCAAAAATTGATAAAATTTTGTACATGGTCAGAATTAAAATTGTTTATGGTAAAAATGCCTACTTTCAGTATACCTCAACGCAGCAAACCTGCATACTCTTTCCCATGTTAATGTTATTTCAATAATATAATATGCAAATACTCTTATCTATCAAGAGGTATTGATTGATCAATCTTGTCATATACTTGTATTATTATTGCCATATTATTGAGATGGAAATTCTTATTTATATATAGATAAATGGAAACTAATAAAAATTCCTGCAGTAAAAGTATTTGGTTTCGTGTTAAAAATTGTATGAAGTTGAATGTTAGATTACCCTTATTTATTTTTAAAATATATTTTTAGGAAATATTGGAGACTAAGGAACAAGAAATTATGGTAGATCGAAACAGAGAAGACCGCTTGGCTACTTCAGTGACTGATCAGATGTATCAAGAAGCTCAGGTAGAGTAGGAGTGTTAGTTTTCTTATGCATGATCATTAGTATTTATTCTTCTCCATTCATTATTCATAATGCTTATACATTTTTAATGTAACAAATATCATTAAAAATATCTTGAAAATTATATCCCAGACAACCACAAAATCTATTCTCAATTCCTATTCAGTAGAACATCTATTATCTGGATTAACAGGAACTGACCCATCCAGATTATGAAAATTACATTAACACGTTCGCTCTGATAATTTTTTTCCCGATTTATAACGTTTTTGGAAACCCCGACTTGCGCCACCAGTGGACACCGTTACTATGGCGATTTCACTCTATAAATTGGCATTCCGGAGTCTTTTTTAATGGTTTAACCATGTATTCGTGATTTTAGAAGGCAATCAAAATGTGTCCACCGGTGGTGGACTAAATTTGGTACATGAACCAAATTTAGGTTACATTACTTATAAAACACCAAGTTACAAAAAAATTGTTTTTATTTATGACAATAAAAAACATTTCATATATGAAAATACTAACTTGACATTCAGTCTTTGCAGTTAAAATTCAGTCTTTTAGTTAAGGATTTATTGGTTTTAATACAATAAAAAACATTTCATATATATGAAAAATACAAGAAAAAAGTCTTTCTTTACTGCAGTTCATAAAATGACTTATTTTTACTACAATAAAAACCTGTTTTATATATATATATATATATATATATATATATATATATATATAAAACTGAACTAAAAAGTCTTTCTTCACTGTAGTTCAAGGATTACTTGTTCTTTTTGAGTACGTAGCATGGCCACTGGTGGTACACGTCGACCCCGAGTTATATCGACATGATGACAGGTCGACGTGTACCACGGGTGGTACACGGTTTAATTAGCGTAATTAATATCTTAAATTGTTACTAAAACGGTACCAAAATAGTACTGTTGATAATTAATTAATGATGTCTTATTATTATTATAAACAAACTTTGGTTTTTTTGAAAAGTCTATTGTAATTTGAACACATACTTACTTTTGACTTAAATTTAATTCGTGCGCCACCGGTGGACACGTCGGAGCGAACGTGTTAACTTGTTCATGACAGCGTGGGCCTTATTTGAGCCATGATGACTTTCTTAAATGACGTCAGGAGGCCCACGCTCAGCATTAGCAAAGTGCGTTGTGGGCCAGAAGAAGACCACGTTTGTCTTGAGTTGATATGAAGATTGTAGAGTTCTCGGCTAAATGTTAACCGATGATAAATAGTGTATGGAAAATGAGAATGTTTATGATTATCTGTCTTTGTAACTCGTATACCTCTATTGGCCCATGGCCATTCAATTTGAAGGTAACAAAAATATAAGTAAGTGTTTATTTTGAAAATAAGTGTTCACACATTGCTCAGATCATCATGATGGACCATTTCACAAAAAAAAATACGATTCCGGTTTTTGAAAACATATTCTAATATTTTAACCTGTATATTAAAAAATCTGGCAAAATCATGATCCTTACGAACGTGTTAAAAAAAGGGCTAGCTCACACTATTTGAGAAAGAGTGATTTAAAATAGTATATTTTCTTTCACAGCCAAGTTTAGTAAAGGGTTTATTTAAAAGAGGTATAAATTAAAATCTTTTTTCAAGCACTGAAGTGTATATTATGAGTACAGTGGAACCCCTCAAATCCGAATCCCGGAAATCCAAAATCCTGGCATATCCGAACATGTTCTTACTGTAGGAAGCCTCCCTGAAACGTGGGGGATCTTTAATCCTTGTTAAATTAGATTCAGGACTAAACTACCAAACACTTGATGTTTCTAATTATTGCATCAACTCTTTGTGTGAGGCCTCTGCAGTTACTTACTTGATCTCAATATGATAATTTTAAATGTTTATAGAACTCCTGATTCAAACATTCATGTTTTTATTGGTCATCTTAAAAAATTTATTTGTTATTTAATGAATAAGAACTACAAATATTTTGTCTTAACTGGTGATCTAAATGTAGATATTTTAAAATTTGATAGTAATGTTGATGTGCAACTTTTTGTAAACACTCTTAGATCTTTGGATCTGTATTCATTAAGTAGACTTCCCACTAGAAATAAGGCATCTGGAAATTATATTTTCAAATATTGACAACTATTGATGTTAGCGTTCCTTACTGAAGCAAGACATAATCTCTGATCATGCTGGAATTTTTGCCTCCTCAAATTTGAAACGTATAAAACCATCCAAAGATGCTTCTGAGGGCAGGACCAAACGTATTTTAACTCCAAATAGGTTAATTAATTTTAGGGATGGTTTGGATTGGAATTTTTTTTGAATATTTATTTCAATAGTATAAATATAATTTGTAATTCTTTTCTCAATTTGTTTATATCACAGTTTAATTTATACTGCCCACTAGTTAATGTTAAGCATAAAATGAATTTTAAATGTAAAAATAATTGGTTTACACCAGACCTTAAACTTATGAAGTCCTACTTAATAATTTTTTATGGCATTTGGAAGCATAATGCATCTCAGGATGATGAAATTAAATATAAGAACTTTAACCCTCGGAGTGGTAAAGACACTGCAGCGTCTATTTATCGCGAATACCGCCACGATGGCAGGTGGAGGCATCTGTCGTCAGTTTAGTGAACTAGTTAGACACTAGCGCCTACGTCACTGTTGCCCTCTGGGGGCAAGCAACCAAATCTGCTCTTGTAGTGCACTAGACTGCCACTGGGCATGTCTATAACCAAGTAAGCGCTTTCTACTCCTAGGCACTGAGTGGCTGAACCGGCTAACGTGCTACGTTGACGCGTGTAACGTTCTAGCCATTCGGAAGTGCTAGGGTTCGAATCCCGAACATGAGCAATCCCAATTTAGCTTGCAAATGTGTGGTATAGCGGAGAGGGGGGCCCACCTTAAATAAACGGTGGCCGGCTTGGGTTGACGGCATTTATAGGCTTAATTGGGATTGCAGTGGACACCTGTTTTGCTTTTGTGGTTAGTAGTTATAAGGGGGGGCAAGTTTTATGCTATTTTTGTTTAAACCTTGATATTTCAAGAAGATATTAGTAATTATTTTTATGTTACAGTTAAGAGTAAAAAGCTTGCCACTTCTAGGGTTAAAAAATTATATAAAAGGGCTTATTTATTGTAGAAGAAAATAATCTAAAATAAATATAAAACAACATGGCAAACTGTAAAAAAGAGGCTAGTGATTTTATTGCCAAAATTAATTCTTCATGTCTTTCTCCTGATGAACTTAATTATTAATTTGTTAATGTACCTATTAACCTGTGTAATGGTTTCACTCATTATGATGATAAACACCTTTGTTAGATTAGATTATTGAAATGACGACCATACTACGAAGTAGGTATTTTAAGCCAAGTATGAATGAGAATTGAGTGTAAGATGATTGTGGCGTGATCTTGTAGCCTTGTTACTGACTAAGGCTGACATGTTCCTTAGACAGGACTGTTAATTAATAGCCTAACAGCCGATAGCATTTGTTAATATGTCGAATAAATTTTCTCAACGCCAGAGTATTATTGTAAATGATTTTAAATTGAATTTGATTAATTTCAAAACTGTTAAATATGTTGTGATGGGACTTAGCTCTTCCAAAAGTGAGGACATTTATGGCCTATCTAATTTAACCCTTAAGAATATAATTGTGTTGCCAGTCGCACATATTTTTAACTTAATTTTGACTGCAGGTGTTTTTCCAGACTTGCTAAAATATTGTAAGGTAATCACAATTTTCAAAAAATGACTATAGGAATTGAGTGAAAACTATCAACCCATTACATTAGTACCTGTGATAAGTAAAATAATTGAATTATGTATGTTCAAACAATTGTACAAATATTTTTCTTTTAATAACTTATTAGATAACAAAAAATTTGGATTTAGACCATATCACTCAACATCCATGGCTGTTGAATGTGTTGTTGATGGAATCTGATTGGTTTCGAGAAAAACTAGTGGTGGGTGCTTATCTTATTGACCTGAGTAAGGCATTTGATGTGGTAAACCACTCATCTTAAAAAACTGAATTATTATGGTGTAAGGGAAAATGAGTTAAGCTTAATTAAAAGTTATCTGGAGAATCAAAAGCAAATGGTAAAAAAAATCACAAATCCTCTAAGTATCAAAACGTAATTTTAGGAGTCCCTCAGGGCCCAGTACTTTGGCCTTTCTTATTTTTAGTTTTTGTTTTAATGATTTCAGTGCTAATGCAAACTCCATGATGGTTCTGTATGCAGACAAAGTGTTGTCAGAGCAAAGAAGGGCACTACCCTTCTTTTCTCTGATTATGACTCTTTGGCTCTTAATGAAAAGTTATCTGCTTCTTTAAAACAAGCTAAAAACTGGTACAAAGCTAACAAACTAGTCATTAATGAAAGTAAAACTGACATTATATCTTTCACACTTAAAAAAGGTATTCTTGATACAAATGTTGATTCTTTTAAGTCTGTTAAATTATTAGGTGTTACATTGGACAGTAAATTGTCTTGGAGCTTCCATGTCGAAGGAGTGTGTAAAAACTTTCAAGGGTAATTTTTTTAATGAGTAAACTTAAATTCTGTATTAATTTTGAAATCCTACTAATGACCTATTTTGGTCTTTTTCATTCTCACCTTTCATTTGTTGTTTGTGTTTGGGGCAACTATAATAATACAAATACAATTAGATTGATAGTTGGTCTTTATCCACTAGAATCATGCAGAAATTCTTTCATTAATTTTAAAATTATGATACTTCCTAGTATTTTCATTTTTCAAAATTTGTTCCATGTAAAAGAAAATATTAATTCTTTCATTTCTCATGAATTAATCCACCACAGTCATAATACAGTGCAACTCGGTTATTGCGGCCTCGGCCATAACGTCAACTCGGATATAACGTCATTTATTTTTAGGTCCCGCCAAACTATATGTATTTACATAGGAAAAAACCTCGGATATATCGTCAGTAAATTCTCAAACCTCGTATATAACGTCAAGAAAATCGGGCCGAGATGAAGGCAATATATAGCTAAATAGAGAAAGTTCGGTCGGTGGTGCAACGTGAGGGCTGCGGCTATTGTTTAGCTACATTCTATTTTTAGAAACGGCATTTTATTGCTGTCTTACCGCTAACCACCCCAACCCCCTCCCCCTACCCTATATCCGCTGTGGCCGTCATCAAGGTCAGTGTCAGTGACTCACGTCACATCAAAGCACTGTGATGCTGTTCGTACGTACCTACAGTTCGTGTAGATATCGTTAGTTCAGTGTATGTCTTTTACAGTTTGTTTTTCGTTAATTTAATTGACGAATGCAGTATTGAAAAATAATGGCAAAAGTTAAGAGAAAGGTTTTGCTGAAGAAAAGGTGTGAGTTATAAGAGCGTGTGAGGAGGGTCGTAAGATAGCAGACTTGTGTTCAGGCTTGTTTTTAAAATCGAACCAACAGTTGAGTTCACCAAGCCGAACTTCATTGCAATATTTTCAAATTCGATTTTTTATATAGTAGAGTAGTCAGTCAGTCATAAACATAAACTTACATAGTATTTCAAATTACCTTCATTAAATGTCTTAATTTCATGTAAAAAATGTGTTTCCCTATTTTTCCTCGGTTTTAAATTAACATTATGTAACCTCTTTTATAGCGTCACTCTGATATAGCGTCATTAATTCTGTGATCCCTTCAATGACGTTATAACCAAGTTCCACTGTACTAGGTTCGAACAAAATCTTTTTCTTCCAAACTTAAGACTTAGCAAGGCATTACAAAACCATGGATTTCAACAAATTAAATTATTTAATAAGTTTTCTTCTAGTACTAAAAAATTACCTTTCAATAGATTTAAGTCTGTAATTGAATCCTGGTTGAAGCACGAGACATTTTATTCCACTGATGAATACATAGCATGTGAAATGAATGATGTCTTGGATTAAGTTGGATGGAAATTATGTTTATGTTATGTTTTGCACTAATAGATTATTTATTTTTTTATTCTATTTAACCTTTATTTATATAAACTCCCCAAATTAAGCAATTTTATATTTTTAAGAGCACATACTTATTTAGATTTTTTTTTGTTTATTTTATTTGTAGTTGTAAGTCTGGACAAATCCTAATGCAATTCCTGTTATTTAATGAAAATAAAAAATATTCTATTCTAAAAAAAATCTATTGTATTCAACTCTGCTTTTCTATACTACGCAGGACGCACGCATCATTCTCCCATCGCCCACTTTAGTAAAAATCTTAGTGTCAGGGCAGTCGCTAAGAAATTTTATTTCTAGCTAAAAACATACCCGGATTAAGGGGGAGCGTGCTGGTCTAGGGGTAGAGCACAGAGCTTTGGTGCCCAACGTCCCGGGTTCAAATCCCCCCAATCACCAATGGCTTTTCGCTATGTGATAATGCCGCAACTCAAACAGGGGTGCGCAAAAAGCTGCTACGGCTGAAGTGCCTTGTGAGTAATCTGCCCCTTCCAATAAAAAAAACCGGGTTATTGATGGTCCGAATTATTTGTGCTCTACTGTACCTTTTTGGAACAGCAAAAATTTGACTCAATAGTCCAACAAATCTGGTAACAGATAATAATTGAGTGTGAACTACTACAATTTTTATTTTAAAAACTTTTTACCTTGTTGTTGTTGTGTATGTTACCCTACATACGTTTGTCATGGATATGTCTTAGCTCTTGGGGGTATTGGCAATCCGTCAGACCAAAATTCGAAACAGTGACGTCATATTTCCCAAAGGTTAATAGCTTCCATCCTTGTTATTATTCTGTTAAGCTTCATCCGCTCACGTGAGTGGCAGATTGCCGCCTTTTTAAGTTTTAGTGTGTATTAGGCCAGTCAAGGTAATCAGAAGCTTCAGCCCCGGATGCATCACTCACCCACTACTATTACGACAAGGGGGTGGTATTTTATTCTTTTTATCGTTGCTTTTTCGGTCTCACAGATAGCCATTAGTTCACTGGGTCCTAAATGGCGGCTATACTCGAGTGGGAAAATATGCTTGCAAAGGTCATTGCAGTATTACTTGTAACATCTATAATGAAAAATTAGATGAAAATGTTGGTAGAAAGTGAACTTAAACCCAAAAATAACCTGTAAATTTACAAAAAATGTATTTCTTAAGATAACATATTTTGCTTTGATATACTAATCTCTTGTAGGTTAATTGTTATAGATTGAAAAAATCTTTGAAACATTATTTTTAATATCCTTTGTTTAAGTACCCACCTTTAATAAATATAATTGAGTAAAAAAAACTTTCAAAACGTACAAAATGCAATAGGCGGCAAATTGCCGCCACATGAGCGGATGCAGGTTAAAACGTATTATACATAACAACTTTAATGATTCTGCCAGGTTATTGTTGTTTTGGAGTAAGTTTTCTTCTATGTTGACCCTATACACATTTGCTGTAGGAGCTTCTGCGTCTCTTTGGAGTACCGTTTGTTGTGGCACCGATGGAGGCAGAGGCTCAGTGTGCCTTCATGGACCTAGCTGGACTTACGCAGGGCACCATCACTGATGACAGTGATATCTGGCTATTTGGAGGGCGCACCGTCTACAAAAACTTCTTCGACCAAAAGAAATATGTGCTGGAATTTAAAGCTGACAATATAAATCATTACTTTAGTAAGTATGATGTAAAGTGCAATCTCTGTATCATCTACTGATTTTCTCAGAATCATATTTGATTTTTTTGGATATGAGGATATTAAATATTTTTTTCTCTGAATTTGTATTCCTCTATTATCTTGTTTAAATATGCATAAAAAATGAAAGAATTAATAATATTATAAGTAAATTAAAAAAAGTGTTAATTAACAACAGACAAAATTCCATTTTATGATTTACTAAAAGAGGATCGTTTGACTTAAGCATTTCCAGCCTTCGTTGAAGAGGTGGAACAGCTGTTTATTTTAACCCATAGGTTCTAAAGACTGACTATTACCATACTGTCAGATTGCGCATTGCGTAATGACTAAAGACGGTATTCGTTCAGCAGTTCCATGGTTTTTTGTTAGGTAGCAGTAAACTGTTTTTAGGCAGGTTAAAACTGCCACTTTTGCCCTAGTAGTTGCACTGTGTCTCCAAAGATAGCTTGAGTAGTTTGTAACGTGATTGATCACTTTTCACCTTCTGTTGTTACAAAAACGTTTTTTATGTAATGCGATATAAAGCATTTATTACGAGTGGTTTTATTGAAAATATTCTCAACGAAAGTTGCTGGAAGAGTGGTGATAATGACAGTGAAAATGTAGGAAATGAAGAATTAATTGAAAATAAAGTGAGTAATGAGGAAAGTGACATAATGATGAAAGTGATTTTGAAACAGGACCTGAACCTGCTCTTAGGCCTAGGCATCTAGAGCAAAAATGTCAGCCCCAGGCAGCAGTTTTGGATTTTGAAACTCAGAGCACACATCACAATAAACAGAGTTGTTTAACTAATTTATTTTTGCCAGTTCACCAACCTATTGACTAAGTAAAACCCCTCATAACCAACCTCGGTTTTACCGGTCCTCGGAATATCCAGCAGCTTCCTAGAAGAGGTATCAAAATGTATTTCCACCGGCTTTTGAACATGTAAAGTACACTCTAGCTTCCACTACTTGTGCGGATTTCACAAAAAAAACACCAACTTAACCTAAAGAGTTTATCCTAAAAGTTTTTTAGTTATAGAATAACTCTAGTTATGCGATCAGTGGTCGCGTTAATCTGTTGGCAATCAAGAGCCACTCATTAGTTTTAGCTCTGTTGGAAATAGCAACTGTATTTTTCCAATCAACTTTAGAAAAGATTATTTTTTTGGGTTATGTTTACTTGTTCACGTCAGCCCAATGACATGACAGTTCATTGCCACCTCGATTTACTCTAAAATCTCGGTTTTATTTTGTCAAGAGTTTTGTGTTTGATGCTGCTTTATCATTTTACTGAACTGTGGTGTAAAAAAATTAATGTGTCAAAACGAAAAAGTAACGTTGTGCCAGTCAAACAAAAGCCTAATTCGATCGAACGTATTCATAAAGGCGAATCTGTGTCTAAAATACGTAATGAACCAAATGTGGAAAAAGCACATGTAATGACTGGCGAAGAAATCGGAAACAATTAATGACTTTCGTAGAGAGACAGAGAGTGAAAATGTTTTTATCCAAGCAATGATATTTGAGGAAACCTTCCTATGGCATTTTGTATTGATTTTATAAACGTAAGTACTTTTTTCAATAACAATCACATGGACTCACATTATGACTATATTTATCAACTGCATATTATTATTATGAAGGTATAAAGTATAAAGTAAAGTATAAAAATAGGTTGGTTTATCTGGCAAAATTGTTATCGAGTCAAAGGCTCGGTCCTGAGGTGGCCGCTTATGAGAGTACCCACAACTTAAGTAGGGTTCACCTGACAAATTCAAACGATATATGTAATTTATTTCATATTGCAGAAAGTTACCTGTATAATCTATATATGGTCATATTCTGATTTTTGAATTTTAGTATGTTGGTCTAGGGATAGGACACAGGACCAAAGTCCTGGGTTCAGATCCCACCAATCAACAATGACTTTCCACTATATGATAATGCTGCAACCCACTTCGTCTAGCCTGAAGTAATATTTTTTTTAATTCTGTATGATTATTAACAATCAATGTTTCGTGTCATGCCTTGGCTGTTTATTTTTATATGTATTAAATTAATATTATTTATAATTTTGTTTGTAATTGTCTAGCTCTTTGACTTTGAATATTTACTAAAAAATACTTATTTTAAAAAACAAAAAATTTTACTTAAAAAACTGAATTTACGGACGTATTTTTAATACTTTGTCATGATTTTAATTTGCAGAGTTGAACCGTAACGGCCTGGTGTTGTTAGCCTTACTTGTCGGCAGCGATTACACAGAAGGCTTGGTGGGGGTGGGCCCCGTAACAGCACTAGAGATCCTTGCCACATTCCCCCCGCCAGCGGGGAACACACAGGACTCTGCCGAGCTACTCTCCTGTCTCCAACAGTTTAAGCAGTGGTGCCAGTCCCCAGCTGGGCATAACCAATTGGCTAAGAAACTTAGAAATATTGAACTGCACCAAGGTAGTGGCAAGTTTAATTTTCTTTTTATGTTTCGGTCACCCTTCCCCTAACTTTAATGAGTTTTAGTGACACTATTAATTGTGAATATAGGCTGACCCATGAGATTTTAATTTAATTTTCTTAATTAAAATGGTTGAAAATCAGTAATTAAGAAATGAAGACTATGGCATTAGAATCACTATACAGTAGAGCATGAAAATCAGAAAGTAAAAAATCTGGAACGTCAAAAATCCATCCACTTCATAGCATTTTTATCCCTTTAATGCGGTTTCACATACACCGTACACAAGTCTAATACTGTCTGCAATGCGGTTCGACGTACAAGTCATGTGCAATGTCGACCCAGCATGTGCTGCTTTCCTCGGCAGTTTATCTAACTATTTTGACTCTTTGACGTTTTCAGGATGTTGCGGACATTACAAGGAGTAATTTCAGCTGTTTCATGTATTTCCAACCAACACTAGAGAGACAGAGATAGTTTAGAGTAGGGTTGGGTTGATTCCAAATATCGATTCTCGATTCCACCGATTTTCAGGGTTGGAATCGGAATCGAAAATGATCGCCGTGAAAGGCGATTCCGATTCTTCAATTCCATGCTTTCATTGTTCCGTCAGCGACGAGCGGCAAATGAAAGAAATATGTTTGCTTTTTTCGTCACGATGTCGTAATAAGATACAGTATTCATTGTTTTGATGAAACTCGGATCAGGGAACCAATTGTCGCCCTACCAACTTAAAATTATTATTCACTTTCAGTTTACTGTCGTAGCCGCTTAAATAAAAACAAATATTTCATCTCAAAGCAATCATGGCAAGAGTTAAGCCCGTCACCATGTTATTTTTTCTTCTTTAGGTGCCCAGAGACCAAAAACCATAGTCGTTAAAATTTATATATATATATACATACAATATAATTACAATATAATATAATTATATTGTATATATTATATATATATATGTATATATTGTATATGTTGTATGTTATGTAAATCAAAATAATAATATTAATAGTAGCCCTATTAGTGAACATTCATAAAACAAAAAAATATATGTGTGTGTGTGTGTCTGTGAACACAACTCTCGTAAAAATGGTATGATCGAGACCAAATTTGGTAGAGACGCGTATTTCTACATTTGCTCGGACGAGTTCTTAAGCCAAATATATCGGTCAATAGGAACAGGTAGTTTTATGGGGTTTTGTACCCCAAAATTGGGTTTTTTGCGTTTTTCATATGGAATTAAAAAAGTGTTTAAATTTTATCTTCAACCATTAAAGTCAGCTTAAAAAACTACACAATTTAGTTCCTTAAAGTTTTTCTCTACCTCCAACGGTTACCGAGATATTAAAAAATCTAAACACAGTACATTGTATTTTGGGGCTCCAATGTTAATCTTATGGAGGATGAGGAAATATTAATATTTCACTTATCTGTATGTATAAAATTCAAAGCCCTCACTCACTCACTTATCACTAACTCTCCCACTTCCCAATTACCTAGGAGGCTGAAATTTGGTATACTGGTTCTTTAGGTCTAAAATAGGAAAGTCTAATAGTTTTTATGACGATTTTCCCATAAATCTCTACCCTATGCGCCTTTAAAGTTCCCATGTTAATCTTATGGGGAAATAATTTTGTTTTGGATTCCAACATATGTATCTTACCTTGATATAAACAGCAGCTGTTTTTATTTGAACCATTGAGCAAGCCAAAGAAGCAAGCAAAAAATAGTAAGTACTCAATGGTATCTTATTACTGTATACAAATAATATTTTTCGGAACAAATTTTGGTGATTATGTTTTATGATTAAAATCAAATATTTCCCTATCATCGGTACAAATCTTCGGGTCAGCTAGTCAATCAATATTTTTGGATAAAACTTGATATTTAGCTTCATGTGGTTGAGATCTATCCATTTATGCTTAAAAATCATAGTTTATGTATTTATCATGGCAGCTAACCTGCATACTCTTTTCCCATGTTAATCTTATAGGGAATAGGCAAACTCCTTTATTTATGGACAGATGTTGATGAAAGTTGGAATAAATGTTAAAAATTAAAATTTTTGATGGTATAAATGCCTACTCTCAGTGTTCCTCATAGCAGCAAACCTGCTCACTCTTTCCCATGTTACCGAGATATAAAAAAATCTGAACACAGTACGTTGTATTTTAAGGCTCCAATGTTAATCTTATGGAGGATAAGAAAAAATTAATATTTCACTTATTAACCAATATTTTTTGATAAAACTTGATATTTAGCTTTATGTGATTGGGACCCATAAGTTTATGCTAAAAAATCATAGATTATGTGTTTATTATTGCTGCAAACCTGTATACTCTTTTCCCATGTTAATCATATGGAGAATAGGCAAACTCCTTTATTTATGGACAGATGTTGATGAAAGTTGGTATAAATGTTAAAAATAAAATTTTTTGATGGTATGAATGCCTACTGCCTACGCTCAGTGTTTCTCATAGCATCAAACCTGCTCACTCTTTCCCATGTTAATGTTATGGAGAATAGGCAAATGATTCTCATGTTTATCAACAGGTTTTGACCAAACTTGTCATATATTATTATTATTATTATTATTATATTATTGATTTGGAAATTCGCTGAGTACGCAGGTCTGCTGCGACGGGGGTATTTCATTTATGTAAGCCTACAAGTTTTATTTCAAGCGCTCAGAATTTTTTGCAAAAACTTTTAGATACCTGAAAAATAGTGTCAAAATGTTCAATAAATTAAAATGAAGCATATTTCTGTTTTCTAATTTATTCAAGCTACTTAAATCCAAAAAGAACTTTGAGAAAATATAATTTTGATTTTTTCAATCTAAATGAGCAGGGAGTGTGATTTTCAGTAGCGCTTTTAAGGGTTAATAGTTTAAACATTATTCTTTGTAAAATATCGAGTATTTCTCTTGTCAGAATCCATATTTAAGTCTACCAGTTAAAAATAACACAATTCCTAGCTTGAGCATATAAAATAGCTCTTAGTTCTAAAATTGCTTTGTGGTGTCCAGGGTTTCCCAGTCAGGCTGTGGTCACTGCCTACCTACAACCGAGGGTAGATGAGTCGCGGGAGCCTTTCTCATGGGGGTCTCCAGACCTGTCTGGCCTGCGGGACTATGCAGAGAGAAAGTTTGGTTGGAGTAGAAATCGAACTGATCAAATACTGCTGCCAGTCATCAACAAAATATCACAAAAAACTGTGAGTGTTTTCCCCCAAATAGTTCATATCTTACTAAATACTTCCTGCACTTCGAGCATGTTACTTGATAAACCAGTTCTAATTTATATTTTTGAGATTTTATTGCTTTGATGGTAACCCTTTTTAATTTTGTCACTTAATTATATTGGCTAATAAAGTATAAGATCAACAACCCATATAATTTGGGTGTAATGATCCAGCATCAATAGCCATGTGGTCTAAATCACCAGTCTCCGAAGCTTGAGATCGTAGGTTTGAATCCCACGATTGGCGGTTGGTAAAATTTGCACCTCCTGGGTCCCTCTGGGTTGACCCAGCTCCGTGAGGCAATTAGGAAGCTACGACTCGAGTAGCGCACCCAGGTCTATACTGACCACATGCCGATCATTGTACTAGAACGTACAACCAAAGCCGTAGCTAGCAGGCAAAATCCCTTCATAGGGATGTAAAAGCCACACGATTAGTATTTTTATAAATCAAGTATTAGATCGACATCCAATATAATAGGGGTGTAATGATCCAGTATCTGATTTAAACTTTTGCTTGACAAATTATGAGATTTAATTAGTCACTGTTACCTGCTTACTCCCAATTATTAATTTAAATTTTTATTTACTTAACATTTTTAAGAAATTGTTTATGTTCAAACCTGATTGTAATTCAGATTGTGAAGTGATCTAAACTTTTTTTAACTTATCAAAGGTCTTCATTTATTAGAAAAAATCCATGTTATGGTTGTTCTTGTTCCAGAGCCAGTTAACACTACACACATTTTTTGGAGCGATTCCAAATATTGTAGCCCATAGAGAGCAGATGAGTAGAAGAGTTCAGTCTGCTGTGAGTAGACTCGAAGGAGGCAGGGATGATTTTGAGCTATCACAACCATCACGACCAAGGCAGTCAAGGGGTCGAGGAAGGGGCCAGGGAAGATTAAGAGCCCAAAATGATAATGTGGGGAACATTAGTAGAAGTACGTCAAGGGGAAGAGCAAGAGCAAGAAATCTTTTGATTAATGATGATGAAAAGTTTACTTCTGAAGTTATCCCCCAAAGGGAGAAGGACAGATTGGAAGCTTTGAAACGAAAACAGGAAGCAGTGGAGATTTTTAAGAATAAGAGGAAAGTAATGAAGAGGAAGAATGTTCGGCAGATAAAACCTGAAGCTGGGTTATCTGAGAGCAGCAGTGATGAGAGTTAAGCCTCTTGAAATAAATTGTGTTGAGAGGAACATCTTTGTGTTATCTAGTGATCATTGAATACTTTGGTTACAAACCTTCCATATATCAATCCTGTTTTGTAATATAATATGTGATGAACCTTGTAGTATGTAATGTTTATATGTTTGATCATGTAGATGCAACATAAAGGTAACCAGTTAAAAGCATTTATTCATATTGTTACTTAAAATTATTTTTCATAAAAATATTATTCCACCTCGCTTTAAGTCTACAAGTTGTTTTTTAAGTTATAATCCTATTCCTATACCCGTACCTATTTTTCAAGTTTATTTTATTATAATTCTATAAATTATCAGACCTATATTTACTTAATCAAACTGCTTAACTGCCATATTATTTATGCAAAATTGTCTTAGAATTCTCTGAAACTTTAATAACTTTTTAGTGAAGTTTGTGTGAGGAAAAACTTATCAAATTGACCTATATTGCCATAAATAAAAAAAAATAGATTTATAACCCAAGCATCTAAAAAATTCAAAATGTTGCATCTTTTTTAACATGAACGAAGAAATATAATGAAACACCCTTTATAGAAAATGTATTTTGTAATTTGTATTTTGAGTTTAGTTGTGCATACAGATATGATAATTAAAAATTGTAGTCATACGTATTTCATTATGAGTATGAAAGATCCATCTGTTCTAAAGTCATTACTGGCTCTTATAATCTGTATAACCTGCAGTCAACTGGCTGTCCAGATTGAACATCATTATCCCTAGAAGTGGCAAGCTTTTTTACTCTTAACTGTTAACATAAAAATAATTACTAATATCTTCTTGAAATATCAAAGTTTAAACAAAATACCCCGTCGCAGCAGACCTGCGTACTCAGCGAATTTCCAAATCAATAACAAAATAATAATAATATATGACTAGTTTGATCATTATCTTCTCTATATATAAAATTGAATGTATGTCTGTCTGTATGTATGTATGTATGTATGTATGTATGTCCTTTATGCGTTGCCAAACTACTCATCCGATCGCCATGAAATTTTAGGAAGTTGCTCTATATGTGTCCGGGAAGGTTTTAGTGAAAAAATATTTTCCAAAACCCCATAAGTTTCCATTTTATGGTGTTTTAAATTTCTAATGTTAACCTTATGGAGAGTAAGTTTGTTTACAAATTGTCTACAATGAAAACATTTGATTTCTTAGCTACAGCTGATTGGTTTACTTTCCATTAGCAATACCGTATGCTTTACTATCCAGTGCCATCTGAATCATTCATTAATGTTAAACTATGAAGTAAATGTGTACTGTAAAAAATGAACAGCTTTATTCACCACGTTAATAGTTAACGGTTTTGGGGATTATGTATTTATATTTTTATTTTCTGTCTGATTAAAGTCACGTGTTTATATGATAATTACAATGTTTATATTATTACGTTTATTATAATAATCAGCTGTTCTATATCTTTCCTATAAAAGCCGTATTACAGTTAGGGTTCGTTTGGGTTTGGATTGGATTTGAAAATTGTGAATTAATCCACTCAGATTTATTTGTTTTATGGGAATTATATTAATATGTTTTATCGTTTCAGTATTGTTATTCACTATGCAGCGACCCAGAATATATAACCTTTCACAATGAAGCCATATTGCTATTCGACTTCAGAACATGGCCAATCTTAAAGTTAACATGTGTTTACTGTGAGGCGTTACGAAGTTCGCCGGGTCAGCTAGTTATATATAAAATTCAAAGCCCTCACTCACTCACTCATCAGTAATTCTCCCACTTCCCGATTACCTAGGAGGCTGAAATTTGGTATACTGGTTCTTTAGGCCTAAAATAGGAAAGTCTAATAGTTTTTGTGGCGATTTTCCCATAAATCTTTACCATATACGCCTTCAAAGTTCTCATGTTAATCTTATGGGGAAATAATTTTGTTTCGGATTCCAACATATGTATGTATCTTACCTTTTAAGATATAAACAGCAGCTGTTTTTATTTGAATCATTAAGAAAGCCAAAGAAGGAAGCATAAAATAGTAAGTACTCAATGGTATCTAATTACTGAATAAATATAATATTTCTCAAAACGAACTTTTGTGATTATGTTTTATGATTAAAAATCAAATGTTTATTATTGTCGGTACGAAGTTCGCCGGGTCAGCTAGTCTGTCAATAAATATGAGTATTATTTGCCTACTCTCCATAGATTAACAAGGGAAAGACCAACTTTCATCACTATCTGTCCATAAATAAAGGAGTTTGCCTATTCCCTATATGATTAATATGGGAAAAGAGTATGCAGGTTTGCTGCCATGATAAACACATAAACTATGATTTTTAAGCATAAATGGATATATCTCAACCACATGAAGCTACATATCAAGTTTTATCCAAAATATTGATTAATATGGGAAATATTAATTTTTCCCTATCCTCCATAAGATTAACATTGGAGACCCCCAATACAACGTTCTGTGTTAAGATTTTTTAATATCTCGGTAACCGTTGGAGATAGAGAAAAACTTTAAGGAACTTAATTGTGTAGATTTTTAAGCTTATTCCAATGGTGAAATATAAAATTAGAAGTTTTTAAAAATTACATGTAAAAACGCAAAAAACCCCATTTTGGGGTACCAAACCCCCCCAAACTACCCGTTCCCATTGACCGATATGTCTGGTTTAAAACTCGTCCGAGCATTTGTAGGAATACACGTCTCTACCAAATTTGGTCTCGATTGGACCATTTTTACGAGAGTTATCGTGTTCACAGACACATATATATATATATTTGATCTATATATCTATAATCTATTGATCTATAATGTTTGTCAAGGATACTCAGTTCATTATTTTAACTTTACTTTATATACATATAAATTTTACCGACTATTGTTTTTGGACTCTGGGCACCCAAAGAAGAAAAAATAACATGGTCTCGGGCTTAACTCTTGCCATGAGACCTACAGTAATAGCTTCTTCCCTATGGGAAATTCGCTAAAAAGCTTAAAACATGCCCCCCCTTATAACCACTAACCACAAACGCAAAACAGGTGTCCACTGCAATCCCAATTAAGCCTACAAATGCCGTCAACTTCCACCCAAGCCGGTCACCGTTTATTTAAGGTGGGCCCCCACTCCACTTTACCACACATTTGCAAGCCAAATTGGGATTGCTCATGGTCGGGATTCGAACCCTAGCACTTCCGAATGGCTAGAACGTTACGCTCGTCAGCGTAGCACGTTAGCCGGCTCGGCCAATCAGTGCCTAGGAGTAGAAAGCGCTTACTTGGTTATAGACCTGCCCGGTGGCAGGCTCGTGTACTACGAGAGCAGTTTTGGTTGTTTGCCCCCAGAGGGCAACACGGTTACATAGGGGATAGTGTCTAACAAGTACACTAAACTCACGACAGATGCCTCCACCTGCCAATTCTTTTTGAATATGTAAATGCGTCGTAAATTACGACTTTGCTATTTCTAGGGTTAAGGAGGGATTATTGACTAGTCAAACATTTTTAAATAAATCAGAATTATTAATTCACTTTATTATCATCAAAATTATCATTTACTTTCAGTTTAGTCGTAGCCGTATAACTAAAAACCAATATTTCATTTCAAAGCAATTGGATATCCAGCTACGAAACGAAAGTAACAAATACCCAGTAGAATTTAATAAATATCCAAAATTAGTGATAGACATAAAAAAATAAGCACTTAAACTTTTCGTTTCAGATTACATCGTCAATAAGAAATTTATTTGCTCAAACACAAAAGTGCAGACGACGAATGACACAATTCGTCGTCGTCTTTTTATAATAATTCAAGAACAACATTGGTCAGTTCAAGGTTGCTACATACCTCGTAATTATTCTTATTTCAGTTACTGATAAACTTCAAAACGATATTGAGTCTTGATATTGAGTGACGTGTTCAATGCCGATTATCAGAATGCTGCTAATTATATTTTTCCGCAAAATGAACTTCTCGGCAACAAAACAAGAATATTCATTTTCCATGATAATTATTAGTTGTAACAAATAATAAGCCCATTTAATACTTCTGTTTTCATACAAATAATTGGTTACAATATTTATAACAGACAATTTGTCTGAATCAGATCACAAACTATGTTACGATACCAAGGATACAAAGTAGCCTACACGACATAGTGCCATTCTCGTCTATCCATTGATGCATATGCTAACATGATGCTAATTTGATGGGAGTTTTTAAATGTTGATTAACCCTCGGAGCGGTAAAGACGTCTATTTATCGCGAGTACCGCCACGGAGGCATTTGTCGTCAGTTTAGTGAACTTGTTAGACACTAGCGCTTACGTGACCGTGTTGCCCTCTGGGGACAAGCAACAAAACCTGCTCTCGTAGTACACTAGACTGCCACAGGGCATATCTATAACCAAGTAAGTGCTTTCTACTCCTATGCACTGATTGGCTGAACCAGCGTTACGCTGACGAGCGTAACGTTCTAGCCATTCGGAAGTGCTAGGGTTCGAATCCCGACCATGAGCAATTCCAATTTGGCTTGCAAATGTGTGGTATAGCGGAGAGGGGTGCCCACTTTAAATAAACTGTGGCCAGCTTGAGTGGAAGTTGCCGGCATTTGTAGGCTTAATTGGGATTGCAGTGGATACCAGTTTTGATTTTGTGATTAGTGGTTATAAGGGGAGGGGCATGTTTTATGCTTTTTTGTTTAAACTTTGATATTTCAAGAAGGTATTAGTAATTATTTTCTCTGATCAGTAAGTTAAAATAATCTGATTATATCAATTTACTCTAAAAACCAGCACAATTATTTTGTGGATTTAATTGTATCGCGAAAACACCTTTGTTGCCCATGTCGTCCGCCACCGTCTGATCATGGATTCATAATTAATTCTTTGTCTCTGCCGTCTGTTATTACTGTGCAACAAAATTTCAGTGGTGAAATACATCAATTATTATTTATTGTATTGTCATCAAAATACGGAAAATTGAAGGATGATGGATTGCAATATTATTTTTCTTAAATGGCGTAGTCTGTCCGCTGTCGTCGTGCTGTTGACTGTTATTGTTGTGCAACACATTTGGTTACAGTGTTTATACTGTAGTCTTAAGTAGTTTTTAATGGAGAAATGCATTAATTAGTTATTATTTATTGTTTTGTCATCAAAATATGGGATCATTTTCAAAACAGAGATAAAAAGGAATTACTTGGCCTCAAATATGAGTTTTTGTGATTTTTGCAATTTTCACGATTTTACCACTAGCAGCGGTTTATATTAATTTTGTTATTTTTAAAAATTAACCATACATAAGTATATATTTTTGGGCTCACCATTACATTTTAAGCAAATCAGCTTTTCTATTGTTTTTCACGTATGTTGTGTATGTGTATATATAAAGTGCACAACCATAAACATAAATAAAATATTTTCATACTACATGTATGAAAATCTTTTACTTATTTGTTCATGTAAATACTAAATATTTTTTTATAATTTACATTTTTTTTATATTTCTTAATTCTTCATTTTAGTACTGAACAAAATTATATATCTTAACATCTAGAATTTATAAAGATTTTTTTTAAAGGCTAATAATCCCTATAAACCTGGTAACACTGAAAAATATATATTGGACACTTCTAGGGTTAAAGTGTTAAATCATTCATTGGGAGGTTAAATCAATGCCTGGAATCGTTGGAATCGATTTTAAAGAATCTGAATCGAAAAAAAATTGGAATGGACCCATCCCTATTTAAAATATTGGTTTTGATAACTATATATTATGTGTAATATATTGTGTGAAATTCAGTTCAAATTTGTCCAAATTTTCAGCCACACACATAGGCTGCCTTAGTAATCAATTTTGTTATCCGTTTGAGCTTGTTTCAAGGTAACAGTTATATTATGTAATCATTTTTTTATAGGAAAGATTCAAAGTCCACCCTTGTGTTAAATTTCATAAAAAATCTAACCATTGTGTGGTCTCTGGGCTTATTACACAGACATAAGTCCAAAAAAATTTTCTTTTTATTCAGGGATCTTCAAAAATCGGGATTTCTATGCTCCGCCCAAATTCTAAAAGTTTAACAAAACAAACTTTCTCCATGTATCATAATAGAAAAGGGAGGACATCATATACGCAATATAACAATCGTGCAATAGCATTTTTCTCGTTATTCCTCTATGTTTTAGCCTCCAATAAAAATAATCCTAAATATATTTTATTTATTTTCTCCACCTTCTTGATGTCTATAGGTGATGAACAATGTGTTTCCAGAGAAAAAACATGGAGGAATAACAAGAGAAATGTTATCGCACGATTGTTATATCACGTGATTGCATATATCCCGATAGAAAATAAAAGCAGTACAGGAAATAAGGGTTGATGCAAGGACTAGGATTAAGATTAAACATAAAACAGGGTTTTCAGATTTTCATTATTTTCATCTCCTCATTAACCATATTTACATATATTACATTTTACTGACCTAACTAATCTAGATTGTTAATCTCTAATCTTACATGAATTAAAGATGGCGTTTTTCATGCAAAATTTCCTTTTAGATTGAAACCTTTTTCAAAAGCTTTTTTACAGCAATATAACCATGATTGTTTATATCACACTTTTCCAATTATGAAATATAAAATTTTTCATGTTATGTGCCAAAGCACACATTTACTTGCAGAGAGGATCTTTCTGGTCTTTTTTCACAGTTTATTACTTATGTATTAATTTATTGTTTGATATAAAGTGTCTTCGATCTCCTTAGAAAATAATGAGACTTTTCAACAATTACAAATTATTGGGATAACTGTGAATCTAGCAAGGGTGTAGAATAAAAGCGTTAATTATAATAATTTTAGTTAATTAACACTAAACCTAATTAATTTGAAAACCACCAATATGAGTTTTACCAACAAATTCAGACCCAAAACTGGTTGGAAACTTAAGTTTTTAAAGCTATCCTTATGTCTTAGGAAAAAAATAATGTAAAACGCCAACACATATGAGACTGTGTAGCCTTGTGTGGTGCGGTTACATGCTGGGATAGTGAATCAAACTTGGTTAATTGGAATTCAGTGGAGGGCGACTCCTGTGGCCACCTCTGCTTAGCTCATTTGTTCTGTTGAGCCATAGATCCATATGGTTGCGCTCACCTCAAAGGACATAGGACGATATTGAAATACCGTAATTCATTAATATAGGCTACCATAGTCATGTTTTTATTATTTTAAAACCTTGCATACGATTTAGGCACTGAACCATAATTATCATGATATTCTAATCAATAAGACTCGAGACAGCCACCACTTGACTGTTCATGTTATAACTTAAATTATTTAAATTTATTGATAAATAGATTCTGTGATTGTTTTTAGTTTTTATGTTACATTTTCAAGCAATATTTCTAATTTGAAATTTTAATTTTTTTTTATGTCACAACCTTGATTGTCATTGACCCCTTGCTCTTCCGTTGCAATCCCTAACCACTGCAATATCTATCTAAGCAGTAGTTGGTCCTATTCTGATTTTTGATTATACAGTGCAACTTGGTTATAGCGGCCTCGGCTTTAACGTCAACTCGGATATAACGTCATTTATTTTTAGGTCCCGCCAAACTATAGGTATTTACATAGTTAAAACCTCGGATATATTGTCAGTAAATTCTAAAACCTCGTATATAACGTCAAGAAAATCGGGCCGAGATGAAGGCAACATATAGCTAAATAGAGAAAGTTCGGTCGTTGGTGCAAAGTGAGGGCTGCGGCTATTGTTTAGCTACATTCTATTTTTAGAAACAGCATTTTATTGCTGTCTTACCGCTAACCACCCCAACCCCCTCCCCCTACCCTATATCCGCTGTGGCCGTCATCAAGGTCAGTGTCGGTGACTCATGTCGCGTCAAAGCACTGTGATGCCGTTCGTATGTACGTACAGTTCGTGCAGCTATCGTTAGTTCAGTGTACGTCTTTTACAGTTTGTTTTTCGTTATTTTAATTTACGAATACAGTCTTGAAAAATAATGGCAAGTGTTAAGAAAAAGGTTTTGCCGAAGAAAAGGTGTGAGTTATAAGAGCGTGTGAGGAGGGACGTAAGATAGCAGACGTGTGTTCGGGCTTGTTTTTTAAAATCGAACCAACAGTTGAATTCACCATGCCGAACTTCAGAGCAATATTTTAAAATTCGATTTTTTATATAGTATAGAGTAGTTCAGTCAGTTATAAACATAAACTTTTATGTGTATTTCAAATTACCTTCATTAAATGTCTTAATTTCATGTAAAAAATGTGTTTCTCTATTTTTCCTTGGTTTTAAATTAAAATTATGTAACCTCTTTTATAGCGTCACTCTGATATAGCGTCATTAATTGTGTGGTCCCTTCAATGACGTTATAACCAAGTTCTACTGTATAACTATTACTATATTTTACAATTTCTTGCTATGAATTTTCAATTTCTAATTTCTTTCTGTCTCTGAATAGTGAAATATATTACTAGAGTAAACCACTCAAAAATAGTCCGATGAGGTCTTGGACAGCTGGTTCCCCCCTCACCCCCTTTTGCCCAGCACTGTTGCCATTTTTCATTTAGCCTATCAGCAGATGTAACCATATGCTATTATAGAGTAGGGCTATTTGGCAACACAGCACTGACTCTCATCGGACTACTCTCATGCGGTTTACTGTAGGATGAGAACACTACAGTAGAACCCCTCTAATCCAACCTTGGATGGTTCGTCAGTCTGCTTAGTCCTCCATGCTCAGGCTCACAAGCATATATGGCGACCATACTACAAGGTAGGTATGAATGAGGATTGAGTTTAAGATGATTGTGGCAAGTCTTGTTACTAAGGCTGAAATTTTCCTTAGGCTCAACCGAAAGTGTTGAAGCAGATGACGAAATTACGCAATTCATAACCTATTGGAATGCAAGAACATCATTAGTCAGTCCAGGGAGTCGGTGTGATTATTTGATACGTCAACAACATATTACAGTAACCAATAAAACTCAGCAAGATATTGCATTTTAAAATACAAAGCATCATCATTGAAAGCTACACAGAGTATCAGAAAGTGGTCATTATTCCGAATAAAATGTGATTTCGGAAACGACAATCTTGAAATATTTAACTCATATTTATTATTAAAGCTCAATAATAGTAATAACTGATTTTGCAGTGACATTTGCAGGAAAAATAATAGACTACTTTTTGTATCACATTTTCAATTTTGTCGCATAGGGCCTACACATAGTTTGAGGAATATGATGATGTTTTGCCAAAATTACGACATTTTAACTATTTTGTTTGGCATATGTTTGGTGTTCGCATAACCAATAAATTTACAGTGCATAATTTGTTCGTCCCTTTTCCTTTTATTACTAACTAGCTGACCCAGCAAACTTCGTAACGCCTAACAGTAAATACGTGTTAACTTTAAGATTGGCCTATGCTCTGAAGTCAAATAGCATTACGACTTCGTTATGAAAAAATAGATATTCTGAGTTGCGGCATAGTTAATAACAATACTGAAACAATAAGACATATTAATAACATTACCACAAAACAAATAAATCAGAGTGGATTGATTCACAATTTTTCTGATCTAACCTAAAACCTAACTGCAATAAGGCTTGTATAGAAAAGATATACAACAGCTGTTTATTATAACAAACGTAATATGTATAAACACCGTAATTATTTTTTATTTGGCCGACATAATTATAAACACGTGACTTTTAATCAGATTAAAAAAATATATAAATACATAATCCCCAAAAACCGTAAACTATTAACATGGTGAATAAATCTGTTCATTTTGTACAGTACACATTTACTCCATAGTTTTACATTAATGAATGATTCAGATGGCATTGGATAGTAAAGCATATTGCTAATGGAAAGTAAAACAACAGCTGTAGCTTAATAAATCAAACGTTTTTATTGTAGAACATTTGTAAACAAACTTAGTCCTCATAAGGTTTACATTAGAAATTTAAAATGCTATAAAATGGAAAATAATTGAATTTATGGAAACTGAATATGCCTAAAGCATGACCGGAGCAGAGACGAATCCAAAAAATCAAAGATCATTAAAATCGGTCCAGCCATTCTCGAGTTATAATGCGTGTAACTAACACGACTTTGTTATATATATTTAGATACATATTCTAGTGTAGCTAGACGTTTTCCAGTTAATATGTAATTTAACCTTCTGTAAAATGATCTTTTTTATTTGTTTTCCTATAAAGGATTTTTCGGATAATCCTTTTTTTTATTCCGACCTTTGTTTCTGTCCCAAAGGTGACGGATTAGAGGGGATCTATTGGATATAAATAGTTATATTAATTAAATATAGGAACAAAAACATTTATATTATATACTACTTATCACTAACCAAATTTGAACAGTGTATTCCCACAAAATCAGCATAATATAAATTATCGGGTTATTTGTAATAATAATAACTAGCACTAAGCCTGTCCTTTGTACGGGTTGTAGGAATCAGTTAAAGAAGGAAGATCATCATACCAAATGTAAACCTGAATCCTAAACAACTCAATACAAAGAAATAAATTAATACCCAGTTTTATTATTATTAGTTATGCATTAAAAGAACTTATTAATATAGTATGATTTCGAAATGGGTTTAAATCAATGACCAATATAAACTAACTAATATTGATTCAACAGCTGTTTGTTTTTCTTTCTATTAAATCTTAAAACTACAAAGACAGTTGATTAATACCAGTAGGTTATTCATTTAAAACCGAAGCAAAATGTGACGAATATTGCGTACAAATTGGGTTTTTAAATGCTCGTTATATACTTTTTAAGGGTCGGCGGACAATTTTAAGCCTTTAAAAACCTTCTCTGGAATGTAGAAAATGCATGAAATAAGTTTTATTGTTATCAGTTCTCCCGTTTTTTCGGAGAAGACGGCGTAAAATGCCTCCTGGAGCGTTACAGACAAACAGACAAAAATTGAGATAAGGCCGGTTTCGGCTTCTCTAACGCACAAAAAGTAAAAATAACTAAAAAATTAATAATTCTGAGCAATTTACAGACAAAACTCTAATTTTATTTATATAGATAGACAAACTATATTATAATTAAGTTACATTTACTGTACTATTTATTTAGTTTGAAATGCTTTGTAATGTATTATTCTAAAGAATAAAATGCAGTAATTTAAAATTGTGAAGCCCTATTTACGTAAAAATTGCATTTTTGTAAAACAAATTTAACAACAGTATGAATGTCCTTTCTGTTTATTAAAAAATTATAGAAAACCTTTTAAAAAATTATTTTATTTTTATTTCCCTTTGGGAAATAGGTTACATCATGGATATGACTATTTAAGATAATGTTTTCAATTCTTCTAATCAGCTGTCCTTATGACCATATGACGTCACTAACAACATGACACCACTATTTCAAATCTTGGTCTGACAGATTGTCCCCTCCCCCCCGTTGCTAAGACATATCCATCTCAAAAACACTTGTTATTGGAGTTACACACTCATTCAATCTGTCAAGTTTCAGAGGTCAAAGTACTTTCTGTATTCTACCTTTCTACTTAGAATATATTGGAATAACTTTTGTTCTTGGAATAATAATAATTTGTTTACATTTTACTTTAAATGTAATGATGAATTTGTGAGTAGTTTTGCTATGGTTCTATAAATTTATTATCCATTTATTATAATTTATATCTTTAATTTAGTATTCAGGACATTTGCATGTTTCATCATCACATGTGATTATTCTACAGAATACTGCTTCAGATCAAATTCACCCTCATTATCTATCATATGCTCTGAAAGACACCTGTCACAATTAGTGGTGACTGTTGTAATAATATGGCAATCTTATAAGTGGTTAGTGTTTAAGAACATTGAATACTTTATACATATATGTACAATAAATTTTTTGTGCAGTCTTCTAAGTAGGATACAACCTGAAAACAAAGTAAATGACAAGAATTAAAACCTCTCTTAGATTTACAAGTAAGTAAACACCTCTTGGTCTTTGTTGACAAATTGAATATTAAGTGAGGTGGGATGGTGGGGATGTCCTGTAATCCAGCTACTTTTGGAGGTAACGAATTGTGGATATTTGCGACCAATGGTCGTTGGGTGTAGTGTTCTTTTATGTAGATTAAGATCTGTACTATTGAATACTACGTTAATCCACAAAGACCATCCTCATAATTAGACCAATTCGTAATTCTCTATACTTTATATACTCCAAACTACTAAATTTAAATAAAAATTGTTTGAGCTATTTTTGATAAATTTGGATTTTTTGACTTTATTAAGGGTTTTTGGGGTGAACTACTCTTGAAAATCAAAAATTCAAAAAATTAAAAAATACCTGGAGATACGGTGAATTTATGCATAAATGCCAAATTTCATCTAAATTGGATCAATTGGGTAGGCTGTGACTCTGTACACATCCAGACACAGACATCATGTCGAAACCCACTTCTTAAGATTCAGGGGACCCCAGACAAACCGCTCAGATATCCACACTCAAATTTGAAAGTTTTGACAAAAACAATACTGTACTTGCTCCATATACTATCGTATAAGTGGAAGAAAGTAAAAATAAACAAAATGCTGTTACAACAATGAAATTTATTTTGTAAAATTCTACACCTGTTAATTGTTTTTACTTTCTCCCCTTAAACGTAGTATATGGAGAAAGTAATGTTTTCGTCAAAATTTTTGAATTTGAGTTGAGGGTGGATATATCCGTTTTGGGGTCCCCTGAATCCAAAAAAGTGGGTTTGGACTTGATGTCTGTCCGTCCGTGTGTCTGTGTGTGTGTGTCTGGATGTGTACAGTGCCACAGCCTACCCCGTTGGTCCGATTTAGATGAATTTTAGCATGTATGTATATATTCAAGGTATCTCCAGAGGTTTTTTAATTTTTTTGAAAAACCTCACTCTAATCACCCCTAAAAGGAAAACGTAATAACTTTACAAGAACTTTAATGAATAAATGAAAACTTATTAAATATGGGAAATTTAGTTGTTTTTCCTTAAGTTCTGGATGGCCCTTTGTATGCATTGTGCATTTTACTAGGGATGCTACTTCTAACCCACTTCTAGCAGTGCTAGACACTTGAAATTACGCACGGACCTTCCTTCAGATCCACAACCGACAGAAGAACTACCAAATATAACAATTTCACATTACGAACCGGGGAAAAAATGTTAAAATTTTCCCATATCAAATGCATTAGGTTTATTTCGTGAAATGCAGGGTTTCACTTTTTCGCTCAAAAATCTGATTATTATTTTTCTTCAGAATGTGAAAATATATCTATTACTCGCTTCGCTCGCTGGGGGCTCCGCCCCCAGGCCCCCTTACTTGTGTCGGCAGATTATTATTATTATTATTAGATTATTATTAGTGTTAGTAGTATTAGTATTATTAGTAGTAACGTGGACGTGATAAAAGATAAGTATAACGTAGATGAACTGTGGGTAACTGCAGCACGATAAGAATAATTTTTTGTATAAATTTTAAATTATATTCCTGTTGTTAGTGTCGTAGAGATCATTATATTATAAAATTGGTGGGCGGTGAGTAATAAATATATTTTCAAATATTGAAGAGTAATAATACGGAGTAAGTATGTATATTGGTGAAAGTAGTATTGTTATAATTTAAGGTATTAGAGAATCGATCAGGGGGAAATATAAAAAGGAATAACGGTGGGAGTTGGTAGATAGTGTATTTGGTATGATAAATTTAGTTTAATAATTATTTGTTGTAGAATATTTCATTTTTTGGTGTTGGTATAGTTTTATTTGTTTCCCTGTTGGTGTCGGCAGTTTCGACAATTGTCGTAATAGTGATTATGTATAAAGTATTTGTGTATGACGAATTATTACACAATAGTTGTGTTATTTTATTGTTAAAGTAACGTGAGAATAATCAAAGGCATTTGTCTTAATCACTAGTTTTTTGTATCACCTACCACAATGGAAACTCAAACACATATACGCCTCCGTTACAAACAATTACCACATTTTATGTTTTCCAGGCCCCCTTATAGGTGTCGGCAGAATCGCTTAGTTTTTAGAATGATTTTCATTGTTAATTATAAATTTTAATTATTACACCATCGTATAAATTTAATGTAAAAACCACATCGTTACTGCAACCGAGTAAGAGTGCATATCTATAATAATTAAAAACCATAATCCAAGGCACAATGACGTGTTATTCAAACGTAATAGGTGATAATGGGGAAGGATGAAATTGAAGAAACGTGTGAAGAACTATTATTTATACTATACTAGCCAAAGTACCCGTTCTTCGCACGGGCTAAAAAGGCTGAAAGGTGAAGGCTCTACTGATACATTTAAGGTATTGTTAATTAATTCTTCATTGTTTACAAAATGACAAATGAGGAGTGTCTACAACATTTCAAAGTAACATATGTCAAATATTGGGAGAGGATAAGGATTAATGTAATAGAGACAGTCGTCGGAAAAAAACTTAAAATCTACCATTCCGCTATTTCAAATAATTCACTAATTTCGATCCAGCAGTTTATCTGAAAAATCGACTTTATTTCTTCTTCTTCCCGAACTGTCAAAATATAGTGCAAACGGATGTTGTCATTAGAAAATGTAAACATTGAAACGTAGGACGGTCACGGCAGCTCTTTCTTCTTCTTCTCCTTCTTCTCGAACTGTCAAATTTTAGTATTCACAGCTGTTGACATTCAAGTAATTTTATGTTTTCATTCTCTAAAAATGTAAACATTGAAACTTAGGACGTTCACAGGGCGTAGCCCGAGAGGATTTTAAGGAAATGAGTATGCCTATGTGTTGCATGAGTTTAAGATCTGTCTTTGTGTAAAATTTCAAACTGTTTGGTTCAGTATTTTTTGCGTTCACTTGCCACAACAAACACACAAACCCACAAACACACAAACCCACAAACAAACATACAGAAACCACCTCTTCTTTATAATATTATAGATGTATTGAAAGTTAAGTTTTAAATTTTAGTTAAATAAAGTTCAAAGGTCTGGATTTTAATTAGGATATCAATTGTTGGAAGGTAACGTGGACGTGATAAAAGAGAAGTCTAACATAGATGAACTGTGGGTAACTGCAGCACGATAAGAATAATTTTTTGATAAATTTTTAATTATATTCCTGTTGTTAGTGTCATAGAGATCACAAAGCGCACGAAAAACCTTCTGTTTTTTATTGGACCTTTCGTTTAAAAATATAGCCTAAAAACAAATATTTTTTTTAATTTTAAGATTTTTTAGGGTAGTAAAATTTGAAATTAGAAAATCTGATGATTCGATTACTAATAATGATATCTTATAAATGTTCTTACAAAATCGCAAACTTCTAGCTCAACAGGAAGTCATAGATCTGAAAGTAATATACGAAACCCTTGGTTATAACTTGACCCTAAACCGGCATTTTCTTACTACTTACAAAAATTTTTTAACATTTTTAAAATGATATATAAGCTGCAATATTATTACGTATTCTCACTTATAGTTATAAAATGAAGGTGCATGTAAAATATTAACACTCTATGTACTATAATAACGCAACAAGAAATCAAAATGTGCACATAAAAGGAACCTTCTTAAAATGTAACGTTATTTAAGAAAGAAAGAGTCAAAATACGAGAAAATGTTATTTAACCAAAGTTGTAGATCTCAAGAAATCCGTGGCACATACTACCCTTAGTTTTGCGATATATCTATTACTCAACGTCCACCAATTTTGATCACCGCCCACCAATTTTATAACATAATGATCTCTACGACACTAACTAGAGGAATATATTTTAAAATTTCTAAAAAAAATAATTCTAAAAACTAAGCGATTCTGCCGACACCTATAAGGGGGCCTGGAAAACATAAAATGTGGTAATTGGTTGTAACGGAGGCGTATATGTGTTTGAGTTTCCGAGCGAGCGAAGCGAGTTATTTGTCTACGATGAACTGTTCCAAAGAAAAGTTAAATTTACTGTCCATGATAAACGCAGTACGTTGTCTGAAAGCGCCCAATGTTATTCTTATGAAGAATATTAAAAAATCAATGTCTTCCTTCTTTTCCAACCGTTTTCCATGAAACTTGTTATGAAGCGTAGGGCCAAATCACCCAACAGAACCAACTCAAAAAAGCTTTGTATTACCGGGGGCGGGGGTGTTTCCCCCCATACAATTCGAACAATTAATTGAACTTAAATAGGATGATCATTTTTGAAACAAAAAATTATTAAATTATATTTAGATAAACTTTGAAGAACATGATAGTTTTATTACAGGTTTTCTTTTTTAAATTTACTTAAGGGAGAAAGTACGTGTCAGTCCACTGATACCGTTTATTTTAATAATTCCTACAATTAATAGTTTAGGCATTTATCATAGCATGATACAAGATTTGGAATACCCTCTACATATGTAGAATGCTGCAACCTGTGGAGTAAACCTGGGGTTTGTTCAGTTCTTTGGCTTACCGCTTACAAAAAGAATTAAGATACAGAAACAAATGAAAGTCCCTAGGACTGGACTGGCCTAGGGTCATGGTTGTAAGGATTATGATTTTATCTCTTTCACTGTGTACGTTCAGGAATTATCATTAATGAAAATCAGATATTTCATGAGCTGCTTTGTCATGACAAATGCACTGATCATTCGTTGTTCATTGAGACTTTAAGCCCGAAGTTTAGGCACCCAACATGAGCAAATTTTACAAAGCAGCAGTTTTTCAGTTAAAATCTCGTAATTTGTTATTTCTGAAACTTTAGTAAGCTCAAGAGAAAGAATATTTATTGTAATATTACAGTTTCCATTGATTTTCTTATCAACTGCATAAATCAGTTTGTCACTAACCACAGATGAACATCCACTTTGGTCTTCATCATGCACTGTAACACACTCATCTCATTTGGTCCATAAACCTTGCAGATTTCTCAATGAATGTCAATTGGTCATATAACAATGTCAAATGAATAACATTTCTTGTATAAGAGACTCCTGAACGACTTAAAAACTGGTCTAATTATGAGATGGTCTTCGCGGATGAACATAGTACTCAATGGACGTTTAATACTTTTTATTGAAATGGTGATCTACCCAGATAGGTATTTTAAGCCAAGTATTATTGAGAAATGAGTGTTAGATGATTGTGGCATGATCTCATGGCCTTTTCACCTATAAAAGACACTAAACTCAATGATATGCAAATATTCAAACTGACAGAAGTAATTTAAAAATTCATCATTAAATATTGTGACAAACTAGAAAACCAAATCACCTTTCTTGCTATAAATTTCCCAGACAACAACCAACAACCCCAGTTTGTCAGTGCCATTAGGAATTGAAACTTATTTTTCTTTAACTGTTATCACATTTGCTAATTGTTCAGGCTCTTTGATCAAACATATCGTAAATAAAAGCTGTTAAAAATAGCTTAAAAATGACATACTGACCATGGTTATACTGAAAGGGCCATCGTTGGTGAGGCAGGCCTTAATGTTAGGATACATTGGTCGTTGCAGGCTCCATAGTAAGCTTTAGTGCTTTCCAATAAAGGCTTCTTTTGGATGACTTTCTCCCTTGTCTCGATGCCAGGGCAGAAATGACGAAATGAGAAGTAAATCAGACTTATTACCATCTAAAATCAAAATATTTTTTGTTAGAATAGTTTTTTAACTCTTGTAACTCAATCATTGAATGCCTTAAAACTTTATCTTGTAATTTTTTTAGTGATTACCAAGTCACTGTTTAAACCAAAGTTTAACCAATAATTGATTAATCAATTAATTACTTAATTGATCTCCCCAGAATAAATAGAATTTAAACTAAGGTGGATTTATCAATACATAACAGTGATAATGCGCCCGTCCGGTCATCTCTGGATTTACGATAAATTCTAAAATTAACTTTTAACATAACAAATAAATATTGTTTACTTGAGTTTACTTCACATGTTTTTTCTAAAACCGTATTTGAAGCGTCAGGCACTGAACAGTCACAGTGGATGCTCACCTAACATGGTTTACCTCTCCTTGCTTGTATCCCTCGCACCGTCCATCAGCTCTAGCACACGGCTTATACGGCACATACATCAGTAAGCCCACAGTTCGGCGAATCTCGGATACTGTACCTCCATGCTTTTTCGGAAACTGTCGCGCGTTCTCAGCTCCTCTTGAGCCTATTCTCGTCCATGAGCGCTTGATTTCAACTGTCACTTCTAGATAACTCTTCCATAGACACAGTCGGTAGTCTACAATGTTATTGTTTACGTTTGCTCCCTGAGAATGTGTATATTGTAAATAAACTAGAGGACAACTCTTTTGTAATTTTGTTAATATTGCACATTGAAGAAGAATGGAGGAAAAGAATGACACCATATTAAAGCTGAAATCGAAGCCTTTTGGTACATTAAAATTTGAGGACAAACAAATTGTTGTAGGGAAGGCCGTGTTCTTCACTACCAAGCCTTAAAGTAAATGTAACTGATAGAAATTGATCTTATACTGACGCTTTACTGTTTCTAGCTATGAACAATATGATTGGCTCTGTAGTGGTAAAACTTGATCAAAATTGTATTTTGACCTTGCCTTTTATTTTTTGAAATCAGCCAGATGTGAAATACAGGTTTCTAAAGGGTTTTGTGATTTTAACGGGTTGACTAAATCATGTAGTTAACATGAAAAGTCAGAGAAAGTTATCTTAAGTGTGTCTTCAACCTTTGGAAAACAGGGTAGATGAAGGAATAAATGACATGTAAACAATTAAGTTTGGGCATATGCTAGCCTTAAAAATATTAAGTTCATGATTTTGCTTTTGAACCCAGGAGGATTAACTTTAAACTTTTAACTTTGAAATCATGACGACTCACTCACTGTCTTTTGGACCAGGATTAATAAAACAGCTAATTTTCGTCATAAAATTGATGTATTATGATAAATAACAATGAAATACCTTATAGTTGAAATACATATCATAATTATAGCAATAAAATAAAATATTTCAAAATTGTTATACTGAACAAAGTAAGAAAAAACTTTATATATAAAAAGTATATATTACTGCTAATTATTAATACAAACATGTTTATACATAAGAGAAAAATTTAAAAAGTCAATTACCACAAAATACAAAAAGTAGCAAAATAAATAATTAAGAGTGTTCATGTTTTACTTGCAAAATTGCAACTCGTATCATTGAGAGTCAAAAACCACTAATAAAGCTATAATTTCGAAACAAAAATGATTGTTTTACTTAGTACTTTAGTACATAGTTTTTATAATATTAGTAGCCACTGAGCACAAATAAAATATATTTAAAACACTAATCAAGAACGGCAATCAGAACGGGTAGTTTGGGGGGGGGAGGGTTTTATACCCCAAAAATTGTTTTATTGTATTTTTCTTTTAAAATTTCAAATTTTATCTTTCACCATTAGAATCAGCTTAAAAAACTACACAATTTAGTTCCTTAAAGTTTTTTTTCTATCTCCAACGGTTACCGAGATAAAAAAATCCAAACACAGTACGTTGTATTTTGGGGCTCCAATGTTAATCCCCCATAAGAGGATAAGGAAAAACTCTTGTTTCACTTTTTTTATTAACCAATATTTTTGGATGAAACTTGATATTTAGCTTCAAGTGGTTTAGATCCATCCATTTATGCTTATAAATCATAGTTTATGTTTATCATGGCAGCTAACCTGCATACTCTTTTCCCATGTTAATCATATACAGATTAGGTAAATTCTTTTATTTGTGACAGATGTTGATGAAACTTGGTATAATCAAATCAAATCAAAATCTTTTACTGTATTGAAACTTTCAATACAGTCAATCTTTCAATCGGTCAATAAATTACTTCTTAGGAGTAACAATATAAATAACACTTAAAGTCACTACATATAAATAAAACATTAATAAAAGATGAACTTATCAGTTAAAAAATCTTGAACCCTGTAGTATTCTTTTTTAATAAGAAGCAGTTTCAAATTTCTCCTGAATCTACCACTATTAGCTTCTGTTCTTAGGTTTGGTGGAAGAGTATTAAACATTTTAATCGAAGAGTAGAACGTTTGATTTTCAAAGAGAGCAGTTTTATGCTTCGGAATGGAAAGATGTGATGCGTTACGAAGACTGTATTGATTGGTGCTCTGTTCATTGTAAAAGTGTTTATTTTTAAACATTCTAAGATGTACTTTGAAAAAATCCCCCTACATGAACCAGAACGTTTTATGCCAAATATCAACCTTATTACTTTTTTTTAAACTAAAAACCTTCTTTTGATTTGCTGTTCCAGCACCCCAAATACCCAGGCCTTATGTCATGTTAGGAAGAAAACATCCGTAATAAACCGAAAAAAACCTCTCTATTCGCAAAAAAGGCAAGTCGACGTAGGAGAAACATGACACTACTCAATTTTTTGCAAACTTTATCCATGTGAAAAGAACAATTAAGTCCGGAATCAATAACGAGGCCCAAAAAGTTTGTATGCTGACTAGATTCAATAACATCTATGCCAATCATTAGGCTGGATTCAGTAAACGTTCTACCAGTATTTTTCAATTTGAAATTAATAAACTGGGTTTTTGTTGGGTTCACACTGAGGTTATTTTCATGAAACCACTGCATAAGCTGTCTACTTTTGATGAAGGAATTCACTTCAAGAGACTTTATGCACTTGTTAGACAAACTAAAAGAAGTGTCATCCGCAAATAGACAAAGGTCAAATCAAAAAAAAAATTACCAGGGACACTGCAAGTAATATCATTTACAAACAACAAGAATAAAATCGGGCCAAGGACTGATCCTTGTGGTACACCAGAATTTAAAACAACTTCATTAGATTTGTACTTAAGGAGACAGCCATTTTCATCTATATGTGAGATCTCAACAGACTGAGGTCTTCCAATGAGAAAAGAACACACCCAATCCAGAGCTGTCCCTCTAATACCATAATGGCTGAGCTTCTTGACTAGCAGGCTGTGGTTTACTGTGTCAAAAGCCTTGCTAAGATCAAAAAACACTCCAAAAACTTTTTCCTGACGATCCAAAGCCTTGGACACATTGGAAACAAAACTGTACATTGCATCCACAGTAGAATAGTTTTTCCTGAAGCCAAATTGCCTATCAAAGAGTAAACTATTTGATGCTAGAAACTGGAGAAGTCTATTCAAAAAGAGTTTTTCTAGAACTTTGGAGAAATTAGAAGTCAAAGATATTGATCTATAATTATCCTGAAGAATTGGGTTACCTTTTTTCAATAAGGGTTTTATAATTGCTGATTTTAGTGAAGATGGAAATAATCCTTCCTGAAATGAAATATGAGAAAGTGGCAAAACAATACACTCAGCCACTTCCTTGATGATTTTGGAAGACACACCATCTTCATCAGCTGAATTGCTCATTTTAAGCGACTTAATAACACTAATAACTTCTTCATTGGTGACTGGATATAAATATAAAGATGAACAAGAGCCAGGCGTTTTAATACAGTGGCTCAATGCAACAGGGTCCCCAGAGGAAACATTCCCTACATTGGCAAAGAATTTATTAAATGATTCTGCGACTGACTAATATAAATGGTCAAAATATAAATTGATTATGCTAGAAATACCTACTTTCAGGGTTCCTTGCAGCAGCAAACCTGCATACTCTTTTCCATGTTAATCTTATGGAGATTAGGCAAATAACTTTCATATTTATCGACAGATAATGATAGAACTTTTCATATATTATTATTATTATGTTATTGATTTGGAAATTCACTGAGTACGCACGTCTGCTGCGACAGGGGTATTTACCTACCCTTTCTATTCAGTTGAAGCCCAAGATTCTATTAACCCATTCCTGTCTGGCAGAACGGTCGACGCCTGAGGCCACCCGGGCTGAACGAAAATCGAGCCTCGTTCACTACGACCGCGCGTCACTATTAGCGTGAAAGAATTCAAAAAACTTTATTTTCAAGTTAACTTCATGAATTATATGTTTTGATTTCTTTGTTCTGTTCCTTATACTCTTTAACTGCGTATACAATCACTTTTAGCAAAAAAAAAAATGATTACTGAACTTTTTCACCATTTCCAAGCTGTAGACTTAGAAACAAGTAGGTATTTTTGTTTCGTCAAATTTTACTTTATTTTCAAAAGATTATTTTACTTGGTAGATCTACTTCTAGTTACCTGTAGTAATAAATAGTTAATGATAAATCTTTAAATAATAATCATTATAACTGTATTATCATCAATAAATACAATCGCTAAACGAATTGTGCGAACGAGAAAATAATTTACTGTCAATATGGAACATTTGACACTAAATAAGATGATAAAAGAGGACGCCAACACCATCTATCGGGTGAGAAATGAACTAGAACCCCTAACGGCGGAAAAAAGAACTACGTCGAAATATAAGCAGGCAACGTACATTGTTGATGAAGGAATTCACTTCAAGAGACTTTATGCACTTGTTAGACAAACTAAAAGAAGTGTCATCCGCATATAGACAAAGGTCAAATAAAAAAAAAATTACCAGGGACACTGCAAGTAATATCATTTACAAACAACAAGAATAAAATCGGGCCAAGGACTGATCCTTGTGGTACACCAGAATTTAAAACAACTTCATTAGATTTGTACTTAAGGAGACAGCCATTTTCATCTATATGTGAGATCTCAACAGACTGAGGTCTTCCAATGAGAAAAGAACACACCCAATCCAGAGCTGTCCCTCTAATACCATAATGGCTGAGCTTCTTGACTAGCAGGCTGTGGTTTACTGTGTCAAAAGCCTTGCTAAGATCAAAAAACACTCCAAAAACTTTTTCCTGACGATACAAAGCCTTGGACACATTGGAAACAAAACTGTACATTGCATCCACAGTAGAATAGTTTTTCCTGAAGCCAAACTGCCTATCAAAGAGTATAAACTATTTGATGCTAGAAACTGGAGAAGTCTATTCAAAAAGAGTTTTTCTAGAACTTTGGAGAAATTAGAAGTCAAAGATATTGATCTATAATTATCCTGAAGAATTGGGTTTCCTTTTTTCAATAAGGGTTTTATAATTGCTGATTTTAGTGAAGATGGAAATAATCCTTCCTGAAATGAAATATGAGAAAGTGGCAAAACAATACACTCAGCCACTTCCTTGATGATTTTGGAAGACACACCATCTTCATCAGCTGAATTGCTCATTTTAAGCGACTTAATAACACTAATAACTTCTTCATTGGTGACTGGATATAAATATAAAGATGAACAAGAGCCAGGCGTTTTAATACAGTGGCTCAATGCAACAGGGTCCCCAGAGGAAACATTCCCTACATTGGCAAAGAATTTATTAAATGATTCTGCGACTGACTAATATAAATGGTCAAAATATAAATTGATTATGCTAGAAATACCTACTTTCAGGGTTCCTCGCAGCAGCAAACCTGCATACTCTTATCCTTGTTAATCTTATGGAGATTAGGCAAATAACTTTCATATTTATCGACAGATAATGATAGAACTTTTCATATATTATTATTATTATGTTATTGATTTGGAAATTCACTGAGTACGCACGTCTGCTGCGACAGGGGTATTTACCTACCCTTTCTATTCAGTTGAAGCCCAAGATTCTATTAACCCATTCCTGTCTGGCAGAACGGTCGACACCTGAGGCCACCCGGGCTGAACGAAAATAGAGCCTCGTTAACTACGACCGCGCGTCACTATTAGCGTGAAAGAATTAACAGTAACTTCATGAATTATATGTTTTGATTTCTTTGCTCTGTTCCTTATACTCTTTAACTGCGTATACAATCACTTTTAGCAAAAAAAAAATTATTACTGAACTTTTTCACCATTTCCAAGCTGTAGACTTAGAAACAAGTAGGTATTTTTGTTTCGTCAAATTTTACTTTATTTTCAAAAGATTATTTTACTTGGTAGATCTACTTCTAGTTACCTGCAGTAATAAATAGTTAATGATAAATCTTTAAATAATAATCATTATAACTGTATTATCATCAATAAATACAATCGCTAAACGAATTGTGCGAACGAGAAAATAATTTACTGTCAATATGGAACATTTGACACTAAATAAGATGATAAAAGAGGACGCCAACACCATCTATCGGATGAGAAATGAACTAGAACCCCTAACGGCGGAAAAAAGAACTACGTCGAAATATAAGCAGGCAACGTACATTGTTTGCTCATAACCACCCCGCGGCCCGCGCCGCGGGACGCACGGCGCACGTCATTAGACATCTGTCTAGCGAAATACGCTGACGTACAATGTACGTCATTAGACGGGAATGGGTTAATAATAATACAGTGGAACTTGGATAATTCGAACTTCTGTAATTCAAAATAAAATGTTCTTTATTTCAAAATTTTGACACGGTCCCTAGAATTTTATATAAAAACAATGTTAAAATATCCTGGTTAATTTGATTAATTATTTGGATGATTCGAATTTTTTACAGCGTAAATTTATAAAGAGAACAAGTCATTGTGTGAGTTTTTCCAAGAAACGACGTTCAGGCTTCTTGTCCGCAGACTATTTTTAGCTAGATCAACACGCCCAGCCCCCGCCAACCCTTCTCACAGCACGTACGCCTGATGTTGACTGGTCACAAATTTTTTCTGGTCCCTTGAGGTTCGAATTATCCAAGTTCTACTGCAATAAAAGTAGTATGAAAATACTATTTTACGACATTTATATGTGTTGAAGGGCTTGTGGCTTGATGTTTTTTATGGAATTACTTTAAAATTTGCAATCTCTATTTTTAAAACAATAATCAATAATTATAATTAATTTTATTAAATAAATAAGAGAGATAAATAATATTCACCATGATAAATGTTGAGTAGGCCATTCCAGTTGTTAAGACGGGGAATCCATAGTTTTGCAGGACAATGCCTCCAACTGTTGGCCCAATCATTTCTCTAGAATCAAATATTCGGCCTTAACATTAGAAGTGCAAAATTATAAATTAGCATATATTTATGAAATATTGCATTTTGTATTACTGTATAAATTTGTTCAAATATTAAGTTAAAATACTAATTCCAATATGTTGACAGATTGGTTATAGTATAGATTTTTGAGTCAAGTAGCAAATTTGAAATGAAATGAAAATTTTTTCAATCAGTTTCTGTTCATTTATTCAGGAAAAGTTAGGACAACATCGCCCTTTCTTCCAAATTTAAGTTTTTGCTTGGTAGTTATTAGCTTTAAAGTTAGAAAATTGACTATTCAAATTACAAGTAAATAGCTCATTGCTATTGTAAGAACTGAAAACGGTTTCTTGAATCTCCGTAAACTATCGGATTTTACTACAATTACGTACACCCAATCTAGATGGTAGGCCTACACTCTTATTGTAACAGCTTGACACAGACAGTCTGAGGTGGCCAAGTGGTGATTTAAGAAACAGACTTCATTCCTTGCAACAATAATATGTGAAATCTGTGTTCAGTATATAGTAGCCTTAAGTCTGTGCTTATTTTTATAATTTCCTTTGTTTTAATGAATTCCATACTTTATTAGGTAAAGTACTTCAGTATTTTCCATACACCATGGTAATCCTGATTATAAAAAGAATAAATTAAACTTTAATTATTTTATGAATAATTGTTGTGATGAGATTATTATTAACACCTGCGACTGCAGAGTACATCCGTGCAACAACCTTGCCGCAGCAACTGCTACGCACATGTTTAGACTGATTTGACATTTCTCATGAATAGGCCTTCACAGTGGCGGATCCTGAAGGGGGCGAGGGGGTCAGTCGCCCACCCCTGAGGATTGGATTAGTTAATTTTTTTATAAAAATATTGTGATTATTTTAATTAACATCTCGTTTACTCTGTTAAAATTAAAATTAACAGCATGTAGCTGTTTCCGCCACAGCCCCCCCTAACACTATGGCTGGATCCCCCACTGGGCCTTCAAGTCTTCTGCTAGTTTTTTCTCAAGCTATGACTTTAACATTGACCATGAGAAGTGACGGACCATTTGGTGCTGCATTCTAGTAGATTTTTATGAAACTACGTCCATGCCACATGGTCTGCGGTATCAAATGTCCCGCTTGGTAGAAAAACCACGCACAACTGAACTGCGGTGCGCCAACTTACGCGGCAGTTAAAGGGCTAATGGTAAAATTGGTAATTTCTCCTCATGTTTCAATTGTTGATTCCACAAATCAGCCAGGGAAATTTTCTCTACAGCTAAGCAATGTGCATTATACAGGTATAACACGTTCGATGCAGATCAGACGTAACAGGTCACTTCCCGTCCATTCCATATGCGGTTGACGCATAAGTGTGTTCCCGATTTTCATTGGTTATGAAAATCCCCATGAACCAGTTTGAAGGTTATGTTTGGCTGTGAATGTTGTCTGTAGTTGTTCCTTCACCTTGTATAATGCTTTGTGCACAATTTTTATGATATGATAAGATATTTAAAAACATTAGTTACAAAAACCCTTTAGCAAAGGGCTTGGGCATACTTAAAATTATCAGCATTGACCATGTTAAGCTATATTTAAAAATTAGTTGAATCTGGCAACTAAATGATTATTTTTTCTTGATATGTTCTGAAGAAGTTTTATTTATAATTAATGTCATATACCGTACTTCAGTGAATATCTTACCCCAAGGAATACATACAAGACCAAGTCCCAGCTACCAAACTGTATGTTGTCACATGTTTTTTAAGTCCTTTTTCCCTAAAACATAAACATATTAAATTACTTTCATTAATTTTTGTAAGAGTACACATCTACAAGAGTCTTAGTTCTTTTCCTAAAAATATAGTCTACAATTTACTAGTATTAATCCTTAACCAATCGTATAACATAAATCTAATGGACACTCAGTACACTGTAAGTACTGATAGTAAGTAAGAGATGATCATTACTACTGTAGGTAGTAATGGATAGAGGGGGCCTAGAAGCAGCATCTTGAGGTGTGCCACAGCAAAAGTGGCACACAAAAATACAAAATAAAAAAGTTAATCCTATATTGCATACAGTACAGTCTCTAATATCCTGCTTCTCAATACACTGGCACATCCCATAATCTTATACCAATATAACTTTATAAATATTGTAATAATTCCAGCACATCCAATAATTATTGAAAGTGCTGGAGTATTGAGAAGCAGGGTTATAGAGACTCTACTGTATATTTTGAAATGCTTTTTTTAACTATTTTTGTTTTAGTTTCCATCCTGTGATATTTTACAAAAAAAACACCTTTACTTGGCTCAGTCAATAAACTACGCACTTAGAAGCTGACAATGAACCTTAGTGGCTTTTAAAACTGTGAAAACGTGTAATTCAACAAAAATAACATACAACAAAAATATTTTCAATTTTATTATGAAAACGTATTACTTAACTTCTTAAGATAAAAGTTTAAAAAATTTTAATGTTATGTGGTAATTGCCAATATTTTGTAGTTTACATAGATATAATAGGGTATTTTAATAGCGGGTTCAGTGAATTATTATAATAATATATAATATAATTATAATGTAGAATTATAATATAGATCATAATACTCACACAGCAAAGTTGAGGATCGCCTGATAAGTTGGCATCAGTGTTAATGCTACAGATATACCCAGCACACACAGAGCTACCAGATCAACCCATAGGGCACTGTGAAAAAATAACTACATTGTATAGTAATCAATTATTTCAAACTTAATCCTTTAACAAGACGATTTCAAAGAGATCGCACACAGCACACTGGTTGGAGTAGAGCGAATTTCATTGAACTTATATTATTCAAAGTAATTGTTATGCAAGTTTGGTGCAATAAGGGTTTTTTACATAGTGTATAAAAATAAAGGCTGTCAACTAAGGAAAAACCACAGTTCTTTTTTAATTATGTCGATAACTAAGCGAGTTAAACCAATTAAATTATAAAAATTAAATATTAATCCAACATATTATTCAGGCCCGTGAATAGATTGAATAACTTCTGAATAAACTACCTGTTGAACTGTAGTGCATTATTTCAGTCTATGCTAGCACGTTGGCTAATCTAAATTTTACTTAAATAACAAAGTATAACTTACAGCATTTCCAAGCCTGTGTTACCACGACATGCACTTAAATTATTTAAATGTTGTGTGGTAATAAGTGCTCTAATTAATTTGATAAGCACACGATCATTTCCACAGGTTTGGGTGAGCCTGAATATACAGTTATATTCTGTTAGCCTGTTTTCTCAGAAACAAGGAAATGAGGCAATAAATAAAAAATCATTGAATTATATTATAACTAGTTACCTGGCACTTTATTTACTGGCTATAGAGCCACTATTGCCCACTACTACATGCCTTGTAGAATATCTGTTCTGGGGCATTCTCCTCTAAGAATATTATTCTTTGTTCCAAATTCATCCGTACTTATTTTGATTTTTAAAATATGACCTAGGATAAACACAATTAATTACACTCACAATTGTTTACATTTAATTGCCTGATATAAAAACCTTTTTGCACAGGAATACGGGGAAATGGCTGTGTTGCCATGAAATCAAAACATATCGCTGCTGTAACATCATCCTCGTTTTGTTTTGCTAGTCTTAGTGTGTCATAAAATTTTTTGTCCCTTCTCTTATGTGTAGCTCTTATTCTGCAGCAAAATTCGTTTTAGCGCTATCCCTAAGAATTTTGTCTTTAATTTCCATTATAAAAGCCTTGCAACACTTCAGCATGGGCATGGTAAAGGGGGGGCAATGCCCCTCCAGACCTCTTAAAAGTTTTTGAATTTTTATTACTAAACTTAGCAGTTCTATTATTATTTTTATTTGACACAGATATCTTTATGATTTTTTTAAATCTGGTTTTATATTATATTTAAGTAAATGTTTCTTTTTCTCTATTTTTAGGCTATATTGCCATAGAAACTAGGATTCAATTCTGTGCTCCCTAACATGTAACCTCTAACTCCGTTCATGCACTATAGACAACTTGTGGCTGGCCAAAACTATAGTTACTTATAATATGATAATATTCCTTAGTATTTTCCTTATAATATTGTAGAAAGAACTTAATAAGTTCTCTCTACAATATTATATATTATAAATAAAAAATATAATATATTTTTAACAATTTAATAATAATAATAATGTAAGTAATGTGTGTAATAATGTAAAAATATAATATATTTTTTAACAAAGTCATTATACATAGGATACTTCTCCAAAAACATCTGGTCCATGATTTTGACATTGAGCCTAGCATCTAAATAATGCTTTGGTTTTCAACCATAATGTGTCGTTTTCAGTTCGTAATTTCTGATACGATCATAAATCTAATAGCAAATTTCTTCAATAATAGCATTACCACTGTGTGATTTACCTTTTAGGTCCTTTGGGCTTTTACCCATAACCAGTAGGTTACACAAACGTCGTACACGACTAATAGTAATTCTATGTAACTTCAAAAAAGTATTTATACAAACTCCCTGGATTTTTCTATTGATCTTAATATTATAAGTAAAAAATTGGTATTTTGTATAATACCGACCACGCCTATACCTTGCATTGTATTTTTCTTCAATATATGATAGTATACATATATTCATAGTATAATAATATCAATAACCAACCTTACTAAACTCCGCAGAGATACCGGCACGGTAGCTCAGGTCTAGAAAGTCAAAGGTTGCTGGATCAAATCAGCGGCCGGCGACACCTGTCAGTTCATGAGAGGTCACCTGAGACTACCTCTACGGTACATTGCTGTCTAGAATTCACTGCACAGGCCCTTGGTATATGGTGATGGGCAGTTGAGGTTAAAAAAAAAATGCAAAATGATGGAATATACATCGTCGATATAGAGGTTTTGCCAAATAAAACTCAATATTCTTTAATCATTTGGTTTTCTTTGGTAAGATAATATTAATAGGTTAAAAATACCAATAACCCAACTTAACTCTGCAGACTGCTGGATGTTGAAATATACAATACAATGTATGAATGCGGTCGGTATAGTATGAAAGTACCAAAAAATTACTTTTTTCATTCCTATTGAAATCACCAGAATCTTGCTCAGAAGAATCTTTGACTTCATCTACATCATCCTCATTCGGACTATCATTCCCATTGTAGGCTCCTGACACCTTATCGGCTCCTGTTTCTCAATCAGGCTTTGTAGATATGCATCTTGTGTATTCTTACTGTCTAATGAGTAGAAATACTCCCACATTTCAGTTCTATTCTCTTCTGATACATTGTAAGTTTCGGCAGACTTAGGGTTGGAAGTTTCCTGTACTAAGCATCAATATTCTTACCAGAATAAGACCTGAAGGCTACAACTTTCACCTTTGCGTTCTTGATGATGTTTCTCTTATAGTATACATTTTCATTTCTTTTGAATTTCTTTCTTTTATTAACTGGCTCAGTATCACTTTCATTTTCACTTGGCATATTGGTAACAAAATAATGAAAATGTTGTTTCATAAAACACTTTAAGATTATTACTTATAACATAACAAAGCAAATAATACATAGCATATGTGTTAGTAAACCTTTAATAATACAGCTGACTAAATGTTACATGGTTTCCAAAATAAACAAAAAGTAGATAAAATTGTCGTTCAGTGCATAAAACATAACATATGTTTTGTGGTTTCTGCATGAAACTAAATATTCCAATTCACATTTAATATGGAAAGCATGATAGCACATGAGTTATTTCTACACAGAACTGCAAAAAACCTAAACCTCTACTTAAATGAAGTAAGTATGTTTATACATTCAAAGTGAAATTCCAAAAAAGTCACATGTGTTATTTCTGAAATGACCGATTGATTCAATTGTAAGTACGTGAAAATATGGTTCATCCCTCAATCTTGATAAAATATTATCATAGTATGGCCCGTGGAAATAAATTACTCCCTAATGCAACAATAAGCTGAGTGACCTTGTAAGGGAATTCCTGGAGAATTGAACCCCTCGTAACTTTCAGTTGTTTTGGAACTATGAACACCGACCGATCTTAGTTCCGGTAACCAGGTCTCACCTTGTCTGAGTACCCTCCTCCAAAATGAATTATCGAATTAATGAGCTCGAACTTTATCATTCTCAAGCCCCGGAATGAAACATTGAATGTTAAAAAATATCAGACAAGTAATTTCTTATTTACAATTCTTGCTTGAATTGATAATACACACCCCTTATCACTGTGAAAATAGACTTGATACCATATTTACAGTGAGGATATAATCAAGTAAAATGAAACAAAATTCTTTTAAGTTGAGTATTTTCTGATTTTGACACTTACTTGGGTTTAGCGGTAAGGTATGGAGAGGGTCCTAACACAAGAAGACTTCCTGTTGAGACAGCCAAGCCGACTACCATCATGGACCAGTGGTTGTTGAGCATGTCTGCCAGCCAGCCCCAGAACAAGCTGAACACAGCATAGACGGAGGAGAAGAGCAAGAATACAAAACCCACCTGCTCGCTGGTCAGGGAGAACTATCAACATTAACATATTCAGCAGATCAACACAGGTTAGCTGGAACAGTCACATTTATCTACCACATTTCAATCAACACTTTGTACCGTAATGGCTGTTATTGGCAAATTTTTATTCCTCACGGTTTTTAAAGAGCTTTTTGGAGTGAACCAATTTAAAAATAATAAAAAAATTAAACACTAGATATGATGGATAAGTTTGATGTACATTCATCCAAAATTTGACTACTGGCACATTCTGTAGTTCTGAATATATTCATTAATAGAGACAGAACGTTCTTCTATCATCTAGGACAGGACCCACAATACAGAGATCTATAAACAGATATGTGTACCAATGCCTCAAAGTTGAAAATTTATTTGTATGATTACAATACTTTCTACATACACTATTATAAAAGTGTTTAATAATTTGTTCTTCAGATTTAAGACCAGACTTTGATTTTCTAATTAAAGGCAATTCAAAACACTTTAAATCTTAGGGTTATATCTTAGCATAATCGACATGCACGTTGAAATGTTTGTGGATAATTCAAAATGTCTTAAATTTTAAAAATGAAGTGTTAAATTTTTGAACAATTAGTTCCAACATACATATTAAGTTACACAGTTTAAGCTAAATAAAAAAGAACTAGATCTGAATGTAATTTTAATGATTTGTAACATGTAGAGCCTGCGGTGATGGCACCACTGGGGCAGGGCGGGAAATATTGTCCTTGAACGATGTGAACAACCCTGCTTCAGTGTGAGCTTAACCTCATTCTGGGAGCGTTGTGTCTGACTGCAGTGTTTTATGTTTTCTGCCACAACTTTTGGCGGACCTCATTTCCATCTCAGCCATTCCGTGCTTTGATGGTGCTTTTGTTTTTTTTCTTCGTGCTCGATGTTGCAGTTTAGCTATGCATTGATAACCATTTCCCGCAATCAATGTGTTAATTAACTTAATAAGGTACTATAGATGGATTAGTATAGTGATGAGCTATTACAGGAACAGACGAGATGTTTAGGTGGATATCTGGATATCTCCCTCTTTAACATTCTTAATCAATTTCAATACCTGTACCTATGTTGTACTTACTATTTTGCCATCTAAGAGATCTACAGTTTAACGTGGGATCTGAACCACAATTTTGCCTTACTTTTGATTTACGAACTGGTCTACATATGAGGTATACATATCGTGTACCCAAGACAAGACAAGACGACACCATTAAAGACAGATTAAATATGTGGATAGTAGCTGATAATCTATAACAGGTTACTGACCTTGATATCCGTCAATCCAATTCAACTCGTCACTATTGTCTGTGACCTAGGTTTCGAACACATAGGTTCATTTTCAAACAAATGTCATTGTTTACTCCATTGGAGGTCGTTCTGTTCTCTTCAATACATCAACACATTTAGACAAACAGTACAAACAGTACATTTAAAACAAACAGTACATTTATACATTTAAAACTTTAAAATTTGATAAACTAAATAACGTGTTTGCCGGCCGGTTTTCACTATCAAACTCACTTGCACTTGTACTGTTTGTCTAAATGTGTTGATGTATTGAAGAGAACAGAACGACCTCCAATGGAGTAAACAATGACATTTGTTTGAAAATGAACCTATGTGTTCGAAACCTAGGTCACAGACAATAGTGACGAGTTGAATTGGATTGACGGATATCAAGGTCAGTAACCTGTTATTTACTATCCACCAATTCAGGAGGCTTACAAATAAAATGAATGATAATCTATGCTATGATCTATGATAAATATCTTCAAAACCAAATTTACCACGGTGTAGCTTGTGGTGTCTAGAACCTTTTCCACTAAATACATCCATATTTGAAATGATGTCACTTGAAACGTTTTCCGGGGGACCCATTCAATTATGATTCTGGTTTTTGTAGGTGATAATAATATTCAATTGTAGGGATATTAATCCACACCAGAGGAAATTCTATATACCAACCATTGCTCATAACTATCCACAATTTGTGACCTCCAAGTAGCTGGATTACAAGACAAGCCACCGTCCCAGTATATGATATGAAAACAAAGTTTATTCCTCTAAAAATACATTGATAATTAATTAGTAAATAAATATACATTGGTAAATAAGGTAAAAGGATCTTATGGGAGTAAAATTAACCCCTTGAGTGCTAAGCGTCTCGATCAGAGATGCGCTAAAATTGCCAGCCCTAGGTACGGTGGATCTGCTAAAATTGCCGGCCCTTTCTCCCAAAAAACGCAAGCGTTTAGTATAAAAATTATAAAAGTTTTATTTACACCATTTCGTTGTTCTGTTTTTTTTTGTTTTACTAAACAATAAATTGTGCATCAAACAACGCATATAAGTACAATAATTTCAAGTAATAAAGAAAAGTAATAAGAAAAGAAAAAAAGAGCTAATTTTTTTAATAAACATAAAAAAATACAAGTCTGAAGTAATAAAACACTTTTTTAACTAACATTTGGTTTTTAGCTACCTACATTATTATCTTAGAGAGCAATAAAAATTGGGTATAAATAATGTATAAAATGTTATTATATATTGTTAGTCCTTTTTTAAATTGGAAAAAATTAGCCAAATGAGCAAAATTTACAAAAATTGCATTTTTTGCAGTTTTTAACATTACATATTACCCATGTCTATTGTAAACTATAGATTACAATTAGTCTTTACAATAGGCACTATTTTATAAGTTGTTAAAAATGACAACAAATTAATATTAAACATCAAAATGTTAAAATTTGGTTACACAAATGAGCCGTCTTTTGGTCGGTGCAGCTGTCGCAAGATTGTTTATGATTGATCACAATCTCAGAAAGCATTTCACCATAGAGTAAGATGCATAAAAAAGCCCATTTCTTTCTGAAGCTTTTGGTGTAATTTAAGCCAGTAACAATAACTGCTACATACTATAAACAGTGATTTTATGAGACTCTCGGAGCGAGATGCCGGTATTTTTTGCACGGGCATGACCGTCTCGATCACTCAAGCTCGTCTCGGACCGAGACGCTCTGCCCTCAAGGGGTTAAATTGTTCAAATTAGTGAGTGAAAGTGTTACATGTTTAACACGTTCAGAGCTGGATTTTGTTTAGCGTGTATTGCAAAAGTGTGATGTCTAAAACACAAAAGCATTATCAAAGCACATAATGGTGGCCACGGAGACGAAGCGTGCCAAAACCTGTGGCAGAACACACATAAAACACAACAATCAGATCAATGTTCTCAGTACGAGGCTGAGCTCACAATAAAGCCAGGCTGTTGACATCGCTCAAGGACAATATTTCCTGCCCTGTAGCAGGTGCCGTCACCGCGTGGAAGATATATCCACCCCGCACACTCGTCGTGTTAATGGTGGATTTTATTTCTAATGTCTTGAGCCACAAAATGATTTTAGAATCGGAGTTGAAGTGTTGCTAGGCTTTGCGTTGGGAAGACACAAAAGGATTGAATCCATCATTTGACACATGACTAACTACTCCTTAATTTTTTCTTCTCGCCACAATTAGTTTCAAAAATCAAACTAAAATGATAAATAACCAAAACTACAGTTAAAAAGTTTGAACTTACTGTTTCTAAATGTGGTTCCAGTACAGGATCCAAGAAAGACCAAACATTGGAACTGATGATAATGATGATAGAAACAACAAATACTGCTGGTATTTTAATCAGCTTCCAGAATGATCCTGTTGGGTTGTTCTTAGTTTCGGCTGTAAAAAAATATTGTAAAAGTGAACTATACAAATTATTTTATTTACACAACTAGAAATTGTACTGGTAGATATGGGTCTATATCCTATTAACAAAAGAAAAGCCAAGAAGGACTGAAAGTATTGACAAAATGAGAAGTGGTATGGGATTGCAAACCCACTACAGCTACAGCTACAGCACTGTAATCTGATACAACTACAGCTCTGTGACCTGTTACCGCTACAGTTCTGCGACCCGCTACAGCTATAGCTCTGTCACCCGCTACAGCTACAGCTCTGCGACCCGCTACAGAGACAGCTCTGTGACACGCTACAGATACAGCTCTGCGATCCGCTACAGATACAGCTCTGTGACCCGCTACAGCTACAGTTATGCAACCCGCTACAGCTACAGCTCTGTAACCCATTACAGCTAAAGCACCGTGATCTGATACAGCTACAGCTCTGTAACCCGCTACAGATATAGCTCTATGACCCACTACAGCTACAACTTTGTGACCCGCTATTGCTACAGCTGTGACTCACTACAACTACAGCTCTGTAACCCACTACAGATATAGCTCTATGACCCACTACAGCTACAACTTTGTGACCCGCTATTGCTACAGCTGTGACTCACTACAACTACAGCTCTGTAACCCACTACAGCTACAGCTACAGCACTGTGATCTGATACAGCTATAGCTCTGTAACCCGCTACAGATACAGCTAACTCTATGACCCACTACAGCTACAGCTTTGTGACCCACTATAGCTACAGCTGTGACCCGCTACAGCTACAGCTGTGACTCACTACAACTCTGTAACCCACTACAGTTACAGCTCTATGACCCACTACAGATACAGCTCTGTGACCCACTACAGCTACAGCTCGGTGACCCACTACATCTATTTAAATGGCTTTGTAAACACTGAGGTCCAAGACCACCAAGGAACAAAGAAGGGCTCAATTTAACCACACTGCTGACTGGTAAAAAAGTAAGTCAAAAAGAGCCACCCAAAAGAAACATATTAGGGAGGATTGCTATAAACAGTGACTGCGTGTTTGGACTGAGACACAGCAAGTGTTTAATCAAAAGACCAAACAAAGGTTTAGTTTCTTCTCCTGTCCTCTTCATTATATCTCTGTGGAGAAAGAGATATTATAAGTGGCTATATGTTTCACTTTTAACTGAACATTGCTAGTGTAAATAAAGATCATTAGTGATCCTGTTTTTGCTGAATATTTTGGGGAAGGCGAAGGAACTTCCATTCTTAATATTTAATAACATGAAAGACTTGGACCCAGGATCAGCAAGTTTGTTTGAACCTCTGAAATGGATTAATACATATAAGTCTCCATATTGTCAATTGATATAACTTAATTACAGTAGAACCTCGATTAACCGTCACCCTTTTAACCATCAGTCTCTATTAACCGCCACCCCGCTAGTGCAAAAAAAAATGTTTCCGCGTCAGCGCCGAGTCGGATCGTCTGTTGAGGCTCTATGATGAGTATTGACGACTGTACTGCAAAACTGCAATGTGCGTGAATCATTGGCGGTAGGGTAGTGATCCAGCTGGTTAATCCCTTATACTGTCTTCTGCAACTGTTTTATTTTAGTTCAGTGTGGCTACAGTGGACTGAATTATTGCCGTGTGTTTTACGTGCTTTACCGTTTATTGTAAACAGTGCTGTTATACGTAGTGTGGACTCGACAATAAACAATAAATTATTAAATGCTGGTGCTTCTTCTCAGTGAAATTAGAAACATGACCGACTGAAAAGCTCGACGGGGAAAGAAACAAAAGAAAATTACGGTTTATTTAAAAAAATAAATACCGGCTACGTAAGTTTTGAGAGTAAAAATACGTACATGTACAGTTGATATTTCATTTTTTCTTGATAAAGTATTTTTACTTAAACTGACGTAGTTTTTTTTCTCATTTAAAATAAATCCACATTAAGTACTACGCAGCAATCATGAAAATGAATTAGAACTTACAATGGCGCCGTTATAACATGCACGGCAGCGAATTGCGATGTTGCCACGCCAAACACTGTCTATGTGCTAAGTTGTATTGGCGCTATTATTATTTCTGTTATCCGTCTATTCGGTTATCCGTCATTGTCTCGGTCCCGAGGGTGACGGTTAATCGAGGTTCTACTGTACTGTAATTTTGAGTGAAGTTGAATGATAGGAATGAAGATTTTTTTATTAATTGTCAAAAGCAGCATTATACATATCTACAGCATTGAAACACATTATTATGTGTTATAAGGGAGTGATCACCCACATTGCTTTCCCCCCTCTCTGAATAAGAATAATTAATTATTACTGTTACATTAACACTATTGAACTAATAAACTAAAAAATCGATGAAAAGGGCCAATTAAAATTTAAGAAGTTGAATAAAATATGATCACTTTAAATATTAAGTGAAAGTAGACAATAAAAATAAATATTTATTATGTTTTAAAATTCACCCATAACTTTATACATTCCAAATATAATGGTTTATTTTGATGGTTATTTAACATAGAAATTCATATACCGTGAAGTCTGGTTTTCCCGGATTAATGTGAAAGGGGCGTGATCCATAGAACCAAAAATTTGGATGATCTGAAACTATACTGAAAATATACCATTATATACATTCACCTTGTGTAGACAACGTTGCCTGCAATATTATTGCTGCATACTGTGAATAACCTCTGTACAACAACATGGTCGCGCAAGACCGCAAGACTTTTTATAATTTTAAAAATTAAAAATTTATTATTATTACTTTAGATAGAAAATAAAACACTCTTCTGGTGTTAAAACAACCTTTTTCTTTTCAACACCACTCATGGCCATAGATCCAAAATGCATTTTCACTGTAAAAATAATTCCAAAACGAACAAAATAATTCGCGCAATGAATGCTCGCGCATGGGTTAAGTGCTTGTACATATAACCTCAAAACCAAACAGCTAGGCTTTGATGATTCAGTATTGAAATGTCAAATGGTGACTGCTCCCACATTTCGCTTAAGTGCTTGTAGTGCTCCGCTAGAAAACTCCCAATACACAGAGTGTGCATTCATAATCTTACTCATTCATCATTAGTAACACTTGCTGCGTCCAGATAAAATTCACATCTTAACTGTTTAATATTCATGTATTTTTTTTAAGACCCGATTCTGATGAACCAGAATCCAGATGATTAGGATCCACATACCCAGACTTTTACTGTATCTTATAATATTATAAAGAAGAGGTGGTTTCTGTATGTTTGTATGTATGTATGTTTGTTTGTGGGTTTGTTGTGGCAAGTAAACACAAAAAATACTGAACCAAACAGTTTGAAATTTTACACAAAGGTAGATTTTAAACTCATGCAACACATAGGCATACTCATTTCCTTAAAATCCTCTCGGGCTACGCCCTGTGAACGCCCTAAGTTTCAATGTTTACATTTTTAGAGAATGAAAACAAGTGTCAACAGCTGTGAACACTAAAATTTGACAGTTCGGGAAGAAGAAGAAGAAAGAGCTGCCGTGACCGTCCTAGGTTTCAATGTTTACATTTTCTAATGACAACATCCGTTTGCACTATATTTTGACAGTTCAGGAGGAAGAAGAAATAAAGTTGATTTTTCAGATAAACTGCTGGATTGAAATTAGTGAATCATTTGAAATAGTGGAATGGTAGATTTTAAGTTTTTCCGACGACTGTCTCTATTACATTAATCCTTATCCTCTCCCAATATTTGACAGATGTTACTTTGAAATGTTGTAGACACTCGTGTTTTGTCATTTTGTAAACAATGAAGAATTAATTAACAATAACTTAAATGTATCAGTAGAGCCTACACCTTTCAGCCTTTTAAACCTGTGCGAAGAACGGGTACTTTGGCTAGTTATGAATATAGGAACTCATTCGAATCATTTGAGTAATTCATTTATAGGAAATGTAATTTTTATGAATATTTAACTAATTGCCACAAATTAATGACATGCTCACATTAGTAATGTACAGATGTGATTGGATGAGTAGATGAGTTTTATCTACCTTGAGAAGCTAAAGCTAATTTAAGATAAAAAATCATAGCAACACCAGATAAGATTATACTGTCATCTAATACAATGCTATTTTGCAAATACTATTACTATAAAAAATCCTCAGTATTGTATATCCTCAGTATCAATCAATCAGTTTTTATTCATATTCCTGCAGTAGTACAAATGAATAGTGGCAGTGAAATATACAATGTATACAATATATATTTTATACAATAATAGTATTATGTACATATATTTATTATTACATATATAATTTTATACAATACTAGCAGTAAGCCCATCCTTTGTACGGTTTGTAAGATTCAGTTTAAAGAAGAAAGATATTATCATACTAATATGTAAACCTGAAATCCTAAACAAATCAATACAAAGAAAATGAATCAATACCCAGCTTTATTATTTAGCATTACTTTACAATTAAATAGATTAAACATTTATATCATTATTATGATTAGTTATACGTTAAAATAACTTTTTAATATAGTATAATTAATTTCAAAATGGGTTTAAAATCAATGACCAATATAAACTAACTAATATTGATTTCTCAGCTGTTGGTTTTTATTTCTATTAAATCTTTAAACTACAAAGACAGCTGTTTGTTACCAGTAGGTTATTCATTAAACACTGAATCAAAATGTGAGTAATATTGCATAAAAGTGGGTTTTTAAATGCTCGTTATTTACTTTTCAAGGGGCAGCGGGCAATTTCAAGCATTTACAAACCTTCTCTGGAATATAGAGAAAACATTAAATAAGTTTCATTGTAATCAGTTCTCCCGTTTTTTTTTTTTTTGAGAAGACGGCGTAAAATGCCTCCTGGAGCGTCACAGACAAACCAACAAACAGACAAAAATTGAGATAAGACCGGTTTTGGCTTCTCTAACGCATGAAAAGCAAAAATAACAAAAAAATTAATAATTCTGAGCAATGTACAGACAAAACTCTAATTTTATTTATATCTCTATATATAAAATTGAATGTATGTCTGTCTGTATGTATGTATGTCCTTTATGCGTTGCCAAACTACTCATCCGATCGCCATGGAATTTTAGGAAGTTGCTCTATATTTGTCCGGGAAGGTTTTAGTGAAAAAATATTTTCGAAAACCCCATAAGTTTCCATTTTATGGTGTTTTAAATTTCTAATGTTAACCTTATGGACAGTAAGTTTGTTTACAAATTGTCTACAATGAAAACATTTTATTTCTTAGCTACATCTGATTGGTTTACTTTCCATTAGCAATACCGTATGCTTTACTATCCAATGCCATCTGAATCATTCATTAATGTTAAACTATGAAGTAAATGTGTACTGTAAAAAATGAACAGCTTTATTCACCACGTTAATAGTTTACGGTTTTGGGGGATTATGTATTTATATTTTTATTTTCTGTCTGATTAAAGTCACGTGTTTATATGATAATTAGAGGTGTGCGGATATCCGAAAATTCGGTTCGGATTCGGATCGGATCGGATATCCGAAACCGATCCGAATGTATTTAAGATATCCGATCCGATCCGATAAATATCCGAATTTTCGGATTGACTGTATAATACAGCAATTTGAACAAAAACAACGAGATTTTCGTCGAGTTAATACCCGCGAAGCTGGAATAATTTTTGCTTAAACCTTGATAAGACGACGAAATTACGTAGTCTTTCATCAAAACAATGTCGTTGACTGGTAGACACGATACCCTTATAGCGATTCGAATGACGAATGACGACCGCAGATGACGAAATTACGCAATTCATATCCAATCGGAATGTAAGAACGTCATTGGGCGGTCCGAGGATGCGGTATGATTATTCGATTCTTCAACTACGCATTTAAGTAACCGTAAGTTCAACACGATATTGCATTTTGAAATACAAAGCATAGCGTCATCGATAGTTGCACCGAGTATCAGATTGCGGTTTGATATTGTTCCATATAAAATTTCATTTCGGCTACGAAAAAACTTGAATTGTTGATTTAATGTTACTGGTAACAAACCATCATAATAGCTCGTTTTGCGACGGAGTTTCCGGCAAAAATAATACTACTTCATTCTGATCGTCTACGTAGACGATCAATTGTTTAGTTATCGCATTCTCAACTACTCTGGGTTTGAGCAATACGATAAAGTGTTGCCCAATTTACATTTGGCCTATTTCGTCGTTCAGTGTTCACATAACCAACAAATTTTCCATTTGTTTTCAATCTACATTTTATCTTTGTTAAATGAATTTAAGCGTTATTAGTTTTACATTTTTAGATAATTTTAAGATGAATAACTAACTAGATTACGACGAGGTATCATAATTTCACGGGTTTCAATATTGTTATACAGCCGATCGGAATGGCGAATTATAAGGTTTCTGTTGATTTAATTTGTGAATTACGCCATATTAAAATTTGTTACTGGTAATTGTTATTTTGTAAATTTGTATTTATTGATGGAATAAACTTATTTTTATTAATTTTAAATGCAGTGAAATAAAAATTTTAGTTTTGTTGTTCATCCTATAAAGAATTTTGATTAAATGATTTTTTATGTACCATTTAATAATTTTGATAGGTAACATTTTATTGATTTTTTCCTAATTCATTCTTAGATAAGTCTGATTTCACTTTTTTATTGCGAGTATCCGAATCCGAAAACTATCCGATCCGAACCCTAACTATCCGATCCGGATCCGATCCGAATCTGAGCTATCCGATCCGAATCCGATCCGAAAAAATAATTCACTATCCGCACACCTCTAATGATAATTATAATGTTTATATTATTACGTTGTATTACGTTGTTTATAATCAGCTGTTGTATATCTTCCCTATAAAAGCCGTATTACAGTTAAGTTTCATTTGGGTTTGGATTGGATTTGAAAATTGTGAATTAATCCACTCAGATTTATCTGTTTTATGGGAATGTTATTAATATGTTTTATCGTTTCAGTATTGTTATTCACTATGCAGCGACCCAGAATATATAACCTTTCACAATGAAGCCGTATTGCTATTCGACTTCAGAACATGGCCAATCTTAAAGTTACCATGTGTTTACTGTGAGGCGTTACGAAGTTCGCCGGGTCAGCTAGTAGATAATATATTTAGAGACAAAAGATAAACATTAATTTTTAGTAAGGAACTCCTCAAAGCTATATACTTTTATTTACTTTTACTTTTACTTTAATTTACTTATTTATTATTTATCTATATACTTTTGTTAGAAACTCCTTTAACACAAGTTTGAATTTATTACACACTTTCTTTCTCTTAATATGGTCTGGCAAGTTATTATAATATTTCATTCCAGCATACGTTGTTTTTTTTTTAGAATCCTTTGCTATGTTTTTGGAAAATAAAAATCTTTCTTATCACGGGTGTTGTAGCTATGGATTTGACTATGGGTGCACTGGCTTTATTAAATTTATTTTGTGTGTATAGTTTTGTAAATTAAATGTGTCAAAATTCCCAGTTCAGAAAAATGTTTTTTACATGACTCTTTGATATCAAGGCTTAAGATAATCCTGATTTTAAGTAGTTATTGAAGATTATCTTTTTATCCTAAAATTATTGACCATAAAACTAATCTACCTGAGGCAGGAGGTAGGACCCATATGTCAAGAGGTACAACTATAAACATTATCCCTCCAAGGATGAAAAATGGCAAACCAAAACCACCAATCTGTAAACATATGATCCAATATTAATATGCATACTGCTTTTATTTGAAATAATGTGTAAAAATGTTTTTGTGTAAATACACAAATGTATCTACATTTTTTATGTATTAAAAATACATTGTGTAAAAAAACTTTGTGAACATGCACAAAAAATGACGCTTGAAAAAATATAATGTATTTTCTTCCCTCAGGAAATAACTTAGATCATGGATTTGTCTAAAGGAATTGTTTTGAGTTGCTCTAAACAGTGTCCTCATAACATGACGTCACTTCCATCTGTCACTTGGTCTGTAAGATTGTCAATACCCCCACTCCCCACAGCTAAGACATATGTACACCAATAATAAATCCATATTATTACTTTAATTTTAATATTTTCTAGTCATCAAATTTAGATTAATAATTTACTTGCATTCTTGTTGAGTAAAAAGTTAAAGTGATAAGACCAGACTGACCCCAGAGATAAACTTATTTAATCAAAAAAGGTCATAAAACTCGCAGACTAAGCATTTAGGAGACAAAATAACTCAGTAACTCAATAAACCAGTGAAATGGAAGCCTCTTATGAAGTTAACTTGAAAAATAAATGTGTCCTGAAATTTAATTTTTACATGTGAAAAATAGTAACTTTTGAAGATTGTCAAAAATGATTTGGATCTGCAGTTAGTTTTGCAGAAACATAGCATATGTTTACTTTGAAGATATTACTAGCAGAGTAAAATACATGACAATAGTAAGGATAATGAAAGACTGTTGCTAGGTCATTGCTAATTCCCAAGACTCAGTTTATGTGACAGTCTCCACCTTAGCTTTCTATATCCTTTGACCACAATATTATGACTACATTCAGTGAAATGACAGTTTATATGAAAGTGAAAAGACCAGTGTGGGTGCACTTATAAAGTACGGTCTATGACTAGTTTCAAAATGTATTTTTTCATGCATTGCAGCTCTCCTCCTCCTCTGTCGTGTTTTGATATCTTGGATATCTAAGAAGCCACTCACCTCCTGGCAGACTGTCTGTGCCAACTAAGTTCAAGTTTAATGAATTTAAGCTTTAAGTTATTTATTTCTCTTACATAAATTCAGGCAAAAATCCAGAATTAACTTGTTAAAGTTCAAGAAGGAAGATTCAAGATCTTAATTCAAATACCCATAACACAGTTTCCACCAACTCCAACAACGGGTGGAGAGAGAAACAACTGTCATCACAGAGTCTATATAAAAATTATTCAAAAACAACTTGTCTATTAGAAATATTGTCACCAAACTCTGCCAAAATAAAATATATTTCGGGATTTTTCAGGGGGAATTTACTTTAAAGAAAAAAAGAAACAACCAACAAAATAATGTTATAACTTATATGTTTAAAATCAATTACAGGTTAACACAAAACTTACAGAGTAAAGGATCCCTCCAATAGCTGGTCCAACACTCATTCCTAATCCAATAACTGTTTCCATGACACCCTGTAAAACATAATCAGAAGTAATAATGTATATGTACATAGATAGGCTTGATACAATAACAGTACATTTAAAAAATCAAAAATTATTACCATCTACTTTAGTTGATAATATTCATATATATTGTTGCTTTACTTAAAAAATTAAACAAGCTATTACTGATATAAGAGTGTAAAAATATTAATAAAAGCAATATACATAAACTTGAAAAAATTTAATGAAAAAACATTAAGGAACTACGGGATTTAAAATTTTACATTAGGATTACGGTAATTAAAAATATAAAACATAAAGCTGCTATATAAAACAATAAATATTAAACAAGAATATAGTAGATATATTTAAAAAAATACTTTAAACTATTAACTTGACGTAGTGGGCATGCACAATTCCCAAATTTCACTTTATTTTAGGGAGGTCTGTGGATTTATCCCAGAATTTGTATGGGTTTTTTCTCTGGCACTAAGGCAAAAGCTGAAAAGGTTTCCAAAAATATCCCAATTAGGAACGGGAATACACAAAATTTCTACCTTAGTTGGTCAAATATTAATTCCTCTTTAAAAAATTTTGAATACTTAAACAAAATTTATTTGTGAACATAAAATCAATAATTTTTCTTACTAATCACACATCCTAGTTTACATTATGTTACATATAGTTTTAAATTAGATTACCTTTTTGAAATGGTGACCTATCGAGGTAGGTATTTTAAGCCATTTATGAATGACATATGAGCATAAGATGATTGTGGTGCGATAGTTTACATAGTGGTTAATCATTACAAAGCAGTATTTGAAATAATGAATGATTATTAATTTATTAAAACTAATATTAAATAATGTATTTTAACTTGATTTATCTGTGATGTGTTTATTTGTAAAGAGTTTATTTTTCATTAAAAACTTAATTTATTATTACAAAACCTTTAAAAATATTTTTAATATAGTAACTAAATTGAATATGCATTATATAATACTTTAAGATTTTCATTAAATCATGTTTAACCAGCTAAGGAAAACTATACTTTTGCAAGTTGAGTTGAATTAATATGAATATATCAATTTTTTACTTTTACAATTAGTTTACTAAAATTAATACTGCTGAATATTACATTATAACCAGCACTTCTCTTTTCTCCACTAACCAATATTGTACTTATGTTGTCAGGAAACGTTTCGACGATAAAGACAAAGCTTGAAGTAGAGAAAGCACTGGCACCTAATGCTTCCATTCCTCGCACTAAGAAAGCCATAACTGTGAAAAGTGTGTAATCCATTATGTGAGGAAGAAGTCTGACAAACAGAGAAACAAACTATTTAAATCATCACTGTCAGATAAAATCTATACCCTTAAAACACAACGACAACACAACAATTTATTCCACACATATTAAATGAAAAGGACAAGGGAAGATAATTAGTTATTTCTTTGGATGGAATTTAAAACCGATTAAGAAGAATAAAAGCAACTTTTTACTTATAATTAAGCCTTGTGTGGCTCTTAACGCTTCAGACACTTCAAATCTACGACTGCTATGAATTTAGTAGTTTATTTGTATCTAACATTCTTGCAATACACCACACTTTATACTACTAATGAATAATGATTAACCATAATTTACGTAAAAGTCCAAGTTTAGCAAACAATATACAGGGTGTTCATTAAAGTTGGGGACAAACTTCGAGGGGTGATAGTACTCATCAAAATAAACAAAAAATTTCTAATAAACATATGTCGAAAAATCCTTCGTTTAGCCACTAGCCGCCATTTTGTATTTTATACAAAAAACCTTATATATAAATAATTATTTAAGATACAGACACCAAACTTCGCACACATATTTAATGGCTAAAGAAAAAAATATTCTCAAATTATCAATAAGTTTGCTTTTATATTTTGAAAATTATGGCGTTTAAAAATATTTTAATTTAAATAACAAAAAAACCATTAACTTTAAGAACTGCCGCCATTTTGAAAATATAAAAGCAAACTTAATGAAACTTTGAGAATATTTTTCTCTTTGGCCAATAAATATGTGTGCAAAGTTTGGTTTCTGTATCTTACATAGTTCTTTATATATAAAGTTTTTTGTATAAAATACAAAATGGCGGCTAGCGGCTAAACGAAAGATTTTTCGACATATGTTTATAGGTAATTTTTTGTTTATTTTGATGAGTACTATCACCCCTCGAAGTTTGTCCCCAACTTTAATGAACACCCTGTATAGGATCAACTACCTATGACCGATTTTTGAGACTATAGTACATGAAAAACCACTATAATTTCAGGAACAAGTGTATACTAGAAAAAATAAATATGTGTATTTAATTTGTTTTTGACATTCAGATTGAGAATAATAATAGTTTCATACTCGTATAATTAAACTAATTATAAACAACAACAAAATTAACAATAAAAATCCTTGCATGAATATAAAAAAATTCAATTCTCCTACATAATAGAATAATTCATTTTAACATACCATATTTATATAACGATTAATAACCATATAATATTTTATTACAAACTGTAGTTTCTTATTATAATTTATCTCCTCAATTGGAGAGCTATTTTTATTTTGCTAAAACATTGTTATAGTATATAAATATTTCCAAAAAAAGAAGAATATAGAAAAATGTGGACGCATATGAGAACATAATACCCCCGTCGCAGCAGACCTGCGTACTCAGCGAATTTCCAAATCAATAATATAATAATAATAATATATGACAAGTTTTATAAAAATCTGTCCATAAACATGAGAATTATTTGGCTATTCTCCATAAGATTAACATGGCAAAGAGTGTGCAGGTTTGCTGCTGTGAGGAACACTGAAATTAGACATTTCTACCATAAATAATTTTTATCTTAAGATTTATACCAACTTTCATCAACATCTGTCCATAAATAAAGGAGTTTGCCTATTCCCTATATGATTATTATGGGAAAAGAGTATGCAGGTTTGCTGCCATGATAAACACATAAACTATGATTTTTAAGCATAAATGGGAAGATCTCAACCACATGAAGCTAAATATCAAGTTTTATCCAGAAATATTCATTAATATGGGAAATATTAATTTTCCCTATCCTCCATAAGATTAACATTGGAGCTCCACAATACAACGTACTGTGTTTAGTTTTTTTAATATCTCAGTAACCGTTGAAGATAGAGAAAAACTTTAAGGAACTTAATTGTGTAGTTTTTTAAGCTGATTTTAATGGTGAAAGATAAAATTAGAAATTTTTAAAAATTACATGTGAAAAACGCAAAAAACCCCATTTTGGGGTACAAAACCCCCCCAAACTACCCGTTCCCATTGACCGATATGTCTGATTTACGAACTCGTCCGAGCACTTGTAGAAATACACGTCTCTACCAAATTTGGTCTTGATTGGACCATTTTTACGAGAGTTATCGTGTTCACAGACACATATATATATACAGGAGAGGATATACGAGTACATATATGCATATATACATATATATATATATATTAATTTTTAACGACGGTGCGCTATTGTTTTTTGGACTGGGCTGGGGCACCATAAAGAAGTTTTTCACAAAAAAATAACATGGTCCCGGGCTTAAGTCTCACCATGAGACCTACGGTAATAGCTTCTTCCCTATGGGAAATTCGCTAAAATGTTTGCTTTCACCTTTAAAAAATGTTTATTACATTTTCTTCTAATCGCTATAAGTAAATATATACTTACCCAAACAGTACATTACTTGCAGCAGCCAACATTAGGCCCCATATGTACAAAGGTTTTGCCCCAATCTTTGGAAGCTGACAACAAAATTTACAAACAAATATGGATATGAACTCATAAAAATCTTATACTTAAAAGAAAACTCTGTCCAGGAGAAAACATTTTCTGTCCAAGGATTTACGTTTTTTATGTAAAGAAAGGTATTTGGACACAAGAGAAATCAATTGGAGGACATCTCAAGTCTGGGAAGAATCTGGTTTTTGTCCTATAGCCCTTCAAAGAGTCCATTTTAACGTAATGGACTTTTTCTAGCTGCAGTTAATCAAAACAGCAGATTCAAGTTGGTTTTTTTCATAGTAAAATTCGTAAACAATGAGTATTTATTTTTGGTTAGTTTTAAAGAAACTATTTTAAGAATAGTTATATTTAGTTTGTTTTAATTTTACAGAAGACATTCTACACAATAGTTAGATTTTGTTTGCTTTATTTACTGTTCACTGTTAAATTTTTCAAGAATAATTTTTAGAATTGAAAATGAAACCGAAGCGGCCTGACAGTATTTTTACCGTGAACAAATCCTCTTCTCATTCACAACGAAGGATGGAACAAAGTTTTAAAAAATAAATCTAATGCTCCTCGAATGTTGTACCATGACCTGATTGACAAGGAAGCTGAAATTAAAAACATCTACTGCAGCTACTGCACTTTTAATACATCTAGGGTGTATTAAAACGTTTTTATTTAAACCTTATAAACTTGCTTACATAGAGTAGGCTACATGATAAATGTGTTTTAATTTCATTAATTAACTTATCTAATACATGACAAAGTCTGTTTAAGCAGAGCTCGGTCTCCTGGTACTTGTTATAAAATATTTACAAATACTCCATGCTAATAGAAATGTGATAACTAATAAAATACTGTAGTAATCAAATTTTTCTGAAAAAAATATTTTAAATTGAAATTCATTGTTGTGACAAATTTTACAATACTTAACCTATTCACGCACATAATGCAAGAGACATGTTAGGAACCCCAAAGAAAAGAAAGATTAGAAAGAGGTATAAGAAATAAATATTGTTTACCATCCATCCACTTTTAATGTTATCTCTACACATTCAACAATTTTGAAATGCCAAACTGCATGGATATAAAATATAAACTATACAACTATTTAAATTAATTTTAACAAATAATAAGTGATAATTGATATTAATTAATTGTTAGCATATTTTGACACATTGTCATACTCCTGGGTGTTTCAAATTAAAAAAGTGGAAATTTTCAAATAGGTCTTTACTTTCATACACAGAGTCTGATTTGAAATAAATTTATTTACTTACCACTTTTCCTAGAAATGGAGCAGTGAGTGAGACAATGAGGGCATAGAAGCTAAACACTAGCCCAGACAATGAAACATCCATTCCTTTCACATTGGCCTGCAAGTAAGTAAATTAATGTGGAGAAACTAAACAAGAGCCCAGACAATGAAACATACATTCCTTTTACATTGGCCTCCAGGTATGCCTAACTAAATTTAATGGAGAGAAAATGAAAACCAGCCAAGACATCGAAAAGTACCTGCCTTAATGATCCTGTTTTCGTTCGGGATTCACGACGGCCGTTTTGTGCCTGGTAGGGACATCACCAGGTGTGCATGAAGTTTAATATATTACTTATGTTTTTTAAATATCCCTTTCTTTTTTCATTAAAACTCCATAATAGTTAGCATTTAAAGAAACATTTCAAGTTGACAATGCATTGTAAATACCGTACCCTTCTTAGACAATTTAAATGAATACCCCTGTTGCAGCAGACCTACGTACTCAGCGAATTTCCAAATCAATAATAAAATATATCAGGTTTGATCAATATCTGTAATAAATAAGTGAATTTTCAAATTTTCCAAAAGAATAACATGGGAAAGTGTATGCAGGTTTGCTGCTGTGAGAAACACTTAAATTAGGCATTTTTACGATAAACTTTTTCATTTTGACCATATACCAAGTTTTATCAATATCAATATGATTAACATCGGAAAAGAGCATGCAGGTTAGCTGCCGTGATAAACACATAAACTAATTTTCAAGCACAAATGGATGGATCTCAACCACATGAAGCTAAATATAGTTTCATCCGAAAATATTAGTTAGTAAGTGAAATATTAATTTTTCCTTATGTTCCAAAAGATTAATATTGGAGCCCCAAAATACAACATACTGTATTTAGATTTTTTTATTCCTCGGTAACCGTTGGAGATGGAGAAAACTTTAAGGAACTAAATTTTGAAGTTTTTGAGCTGATTATAATCGTGAAAGATAAAATTTAAAAATGTTTTAATGTGTCTGGATTACAAACTCGTCTGAGCAAATGTAAGAATACACACTTCTACCAAATTTGGTCTCGATCAGATCATTTTTACAGACCATATATACAAATGTTACTTAGACATAATGTTTAACATAATGTTAGTGTAATGTTTTTGTAGACATATATACAAATTTTAACGACTATTGTTTTTGGTCTCTGGGCATCTAAAGACAAAAAAAAACATGGTCCCGGGCTTAAGTCATACCATGAAACCTACAGTAATAGCTTCTTCCCTCTGGAAAATTCGCTAAAACATTTTACCAACTATTTTTTTAGTCTCTAGGCACCTCAAAACAAAAAAGTAACATCGTCCTGGGCTTAAGTGTTGCCATGAGATCTATGGTAATAGCTTCTTCCATTTAGAAAATTCGCTAAAAGGTTTCTCAAATTATATTTTAGAATTAATTTGACTGTACACTGTATATCATGAATATATCACATGAATATATCAATATTGTAACCACAACATTGATAAAGCAACTGAGCAGATGAACAAAGGAGGCAAAAATGAATTAGTTTAACTGTAAAAAAATCTTTGCAATGCTTATTCTTGGCATTTATAGTTAGTTTATACTCAAACCCTTTTTCAAATGTCATTATTCAACAAAAAATAATGTTAAAGAAGTTTTTTTATTAGTATATTTTTTTAATTTAATATATTTGCGGGTAGTGTATTTTTAAAAACTTGTAAGTTTTAAAGATAAACTAATAAAGTACACAAAAGTATGAAACGTCACTCTGTTCAGTTTGTATATGTAACTATTTTTTATTCAAGCTGAGGTCATTAGGTTAATGCCTGGGTGAGTCAACAAAATACACTATCGGTTTTAACATATAAAAGTTGTGTTATCTAATGCTACAATGGACATTTTTTATAAAAAAAACTTTATAAGTTTTGAACTTCATGCACAGAATATATTAAACTTTAGTTTTATAACTAAAATGGATCATTTATTATAATGTGTATATTTTATTATTTGAAAATTTATAGTAAAGACATACTCTATTTGTTTATCGTAATATAGTACAAACAAAAGTGAAATAATTTTTCTTTATTAAATTTTAATAGTAGTACTGTATATAGTTGAATTAAGAAGTATTAGGATCCTTATTCCCTGCAAAAATCTCTTAACATTCTTTGATAGTTATATATTTCTGAAAATAACTTAAAACATAAGTGTTATCTTACCTTTTCTATCTTACCTCTTTGGGAAAGAAAGGAGCCAATATAGACATAGAACAGAAACTTAAAAAGTTCCCTACAGCCAAACGTCAATAGCACAAGCACTTGTTGTTTTGTAAATTCGTTAAGTTTAAGGGGCTTAGGTTTTGCTGGTTCATGTTCATCTTCCTCATCTGGAGACTGACAAACATGGGTAGTCTGTAGTCGGTTTCAACACACATTTTGTCTTGACAGAGTGAGTTTTACAAAACAGCTGTCTCTGAGGTGGACCGGCCCAAGTCAGTAGGGGATCGGATGGACCGTTCACCAGGCCGACAGAATTGTGTGAGACGATCGCTTGCATTGTTGGAGTCGACAATTGCAATGACAAGAAGGTCTCCCCCTCCTTCAGGTCCATTGTTGTTCCGGGCTCCTTCTTCGACATCACTACTGAAAAGAACCAATCTCTTAAAATGAAGAAAACATTTCCAATAATTAATTATAACATCAATTATGGCTGTACAATTTATTGACAAAATACACTATCGGTTTTAACATATAAAAGTTGTGTTATCTAATGCTACAATGGACATTTTTTTAAAAAAAAAACTTTATAAGTTTTGAACTTCATGCACAGAATATATTAAACTTTAGTTTTATAACTAAAATGGATCATTTATTATAATGTGTATATTTTATTATTTGAAAATTTATAGTAAAGACATACTCTATTTGTTTATCGTAATATAGTACAAACAAAAGTGAAATAATTTTTCTTTATTAAATTTTAATAGTAGTACTGTATATAGTTGAATTAAGAAGTATTAGGATCCTTATTCCCTGCAAAAATCTCTTAACATTCTTTGATAGTTATATATTTCTGAAAATAACTTAAAACATAAGTGTTATCTTACCTTTTCTATCTTACCTCTTTGGGAAAGAAAGGAGCCAATATAGACATAGAACAGAAACTTAAAAAGTTCCCTACAGCCAACGTCAATAGCACAAGCACTTGTTGTTTTGTAAATTCGTTAAGTTTAAGGGGCTTAGGTTTTGCTGGTTCATGTTCATCTTCCTCATCTGGAGACTGACAAACATGGTAGTCTGTAGTCGGTTTCAACACACATTTTGTCTTGACAGAGTGAGTTTTACAAAACAGCTGTCTCTGAGGTGGACCGGCCAAGTCAGTAGGGGATCGGATGGACCGTTCACCAGGCCGACAGAATTGTGTGAGACGATCGCTTGCATTGTTGGAGTCGACAATTGCAATGACAAGAAGGTCTCCCCCTCCTTCAGGTCCATTGTTGTTCCGGGCTCCTTCTTCGACATCACTACTGAAAAGAACCAATCTCTTAAAATGAAGAAAACATTTCCAATAATTAATTATAACATCAATTATGGCTGTACAATTTATTGAAAAGACAACAAATATAAAAAATATGGCATACATTCATTTTATTTAAAAAATAATAATAATTGCTTATAAAAATGTTTAATAAATTTTATCCTTTGTATATTTGATAGTTATTGGATTGATTTTTTTGTATCTTTAATTTTCTAGGAGTTCCTTATAAATTTTTATTAAAACCAGTATAAAAGGTTAAAGACAGCTCAATTATTTTTAAAAATGTTATCTATTCTTATAATAATTCAGTCTTAAAAATCTATTCTTATAATAATTCAGTCTTAAAAATCTTTGTACAACTAAATCTAGAGTTCCACTGGACCAATTTCATTGATTAATATGTCATTAGAAAGCTTTCATCCTGTAGATTTGCCAAAAAATATGAAAGTTTAATGTTTTTTAGTATTTATGGTGAAAAAGTTAAAAAAACATTTTTCCATAAGAAATACATTGAAAATGGGGTTTTACGAATTTTTTTTCTTTAAGGCAATGTTTGGCGGCCTTTTTGAGGTTTCTCAAGGAATGCATAATAGTAACTTGTAGGAAATTTAATTCTCTTTCAGAAAATCACCATCCATTTTGGTCGATTTCCTCTCCGTTTAAAAGTTATTTACAAAAAACCAAATCTACTACCGATTTCTTTGTGTTGAAAAAATATTGAATTAAAGATATTTTTGTTCAACTTTGTACAACTAAATCTAGAGTTCTACAAGACCAATTTTAATCATTAATGCGTTGTTGGAAGGCTTCATTCATGTAGATTTGCCAAAAAATATGAAAGTTTGATGTTTTTTAGTATTTATGGTGAAAAAGTAAAAAAAACATATTTTCCATAAGAAATATATTGAAAACAGGTTTTTACGAAATCCTATTTTTTAAGGCGATATATTCTTATAATAATTCAGTCTTAAAAATCTTTGTACAACTAAATCTAGAGTTCCACTGGACCAATTTCATTGATTAATATGTCATTAGAAAGCTTTCATCCTGTAGATTTGCCAAAAAATATGAAAGTTTAATGTTTTTTAGTATTTATGGTGAAAAAGTTAAAAAAACATTTTTCCATAAGAAATACATTGAAAATGGGGTTTTACGAATTTTTTTTCTTTAAGGCAATGTTTGGCGGCCTTTTTGAGGTTTCTCAAGGAATGCATAATAGTAACTTGTAGGAAATTTAATTCTCTTTCAGAAAATCACCATCCATTTTGGTCGATTTCCTCTCCGTTTAAAAGTTATTTACAAAAAACCAAATCTACTACCGATTTCTTTGTGTTGAAAAAATATTGAATTAAAGATATTTTTGTTCAACTTTGTACAACTAAATCTAGAGTTCTACAAGACCAATTTTAATCATTAATGCGTTGTTGGAAGGCTTCATTCATGTAGATTTGCCAAAAAATGTGAAAGTTTGATGTTTTTTAGTATTTATGGTGAAAAAGTAAAAAAAAAACATGTTTTCCATAAGAAATATATTGAAAACAGGTTTTTACGAAATCCTATTTTTTAAGGCGATATTTAACCGTCTTTTTGAAGTTTCTCAAAAGATTCATAAAAGTAATTTGTAGGAAATTTAATTCTCTTTCAGAAAATCACCATCCACTTTTGTCGATTTCCTGACCGTTTAAAAGTTATTTCCAAAAAACCAGAGCTATATACTACCAATTTTTTTGTGTTTAAAGAATACTAACTTAAAGATATTTTTGTTCAACTTTGTACAACTAAATCTAGAGTCCTACTAGATCAATTTTAATCGTTAATGTGTTGTTGGAAAGCTTAATCAATATAGATTTCTCAAAAAATATGAATGTTTCATGTTTTTTAGTATTTATGGTGAAAAGTTTTTGCTGTCTTTTTTAAGTTTCTCAAAAGATTCAAAAAAGTAATTTGTAGGATATTTAATTCCCTTTCAGAAAATTACCATCCACTTTGGTCGATTTCCTGACCGTTTAAAAGTTATGTACAAAAATCCAAACCTACGACCAATTTAATTGAGTTGAAAAATACTGGGTTAGAGATAAATTTGTTCAACTTAGTTCTACTAAATGTAGAGTTATAATTGACCGATTTTAATAAATGATGTGTAGTAGAAAAGCTTCATTCATGTTGATTTTCAGAAAATGTGAAATTTTTACTATTTTAGGAGCTATAGAGAAAAAGTAAAAAAACATTTACATCTTTAAAACAGTTAAGTGGGTTTGCTGGTATTCTTTGTCTGATCATATGGAACACGTGTTATTTATTTAACAGCTGATTGTTGTATTGTTATATCCTTGATTTTTCTTTGTTTACATTTTGTTGTTTACATTGAGTGTGAATTATAGATTAAGTACTTAAGAGTATATACTGTATTTCATTTTAGTCTGAAAATGAAGAATTTGGCCATTTATTATATTGTTGATGATGGAAACTGTTTGTTTAGGAGTATTTCATTTTTATGTCATAAATCTCAATCTAGATACAGTGAAATACGATACAAAGTAGTTGATGAAGTTGTGAATAACTGGGACTACTATTACCCTTTTATAGTAGGTGATAACACATATAGATTACCGGTACGAAATGCAGAAGATTACAGAAATTTAATGACTAAAGATGGGGAATACGCCAGTAATGAAATTGAAGCTGCAGCAAGACTTTTTAACTGTCAATTCAAAATGCTGAGAACCTGGATTCTTATTTAACAGTTGATGAAGGCACAACAGTCTACAAACTACTATTCTCAGGTAATGTAGATGCTGGACATTACAATGTTGTTATTGATAGTACAGGTGCTGATAATCAAGATGATGTAAATTTACAAAAACCCAAACTCGACCGTCCATCAATCAATAGAAAAAGAACAATATTTTCTGGCAAACACGAATCAACATCTGAAAAACATAAATCAATAGAACAAAATTGTTCTAATAATGATTTGCTCCAGGTGGAAAACAAGTTTTTAACACTTAACCACAAGGATGGAAATACATATAATGATTTTGAATCAAAAGAAGATAGTGTGACTTATTCTCCTATTAAACAGGACGAAACTTCTTCAACCCACAAATGTGGCCGTCCGACAAAAAATAGGAAAAGAAAACCATTATCTGGCAGACGTGAATCAACATCTCATAAAAAACACTTAACACAGGTAACACTTAACCACAAGGATGGAGATACAAAAAATGAAAATAAAATACAAAAAAATAGTGTGACTAACAAATCACTCAAAGAGGATGTAACTTACTCAACCTGCAAACGTGGTCGTCCAGTAAATCATAAAAAAAAACATTAACTGGCAGACGTGAATCAAAAGATCATCGGTCTGTAAAGGGGAAAAAGGATAGTGACGTAAATAAGGTTTTACAACTCATCATTTCAGTGCCTGAGGCCTTAAAAGTTATAAACAATGAAAACGAAATAAAATTACACTCATGTGGCAGTCTTAGTGAGGTTTGTGAACTTTGTGGTGCTAAACACTTTGTCGGAGAACGGCCTGCTGATAAAATGTTCTCTAAATGCTGCTCAAAAGGAAAAGTTATATTAGAACGGATTCAAAATGCATTATTAATTGAACAGCTAATGACTAATAACCATATTTATTCCGATAACTTTATGTCCAATATTCGTTCTATTAACAGCTCGCTATCTTTTGCTTCTATGGGAGCGCAAATAGTTTCTCCTTCAAGTCATGGACCTTATTGTTTTAGAATTAATGGCGCTATTTATCATCGTGCTGGTACATTACATCCTGAAAATGGAGAGCAGCGTAAATATGCTCAGCTTTATATACTTGATCCTAATGAGGCTACAGCTCAAAGAATGAAAATCAAAGAAAACTCTGGATGCAATACGCATTTACTACAAATATTGGGCTCATTCATGTCAAAGTATAATCCATTTGCAGAAGCATGTAAAATGATGTATGAAGTAGAGCAAGAATGCATGCATGACTCATTAACAAATAACACTGTTTCATCTGATGTGACAATGGCTATCATTCAAGACCGAAAAAATGATGAAAGAAGATACAACTCTGCAAAATGTAATGAGGTTGCTGTTATTTTCGAGAATATGGATGGCGAACCACCTCTGCACCGTGATTTACTGATTCATTGTCGTCCTAACAACACAATCAATAAGAGAAGAACTCAGAGAATTAGCATTTTGGACTCAAATTTGGAACCAATGGTATATCCTATATTCTTCCCATACGGCGATCAAAGTTGGGGAATTGACATTCCATTGAAAGATAAGCCATCATGTCTCCAAAATATTAAAAATAAAGCTTCGAATCCAAGAACAAGAGTCACTCAGATGCAATATTATCAATATCGACTTTCTGTACGTGATGAATTTAATCCTTTATTGAATGGAGGAAAACTCACACAACAATATATTGTTGATGCCTATACCAAAATTGAGGCAAATAGATTAAATTTTATTCGACAGAATCAATCTCAACTGAGAATTGAACAGTACAAAGGTTTAATGGACCAGATTCGTTTGTCAGAAGACAATGAAAATGAATTATTTCTCCCTGGAAAGCCATTCATTTTGCCATCAACATTTCAAGGGAGTCCACGAAATATGATGCAAAACTACCAAGACGCTATGTCAATAGTGAGGAACTATGGTAAACCTGATATTTTTATAACAATGACCTGTAATCCGAAATGGGAAGAAATAATACAAAATTTAAATGGACAGACTGTTGAAAATCGACCAGATTTAGTTTCTAGAGTTTTCCAATTGAAGCTAACAGAACTTATGGATGACATAAACAAAAAACATGTATTTGGCATCCCTGTAGGCAATATACATGTAATTGAGTTTCAAAAAAGGGGACTACCTCATGCTCACATCCTACTGATTTTAAAAGAACAAGATACTCCAAAATTACCAGAACACATAGACCAAATTGTATCAGCTGAATTGCCAGATAAAGATAAATTTCCTAATTTACACGCAGCTGTTATAAAACACATGATTCATGGACCCTGTGGTGAGTGTAATTTGAACTCCCCCTGTATGAAGGAAAATAAATGTACTAAGAACTATCCTAAATCCTTTCAAAATGAAACTCTAGCTAACAAAGATGGATACCCTCTATATCGCCGAAGAAATAATGGTAATGATGTGTCTGTGAGAAATAAAGTAATTGATAATACATGGGTGGTTCCTTATAATCCATATCTTTTGTTAAAATACAACTGTCACATCAATGTAGAAGTTTGCGCTACAATCAAAAGTGTGAAATATCTTTTTAAATATGTTTATAAAGGACATGATTGTGCAAATGTACGTATCACAGAAAGAAACTCAAATTCTGATGAAATACAAAAGCACTTAGATAGTAGATATGTGAGTGCACCAGAAGCCATGTGGCGAATACTTGGAAATTACATGCACAAACAATCGCACACTATAATCCGATTGCCTGTTCACCTTCCTGAACATCAAAGCATTGTCTTCAATTCAAATATACAAAACAGAAATACAGACAATCTGTTACAAACTGCTGGAAAAGATACAATGTTGACAGCATGGTTTAAGTTAAACGCAGAAGATGAAAATACTAGATTAATTAACTATAGTAATATACCTAAAAATTATGTTTTCAATAACAAAACAAGAAAGTGGATCCGCAGACAGCTAGACAAACATAATGTAATTGGCAGAATGTATTTTGTAAATCTGGGTTCTGATCCTGAAAGGTATTGTTTAAGACTTCTTCTTCTTCATGTACCTGGTGCTACATCTTACGATGATTTAAAAACCATTGATGGTATTAAATATGATACATTTCATGAAGCCGCTGTACAAAAAGGGTTGATAAAAAATAACGAACTAAAGCCTAATTTAATAATTGCAGAGGTTTTAACTGGATCTTCGGCAGGTGATATTGTGTTCATTCCAAGGATTGATTTAGCACAGACGGACACAGATTTGCCATTTGTTTTGAAAAGACGACAATTCCCTTTAAAATTAGCATTTGCTATAACCAAAAATAAAGAACAAGGCCAGACTTTGGAGAAAGTTGGTGTCTACCTACCAGCACCAGTGTTTAGCCACGGACAATTGTATGTTGCACTGTCTAGGGTAAAAAGGTTTGATGATATTAAAATTAAAATTATCCCTAGCAAATATCAAGGGAGATTGTTGAATAACTCTGATAAAATATTTACAAAGAATGTTGTATATAAAGAAATATTGTAAATAAATATGTAACCGGTACAATTGTATGTTTTTAAATTTTTGTATCTAATAGAAAATAATTTTCTTTTTTAAATACAATATCGATATTGAAAATGAATATTATTATTTTTATTTATTTCACCAGAAATAGCATACATGCACCCTGTTTCTAGATACCGTTGTATTTAACCACAACGGGCTCTGTTTCTAGTGGTTTCATAATTGAGTCCTGTGAAACTGTGTGTGTGTGTGTGAGTGTGTGTGTGTGTGTATATATATATATATATATATATATATATATATATATATATATATATATATAATATTATAAAGAAGAGGTGGTTTCTGTATGTTTGTTTGTGGGTTTGTTGTGGCAAGTAAATGCGAAAAATACTGAACTGACCGGTTTGAAATTTTACACAAAGGTAGATCTTAAACTCATGCAACACATAGGCATACTCATTTCCTAAAAATCCTCTCAGGCTACGCCCTGTGAACGTCCTAATTTGCAATGTTAACATTTTTAGAGAATGAAAACATAAAATTACTTGAATGTCAACAGATGTGAATACTAAAATTTGACAATTCGAGAAGAAGGAGAAGAAGAAGAAAGAGATGCCGTGACCGTCCTAGGTTTCAATGTTCTATTTGTTCATTTTGTTCATTTTCTAATGACAACATCCGTTTGCACTATATTTTGACAGTTCGGGAAGAAGAAGAAATAAAGTTGATTTTTCAGATAAACTGCTGGATCAAAATTAGTGAATTATTTGAAATAGTGGAATGGTAGATTTTAAATTTTTTCCGACGACTGTCTCTATTACATTAATCCTTATCCTCTCCCAATATTTGACAGATGTTACTTTGAAATGTTGTAGACACTCGTGTTTTGTCATTTTGTAAACAATGAAGAATTAATTAACAATAACTTAAATGTATCAGTAGAGCCTACACCTTTCAGCCTTTTTAACCCGTGCGAAGAACGGGTACTTTGGCTAGTATATATATATATATATATGTGTGTGTGTGTGTGTGTGTGTGTGTGTGTGTTTGTGTGTGTATGTATGTATCACTTTAATTAATCTTACTGTGATAAATTTATTTCTAAACAAAATCACATGCAGCACATAAGTAGAGCGAATTTCATAGAACTTATATTATTCCCATCATAGTAATCGAATAGTACTGAGTATGCAGGTTAGCTGCAATATGGGTTGGTTTGTAAGGTGTGGTTTACATGGGGTGATTATAAAGACTATTCAAGGAAAAAAACATACCAAATTTTTTTAAACTAATTCATAAATTAAGCGAGTTATACCAATTTATCTATTCTCCATTAAAATTACATGGGCAACGAGTACTTAGATTTGCTACCGTAATAAACATTAAATTGTGGATTTTGAGGATTTAATGATAAAACTAAACTAGATGGACTTGCACTCCAGATTTTGATAGAATATTTAAGTAAATAGGTTAGTTATTGATTTTTAATTATTCTCCATAAGATTAACATTAGACAACGTACTGTGTTTACCGGTTTGAATATCTCAGTAACCAATTTACCTGGAGTCATGATTCAAAATACTTAATTGTGTGTTTTTTAGATGAATCCAATGGTGAAATGAAGAATTCAATTTGTTCAAAAATTATGTATAAATAAATTTTAAAAAAACATTTTTTGGGGTACAAAACCCCCCAAAAGTGTAGTTAATGTAGTCCAATTCCGTTGCCCAAAAAACTGACCCAAGATACAGTAAATCCTCTCATATCCGGATCTCTCATATCCGGACCCTCCGATATCCAGGCGTGATTTTGAAAGAATACAAAAATTTGAAAACATTCTAGGAGGCCAATGTTTTGTTAACCCAGTAGTCGTGAACGATGTTTGTAGGCCGGTTAGTAGCGCGCCAGTTGCCGAATGCGGGGTTGCAGCGATATGGACAGCGGTTATGTTCAAAAGCAGAGTAGAGGGAACGATGAGTCACCCTTGTCCCGAGCACCTGAGTCTTGAGCACTACTCTCTGTATTCTGTGCTATCTGGTGCAAGGTCACTGACTCACGAAAAAATAAACCTCTCCATCCCACCTGTCCCTACCCACCCCAATAGCCAACGCATCACATCTACTGTAGTGACAATACCCGCTCAGTGGTCAGTGTCACCTTTTTTAGGCTTGAGTGACCTTTTATCTTGCAATGGTTTGTTTTAGTATCTATTATTCTACATACTGTACCGCTTTATACTGTATTTTGAAATTTTTTTAGTTTTGATATCTTTAAAGTATTAATTAATTAATTATGTATTTTTATTTAATATCCGGATGCTTTATCCCCTTCTCATATCCGGATTTTTCCTATCCGGATCAACCGTTGCCACAGTAGTCCGGATATGACAGGGTTTACTGTATTACAGAAAAGAACAACTCCACCAAATTATATAATTATCAAACAATAATTGCGGCCGTTATCGTGTCGACACATATATGCTTTATATATATATGTATGAATAATTTTGAAAGACCCCCAAAACATGTCCAGGGGGTCGAGTTATATGCTTCTTTCAACTGAAGTCCAGGGCTTAACAGTCACCATGCGGGTCATGTGAATGGCTCACTTTTCCATAGGAAATTTGCTAATAAATGATACTGAATGTATTCAAATGATACAATCATGTTTACAATAATTAGGTGTAATAATAAAACAATTGTGGAATTAGAAAAATTCCTCTCTCATAGCAAATACTTGAGAAAGTAGATTTCAGATTTATTAATGTTAGTTGGATTTTAAAACAAAAATATTTGCCAATATCTATAGCGCATGACTTAGCAAAACAATCCTTTGTGTTTAACGTAACCTAAATATATTTATGTATACATTTATTTTTACTAAATATTTTATTTACAATCGGTTTTTTTAAATACAAAAGAATAAGTAGATATAAAAGAACAATACCCCCCTCGCAGCAGACCTGCATACTCAGCGAATTTCTACCTCAATAACATAGAAATAATAATACAAGTATATGACAAGATCGAACAATGAATACCTGTAATAAATATGAGTATTTGCCTATTCTCCATAACATTAACATGGGAAATAGTATGCAGGTTTGCTGCTTTGAGGAACACTGAAAGTAGGTATTTTTCCTATAAACTATTTTCATTTTGACCATATACCAAGTTTTATCAATATCTGGACATAAATAAAGGAGTTTGCCTATTCTCCGTAAGATTAATATAGGAAAGAGTATGCGGGTTTGCTGCTTTGAAGAACACATAGGGTAAACTATGATTTTTTTTAGCATAAATGTATGGAACCCAACCATAAGAAAATGAATACAAAGTTTCATCCAAAATTATTGGTTAGTAAGGGAAATATTAATTTTTCCTTATCCTCCTTAAGATTAGCATTGGAGCCCCTGAATACAATGTACTGTGTTTAGATTTTTTAATATCTCAGAAACCATTGGAGATAGAGGAAAACTTAAGGAACTAAATTGTGTAGTTTTTATGCTGATTTTAAGGGTTGAAGATAAAATTTTAAAACGTTTTAAAAAAAGTACAAATGAAAAACGCAAATAAACCCAATTAAAAAAAAATAATTACATGGGGAAAAAATCCCATTTTTGGGGTACAAAACCCCCAAAACTACCCATTCCGATTGACCGATATATCTGGTTTACGAACTCGTCCGAGCAAATGTAGGAATACACGTCTCTACCAAATTTGGTCTCAATCGGACCATTTTTACGAGAGTTATCATGTTTGCAGACATATATACATACATACATATATATATATATACAGTATATATATAAATTTTAAAGACTATTATTTTTGGCCTCTGGGCACCTAAAGACAAAAAAAATCATGGTCCCGGGCTTAAGTCTTAGCATGAGACCTACGGTAATAGCTTATTTCCTAAAAGGAACATTAACGTGAATTTTCTTTTTTAGTGCCTGCCACTGCTGGTAGTAAAAATCGTTATTCTATTTATAGCAGAACAAATAATTTGATTTGAATATGCTTCATGCTGGAAATCCAAGTGGCAAGATGAAACGTCTTTTTAATCTAGACTAGTTAATAGTAAGTTAATAGTAAGATAATTTGGATGAAAATTTTAATTCTTCTTAGTGTCCAGCTATTGAACTTGTACTGAATTTTACTAAACCTTATGTGATAGCGACAACTGGTATGTTGTCATTGATACTACCATGAGCGTGGGGGCACTTAGATGGGTTCAAGTACCAGGAGGGATTGTCTAACCAATATCACATTTGACAAATAGAATAATAAAATATGGTCTTTTCTTATTCTATTCTTATTTTTTATTCTAAATTATAAAACTAGGTCAGTAATATTTCTCATATATTCTCAGCATTAAAGTACTTATGTATTATTTAAAAATTCATTTAAAATTTTCATTTTAAAATTAACTGAATAGTATAAAATACTGCAATGCCTGTCACGTTAGGGATGTTTGGTACAATAGCAATATAGCTTTAATATTTTAAGTAACATATTTTAGATATTCTTATAGGATTATGATGAATAATTTTGATTTTTATAACTAATTTCTTAGTATAGTTTTTACTGTTCTAATTATTATGTTTATATGTCAGATATTGTAAAAACTATCTCCTAGGTAAAGATAAAGCATTCACAATTTTCGCTCAAACAATATCACTAATATAAGGTAATATAATATAATGTATGCTGATGATGGTAAATGCTCTTTTTTCAAGTTGCAGCCCTAAGCTCTGTTGTTATACCGTACTCAGTTACTAAAATGGGGACCTACCCAGGTAGGTATTTTAAGCCTACCTTGAATGAATGATAAATGAATAAGATGCGCGATCTTGTAGTCTTGTTACTGACTAAGGCTGACATGTTCCTTAGACAGAACTGTTAATTAACCCTAGAAGTGGCAAGCTTTTTAATTTTAACTGTAACATAAAAATAATTGCTTATACCTTCTGGAAATATTAAGTATAAACAAAAAATACCCCCATCGCAGCAGACCTGCGTACTCAGCAAATTTCCAAATCAATAATGTAATAATAATATTATATGTCAAGTTTTATCAATATCTGTCAAAAAATATACGAGTTAGTTATTTACCTATTCCTCGTAAGATTAACAAGGGAAAGAGTATGTAGATTTGCCGCTGTGAGGAACACTGAAAGTAGGCATTTATAGCATAAACAATTTTTATTTTGACAATTTGTACAAATTTTCATCAACATCTGTCCATAAATAAAGGAGTTTTCCTATTTTCCACATGATTAACATGGGAAAAGGGTATGCAGGTTAGCTGCTGTGAGGATCACTGAAAGTAGGAATTTCTAGCATAAACAGTTTTTATTTTGACCAATTATACCAAATTTCCTCAACATCTGTCCATAAATAAAGGAGTTTACATATTCCCTATATGATTAACATTGTAAATACAAATAAATACAAATACAAATATGCTTTATTTTCAAAATACATCAAGTATTGAAATGGCGTCAGCTGGATGGTTAGAAAAAAATGTTTATCGTCTTCTTTCCATGAACTCAGTCAATGTATAGAATGGATTGTTGATCAGCCATTCTGTTAGAGCAGTCTTCATTCTTCTCCCGGTGTGGCATCTCAGTTCTTCTGGCAGTAGGTTGTGCAGCTTCATGCCCATGTAGGATGGTTTCTTTTCATATTGGGTGAGATGGTGAGCTGGGAGACAGTATCTTGTACCATGTCGAGTATTGTATCCATGGAACTGTCTATTTTGTGTAAATGTTTTCCCATTGGCATACAGGATGACTTCTTTTATATAGAGATTTATTAATGTCATAATCTTCAGAGTCTTGAAAGCTTCTCTACAACTTTCTCTGAAATTTAGCTCAGCTAAGGCTCTTACAGCCCTCTTTTGCAGTATAAAAACTCTCTGAAGATTTCTTGCCGAAGTTCCTCCCCAAACAATGAGGCCATACCTGAGATGTGTTTCAAACAGAGAATGGTAGGCTATTTTTGCAGTAGAAAGGTTGCTAATGGATTTTGTACGTTTAATCACATAAAGTGATGAATTGAGTTTAGGAAGGAGGTTATCTATATGCTGTGACCAGGTAAGACCTTCATCTACTAGGATTCCTAGATACTTAGTCTGGGTATTTCTTTCTACATGAGGTATTGTTGGTACATCTTCACATCTTCTCCCATAAGCCAGTTGGCTTGTTTTCCCTGGATTTACCACCAAGTCGTTAGAGTGGCAATATTGGTATGCCATGTTCAGTGCTGTGAAAGATTTTACATCTAGATCATTGTTTCCGCTTAAAAGCAAGGTGATGTCATCAGCATACATCGATAGCATAAAAGAGTTTCCCAGGTATTCTGATATGTCATTTGTGAAGAGTATAAACAATATTGGTCCTAATATAGATCCCTGTGGTACTCCCCGATTCAGAGCCATAGGTTTTGATCTAGTTATTTCTGTAACTTCATTTTTTGTTTGTGTGATTTCTACTATTTGTTTCCGGTCTTCACGATAGCTTTTGAACCACATCTTAGCTGTGCCTTTAATGCCTAATTTGTCTAACTTGTGTAATATGAGTTCATGGCTCAAGCAGTCAAATGCTTTGCTTAGGTCAAGGAAAAAGCTTGTAAGTTTTCCCTCCTCAAGACTGTCAATTATGTAGTCTGCCAAGTCGATCAGAGCTGTTGTGGTTGATTTCCCCTTTATAAAGCCATGTTGTCTGTCAGTTAGCAGATTGAAATTTTCACAATGGTCCACAAGCCTTCTCAAAACAACTTTTTTCAGGATTTTTGAAAAAGTTGGCAGTATTGATATTGGTCTGTAGTTACTGACTATTGTTTTACTATCTTTTTTGTGTTTTGGGTACACTTTTGCAAGTTTTAAGGCTGAGGGAAAATTACCTTGACTCAATGATTTATTTATGATGCTTGTTAGAGGTATTGTTAGTGTTTCTTTGCAATGCTTGAGTATTTTTGTAGAGATGTTGTCTGTGGCTGCAGTAAAAGAGTATGCAGGTTAGCTGCCATGATATATACTATACATACACTATGATTTTTAAGCATAAATGGATGTATATCAAGCACATGAAGCTAAATATCAAGTTTTATCCAAAAATAGTGATTGATGAGTGAAATATTAATTTTTCCTTATCCTCCATAAGATTAACATTGGAGCCCCAAAACACAACGTACTGTGTTTAGACTTTTTAATATCTCGGTAACCGTTTGAGATAGAGAAAATCTTTAAGGAACTAAATTGTAGGATAGTTTTTATGCTGATTTTTATGAATGAAGATAAAATTTCAAAACGTTTTAAATTACAAATGAAAAACGCAAAAAAACCCAATTTTGTACACACACACACACACACACACACACACATATATATATATATATATAAATATAAATTTTAACGACTATTGTTTTTGGTCTCTGGGCACCTAAAGAAGAAAAAAATAACATGGTCCTGGGCTTAACTCTTGCCATGAGACCTGCGCTAATAGGCTCTTCCCTATGGGAAATTCGCTAAAAGCATAAAACATGCCCCCCCATGTAACCACAAAACCACAAAAGCAAAACAGTTGTCCACTGCAATCCCAATCAAGCCTACAAATGCCATCAACATCCACCCAAGCCGGCCACCGTCTATTTAAGGTGGGCCCCCCACTCCTCTATACCAACATTTGCCTCTATTTACACATTTGCAAGCCAAATTGGGATTGCTCATAGTCGGAATTTGAACCCTAGCACTTCTGAATGGCTAAAATGTGGCTAAAGTGCTTTAGCCAATACAGACACAGTGCTTAGGAGTAGAGAGTGATTACTTGGCTATAAGACATATCCTACTGGCAGTTTAATGAACTGCGTGAACAGGTTCAGTTGCATGACCCTAGAGGGCAACACTGTCACGAAGTTGACCGTGTGCCTAAAGTTCAATAAATTGACATCAGATACCTCCACCTGCCACTTCTTATTGAATTTGTAAATGCGTCGTGAATTACGACTTTACCATTTCTAGTGTAGCCCAAACAAGATATAGCCCAATAACAGTCAATGGCATATCTAAGGGACTTACACTTTATCGTGGAGTCTGTACCATTGCCTCTGAATTACGAACTGGTCTAAATATGAGGATGGTCTTTGAGGATTAACGTAGTTCAAAAGTGTGGATGTTAATCCACACAAGAGAACAATACATACACCGACCAGATAACAACTATCCTCAATTCATAACCTCCAAGTAGCTGGATTAGGTATATACTTCTGATGAATTTTTCCATATGTCTTAATTAGCCAAAACTTGTATATTACCTACATTTTACAGCTCTTATAAAAGGAGAAAATATATAATCCTTTCCTTAGATCATCTACATCTTATAAAAAAAGTTGGTTTGTGTCAAGTTTCATAGTCCATACCAGAGTTGTTCAGACACCTTATAGTATCTGAGCAACTATTATGGATTTGGGGCATAACTAATGAATGATTTGTCTGTTACAATTTATGTAAATTCCATTTTTACTGAGTCACAGATTTACCAGTGTCAATAGCATTATAAAGTTGTCAGTTGAACTTTGTTACATTATCTGAGGGTCAACAAAATGAACCCTGCCATGGTTTTTTTCTGCCACCTGATATAACAGAGTATTATTTACAATGCCTGGTAAAAACTTGAGTAAATCATGCTCACTAGACAATATGCAGCATATAAGTCAGTAACACCTCATTGAAAACATATTTAAATTGTGAATATGAATAGTATGCTACTTATTTTATTCTCTATAACTAACAATCTTAATTTCTGAACTTTTTAAATGTTTAATAGGGGTTAACATTTTTTTGTTTTCTTCTTAAAAATATAAATGACTAGGTAGTAAAGAAGGTCTCATACAAACGATGAAATACAGTATATTATATGCTTCAGTGTGCTATATTTGAAATTAATACTAGGGTGCTTATGTAATAAGTACCCTAATTGATCTCTTTACATATTGATCTCTTTAGTGTTGGATCAATTAAATGAAAATTTATCAAAGACACAAGTTATTAATTGAATGTATGCACTTGGATGTTGTGTATGATTTAAATTTAAGTTCCTCACTTTGTTTTAGAAATATTTAAACAGTTTACTGTGAAATGAAAGTAAAACTGATAAATGTACAAAATTAAAGCTATTTTTAGAACAACAGAGAAAATGATTATATAAATAATACAACATTTAGTATGTCAAATGAAGTGTTTGTGGTGTGTAGAATAACCAATTATTTACTAACCATCACATAGTAATTTATGAAAATTACTGGAAAAAATGTGTACTGTAGTTAGCAATCATCACAAAATTATCACAAAATTGTATTATGTATACAAAATGATTGCCATGCTGAAATCAGCAGTTGTCATAGTAATTAGTTGGTGCATTAATGAGTAATTAAAATATCTATAACTAAAATAAATAAATCCCTACTTAGACAATAATCAACTATTTGCAGCAAAAACAATAAATTAAAATATACATATATGTATATTAGAAAACAGGAATTTAAAGACTTCGGAATTCCTCCATATTATAAAAGGGATTGAGGACCAGCCACTGATATGTTTTGACTTTAAAAGCTTTGTAATGTCATTTAATAATAAGGGCCTATTTGAGTAGTTACAGTACACAAGTAGGCCTTTGGTTTTGCTCTGCCTAACAAAAGGTATAGGCAAGTGCAAGACCCTATCAATCAATGCAATCTCTATAGTACTAATGGTATGGTAGCTGCCCTTAGGTATAGTGTATCAAGAAAAGGCTATAATATCAAATAGTTTCTTCTATACTGTATGTTAGAAAATTAATTTTACTAACAGTACCAACATTTATTCTAAATTAATTTTTTGAAGCACCTGATTTTCACTACAAAGTACATTATCATGAATAACATGTTAAATCATACTTCATCTGTAATGGCTGACAGTGTCTGCATACATATGTGAATCATAGTCAGCAATTAGTGGCAAAACATTCTCTTTGTTGCCATATACAAAGATATTGTATGTGCCACCTTTCAAAAATTCTGCTTATAAATTTTAATCTCAAAAAATAGATTATTATTTTATATAAAATGGTCATGCAGTACCTATATTGAATTCCAAAGCTTGATGTTATAAAAAAATTTAGTTTTATTGAAAAATGTTACATATCATGTTTAATATTAACTACTAAGGTAATAAAAATATGAAGGAAATGAAATATGGCATAGAAATGATAGTAAACTAAAATTTGTATGTGTGAAATGAATTTTCGAGCAATTTTTTTTTTTAAACTGCAACATATAAAAAAAGAGATACAAGGGGAAAATATTAATATATATGATTAAATACTATAAGGGTAGTTTTTCATTATTTGTAAACGAGATAAAGTGTCATATTTTAGCAAAAAAGCTATTGTAATTATTTTAACAAAATGTCTTCATGGAAGGACTTACGTTAGCGTTGTATCGTACATCTGTACGTTTTCTTATATTTGTACGTTTTAATGTGAATCTTTGAGAACTCTACATGGTATGAACAGGATTTTACACGTCCTCAAGACGGGATTTTTGTTATAACTGGCGATTCAATAAACTTTTTAAAATTAATTAGTATTCGCTTCGATATTATAAAAGAAAATAAATTAAAACTCGTTAAAACCAAATACTTGCTTTATGCACCCAAGGAGGCTAGACATGTAATATTCTATTTTAACTGTTGTTTATTTTGTTCAATTTAAACTTTCGAAAAACACGATCTTATATTTGTAAATAAATGAAATGTATTGACCTAATGATCGGTGTGTCCCCTGACGGTGGCATATTCTACTCGGCCCGCTGACAATCACTCAACTGAGGCTGTTGCGACATCCATAGAGTAATCAATTGATAATAGATAAACGCCCATAGAGTAGTATAGAGTTCTCTGTTCCTCTCAATAGCATTCAGTCTATGTCCTTATCACTGATAACCGGCGGTCATTACTGCCGTGACCTTTCTGTTTTGAAAAACCTTTAGTGATAAGAATACCCAAAAATTAGTTAAAGATAATTTGGGGTTATAAGTTATGTAATTTTGTACGTTTTGAGTATGGTTAAGGAGGTATTATAGAAAAAAACTTATAGGTTGGAATATTTAACAAAAAAACTTAAAAAAAATTAATGAGAGGTTATACAAATTGTAATAAACAATTGAAACAGCAAATGTTTTTAGATTGACATAACTTCAGATCCAGGAATAGGCTTAGGTACAGTATTTATCATTACAACTATAGCCATTGGTTAAATTAAGCACTAACCTGGATCAGTTTAGGGACATAAAGTTAAAGGGGATTCATTTATTTTCAATAATTGACTTTCACTCTATTAGGTTACCAGACTTACCTTAAAATGATTTTGGCGAAAAGTTGCAAATTAGTTTTTTAATTAATATTAGTAATATCTTAAACTATAATTAATAACATTTCTACAATACAAAAGCATGTAAAAGTATTTCTCTCTAGTCAAATATGTCAAGCTGAAAATGTACCATAAACAGATTTTATATCATTGAACTGTCTGTAATGGGAGGTGTGTATCTATCTGTCTTTCATGTGATTATGATTATGTAAAGAAGACTGAACTTTAATTAGATAAGAATATTTAACTTGTCGTAGACTATCATTTATCATACATGTGATACTGAAACTCAATTTCCATCCAATTCCAATTATATGGCCTAAACTTCCAGATCAACAAATGTCCAATTTGTTTACTTGGTGAACTTGATGCTGAATTCTATTATGCTGAATTCTAATTCTATATTGCTGTGTTATTATTGAAATAAGAAACATAGTACCCTTTTAAAAGGTTTAATTGTAAGCAAAATGTTTCGCCTCTTAGGTCATTATCAAGCTTATTTTAAATCTTAACTAAACAAATAAACATTTAAATTTTATAACTAACATATGATAAAATACACAACAAATTAAATTACATGTTGACATGGATATGTCTTAGCTCTGGGGGGGTGTTAGTGATTTTTAAGATGGAAAATATGTAACAGGTTTCCATAGAAACTACCAGAGCTATTTTTATTGAATTTTTATATAAAGGATTAAGAACAGCTGTTGAGATGAACTGAAAACAATCAGTTTAGACATATCCATGATCTAACCTATTTCCCACAAAGAAGGAAATACAAACATTTTGACATCGATACGTCATAGCTCTGGGGGGGGGGGTGTTGGACATTTTTAGGATGGAAAATATGTAACAGGCTTCCATAGAAACCACTAGAGCTTGTATTGAATTTTTAATATAAAAGAATAAGAACAGCTGTTTAGATGAAGTGAAAACATTCCCTTTAGACATATCCATGATCTAACCTATTTCCCACAGGGAAGTAAATACAAAAATTTTTGTTATAGTTGTTTCAAATATTAATTAATTTTGATTTAATTTGTCTTATTTTTTCAAAAATTGGGTTGTTTAGGTTCAGGTAAAAATAAAACCGCAATGAAGTCTAACTATGCAGAAGATTTATTAATAACCAACCAAAATTGTAAAGACATTAAAGAAAATGTTGAATTTTTAGAATATTTAAATAAATGTAATGAAATGAATTCAAAAATACCCCCGTCGCAGTAGATCTGCGTACTCAGCGAATTTCAAAATCAATTATAAATAATAATATATGACATTTTATAAAAATCTGTCCATAAACATGAGAATTATTTGCCTATTCTCCATAAGATTAACATTTAAAAGAGTGTGCAGGTTTGCTGCTGTGAGGAACACTAAAATTAGGCATTTCTACCATAAATAATTTTTATCTTAACATTTTACCAACTTTCATCAACATCTGTCCATAAATAAAGGAGTTTGCCTATTCCCTATATGATTAATATGGGAAAAGAGTATGCAGGTTTGCTGCCATGATAAACACAAAAACTATGATTTTTAAGCATAAATGGATAGATCTTAACCAGATGAAGCTAAATATGTAGTTTTATCCAAAAACATTGATTAATATGGGAAATATTAATTTTTCCTTATCCTCCATAAGATTAACATTGGAGCCCCACAATACAACGTACTGTGTTTAGATTTTTTAATATCTCGGTAACCGTTGGAGATAGAGAAAAACTTTAAGGAACTTAATTTTGTAGTTTTTTAAGCTGATTCCAATGGTGAAATATAAAATTAGAAATTTCTAAAAATTACATGTGAAAAACGCAAAAAACCCCATTTTTGGGTACAAAACCCCCCCAAACTACCCGTTCCCATGGACCGATATGTCTGGTTTACGAACTCATCCGAGCATTTGTAGGAATACGCGTCTCTACCAAATTTGGTCTTGATCGGACCATTTTTACGCGAGTTATCGTGCTAACAGACACATACATATATACATATATATATATAAATTTTAACGACTATTGTTTTTTGTCTCTGGGCACCTAAAGAAGAAAAAATAACATGGTCCCGGGCTTAACTTTTGCCATGAGACCTACGGTAATAGCTACTTCCCTATGGGAAATTCGCTAAAAGATTTATATATTTATATCCAATACTATAATACGAGCAAGGTTTGTATATATATATATTTGCACACGGATCTCGAAAACGGCACCGAGGAATTTCTTTAAATTTTGGAAATAACAAATTTCCGAATAGAAAATAAGTTCTAGATAGGTCTAATGTCCAGGAAAATTCGTGTTTTACTGTAATATTAAGTTTAAAATTTAAAGATTTAACATTACGCTTATGGAGAATAAAATGTAAACAATACAAATCAAAACAGCTGTTTATAACCGTTTGACAGTTCTTGATTGAAGACTGCAGGGAACAATATAGAGGTTATGCATTAATATTTATTTTATGAATTAAATAAATGCAAAATTATCAGGTTACTAAACAATTTGTAAAAACTTAAGGATAACATAGCTGTGCGAAATAAAAGCAGAAAAAAGTATTTCCAAAATCTTCCGTGTTTTGATAGAAAAGTATTCGTTGTATTGCTTGAAGCCACTGTAACAAACCAATTAATTGATGTAAATTAAATTTCTCTTTTGCTTTTCAATCCTCCTTCCGTTTATAACAAAATCAGTTGATCACAGGCTAATAATAACGGTATGGATAATTAATCAGTAAATGATCGGCTTTGGACTTTGGACTTTAACGGCTAAAAGACGTTAAACGACATCGCTCAATTGACTAACGTCGTAGCCGAGTTGTAGCGTGTCGGCCTCAAGAACTATAGGCCGCGAGTTCCATCCACATAAATGTTTTCATTGAGTAATAAGTGTGTTTCAATTTTTCTAATTAATTTTTATAATAAATGTCTTATTCTATACGAGCAAAGCTCGGTCACCAGGTACTAGGATTTAAAGAAGAACCATATTACATTTTAAATTCTCAAATGAACCTTAACAACCCAATTTTTGAAAAATAAGGCAAATTAAATCAAAATGAATTAATATTTTAAACGACTATACAAAAAATGTAATTTTTTGTATTTTATCATTATTATGTTAGTTATAAATTTTAATGTTTGTTTATTTAGTTAAGATTGATATAAGCTTGATAATAACCTAAGTAAGAGTCTAAATATGTCGCTTATAATAAAACCTTTTAAAAGGGTACTATCTTATTTCATTAATAACATTATTAATAAAAGTAACCCTGATTGAATACAACCTAATTGAATATTTTTACTATAACTTTTAAGGTAAAGTAAACACTGCGTGACCATAAGGTAATCCCCAAAATACATGTCAGAATGATAAATACCCCTGTCGCAGCAGACCTGCGTACTCAGTGATTTTCCAAATCAATAATGTAATAATAATATTATATGTCAAGTTTTATCAATATCTGTTGATAAATATATGAGTTAGTTATTTGCCTATTCTTCATAAGATTGACATTCAACTCTCATTCATACTTGGCTTAAAATACCTACCTGTAGTATGGTCGCCATTTCAAATAATCTAATCTAATCTAATCTAATCATGGGAAAGAGTATGTAGGTTTTCCGCTGTGACACATAAACAATGATTTTTAACCATAAATGCATAGATCTTAACTACCTTGAAGCTAAATGGTTAATAGTTAAAAGTTTAATCCAAAAATATTGATTGATAAGTGAAATATTAATTTTTCTTTATCCTCCACAAGATTAACATTGGAGCCCGAAAATACAACGTACTGTGTTTAGATTTTTTAATATCTCGGTAACCGTTGGAGATAGAGAAAAACTTTAAAAACTTAATTGTGTAGTTTTTTAAGCTGATTCTAATTCTTAAGACACCAGTCATTAACATATTGGAGGTCAGCCATGATGTTGGTAGATTTTCCTTGTACCATGGCTATGTTGTCTGCATTTTTCTGGACAAAGACAATCTTATGAGAAAGGTCTTTGACTTGCTTGTCCACCATCAGGCTTCACAGAAGAGGCTCCCTACGGACAACCCCTAGTGGGCACGACCACTGCCATCTTGCAATAAAGTTCAGATTGGATGTGTTTGAGTCCATGTGTTTGTACTCCACGAACCATGGCCGCTTAAGTAACATTGTCAAAGGCACCTTCAATGTCCAAGAAGGCACATAAGGCTATCTCCCTAGCTGTCAGACTCTACTCACTAGTTGGTGGATGGCTGTTTCGCATGACTTGCCAAGTTTAAATGGTTTGTTGATTCCGATTTTGAGGGGTGTAAGAGAGTTCACCCTTTCTCATGTGCCACTTCACCAGTCTGTCTAAGGATTTCAAGAGAAAGGAAGAAAGACTGATGAGTCAGAGTAGACGATCTGCCTTCCCGTCTCTTTTGGGGATGAAGACCACTCTGCTCAGACGCCAGGACCGGAGGATATTATACCAGTAGGCTAGACTGGCTCTGAAGGGCTCACAGAGTAGATAGAGGGCATCAGGTCCATGTTTCAGCATGGCAGGAATGATGCCACCCCCTGGGGATATAAGGATGTAAGTACTGAATTTGTTAACAGTCCACTTCACTTTAGAGAGACTCACTTCTTTCCTAGCAATTGTCTAGCAATTGCGATCAGCTCTCGGCCATGAGCTTTCATTGCTGCTGTGCTACAACAAAATCCTTCTCTACCAGACAGCCTGGAAAGTGGGTCTCAAGCAGAAGCTTAAAACTTTCACTGGCTCCAGAAGTATATAGGCCTCTCGGAAGACTTGGGGAGCCTAGAATGCCCACTGGCTTGGAGGCCAAGACATGCTGCAGTAGAGCTGCTACGCTGTTTGCTTATATCCTGCGTAAACTTCCTCCAAGAATTTCTTTTTACCTTTTTAAATGCCAGACTATATTCAGAGAGTGCTCCATGATATGGCTCCCATGAGTCTGTTTGCAATTAATGAACAGTTTCCTGACAGCCAAACTCTGTCAGCTGAGCGCCGCTGACCACCATCGGCCGTTGGCTTTGCGATCGCTCTGCCTCATGGGCAATTGTCATGGTAATATCAGGTCATGGCTTCCTGTAAATTGGAAGCAACCTGGTCAATGTCAGTGAAGCCCTTCACCCTACTGCTACTGAGTCGAAAAAAACCCAGTTGATTTTGTGTTCCAAATTTTTGTCATGATTTTTAATTTTTATCATGCTTTTGCAATGGTTTCAGTGCTACTAAACTAGTTTGATCTTCAACACTGTAACCGAACGTAAAATTATAGCCCTGACTACTGATGTTTCCCCTAGAAGTTTTTAAGAAGTATTCAAATTTGTTTCTCTTTACTTAACTTCGCAAATCAATTTTTCAGCATATTAATTTCATTCGTTCATAAAACACGTAACATAAGTGAAAGTCTAGAGGAACAATGTAAGCTTTTCTGCTTTGATTTTTTAAACGTCTATTTGTCGAATGATTAATGACCAGACATCATCATGAAAGGACTTGCAATAATAGGAAAGAGAAAGAAAAGGAAGGGGAATTTATGAGAGAAAGGCAGGAGTTCATTCATAATACCGTGATGACATGGATATGCTCTGTGTTGAGGGGGGGGGTGTATTAGCAATTTGTCAAATCAAAATTTGAAATGGTGACATCATATTTCTTAATGACGCCATATGGTTATAAGGACATCTATTTAGAGAGGAATTGTAAACATTCTCTTTAGACATTTCCAGAACAGAAAATGTTTGTATTTACTTCCCTGTGGGAAATAGGTTAGATAATGGATACGTCTAGAGCTAATGTTTTCACTTCATATTAACAGCTGTTTATTCTTTTATATTAAAATTTCAATACTAAAGCTCTGGTAGTTTCTATGGAAACCTGTTACATGTTTTCCATCTTAAAAATCACCAACACTCCCCCCAGAGCTAAGACATATCCATGTCAAAAACAGAAAGAACAGACAAAGAGGCTTATAGAAATAATTGATGGGAATACAATAGAAAATCCTATGCATATTGCTGAACATGTCAACAAATAGTTTTCACAAATAGAGGACACCACACTAGCAAATAATCGGGACCAACTAAAACATATAGTGATAACACCAATAACTAACCAAATTCTCCCCTCACAAGATAATTTTCAGTCACTGAACTTAGAATCAACGACAATTAAAGAAGTCCTATCTACAATAGCCACTCTTAAACCAAAGCTATCATATGGAATAGATGAAATTCCATCAAAAGTTATAAAGCACTGTGCCAAAGAACTATCAATACTACTAGTATGTATAATGAATAAATCTTTCAGTTTGGGACAGTTTCCCTCCTTGTTGAAAATAGCCAAGATATATCCAAAACACAAAAAAGGACTCTCGACAAAACTAGAAAACTATCACCCCATTTAACTTATATCAAATTTTGCAAAAATAATAGAGAAGATCGCTTTAACAAGTACTGTATGCTGAGCCACCTTGAACAACATCATTTAATAGCAAAAAATCAGCATGGCTTTCCTTAAAGGGAGATCCACCACAACAGCCTTAACAAACATCATAGAACAAATAATAGATCGTTTAGAGGAACACAAACAACATGTCTCAGCTGTATTATTAGATTATAGCAAAGCTTTCAACTGCTTAGGCCATGATCTCATCGTGACTAAACTGTCATCACTAGGAATAGAATAGAGCTTGGCAAAAGACTGGGTGGCCAGCTACTTAAAGGAACGTAGTCAAATTGTTGAAATTCAACAAAATGATAATGGGTGGAAATGTGTATATAGATTAAAGCAATCTACAGTAAGCAGAGGTGTACCACAAGGATTGGTCCTGGATACCTTTTTTATTTATCCTCTTCACAAATGATCTCCACGCCGGTGTCATCAATGACAGCCATGTCCAAACCATAATGTATGCGGATGATACAACCCTTCTTTTTGCAGACGACACCGCTCAACAATTACACTCAGACATCCTAATATCAATAAATAAAGCTCTTCAATACTCCCTGCAAAACAACCTGGCTATAAATCCATCCAAAACCACACAGATAAATTTTAGCAAACATTCAACAGAACAAATTCAAGAAATTGTTGATATTTTGACTGAAAATATCTAAACTATTGGGATTAACAATTGATACCGAAATCTCCTGGACAGATCATATACACAATCTGGCTAAGAAAATTTCATCTGGAATATATGCAGTGAAAAGAATGAAATGGATAGGAGGTGTTGAAATAGCTAAACAGTGTACTATGCACTAGTAGAGTCACAAATCAGATATGGATTAATTGTTTGGGGAGGAACATCTGAGTACAACCTTGGTAAAATTCTTGTGCTCCAGAAAAAAGCTGTTAGGGCACTCTCTGGCCTTGGTCCTAGAGATAGCTGCAGAGAGGCTTTTAAATCTCTAAAGCTACTAACAGTCACAGGGCTTTTCATCCTTACAGTTGTCATATACACCAAACAGTTGGACCTACCTATAATTGAGAGTTTTCATTCATACAACACCAGAAGGGCAGCAGACTTCAACCTTCCCATTCACTATACAGCACAGTACAGCAGGAAACCCTCTTACCCTCTTGGCCGAAAAATCATCAACTCACTCCCATAAGACTTAAAGAACAAGACAGGAAACAGTTTGAAGAAGCACCTCAGAGACTGGCTAGTTGAACGACCAGTTTACTCTATCACGGAATTTTTTGAAATATGTTGAAACATGTAAAGCAAGATTAATTAATTAATTTATTTATAATGGCGCCAGTGTATTTCTTAATGAAAATGCAAATAAAGAGAATCATCTCTTGTCTATTGTCTACATATCCATGAGCTAACACATTTCCCACAGGGGAGAACCATAACTAACCAACATAAATTAAATACAACCTAATATAACCCATTACCATGATGCACAGATTACATAGAATTAAATTGGTGCATCAAAGCATCCATTTGAGTCAACATATTTAGAAACCAGTTTTTACTGTACGTTCAAAACACATTCATAAATACATATTCATATCTATTTTCCTCAATTATATGATTGATTTATGCTTACTATTTTAGTGATTGTATCGTTAGAATGAATCAAGCAGACACATTTTTCCACAATTTATACCTAGTATCCTAGAATTTAATATGCATGCCTGTAATCTGAGAAATAATGAGCGCTTTAAAAAGAACAATGATTGGTAATGCCCATTCTCTTTATACACCTTTTTAAATTCACACAGGAGAACACACGTGCAGTATGATAAAACAAATTAATTTGCGGTAAATATTTATCTAAATACCAATTTTTGTGAATTATTACACAGTTTGTATGGGTAAAAAGATTAGCTTTACACTTTCTTCTTTAACAATATGTAGATTTTTGTAAAATAGAGCTTAAAGTAAATACGAATTAGATAAACATAAATAATTAACAGATGATTGTTTTTGTCTTTAATACTGAAAAATAAGTTTTGACATGGATATGTCTTAGCTCTGGGGAGGGTGTTGGCGATTTTGACATGGATATGTCTTAGTTCTGGGGGGGGGGTGTTGGCGATTTTAAAGATGGAAAATATGTAACAGGTTTCCATAGAAACCACTAGAGCTATTGTATTGAATTTTTAGTATAAAAGAACAGCTGTTTAGTTGAACTGAAACCATTCCCTTTAGACATATGCATGATCTATCCTATTTCCCACAGGGAAGTAAATATAAATATTTTTAAGATGGAAAACATGTAACAGGTTTCCATAGAAACTACCAGAGCTATTGTATTGAATTTTTAGTATAAAAGAACAGATGGATGGATGGATTGTGAGGTTTCAGTGGGCTGAAGGCCCACTGCGGCTGTTATAGGACTACGTCCTCTTCAGCCAAGGATAGGTTTTGAGGTTAGGTTTTGGTTGCGGGTTGAGTGAGGTTTTGGTTGCGGGTACTGTGGTTATGGTCAGTGAATGGATGGTTTCGGTTTAGGAACACATTAAGCTATGGTGGGAGGTTGGCTAGGTGGTGGATGGTGAGGCTAGGACGATCGGTGAAATAAGGATCGAAGAAGGGTTGTAGGATGCCAGAGGTTCGGGCTCGGTCGAGGTACTTTGTGTTGAGGTGGTGGAGGAAGTCACGGAGGGGTGGGATGGAGTGGGCGTTGTATACCGAGGCATTGCGGGCCCAGGGGGGAGATGAGAAGCCAGGCGTAGTGCCCTTCTCTCGGTGGCTTCCAGGCTGGAAAGGAGTCGGTCTGGGGCGGTAAGTAGAAGAGGATGGGCGTAGGTAATGACTGGACGGATTATGGATGAGTATAGTGTTGCTAGGGTGGAAGTGGAGCAGGGGCGGGTGCGGTTATTTAGAATCCGGAGGGCACGTAGACGGGAAGTGGCACGCTTTTTTGCGTCTAGGATGTGGGAGGAAAAGGTAAGGCGGGAGTCGAGTTTTACCCCGAGGTAGGTACATGTCTGGGTAAGTGGGAGGCGGACATTATTGAGGAAGATCGGATTGGATTTGAATTTACGGAAACGGCGGGCACGAAAGTTGAAGAAACAGAGTTGGGTTTTGGATGGGTTGATTAGGATACGCCACCTGTTGCAGTAGGATAGGTAGTCGGAAAGGGTTTGGTTCATGCGGCGGATTGTGACATTGTGGTGTCGGTGGGAAGTCCAGAAAGCCGTGTCATCAGCGAACTGAGCCAGGCCACTGTTGGTGTCGGTGGGACCACGTGGGATGGGAGCGGGGAGGTCACGGACATAAAGGATGTACAGGAGGGGACTAATAGCTGAACCCTGGGGAACCCCAGCGTTCAGGGTGAAGGAGGTAGAGAGGGAACCACGGCAGCGGACTTGGGCGGTGCGCCCGTCAATAAAGTGGGAAACCCACCTTATGACGGGTGCGGGGAGCTGGAGGTCAAGGAGTTTTACCCTAAGGCCATTGTGCCACACGGTGTCAAAGGCCTTTTGGACATCCATTAGGGCGAGGAGGGAGGGGTTGTGAAGGGAGTTGTTCGTCTGGAGGCATGTAACGACCCGCAGAAGCTGATCGTACATGTTTACCCCAGGGCGAAAACCGGCTTGGGAAGGCGGAAGGAGGCTCAGGGAGTTTAGGTGGAGGTGGATTCTCTGGGATAAAATTTTTTCAAAGAGTTTTGAGAGGGTAGAGGTAAGGCTGATGGGACGGTAGTTGGCTGGGTCACGGTGGTCTTTGTGGGGTTTGGGGAAGAGGATGACGTGGGCATGCTTCCAGGATTTGGGAGAGTATCCTAGGAGCAGGATGGAGGTAAAGAGGGTGGTCAGGAGATTGATTAAAGCTGGGGGGGCTTGTTTGATGAGGAGGTTGGATATGCCGTCGGGGCCAGGGGCGGTGTTTCGGAGGTTTCGCCGTTTCCGGTTAATCTCCTGGGAAGTGATTGGGGCAAGTAAGGCGTGGTCGGGAGGGTTGTCTGGGATGGTGTCGGCTGGTGTGAAAATGTCAGGATTTCGGGTTATGGTATTGTTGACGGAGTTGAAGTGGGCTTCATCAAAGTCGGGGTGCATGGGGGTGGAGTGGATGGAGGAGAGAGTATCCCTGAAAGCTTCGGACATGCCTTGGCTATCAGAGACCAGGGTGTCGTTGATACGGAGGGGTACTGGTTGGTTGGGGGGGTTATTGTACCTTTTGACGAGGCGCCAAAAGCTATGGGGATTGTTGGAGAAGTCGGAATCTGCCTTCTCGCACACCTTTAGTGCTCTGGCATCCCTGAAGGAGCGCATTGCTGCCTTCACACGGTCAACCAGAGCTCGGTATGTGTCGTGCAGATAAGGAGAGGATGGATCTTTGAGTAGGAGGCGGCGTGCGCGGCGTTTGGCTTTGATGAGGCCCAGAATTTCGGGGGGGAGTCGAAGGGGGGTATGGAGGACCTGTTTGATAGGTATGGCTTCTGCCTTAGCGGATAGGATAGCTGTGGTTATGGAGGTGTGAAGGTTTTCAATTTGGTCTTGGGTGCGTGGTGGGGGGTTTTGGATTAGGGGGGACAGGGCGGTTGTTAGGGATTTAGAGAACACATCCCAGTCGGCATTTCGATAGTCTGTGATCTCTAGGGATTGGTGGGATTCAGACTTGTAAGGATAGGGGTGGATTTTGATGTCAAACAGGAGTGGGATGTGGTCGGAACCTAGGTCATATCCAGAAGAAATGTTGGATATTTTCCTAGCTAGGGAAGGGGAGGTGAGGAGTTTATCAGGGGAAGTCGGGAGTTCACGTTCGTGGTTCGGAATCTGGTTGGGGGGGTATAGTGATGGGCTAGGCCCGTGTCGTCAAGGAGGCGAACTAGCAGCCTTCCTGGGGCCGTGGTCGTGCGGTCACCCAGAGCCTCATGGTGAGAATTGAGGTCTGCGGCTATGACCAGACTTGGGTGGGTAGCCGCAGCCTCAACGATAAGATCTACTAGTTCCTGGGAGAAGGGGGTGGCGTGGAAAAGAACAGCTGTTTAGTTGAACTGAAACCATTCCCTTTAGACATATGCATGACCTAACCTATTTTCTACAGGGAAGTAAATACAAACATTTTTAAAAGATACAACAACATTAATTTACATCTTCCTTTTTTTATCAGTTTGTGTGGTATAATATATATTTATCAATATATCTATGCGTTGTATTTTGTACTGGTCCTCGACTCCTCCTATTATATGGTTATTTCTCTTTGGTCTTTGATGGTTGTTGTTAGTTGTCAAGTCGTCGTAAGTGGTTATGAAAAAGATAACCAAGCTATCCTAGTCTGAAGCTGAAGATTGAAAGAATGTGTGTTGGCAGTCGGCATTGTTATAAGTAATGTTAACGTTTTAAAAATTGGGGCCTAGAAAACCCACATTACAATAATTTACCAAGCGGGACGTCAGTTTAATATTTTGAATTCAATATAAACATTATTGGCTTAACAATATTTAGTTAGTGGTAAAGTTGACTACTGCGGATTAGACGATAGTTACAAAATGGGAAGGACAGTTCTTACTTATGGCTTTGTGTTGATTATATTATGCTCAAACATCTCTCATGCTTTTTATTTGCCAGGATTAGCGCCTGTTAACTATTGTAAAGTTGGTGAATCATCACCTACATGCAAAGTAAGTTCAGTTTTATAAATTTAGATTTACCGTAGTTTGTTATTTTGTATTGGCCATGTCTATGCCAGCGGGCAGCATTTTTACAGGAGAATATACAAACATAAGGGAAAGAGGTCCAAACTCATAAAAAGTTGTGGAGATCCAAGGGGTTGAACCCGTGACCTTTTGCACCAAGTCGAAGTAGCTAACCGTTAGGCTAACAAGATGTCTTAGGCTGTTTGGATCTGCATAGATGGTTATTAGTCTACTTTCTTAGCATACTGTAAAGGTCTATGATTTATGAAATGTATGCCCTTTTAGTTATAGGATCAATGTGAAGTAGGCTAATATAGGGTGTGTGATTTCTTAGTATTTGGTGCTGTAACCAAGGACAAGAACAATACATGGGTATGTTTTGTTAAAATTTAGCCAAGTTCATGTTGCAGTGGGGTTTCATTGCAAATCCTCATTAATTTAACTAATTGAAGTTTTACGGACCATAGAATTAAAATACAACCACTTTAGTTTAGGTTGAACATTTTATATTTAAAATGTTGTTCAACCTAAACTAAAGTGGTTAGTAGGTTAAACTAAAGTAGGCTATTGCCTATGTCAACCTAAATCAGATATTTTATGATGTTATGAAAAATGTTACAAGAGCTTAATCTTTAGACTAACTTATATAGTTTCCAAAAAAATAATAGACAAAAGACAATATTCTTTATTGACATTTCATTAAGAAATACAATTGTGTCAGGTAGGTTCTAATCTTGCTTTACATTGCAGTGGGTCAGCTTGCTTTTTCACATCAGATCGAAGAATTCTTTTACAGTATAGATAGGCCGCTCTGCCAGCCAGTCTTGAAAGTGTTTCTTGAAGCTCTCAGTTGTCATATTCATCAGAATCAGATTTTGAGGCAGTGCATTTATAATTTTGCGTCCAATGTAAGAAGGTTTCTTGCTAAACTGGGTCGTGGTGGGCAGGAAGACTGTAATCATTTGCTCTTCTAGTTTGGTAGGAATGGAAGTCCTCATTTCTGGGAAGGTCTAGCCGGATGGTGTAAACTGCCATAGCATGGATGTAGAGCGCTGGTACAGTTAGGAGTTTAAGTAATTTAAAAGATTCTTTGCAGCTGTCTCGGGGACCAAGGCCAGTCAGTGCTCTTATTGCCTTTTTCTGGAGAACCAGGATCTTGTTTAGATTGCCCTCGGATGTTCCTCCCCAAGAAATTAATCCATACTACGATGTAGGATTCTACTACGGCATGGTTGGCAATCTTTGCTGTTTCCACATTACTTAACCATTTAACCCTTTGCGCTCAGATAAGTTTTTATAACTTGTCCTGTGCGCTCGGATGTCCAGCTGTACTGGCCCTCACCATTTTCTCGCCGAAGTCGAATTAATTTTCACATGAGCTGTCCTCACCGCTCGGATGGCCAGTGGTACTGGACAAGATTAAATACGAGTTGTGCTCGGAAGGCCAGCAGTACTGGCCCCTAAATATAATAATCTTTTTCTTTTGTGAATATTATGGGCTAGGTTTGGGATGTGTTGCAGTCTTTCGGGAACTAATGAACTAGCGAATCAGATGAATTCCCGCTTTTAAAACCAGATATGTGTTGGAAATTAAGGTTATGCTTATTACATTGTTCTGCTATTCTACTGTTGCGTTTACTGAAAAGTGGTGATATTTAGTGCTAATAACAGCTGTTTTTTTAAAAATAACTCTATGTTTTATTAATAATTCATTATTTATTTTAGTAGTAACCACAGTAGATAATAAACGTAAACATAACAATAAATGATAATTTAAATTTGGATGACTTGAGGCAAATATGGGAGGAGTATGACAAAAATGTTTTGTCATATTATTTTATTGTTAAATAGATAATGTTGTATTGACATTAGTCATTATTTTTGCTTGTTGTTTGCTTTTTATTTTCTCTACAAACATTGATGTAAACAAACCACGTTTGATTCAAATATAATTCCGAGCTGGTGGAAAAGGTTGTCGATCATGGCTGCCGAGCTGACAAAGGATTGTAGCGCGGCCAGTTCTGCTGGCCACCCGAGCAGGTAGGACAACATCACGGAAATTAATTCCGAGCTGACAAGACATTGGCACGGCCAGTGCTACTGACCAACCGAACGCAAAGGGTTAAGTCTCCTGATCAGGTAGATTCCACATGAAATTTTCTTAGTCAGCTGTAATATGTGATCTGTCCAAGAAAGGTCACAGTCTATGGTTAAGCCCAGCAGTTTTGTTTTTTGTTCAAGTGTGACATTGAGGATTTCCGGCATTTTTTCATGTCGCATACTAAAAATAATCTGAGTTGTTTTGGATGGGTTTATGGCCAAATCATTTTGAAGACAGTACTGGATGGCTTTATTGGTTGTCGAGGTGATATCTGAGTGCAGTTCTTTCACATCATCATTGGCAAAGAGTAGAGTTGTGTCATCTGCATACATTATGGTCTCAACATTATTGTTGTCGATGAAGCTGGAAAAGTCATTTGTAAACAGTATGAACAAAAAATGTACCAAGACAGAGCCCTGAGGAACTTCTCTGTTTACTGGGAGTAGACTTGATTTACCCATTTCTTGTTTTCTATTTGTGTTCTTTGAGGTAGCTGGCTACCCATTCTTTTGCAAGGCCATCGATTCCTAAAATTGATAGTTTATTCAGGATGAGATCGTGGCCCAGGCAATCAAAAGCTTTGCTGTAGTCGAGCAGGACAGCAGATACGTGTTTGTTGTTTTCTAGGTGGTCTATTGTGTGTTCAATTAGAGTTACAAGGGCAGTGGCAGTGGACCTTCCCTTGAGGAAACCGTGTTGATTTTTTGCCAACAGTTTGTGATTTTCTAGGTGTTATAACATTCTTGACAATGCGATTTTCTCAATAATTTTTGAAAATGTTGATATTAATGAGATAGGCCGATAGTTTTCTGGCTTTATCGAAGTTCCGCTTTTGTGTTTTGGATACATTTTTGAAATTTTTAGGGCTGATGGGAACCCTCCTGAATGGAATGATTAGTTTATTATGCTAACCAGTGGTTTTGAAAATTGCTTGGCACAGTGCTTCACCACTTTAGATGGGACTTCATCAACTCCACACGAGAATTTGGGTTGTAGAGTGGCGATTGTTTCTAGAACTTCTTTAATTGTGGTTGGTGTTAGGCTTAGTTTACGGGTGACATTTTCATCAGGTAAGATAGGCTTAGTTGTAAGTGTATTTTTGAACTGTTATTTCAGAAAAATATTTGTTGCAGTGCTCAGCAATCTGATCCGGCCTGTCTTCTAGCTTTCCGTTTATTTGCAATGACAATTTTGATTCTTCTATCTGTTTAGATTGTTTTTCAGAGTTGATTATGTTCCACACAGCTTTTGATTTGTTGTTTGAGCAAGAAATGTAGTTAGCTATGACGCTTAACTTGAGGTACCTAAGCTTAAGGTCATAGGTCTTCTTTTTGGCCATCATTTCTGCTTTGTCATCTTGTTTTCCAGTGATTTCATATTTTTGTGAGAAATGTGAATGAGAAATTCTTCTTTTAGTTTTTTTGCTTCTTCGTTGTATTTGACATTTGTTTTACTTTGCGGCTTTTCTTTTAGTTTTCTGTTGGGGCAAATTTGATCCATGATGCGCCTGATTGTCAGTTGGAAAGTGTTATATGATGATTCTTATAATTTTTTAATAAGAAAACAAATATGACCATTCAGTACTTTGAATCTTTGCTCTATGTCAATTAGTTACTACTGTGTTTAGAAACTGGTAAATACAGTAGGCCTCTATCTACATTGTATTCTGGAGCTCACATGTTAACCGAGTGGTCGCGCATATAGAAAACACACTACATTGCTTAATGTCTGCACTTAAATGACCCATGATATGTCATGTTAACTCACAAATCAATTATTAATTGTTTGTATGGAATAGTGGTTATTAAAAAAAACTCATTAAAAAAATCAAATTTTCACTAAGCTTAGTTAATTAAAAAAACTTTTTTTAATCAAATGAGGCTGAGAAAAATAAAACTTCTGGCTATAAACTTAATTTTATTAAGTTAAAAATACAATATGTCATTAAAAAAGTTACTGTAAACACCAGTTTTGTCCAGTTTTGTTAGCTATCTGATTGGTTCCTCTACTTCGTTGATACGCCTAAAAATTAGGCTATACTGTCTCGAATATTTATAGACATGAATGAATTTTTGGTATGTTCAAATATCAATTGCTTTAGAAAAGTAAAGGAAAACACACACTATTAATAACATTATTGTAATAATATTTTTTAATAGCATTATTGTGATGAAAGCACAAAACAGCCTCAAAACACAAACACATAAGATCGTGCAGATAAAAAAAATCCACAAGCTTGTATGTATCTGATTGTGCGTTAGATTCTCACTGACAAACCCGACGCGCCCCACGTCAAGGTCAACCCCCACTCCTACATGATTAAGCGGACAGTTAAGTTCAACGGTGGCATTGTCCTGTAATCTAGCTACTTGGAGGTCACAAATTGTGGATAGATGCAAAATTCAAAATTCTTTATTGTTTGTTACACATATACATGCATGAACCAAGTCAAGTTTCAATTACCGTAACGCAATTTCACAGTTACACAAGCCACTGTACAACTGGCAAGAATCTTACAGCTAAATCAAAGAAGAGAGAGGCTTCTTACCTTCATTTCATAAAAACGGTGTCAAGGTCATAAGGACTTTTTGAAACAAGCCATTTCTTTAATTCAATTTTGAACTTTTCCCCTTCCAATTTTTTCAGTGACAATGGCAACTTATTGTAGTAGATTGCTCCTCTCACATAAGGGCTATTTGAAGTCATGTTTGTCCTTCTTTGGACTCTGTGGATGTCTAGCCTAGACCTGGTAAAATGCTCATGAACCTCTACATTTCTAGTGGTAAAATTGCAATCATTTGCAACTAAGACTACAGTTTGGAAAATATACATTGCATATATAGTCATAATTTCTAAGTTTGCAAAAATTTCTCTACATGACTTTCGGTTATCATCAACCTTTGCAACAATGCGAAGTGCCTTCTTTTGTAGGATGAAAACTCGCTTAACATAAGTTACATAAGTGCTACCCCAGAGCATGAGCCCATATGACAGAAAAGGGTAAATAACCCCAAAATAAATGCCTCTTAATACTTCAGTTGGTAAATACCCAGAAATTCTCCTTAGCAAAAATAGACCAGAAGTCAGCTTATTACAGACATGATCAATGTGTTGTTTCCATGACAAATTCTTGTCTATAAAGAAACCTAGAAATTTGCATGAATCAGAGCAATGAATTTGTGAACTACCACTTAAAACTACCACATCAGGGACATTTGAATTAAAATTAATAAGTTCAGTCTTCTCAACATTGATCTTCAAGTTTAGGCTACTAAAAAAATCAACACTATTGTCAAGAAAAACTTTAACATTTGATTCTAAGCTTGTAAGGTCACTAGACCAGATGAGACCAGACGTATCGTCTGCATACATGGTCGTCAGATAACTATCTGAACAAGGGAAATCATTGACATAGCATATAAACAGATAAGGCCCTAATATCGAGCCTGTTGCGAGCGATGGTTGGTGGATTTAGTGTTCTCTTGTGTGGATTAGCGTCCACACTATTAAATACTACGTTAATCCGCAAAGACCCTCCTCGTAATTAGACCAGTTCTTAATTCAGAGGCTGTGGTTAGGATTCCACGTTAAACTGTAGGTCCATTAGTTGCCATCAGCTGTTTGTCTATTAATTAACAGTACTGTCTAAGGAAAATGTCAGCTTAGTCAGTAATAAGACTACAAGATCGCGCCACAATCATCTTAGAATCAATTCTCATTCATACTTGGCTTAAAATACCTGCATTGTAGTATGGTTGCCATTTCAATGATCTTATCTTCTCTAAAGGCATCTTTTATAGTTTGACACATAACTAAGGATCACTATTCCTCTGACAAGAAATAAAAAAGTTTTCATTACTGTGATTATTTTTGTTGGATAAAATCTTGCAGCGTGAACTCTCATGGGTTAATAATATGGGAAAAAGGTTAAAATGAATATAGCCTATTACTAATTACTTGAAATAATCTGAAAAAACTTTGTGCTTCATATAGTTAAGATCTAATAATGTAGGCTATGTTAATAAATTTAAATTTATTTGTCCCTTATAGCAGCAAACCTACCGTACTTACTCATTCCCTATCTATATTCTTATGAAGACTAAATAAATTGACGTATTACCCTTATTTAACTTGGGTATTATGATTAGGCTTGGTTTGAATCATTATAATAAGGCTAATTCATAAATCAATGGAAATTTGCTAAGTATGCAGGTAGGTCTGCTGCTACGAAGTTGTTTTAAAAGTCATATAGACCACTTTATTAGTTTTCTTGTGTCAGGTTATTTCCCATTTTTCATTTATCCTGTAGTTTATCTGTATTTTATGGCCTAATATTTACAGTCATACATTTACTTATTTTAGCAATATCATTGCTATTACTTTTGCTAATTTGTTTACAGTCTGATGTAATGCTGTATGTCAATCGACTGAATACTGAAGAGTCAGTTATTCCTTACGAATATCACCAGTAAGTATTGTTTTTTTTATCTTTGGGTTGTTTCCGTATACCATTGTATTTTTCATAGACAAGACACAAACACGTATTTAAAGAACATGGTAAATAGAGGCAAGGGGCGGAAACAAGTCCCTGGGCATGTCTCCACCCCTTTATGAAATGTATAAGGTATAGGCGACTTATACTTAAAAAATGGAGATAAGATCATACATTTTGAGAATGAATTTTGATGTAATTTAGCTATATTTAATAACCGTAATCTAACCTTTCAGAGGTCACATCTAGGAAATAACCTCCAGGTTGTTTTTATATTTTACGATTTTACTATTTTGGGTGATGTCAGCAGTGTGAGCTGCACTATACCTTACGCACCTCATTCCTAGAATGAAATGAAGGCCAAAACTCAACACTACTACCTTCTATTTGTTAGTTTGGTTCCGCTTCGTCCGGGGCTGGAAGTAACATTCTCTTTTGCGCTACTTGTGATTTTATCATCCAAATCCGTATTCAAAGGTCATTGTGATATAGTTTAAACTATACATACTTTGATTTTTGTATATATTCTTGAAAAATAAAATTTTCTATTTACTTTTATTATATAATTTTTGATTAAATAATCTTCATTTCTCATTATAACTCTATTCACTATTTAATTCATAGTCTCTTATTAAATTATTTTTTTTATAAAGATTTATATGTTACATGGTTTTTTCAAAACTATTATATTAACATTTTTGTTGTTTTAAATGTAAAAAGTAGGCCTACTTAATTTTAAGCACTGAAATATCCCATAAAAGTTTGTTTTTATTGACCTGGAGGTAACCTCCAGGTGCGCCCTATGCTGCTTTGGAAACCTATGCGCCCTCTTAACTGGTTACCAGTAACTGTACCTAGATTTAAGACTTGAAAAAGATATTAATAAAAAATAAAATAAGTTTTCTTTTTGAATTTGGGTGTTTGATTTCTTAACCAAAATAAATATAAAACTTACCACTTAGTTTTTCTAGTCCTTGTTATAATTTTTCATAATTTTAATCAAATCAAAAACTTTTTGATACGTCAAACGTCTGCGTTATTTTGCGGCTATTCTCTGTACCTTCATGCAGTCTGCAGTACTAATATTTCAGACACCATTCATGTTATTATTTGTCTATGCGAGGTGACTGTCTATATCCTGTTATAATACTAGATTATCTGGATTTTGATTGATCCTGATTTAAACTCTACCACATTAATCCGGATAACCTGGACTATACTGTACATTTTAAGTGATTGAATTGTAGTAAATGGATGTTATATGTTTTAGTTTCGACTTCTGTGTGATAGATGAAAGCCATTCTCCTGCTGAAAATCTTGGACAAGTTGTATTTGGAGAGAGAATTAGGCCTTCTCCTTACAAGGTATGAGACCTCTATGTTTGCACTTGTGATATGCTGTTGTTACCATAATCAGGTATTTCTTGTTTTTAAATTTCAAGTTCCAACATTTTTTGAACATAGCTTTTAAAATTGTTCACAATGTTTTAACAGTTTGGATTGATTTGTCACGCTAATGATGCACAGTAGTGATGTAATGACTGCTTCCCCAAAATCTGGTTTAATTTCTAAACTAAATTTAAACTAGAGAAATATTTAAGAGCATAAAGTATTGTTGACTTACAAATGTTAATAGTACGTAAGAAATTATTCCTAATTTCAAATCTTTTCTAGGTTAACCCTTTGGGTTCCAAGAATTTTGCTTTTAGCGAATTTCCCATAGGGAAGAAGCTATTACCGTAGGTCTCATGGTAAGACTTAAGCCCGAGACCATGTTATTTTTTCGTCTTTAGGTGCCCAGAGTCCAAAAACAATAGTCGTTAAAATTTTTATATATATATATATGTGTCTGTTAACACGATAACTCTCGTAAAAATGGTCCGATCGAGACCAAATTTGGTAGAGACGTGTATTCCTACAAATGCTTGGACGAGTTCGTAAACCAGACATATCGGTCAATGGGAACGGATAGTTTGGGGGGGTTTTGTACCCCAAAATCAGGTTTTTTGCGCTTTTCACATGTAATTTTAAAAAATTTATAATTTTAAATTTCACCATTAGAATCAGCTTAAAAAACTACACAATTAAGTTCCTTAAAGTTTTTCTCTATCTCCAATGGTTACCGAGATATTAAAAAATCTAAACACAGTACATTGTATTGTGGGGCTCCAATGTTAATCTTATGGAGGATAGTTAAAAATTAATATTCCCCATATTAATCAATATTTTTGTATAAAACTTGATATTTACCTTCATGTGGTTGGGACCCATAAGTTTATGCTTAAAAATCATAGTTTATGTGTTTATCATGGTAGCAAACCTGCATACTCTTTTCCCATGTTAATCATATAGGGAATAGGCAAAGTCCTTTATTTATGGACAGATGTTGATGAAAGTTGGTATAAATATTAAGATAAAAATTATTCATGGTAGAAATGACTTATTTCAGTGTTCCTCACAGCAGCTAACCTGCACACTCTTTCCTATGTTAATCTTATGGAGAATAGGCAAATAATTCTCATGTTTATGGACATATTTTTATAAAACGTCATATATTAAATTATTGATTTGGAAATTCGCTGAGTACGCAGGTCTGCTGCGACGGGGGTATTTTTAATTAAGTATCGTGAACTTTGACTAACATCAGCTGATGTGGCCCAGCCATTTGTTGCTGCCTGTTACTCTAGAATCCCAAACAAAAAACATGTGTTTTGTAGGCCTACATGTTTTGTAGAAACGAGAATAAATTTCTTATTATTGCAGTTAGAAACAAAATTTTAATTTTTTTAAAGGTATTTGCATGGACCTTTTCATAGGATAAATGTAAATGTAAAGTTATAAAAATATTTTAATTTTGTTTTCCATTTTTTTTACTTTACAATAAATTAAATAAAAAAATCTTTTTAATAAAAAAATTTATTCAGATACACTTATTTATTAGAAATCAGTTATACTACAATTTGCTAAATTATCATGTTATGAGAACAGTTTAAGCTAAAAATATTGAAAAATAAATCTTTTACAACTTTTAGCGAATTTCCCATAGGGAAGAAGCTATTACCGTAGGTCTCATGGCGAGACTTAAGCCCGGGACCATGTTATTTTTTCTTCTTTAGGTGGTGAGACCTACGGTAATAGCTTCTTCCCTATGGGAAATTCGCTAAAAATACAATATTTTGTCTGTGTTGGTCGAACATGAGAGATGAAATAAATAAATGGTTTGACAGCTAAAAAATTATTTGTCTTTAAAGAAAAAAAGAAAGGTTTAATACTAAATTGTACAAAAGGTAAATTTTTTGTTAGGCTTTCTTAAGCTGGAACATCAGATTAGTTGTTATCAATATAGCCACATGCAAGTCACAAGCTGTGTTTAGATTGTTGATTGTATATCCTAATTTTCGGATAAACAACAAACCATCCTATTTCAGATTTTCACTGACCAAGATGGGCATTTTCTGAGTTTGTCTATAACATCACATGAATATTTAAGTGTGTACCGATATGTCTGGTTTACGAACTCGTCCGAGCAAATGTAGGAATACACGTCTCTACTAAATTTGGTCTCGATTGGACCATTTTTACGAGAGTTATCGTGTTAACAGACACACACATATATATATTTATACATACATATATATATATATATATGTATATATATATATATATATAAAACTTTTTACGAAGAATTTTTTTTGGCCTTTGGGCACCAAAAAACGAACAAAATAACATGGTCCCGGGCTTAAGTCTTACCATGAGAACTACGGTAATAGCTTCTTCCCTATGGAAAATTCGCTAAAACTGAGAATATAATATCTCCTTCAAGTACAGCTGAAATTGTTGGGTCTTACTTTGGATTAAAAACTTATGAGGCAGGAACTCAAAGAATATAATTTCAAATATACTGTATTCAAATACTTTCAAACACTGTATATCATGCTGTTAAAAAAAAAAATATATATATATGTGTGTGTGTGTGTGTGTGTGTGTGTGTGTGTGTGTGTGTGTGTGTGTGTGTGTGTGTGTGTGTGAGAACACGATAACTCTCGTAAAAATAGGTCATAAATAGGTGTACCTTCGTAAACCAGACATATCGGTCAATGGGAACGGGTAGTTTGGGGGGGTTTTGTACCCCAAAATGGAGTTTTTTGCGTTTTTCACATGTAATTTTTAAAAATTTCAAATATTATCTTTCACCATTAGAATCAGCCTAAAAAACTGCACAATTAAGTTCTTTAAAGTTTTTCTCTATCTCCAACGGTTACCGAGATATTAAAAAATCTAAACACAGTACGTTGTATTTTGGGGATCCAATGTTAATCTTATGGAAGATAAGGAAAAATTAATATTTTCCATATCGATCAATATTTTTATATTAAACTTGATATTTACCTTCATGTTGTTGATAACCACCTGTTTATGCTTAAAAATCATAGTTTATGTGTTCATGGCAGCAAACCTGCATACTCTTTTCCCATGTTAATCATATAGGGAATAGAAAACTCCTTTATTTAAGGACAGATTTTGATGAGAGTTGGTATAAATGTTAAAAATAAAAATTTTTTATGGTAGAAATGCCTACTTGCAGTGTTCCTCACAGCAGCAAACCTGCACACTCTTTCCCATGTTAATCTTATGGAGAATAGGGAAATAATTCTCATGTTTATGGACAGATTGTTAAAAAAAACTTGTCATATATTATTATTACCATATTATTGATTTGGAAATTCGCTGAGCATGCAGGTCTGCTGCGACGGGGGTATTTTTACACTACCGCATTCATTAAAAAATTGTCACTCACCAGGTTCAATAGCATTATATAAAATACAATATTGATGTTTTGGAGTAAATAATTAATTGCTTAAATAATGTTTTTATTAAAAGTTTGACAAAAATTAACTGAGTGATAGTAAAAATACCCCCGTCGTAACAGACCTGCGTACTCAGCAAATTTCTAAATCAATAATAATATGTAACACTATAACAGGTTTGATAAATATCTATAATATTATAAAGAAGAGGTGGTTTCTGTATGTTTGTGGGTTTGTGTGTTTGTGGGTTTGTTGTGGCAAGTGAACGCAAAAAATACTGAACCAAACAGTTTGAAATTTTACACAAAGACAGATCTTAAACTCATGCAACACATAGGCATACTCATTTCCTTAAAATTCTCTCGGGCTACGCTTTGTGAACGTCCTAAGTTTCAATGTTTACATTTTTAGAAAATGAAAACATAAAATTACTTGAATGTCAACAGCTGTGAACACTAAAATTTGACAGTTCGACAAGCAGAAGACATGGTTGCTGTAAATACCCTGGGATTCAATGTTTACAGTTTTTAATGTCAACATCAGTTTACTTTACATTTTGAACAGTTCGGTAAGAAAAAGAAATAAAGTTAATTTTTACACATAAACTGCTGGATCGAAATTAGTGAATTATTAGTTCGAAATAGTGGAATGGTAGATTTTTAATTTTCTCCCGATGCCTGCCTCTATTACGTTAATGCTTATTCTCTCCCAATATTTGACATATGTTACTTTGTCATGTTTAGATATATACGTAGACACGTGTTTTGTCATTTTGTAAACAATAAAGAATTAATTATCAATAACTTAAATGTATCTGTAGAGCCTACATCTCTCAGCCTTTTTACCCGTGCGAAGAACGGGTACTTTGGCTAGTCTGTAATAAATAAGAGAGTTTACCTATTCTCCATAAGATTAACATGGGAAAGAGTATCCAGGTTTGCTGCTGTGAGGAACACTGAAAGTAGGCATTTCTAGCATGAGCAATTTTTATTTTGACTGTGTTTACCAAGTTTCATCAAAATCTGCCCATAAATAAAGGAGTTTGCCTACTCCCTACATGATAAGACATGGGAAAAGAGTAAGCAGGTTAGCTGCCATGATGAACACTTAAACTATGATTTTTAAGCATAAATGGATGGATCTCAACCACATGAAGCTAAATATCAAGTTTCATCCAAAAATATAGATTGATAAGTGAAATATTAATTTTTCCTTATCCTCTATAAGATTAAAATTGGAGCCTCAAAATACAACATACTGTGTTTAGATTTTTTAATATCTCAATAACCCTTGGAGATAGAGAAAAATTTTAAGGAACTAAATTTTGTAGTTTTTTTCTGATTTTAATGGTGAAAGATAAAATTTAAAAAAATATTTAAATTGCATTTGCAAAACAAAAAACCCAATTTTTGAGTACAAAACCCCCCTTAACTACCCGTTTTGATTGACCGATATGTCTGGTTTACGAACTTGCCCGAGCAAATGTAGGAATACACTTCTCTATCAAATTTGGTCTCGATAGGACCATTTTTACGAGAGTTATCGTGTTCACAGACACATATATACCCGGTCAATCAGAACAGGTAGTTTGGGGGGGTTTGTACTCAAAAATTGGGTTTTTTGACTTTTTTATTTGTAATTTAAAAAGTTTTTATATTTTATCTTCAATTATTAAAATAAGCTTAAAAAACTACACAAATTAGTTCCTTAAAGTTATTCTCTATCTCCAATGGTTACCGAGATATTAAATACCCCCGTCACAGCAGACCTGTGTACTCAGGGAATTTCTAAATCAATATATTAATAATAATATATAAGTTTTATTAAAATCTGTCCATAAACATGAGAATTATTTCTCTATTCTCCATAAGATTAACATGGGAAAGAGTGTGCAGGTTCGCTGCTGTGAGGAACACTGAAAGTAGGCATTTATACCATAAAAAATTTTTATTTTTACTATTTATACCAACTTTCATCAATATCTGTCCATAACAAAAAGAGTTTGCTTATTCCCTATATGATTAACATGGGAAAAGAGTATGCAGGTTTGCTGCCATGATAAACACAAAAACTATGATTTTAGCGAATTTCCCATAGGGAAGAAGCTATTACCGTAGGTCTCTTGGCGAGACTTAAGCCCGGGACCATGTTATTTTTTCTTCTTTAGGTGCCCAGAGACCAAAAACAATAGTAGTTAAAATTTATATATATATGAAATGAAATGAAATTATTTATTGACACAAAGAGAACATTACAAAATTTGCTTCAAAAGCCGTAACTGGTGTCTTGTCATTAGATTTCATTCTAGTCTAAATTAATTTTACATCACAAGGTAGATCTTAGTAAAATACAAATAACAATAAAAAATCATAGGCACAGTAAAAGAAGGTCTAAACTACAGATTTGGTATTTTGAATATCAAAACATTGGTCAGACAGAAACTCAGTTGGGGAATAGTAGCACTTCTTTAAGAGAATATTTTTAATTCCTTGCTTGAAATTAGTTTTGCTAAGTGATTTGAATGAGTCTGGAATTTTATTGTAATATTTTAAACATGTATAAAAGGGGCTTTTTTCTACTGCTGAGGTTCTGTGAATTGGATAGTTAAAAATATATTTATTTCTTGTTTGATAACTATGCTGAGGAATATATGCAGAGAAATCATTTATGTTTCTATGAACATAAGTTAATATTTCAAGAATATACAGGGATGGAAAGGTTAAGATACTGAGATTTTTAAAAAGGGGTTTACAAGATGCTTTTTATGAAACATTACTAAGTATTCTAATAATCCGTTTTTGAATTATGAACACCTTTTTACTATTTGAAGAATTGCCCCATAATGTAACTCCATAGCGGAGAATAGATTCTACGAAAGCAAAATAAACTGTATTGCATGTTTCAATTGATGCACAAGTAGACAATATTGAAAAAGCAAAAGTAAATGATCTGAGTCTTTTTGAAATATATTCAATATGATCATTCCAATTTAGTTTATTGTCAATAAAAACGCCTAAAAATTTATGATTTTCCGTATCTGTGCAATTTAAAGGTGTTTTGAAAATGATAGATTTAGTTTTGGTTCTATTCAGAAGGAGACCATTTAAGGAGAACCATTTATCTAATTGTAATAATGTCTCAGCAACACATTCTTTTAATTCATCTAAAGTGTGGGCCTTGACTAGAGCAGTGGTATCATCCGCAAATAAAACCAAGTCATTCTGAACATTACTGGGGAGATCATTAATATATATTAGAAAAAAAAATGGTCCCAAGATTGAGCCCTGAGGAATACCACAATGTATTGGTTCCCATTCAGAGTAGTATCTGGAACCATCTTTAGTTATGCAAGTTCTTTGTTTACGATTTGTTAAATATGATTTAATCCATCGGAGAAAGTTGTATTTTATGCCAATTTTATTTAACTTTGCTACCAGCAAATCATGATTCACACAATCAAATGCCTTCGATAGGTCACAGAACACCCCAGCTGTATTCTGTGACCCATCCAAAGCAATCAGGCTACTGTTCACAAAATTTTCCAAGGCTGACCTGGTGCTCATTTTCTTTCGGAATCCAAATTGGAATTTATGGAAGAAATTATTTACTTCAAGAAATTTTGTAAGATTATCACAAAAGACTCTTTCAAGAATTTTTGAAATATTTGACAGCAAAGCAACTGGACGGTAATTATTTAATCAAATTTTTTTATTTAAAAAATTATTTAATTCAAAATTATTTATTTATTTAAATCAAATTTGGAATCTTTTTTATGAATGGGGATTACATCGGAATATTTAAGCTTCTCGGGAAAAACACTCTGCTCCAGGGATAGGCTTATTATTTTCCTAAACATAGGAGCTAGAACAAGAGCATTATTTTTCAAAATTTTTGTAGGTACACCATCCCTTCCAACTGAGTTTTTATTCTTCAACTTCATTATTGTATCATAGATATATCTATCAGTCAGCGTTGGTATCATGAAATCTGGAAAATTACAATTTGGCACTTGGATAATAGCTTTTTGAATTTCAATAACAGGCAATTTGAGACAAAAACAGAGCTGAAGTGCTGGTTAAAATGATTACATATTACTTCTGGATCAATGGTTCTTATGCTGTTTATATCTAGTTCCATATCACCAATATTTTTGTTTACCATACCTAATTGATCCTTAACAACAACCCAGGTTGCTTTAGATTTATTTTCAGCCTTACTTACATATTTACTATTTGCTAATTTTTTTGCAGCTTTAACAACTCTATTAAAAACTCGCTTATATTTTTTTACAAACATAATAAAATTTAAGTCTTTACTTTGCTTAGCTTGTAAGTGCAATTGCCTTTTCCTTTTAGCTGAAAATTTTATTCCTAAGGTAATCCATTTTTTCTTACAGTAACTTAGCCTATTAGTTACAGTTTTCAAAGGGAAAGCTTCATTGAACCTAAGTATAAACTGATTTATAAAATGATTATAGGTACAATCTACACTCATGTTATCCAGAACTGATAAATTAGGCAAAGTAATTGCAAATTGAGACATTGAACTCTTATCAAAAAATCTTTTCTTAGTTTTGCATTTATTATTGACTTTTTTTAAATTAAGTAAACCTACTAGAAGATAATTATGACCAGAAATCCTATACTTTGGTTAACTGTCTCAACAATACCTGTTACAAAATTAGTGGCAATATTGTCTATACAGGTTTCAGAATTGCAGGTAATTCTTGTTGGGGAATTGAAATTTAATTTAAAACCATTGCTTTCCATAATCACAACAAACATCGATGAGTAATGATTTTTTTTGCAAGATATCAAAATTGAAGTCAGCAGATATGATATTTTTTTTAGATTTATGTTCATTCCTTAATGTGTACAAAAAACATTCAAGTTTTTTAAGGAATTTCCTAGCATTTGAAAATTCTGGCACTCGGTAAATCGATATAAACAAAACATTATATGTGAGGATTTCAACAAAAGACCCTTCAAACACACACTCTTCATTAAAACGGCATAAATCAGTTCTTTTTTTAAACTTTAGTCCTTTTTTAATAAAATACATGAACCCCCTCTTCATGTTGTCATTCTCGCAAAACAATCACCTACAGTAAAACCATTCAAACCATTTAAAATAGTGATGTTGTCTCTAGAGATCCAGTGCTCATTCAAAGAAATAACCACAATGTCTTCCCTGACAGTATCAACAAATATTTCCAAATCATTTAACTTATTTTGAGCTTTTGATATTAAACCCTGTATATTTAAATGCATAAACCAAACAGTTGCAGCTGTGCTTATATTTAAAGTGCAATCTAATTTTTTTTGGGGGAGCTTTAAAAGATTGAGTACATGTTTTGCCTACTCCATGAGATGTGTTATTACATTTTCCTGTAATTAAGGATGAATCCTTTCCTCTATATTTATTTCTAAAAAAGGAGATGCTAACTGTAACATATTAAACCTATTGAGACCACTTAATAGAAGCCCACTATCATCACTTCCAACCTCACCGACCCCAGCACCGGAACCGCCAACCATCACTGCTTCCCTGTAGAAGAGATGGCCAGGAGCAAGGGCCGGGGAGGGGACACATGGGACCTCCATGACATCACTTGACACACACACACTGTTGCTGCATGGAGGCTGATGTGCTGGGTTGTCATCATGCTGTGGGATTTCCTTAGATTTGCCCATGAGTCGAGGGATTGTTACGTGTGTAGGCTTCTTTTCCCCAGTGAATTTAGAGGATGTTTGGCAATATAGTTGACCAGCTTTACTATCTCTCTGACCCAAGCAAGGGGATCTGATTAGCCAATAGTAAATACAACTGCAAACCACACTTTTTCCTGCTAAATTTAGGTGGTACCCGCTTTTCACATAGTGATCAGTACGGCTCAGCTTGTGGAACCTTGCACTTTCCTCCAATGTCAGCAATAACAATTCTAAATTGCACTGTTCAATCTCAAAGAACTTTTTACCATCATTGGGCTGTAGATAAATGTATGGAAGCTCAGTCAATATGATTTCAGCTTCAAACATTTTAATAATTGTTCGGAGTTTGGAATAAACTAGGTTTTGGTGATAGGAGTCTGTCCTGTTAGTTCCTCCAATAAGAAGGACACAATCCTTCTTTCCAAATTCATATTTTTGTTTTTCCAGTTGTTCCAGGACATACAACATAGGTGCTCCAGGATAATAAGTAGATGTAACATAATGGTTAGGAAAAAGTGGAGTCAGCATTTCAGCCAGGTCTCTGGCATGGCTGTCCCCAGTTATGAATAGTGTAGGCCTCACGTCATCAGGACGAAGCTTTGAATAATTTTCAGTTATTTTTGAGTCTTCGACTGGAGTTGAAGTACCGGTATTAATTTCATATTCTGGAGAAACTTTTTTCCTATCTGCCTTATTTAATGATTTGGTAAACTTATTTTTTCCTCTCCTGTGTTTATTTAGTTTAGATTGCATGCCACCATTTAATGTTTCTTCAACTACAATTGGTTCAGATATCTCTGTCAATGGAGTGAATGCATTGTGGAGTGTAAATGTGGTATCATTTAAATATTCACCGGTTGTCCGAGATTCACATATTTTTATCTTTTGTGGCTGTTTACATTTTTTACATTTATGCTTCACATCTTGCCATCTGTCCTCTGCTCGAGTTTCATTTGTGGATTCAGTATTTGTTGTTATGTCATGTTGCTGTTTAAATGTTAGATTATCATCAAAGATCAATGAATCCACAGTCTCACTTTTCAATTGTGTTTTGTTGTTATCACATAGGCAACTAGAGATTGTTTGGTTATTAAAGCTTTTTCGCTTAGTTCCGGCAAAAGAACAGTTTCCAAAGAGGCTGCCAGGTCATTTTTTAGTACAGTAAACCTTCTCATATCCGGACTAATGTGGCAACTGCCGATCCGGATAACAAAAAATCCGGATATGAGAGGGGAATAAAACATCCGGATATTAAATAAAAAAACCACTTTAATAATATCAAAACTCAAAAAATCACGTAATACAGTACAAAGTGGTACAGAACTAGAGTAATACAATTTTTCCTCCATTGTAATGACAACCCTTTTTATTTTTTCCGGCCATAATAGCTTATTCCTACCCGAAACTAAAACGAACCGTTACAAGAAATACAAGGTCACTGAAGCAAAATTAAGACGACACTGACCAAAGAGGCAGGTGTTGTCACTACAGTACACGTGATGCGTTTGCTTGGCTATTGGGGTGGGTGGGTGGGTGGACCTTGCACCAGATAGCACAGAATACAGACAGTAGCGCTAGAGACTCAGGCACTCGGGACTAGGGTGACTCATCGTTTCCCTATTTCGCTTTTGAACATTACCGCTGTCAACATGGCTTCAACCCCGCGTTCGGCGATCGGCGCGCTACTAACCGGCCTACAAACATCGTTCGTGACAACTGGTTTAACAAACATTGACCTCCTAGAGTAATTTTAAATTTTTGCATTCTTTCAAAATCACGTCCGGATATCGGAGGGTCCGGATATGAGAGGGTTTACTGTATATACATTATCATTTCTGTTATGGCCAAAATATAAATCCCACAATTGTAAGAATTTTCCTGTTGAGGTGTGTTACAAATCCTGAAAGAGAATTCGGTTTGTTTGTTTTTAGGATCACAGAGGTGGCTATATATTTTATTTGCAATAATTATTGCATGTGTCAGATTGTACCCTTTTAAGTGTCATAGTAGTAAAAAGTTTTTTCAACTACCCTACAAATAAGCAAACTCCAATGAGTGCCCCCATCATTATTAGCACCTGAGCTATCATTGACTGGGATAATCAGCCACTCATACTCTTGTAGATTGAGTGGGGCTAATATTGTGTGTGATTTCTCCAGCAACTTAATAGCCTGACTGATCGATGGGTTGATGCAATGTATATGTCCCTTTTTTGTGTCTTTTTCATTCCAGACGTCGAATACTATTTTTATTATATCGTCACTGATCCAATTATTACCCAACAATTCCAGTATGTTTGTTTTGTTAATATTTATACCATGGTGACAGGGTATGTCTGTCTGAGATCCTCTTGATAATTTTTTACAATCACTAACCGTAAGAGTAATATTCTGATTGGTTTTTGCATGTTCTAATATTGTGTCAATATTATTATTTAATTTTTTCTTGCTCATTTCAGATTTGTTTTCAATCAATTTTATTTCGTGTTTAAGAGATTGATTGATATTTTCCATTTTGCCCACCTGGCTCTCATATTTAACTAAGTTACTTTCCATAGAATATATAAGCTCCTCTTTAAAAATGTTGTCTTTGATTGTCTTGTCACTCAGTGTTTTAAATTTTCTTCCTTTACTTTGTTCTTTCTGTTATTGCAAACTCCTTTATTTATGAACAGATGTTGATGAAACTTGGTATAAATGGTTAAAATAAAAATTTTTATGGTAGAAATGCCTACTTTCATTGTTCCTCACAGCAGCAAACCTGCACACTCTTTCCCATGTTAATCTTATGGAGAATAGGGAAATAATTCTCATGTTTATGGACAGATTTTTATAAAACTTGTCATATATTATTATATTATTGATTTGGAAATTTACTGAGTACACAGGTCTGCTGCGACGGGGTATTTAAGATTAAATGCATAAATCTCAACTACATGAAGGTAATTACCAAGTTTAATCCAAAAATATTGATTGATATGGGAAATAATAATTTTTCCTTATCCTCCATAAGACTAACACTGGAGTCCCAAAATACAACGTACTGTGTTAAAATTTTTAATATCTCAATAACCGTTGGAGATAGAGAAAAACGTTAAGACACTAAATTGTGTAGTTTTTCAAACTGATTCTAATGGTGAAAGATAAAATCTAAACATTTTTAAAACTACATATGAAAAACACAAAAAACCCAATTTTTGAGTACAAAACCCCCCCAAACTACCCGTTCCCATTGACCGATATGTCTGGTTAACGAACTCGTCCGAGCAAATGTAGGAATACAAGTCTCCACCTTTTAATTTTAATTTTTTAATTTAAAAGCTTTTAATCAAAAAACTACACAAGCATGAAATCAAATGTAGCCGAACACATGATAAAGAACCATCACAATTTAAAAGTTTTAAAAGTTTGGAAGAAGACCTAAATATAATTAAATTTGGAACAAAGAACACTAAATTAGACGTAAAAGAAGAATTACACATTCACAAAAATCACAAAACACAACCCACCAGATTAATAAATAAAATTCAAACACATACCAAAAATATTATATTTGAAAAAATCATAAAACTACACCCCAAGACTACATGAAAATCAGCTATAATAATTAAGAAAATAAAGAATAATAATTTTAATATATTAGGTTAAGTGAACTTATGAAAATGTCCTTATGGTACGAAACATGTCTGTTTAATAAATTTAAAAAAAGGGTACTGGGGGTACCCTTTAAAAAAACCCTTTTTAAAAAAGGGGGTTTTTAAATGTTTTTAAAGTTAGTAACAGTAATAATAGTAGCCCTCCTTGCCTTAACCCTAGAAGTGATAAGCTTTTTACTCTTAACTGTAACATAAAAATAATTACTAATATCTTCTTGAAATATCAAAGTTTAAACAAAAAAAGCTTAAAACATGCCCCCCCCCCCTTATAACCACTAACCACAAAAGCAAAACAGGTGTCCACTGCAATCCCAATTAAGCCTACAAATGCCGTCAACTTCCACCCAAGCCGGTCACCGTTTATTTAAGGTGGGCCCTCCACTCCGCTACACCACACATTTGCAAGCCAAATTGGGATTGCTCATGGTCGGGATTCGAACCCTAGCACTTCCGAATGGCTAGAACGTTACGCTCGTCAGCGCAGCGCTTTAGCCACCACGGCCATCCAGTGCCTAGGAAAAGAAAGCGCTTACTTGGTTATAGACCTGCCCGGTGGCAGGCTCGTGTACTAAAAGAGCAGTTTCGGTTGTTGGCCCCCAGAGGGAAACACGGTCGCGTAGGCGATAGTGTCTAACAATTCCACAAAACTGACGACAGATGCCTCCACCTGCCAATTCTTATTGAATATGTAAATGCGTCGTAAATTACGACTTTATCATTTCTAGGGTTAAATAAGAAGATAAATGAATATATATGTATGTATATACTGTATATATAACAATTTTAACGACTCTTGTTTTTGGTCTCTGGGCTTAAGTCTGGAACTGCATAAGTCATGAGACCTACTAATAGCTTCTTCTAGTCTAAACACGACTGCCCATGTCATCGGCTGCTGGGCTTTCTGCTAAGCCAATCTGATCGTCTTGCGGGTCTTTTTGCGGCAAATTACTAAGTCAATGAATTTTGCACTTGGGTCTTTTCAGGCCATAATGGCAAAGCCGATGTAATTGGCCTTTAGGATCTAAAGGGTTAACACAATAAAAAACTGTTTATTTAATGTTTGTTAAAATAAAAAAAAATGTTTTACCAAGATATGTTAGTAAGCTAATAAGTAACCTATATAAGTTAATCTAAGATTTAATGTTATTGATCATTTATCATTTATTCATCATTATTATAATCATTTTTCTTTGTTCTTATCATGAAAATTTTGATTTGTCAGTTCATTCTTAAATGTTTCTTTTGATCATATTTTTTCAGATTCAATTTTTGAAAAATGAGACGTGCAAACATTTGTGTCAAAAAACCTACAAATTTGGTGACAAAGATGCAGAGTCAAAACTGAACTTGTTGAAAAAAGGAATGCTCCTCAATTACCAACATCACTGGATAGTTGGTGAGTACTGGACATCGAAATACTACTAAAATTAAGCAAAATAAAATGGTTTTTAGTATTTATGTATTACAATCTAAAAGTTGGTACCATGGTACCCTATATAAAAAGTGTAATACAGATGTTTTAATAAAAAATCTAGTAAGCTTAACTTTTCAGTGTAATAACATGTAATTACGCTCACGTTGTTACGCTCATATTCCGTCACTGTATCGCGGTAAGCGATGGGAGACACAGCGTTTGGGGTTATACAGGCTGTGTGGCTCATTCTTAGTAAGGGCAGTGACCTTAGCTGGTGAATGCTCGTTCTGTGACATGCCATTGTTGCTAGGCGAGCATGTGCTAAAAATTAATACCTCTCCTCCTACTTCACCCTTACTGGGATGCGTCTTGAGCCTGTCTACTGTCTAGTGAGCGTTTTACCTGCTGATTGGTGTGTATCGCGATTGGTGATGTTCATGCGACGCTGGCTTGGAATTTTGTCCGTATGAAGATTTTCTTCTCTTTGACGGATAAAGATAACAGAGTTTAAGTTAAAAACTTGTGTTTGTTCAATCTTGTATTGTTTTTTTTGTTTTGAACCTTGAAAAATAAATTTGTGTGATTAAATCAATTTTTTTTAAACTTATAATTGTTTCATTCTTTTTTTCCTGTGTTCAGATTTGCCAGGACCTCAGATTTCTGGGGTTCAGATTTGAGGGGTTCCACTGTATTATGGTCCTTGAATACCCTGTATCTAACAACGCACAGCACTCAGTTCACCTGACGCTTATCATCAACATAGGTAGTTGAGTCGTTAAGGAAGGATAGCCACTCACACAGAAATTGTGGTCCTTTTACTTTTTCTTTAACGTCTGTGCAAGTATTAGCATAATGAACTGTTTTCCCATAATGGTAACAAGTAATTTTGGATGAACTCCCCTGCTTCCTTTTTGGACACGTTCTAGGAATCTCTCCACAGGTACCTTTGTTCCTGTAAATGCCCCTATTTCACATTTATTTCCTGTGACCAAATTTCTCCCCCTTTCCAAAATCTTGATTACTATATCTTACAAACCATATGCTGACTTCAACTGGTTTTGAACATCTTTCGGAAGGCCATGCTCAAAAGAACTCTGGATCCATTTTTCAGATATAAAGAAATCCGTCAATCTTGCCCAACTTTTCAAATCACACACAATAAACATCACTGAATCATACACATAAACATCAACTTACTCCCCTGGCTGCAAATATCTTTAAATAAACTTGATGGCACAATAAATCTTCGATTATACCATTATTATAGTTGTCAACCTAATACTATGTAAGTTTACTATTAAAGTTTCTATGATGCTATTTACCGCTGCTCTGATTTGTTGTGCAAATGATTAACTAGTTCAGTTCAGCCATTCATCACATCAGTATTAATATTTAAGTTACTAATTAGTGCAGACTAAATTTTTTTATCTGTATTTAGTTGCAAAACTAAATGAAAATACAAAAATGATAATGTAGTTTATTGCAACATGATAATGGACATGAAAATGGTTACAGATAATATGCCTGTAACCTGGTGCTACCATCTGGAGGATGGTCGACAATACTGCAGCACTGGGTTCCCCATGGGTTGCTATGTACGAGATCATCGCAGCCCTGAGGACATCTGCATGATCAGTGTAAGTCTGTTAGAAATTAAATTGTGGTGTAGTGGTTATAATACCCGCCTTCAAAACTGAAGGTCGCCGGATCGAATCCCGCAAGGGTCGAATCTGAACCCAGTCGCCATTTGTCATTGGGCTACTAATTAATGATGCTTCCTAACAACAGGTCGACGTTAGGTAGTAACAAGACCGGGGTTTGGACCGTTCCCCATCAAAACGTTAAAAATGCCACTGGCGTAGAAATACACAAAATAAAAAATGGTTGGAACATTTTTGATTCTGCTTGGATCTTGGATCTAAAAATCTGAACCTTTATTTTTATATAAAGATCTTAACCCTGCCTTTATTTGAAGGCAGGGATCCTCACTATGCATCCAATTTTTGCAGCCCTCAGTCTGTTAGGAATCAGAACAAAGTTTAGAGTTATGAAGAAATTACAAAATACATTGCAAATATACATTATTTCTTTATCTAAGTAAAAAAACATTAAGTAAAAAACATTTCCAACCTCTTTGTTTTATTGATATAATAAACCTATGTTATAATAATATTTTTGTCAGTTATTTTACACCACTTTTACCAGAGATGAAGAAAAATGTACCCAGATAGCTTAAAAACATGTTTTTAGGCTTTTATTTTCAAAAATCTTTCCGGGTCATCAAACCCCACATTTTACGGGGGAGATATCAGGTGGTTCCCTTAAAGCGATGCTCCTGCTACTAGTAACAAATCCCACAGATAACACCACTGCTGTGCCAGTGTTGTTTTTAGTAAAAGTGGGATTTTAACTTTTAGATGATTTTTAACAATTTCATTCTGTTTCAATCAAACATATTTACTTTTAGCGATTTTGTATTATTAGTGGCTTTAGATATGGGGCGGAACTCTTTATTATTTTATTCATAATGCTTTAATCTTGACCATGTTTTAAAACAAATTGTCTTGTTCATGATTAAATATCAAACTCACTCTGTATTAACCATAAACATTACAATGTTGAGCATAGCACTTATAACAGATGGCATGTCATATCTATAACTAGTAAACAATAAATAATACTAGTTAAAAATAAAATATTGTATGTTTATAAAAATACAGTAAAGTCTGGAATATCGGGATTTATGTGGCGGGATCCCAATCCGGATAGAAAAAAATCCGGATGATCTGAAACTATACCATTATAGACATCCACGTTGCATAGACAACGATCATGAATAGTGCCTACATTATTAGTACTGCAGACTAAACTCTGTACAACAACATAGCCACTAAATATCGTAAGCGTGTAATGTGTTATAAATTTGTTTTTAATCTTATTAAAAGTTAAAAATTATCATTATTAGTTTTAGGTAGGAAATAAAAAGCTCCCTGGCATTAAAACAATCTTATTCTTCTTTTACAACCACTCATGACCAAAGATTCACTATGCACTTTGACCATAAAAATAATTCCGAAATAATCATTGCACATCTAACCTCAAACACCTTCACTTTGACAGTTCAGCATTGAATTGTCAAATAGTGACCGCTCGCGTATGTGCTAAGAGCGTGTAGCTCTCTGCTTGGAAGCACCCCCAATATACAGAGTGTGTGTTCATCACTGTATAAATTCATCGTTAAGTAACACTTACTGTGTCCAGCGAGGTACTGCAGTTGTGTCTGAAATTTTGAAGAAGCTTGAAATTTTGACCACAAATATAATTCACATAGTGTCTTTGCGCAGCGTTTTCAGACAGCACTGCAGGGCGAATTCAGCCGGTACTGTGCGGTGTATTCGGCCGGTACTGCACGGTGTTTTAGTCAGGTATTGCGTGGCTTTTTCGGCCGATACTGTGCGTTGTTACTGCGCGACGTTTTCAGCCTGTGCTGTGCGTCGTTACTGCGTGATGTTTTGGGCCTGTACTGTGCGACGTTTTCGGCCGGTTCTGTGCGATGTTTTCGGCCGGTACTGCGCTACATTTTCTGCCAACCATTCACAATAATGTCGGTTTAAAAAAAATCAACTGTCTGTAAACACTGTAATCAAAGAATCACAGCTTTAACGTGATCCAGTGATACCCGTAATGGGTATGGTGTAGAAAAAAACTGAAGGCGTTTATTTGGCTTTAACTTCCAAAAATCGGTAAAACGGTTTATCCGAAAATTCGCTTATCCAAAATGTCCCTGGTCCCATCAAAACCAGATAAACGAGGTTTTAGTGTACTGCCATCTGGGTTGATCTGCCCTGTCTAATACCAAATTATTTCTCAATGAAAATTTTGTTTCTCTCTACGCAAGTGACTTATTTGATTTAATACAGTGGAACGTGGATAATTCGAACTTCTGTAATTCGAAAACTTCCTTAATTCGAAATTTTGTCTTGGTCCCTAGAATTTTATATTAAAACAATGTTAAAATATCCTGGTTAATTCGAATAATTTTTTGGATAATTCAAAGTTTTTTCAGTATAAATCTATAAAGTGAACAAGTAATTGTGTGCGATTTTCCAGGAAACGACGTCCGGGCTTCCTGTCCTCAGACTATTTTTAGTTAGATCAACAGGCCCACCCCCCGCCAATCCTTCTCATAGCACGTACACCTGCTGTTGACTGGTCACATTATACCCCTCCCCCTCACCAGTCCACTACTGCTCATAAATCACAACATTGACATCTCTAGTCTCACTACACGGCGCCGACGCAGTTCAGTAGCGTGTGTATCATTGATGGTGGTTTTATTCCGATATTCGTCGTCTTTGTTTTGTGTTGACATTTGTGACTTCGTCTGCATTCATGTTAACTCGTCGTGTGTATGATGGCTTCGTCAAAGCGAACATCCATTTATGCAAGAATAAATAGCGGCGATCAAGGAGGTAGAGAAGGGATTTGAAAAAGTTTGAAATAGCTAGTTTCGGGATCCCTTTAAACACATTATCCACATTTAACAAAAATTAGGATTTTTAATCAGTAATATCTTCATTAACCTAACTTTTTTAATATACAATGTTAAAACATGATTTTTAATTGTTTATTTCAACCACATGGAAAAACTTTTCTAATTCGAATTTTTGGATAATTCAAATTTTTTTTCTGGTCCCTTAAGGTTCGAATTAGGGTATCCAAGTTCTACTGTATAACCTTCTCCATCACTTTAGAAAAAGATGGGGGCAATGATGCTACTGGTCTATAATTATATACAAGTTTGATGTAATTTTTTTATGAATGGGGGAAATGTCAGAAAATTTTAATTTGTTAGGAAAAACTCCAGTATACAGAACTGTATTAGTGATGTGTAATAGGGGTGTCAAAATAATAAAAAACTACTTCTTTAATCAATGAAACTGGGATTTAATCCCATCCACATGACTATTTAGCTGACAAGCATGTCTTAGTCTTGATCAGATCTCATTTTGTTACTGGACTTGATGAAAAATCTAAGGTCTGTTTATGTTAATGAAATTAACTGCATCGGGCACTGAACATCTGGTTGAGGACTGTTGACCTACACTACTGAAATGGTCATTAAAAGCATTGTCTAATTCTAATGGATCCCTTACAATATTACCATCATCTGTTATTATCTCATCACAGTGGAAACCTCTTGAGATGAATCCAGTTTCTTTTAGCGAATTTCCCATAGGGAAGAAGCTATTACCGTAGGTCTCATGGTGAGACTTAAGCCCGGGACCATGTTATTTTTTCTTCTTTAGGTGCCCAGAGTCCAAAAACAATAGTCGTTAAAATTTATATATATATATATATATATATGTGTCTGTGAACACGATAACTCTTGTAAAAATGGTCCAATCGAGACCAAATTTGGTAGAGACGTGTATTCCTACAAGTGCTCGGACGAGTTCGTAAACCAGACATATCGGTCAATGGGAACGGGTAGTTTGGGGGGGTTTTGTACTCCAAAATGGGGTTTTTTGTTTTCACATGTAATTTTTAAAAATTTCTAATTTTATATTTCACCGTTAGAATCAGCTTAAAAAACTACACGGTTAAGTTCCTTAAAGTTTTTCTCTATCTCCAACGGTTACCGAGATATTAAAAAATCTAAACACAGTACGTTGTATTGTGGGGCTCCAATGTTAATCTTATAGAGGATAGGGAAAAATTAATATTTCTCATATTAATGAATATTTTGGTATAAAACTTGATATTTAGCTTCATGTGGTTAAGATCTATCCATTTATGCTTAAAAATCATAGTTTATGTGTTTATCATGGCAGCAAACCTGCATACTCTTTTCCCATTTAATAATCATATAGGGAATAGGCAAACTCCTTTATTTATGGACAGATGTTGATGAAAGTTGGTATCAATGTTAGATAAAAAATTATTTATGGTAGAAATGCCTAATTTCAGTGTTCCTCACAGCAGCAAACCTGCACACTCTTTGCTATGTTAATCTTATGGAGAATAGGCAAATAATTCTCATGTTTATGGACAGATTTTTTTAAAACTTGTCATATATTATTGATTTGGAAATTCGCTGAGGACGCAGGTCTGCTGCGACGGGGGTATTTAAACTAATTGCCACATAGTATTTGTTATGTTACGAGAGCTCTTTATTTGTTAAGCAATACTTTTTTCCTATGATCGCTAATTTTTTGAATATTTTTTATATTTTTTTAAATATGACTGAAAACTTGGATCAGAAATAAGCTTTGATTTTTTTAAAGTTCTCTTTTACCCTTACTTGATATTTTAAATCTTTTAGATATCCAGCTATTCCCACATTTAAAATTTTAATTAGATGTAAATGTTTTAGTTTGAAAACATTGCAAAAACAAATTATAAAATACATGTAAAAAATCATTTTAAACCTCATTACTGTCCTTAGAAGACAAACACATGGACCAGTCCTCCTTACTCAACTAATCAGAAAAATATTTTATTTTATTTTTAAAATTTATTAATCTAATTGATACAATTTTACCCTTGGGGACTAGGTCCTTGTCTCTAATGAACAATAACTGAGCCGTGTGATCAGAAAAACCCAATTCTGTCTCCTCAGCCCTTACATTTCTGATTCCTATCCTAGTCATAATATTATCTATACATGTTTCAGAATGTGGTTATCCTTGTAGGTAACAATATTGCCACTTTTAAATCAAACAACTTAAGAACAGAACTAAAAGTATGCTTTTCAGTGTTATTACGTAGCTGATTAATGTTAAAATCCCCAATTAAAAATATGTTTTTTGTAGTTTTTATTAAAAGATTTAGAAGCTGTGTAAGTTTACCAATGAATTGCTTAAAACAACTAATTGTGTTCTATATATAGCTGGCTATAACTAGACATTTCTTTCTGTTGCATCCTACAGAATGATCCAGAATAACCCCTAGACACCCCCCCATCACATCCAAAAACAGATTCCTAAGACAATCTTTTAATACTTTTACATTCATCAGCTTTAATTATAAGCCTACATTGATTGAGATGATATAAGTAGCATTGTTCCTGCTCAAGATCATTTAATTTACTGAACTACTAATAATTAAATAATGGACTATGAACTAAATACTTTACCCGTTCAAAATATACATAGCTTTATACAGGAAATTTCTATCACACTCTTTGTTTTATACAATATATTATGAACTCACAAAATGTATTATTCAATATTAAGTACTATTCATTGTTACCTAATAAGTAGACTTTTTTTTCTAAAGAATGTTGGCACATGTTCCAGAAATACTACAACCAACCGCACACATATTACATATTCAACCACGTTGACCTGGTGATAACATACCACAGTGGGGAGGGAGAGGAGTGGGGCAGCACCTTCAGGAGCAATGGCGGTCGCATCATCTGTAAGTGTCAACTCATAAAGATGTATTGTTTAAAGTTGAATTCTAAAAAGACACCTTTAAAAATTGAAGCAATTGATTGACAAACCTAAGATAGTTGCTACTAAGTGCAAGTAAAATATTAACTACCATTGTATGTATATGAACAAAATACCCCTGTAGCAGCAGACCTGTGTACTCAGCGAATTTTCATTCATTTATGAATTAAGTATTTGAGTTGATTTTTGATTGATTGATTTTGTAGGTTCTGATACAATAGTTATGTTTTCTCGCTTGTGTACAAGTTAAAAAGGAGAAAGTATGTGTCAGTTTAATGGTATTATTTATTTTTCTAGCTGTGAAAGTGACGCCTAAAAGTATCAAGCATGACAGTAAAGATCGGCTCAACTGTAATGGGCACGAGTCGATTCCGATGGCAATACCGGATCACAAACTGAAGGATGGGGAGCCTATTGAGATTAATTACTCATACAGCATCACGTTTGAGGTAAAACATTTACTGGAAATATATGCTACTACAGTTACTAAAACATATATTTGTTTATTCACATAGCCTTCTACTGATTGTTGTAGAATAGAGCCATATATAAGATATTTAAAATAAGTACCAGTTACTTTTAAGTTTCTAGGGGTGTGCAAGTATTCAAAGCGTTCAATAGTTGGTTAAACAATTTAGTCCTCAAACTTGACTCGATATTCTGTAAACTACTCAACGGTGTTTCATAAGCTAAATTTTCTAACAATCGTGGTTAAATTCACAAGGGTGATTTAAAAAAATGTTAATTTATGATATAGCTAAAATAAAAAGGTTTCATTATTGTTTTGTAATTAATTCGTAGCTTGATTGTTTATGGTGTAGTCGTCATTGCATAGTCTTATACAATACTATAAGGGCCTAGATCATCTGGAAATGGTTCAATATTGGCTACTTGCCTAAAATTCTTGATAAAATGGTTTTTATAAAGATTAAATAAAAACTAATAGGCCAATCTATTCTTTAAATAAGAGGATAAGGCTTTATTAAAATTATTATAGTTTATAAATTAATTTTAGTTTGTTAAAAAATGTTTACATCACTAAAGGCAGAGTAATTAATTAATTAATTATGAAGAAGACAAACTTGACTCAAATCCAAAAATCCCTACTCAACTCATCCCCCAAAATTTTCACTCACATTTATAATTTATGAGAAATTTACTGTTTACTTTTTTCCAAACAAAACTGTTTTCTATCTTATGTCTTTCAGCTCTAATAATTTAATCTTAGATGAAAATAAAGTCAAATTAAACATCATTACCACAATAGGTCCTTTCTCATGGATAATCAGATAGGTTACTAATCAAAAGTTTTTATAACTGTCTTCCACACTAGCTTAAGTGATTTATTTATACATTTTATGGTTAAAATATAACTCTAAACATGGGTTTGTAAGTAGTGATTTATGTTTATTAAACCAAAGTCCAAAGAATCTTAACTTTAGACTCAAAATGCCCACTTTGGTAAGCATAAGGTTTCCTTGTACAGAAAAACAACACAGTGAAGTGGTCTTCTCGGTGGGACTATATCTTGGAATCTATGCCACAAACCAACATCCACTGGTTCAGCATCCTCAACTCCCTCATGATCGTCCTGTTTCTCTCGGGTATGGTAGCCATGATCATCCTGCGCACGCTGCACAAGGATATCGCCAGATACAACCAGGTAGGCCAGCTGAAGATGTCTCACTGATACTACTCTTTATTAGTTTCCAACAATTTAAAACAATTCGTCATATACTCAAGGTTTATTTTTTGAAATAAATATTATTATAAAACTATGGATCTAATTTTTTGCAGCGTAAGGAAGGCAATGGAAGCTGTCAGTTTATGACGAAAAGGAGCCATTATTAAAAGTAAACTAATAACAAACTATGATTTAATTCAATTCTATTCAATTTTGATTATTAGTATTTTCCTTTGAATGTACTTACAAATAATTTTAAAATTAGTTTGAATTAGGAAAAACACTCAATTGTTGAAGATATTAAATAAACATGGCTCTGCTTTTTCTATATGCAATAGCTGATGTTACTACTCCAGTACTACTCAATTTCTGCTACACGTACTCTGTATTCGTCTGGAGGTATAAGATAATTTTAAGTCGGCAGCGCTACAGCTGATTTCTTTGTTAAGTTTCATCTGATTGAGAACAAAGTCGTAACCTATGTTTGGCATCTTATTAGGACATCTCAAAATAAGTAACAACATTACTTTTTTCGTCTTATCAGAAATCATCAGGCTCATAGATGTAAAAACGACCTTTACGACGGCGTTAAGAGTGTTTGTACTTAGCAAAAGCTCAGCTCGAATTATAAGCTTTTCAAAATAATTCTAGAGCTTTTTTTAACCTATTGGAGACTGTGTTTTAACTCATGTAAAGGGTGTCTAGCGACCACGAATTCCGAGTAAAGCAGGAATGGTACGGGAATTTTATTTCGCCGAGCATTATACGGGAATAGTTAATAACGGTTTTGTACAGGAATTCGGTAAACTGCTATTTTTAAAATATCAATATTTCTAATACTCATGATTATTTAACCACGGCACATCTTTTGAATGAATTAATGGTTTAAATATTGAAGTTAAAGGGTTAGAAATGACGTTGTTGCACTAACTTCCTAATCGAGATTCGGTGGATTGTTTGTGCTGAAGCAGACAGGACGGCAAGGGCTGAACTGGACTGGCAGAATGGCATGTGTAGTGCACACAAAAGACGACTCGGGAATTTTTAGCATCTTCCGTGGGAGCTCGTTCTCATCTCCCCGAGCAATGCGACGAAGTACAAGTGTCTTGGTCTTAGTGACTCACAGTCCAGCCTCGAAACAAGCCAATATTTTTAGGTTAGTTTGCCTCTTCCTAGCTGTCTGCAACGATTCCACGAATAATGAACTCATTGATCACTTTGCAGCATATTAAAAGTGCAGGCAAAAGTGAGAGAAATTTGTGAAAAATACGGGAAATGTACGAGAATTTTGGAAAGCCCAATCGCTGGACACCCTGTTGCACCCTGGGACTGACTATTTACACTATATACAATTGTATTGCACACTTTTAGTACTTGTTGATTGTATGATACATTTCAAAACAATTTTCTTGAACAGGTGTTTCGACATTGCCGTCAATCTTGTCACTATCACTGTTATTACTCTCAGAATCACTATTTTCATTTAAAACTTCATTTACAAAAGTGGATAATTCCACGGAATGAAGAAAAATTTCATCTCAAGACGGCATCACAATCAGCTTCTGTTTGTAAATAGCATTGAATAGGTTAAAGGGTGGAATTGGCATCTAGTATTATAATCCAGGAAAAAATGTTTGTATGCCTGACTTAACAATTAACACTGCTATCAGTAATTTTTTCAAAAAAAAAACTCATTAAATAAGAGTTTTAGTTATTGGTTTGGTTGTCAAAAATATATCCAATATATTCTTCAAAAATGTGTATAAAACTGTCCAACCTGTCTTCAAATGAGTCAAAAATGTAGAAAAAAAGTAGAAAAAAGAGCCTTTTGTTGAAAACTTTCTTTAAGATAGCCAACTTCTTATTTACTGATGATCATGGATCTAGTGTCAAAACAGACAAAGCCTATTACTATTCTCTTGTCATTTGTTGTCAGTGGTTTTTAGTTTTTAGCAGAGCTAGCATAATTAAGTCAATCATTTTCATCAATATTTGTGACGAAATAAATCAATTATTAGCTGTACATTTTTGTAGAGAAGTTTTATTTCCTTTTCATTTAATAATAGTCTGTTGGTAATCTTTAAGAATGTTTATTTGGCTTTTTTTATACAGTAGAGTCTTGGTTAACCAATGTCCGGTACCGGGTTACCAAGGCTATCCTCGGACAAGTTTTATGAATTTTAAAGCAAAACACGTACAAACGCTAACACAAAATTTTTGCGTTTTCAATTACCTAAACGCGCTGAACAAAAAGTTTAAAAAATGTAGACATTAATTGTAGTTTCTCTTCAGCAAAGCGTTACCAACTGTACAACTGCGTCGAGTTCATTTGTCTGCCTCGGTACTCATCGGTCTGCCCGGCCCCAAAAACGCCTATTTGTCACAGTGATAGGGCTTTGTTTTGTAATAAATGAGTTTTGAATTAAAAACAATGTGTAGTATGTTACAGTTTGCTCTCATGTTTATATTGCAGGTCGGGTTTAACTACAATGTTTTCTATAATTTTAGTTTTACTTGAGCTATTGTGATGCCATCTTATTTCTGTATGTTTTTTGTGGATTCACGTTTTAGGATTAACGTGACATACCTGGGGGTACCCAAAAGTAACCAGAATGACGCTGCCAAAGGCGTGGCCTGTGTAGTACATATGTCTGCCACTACGTGTGTGTAGTGCAGCTCATTCGGAGTTCAGTGCCGCTAGTCCCGTCGACATGTCAATAATTGTTGACAAACCCCATCTGTTTTGGCAGTCGACGGATGTCCTTCAAGGGGTTTGTCAACAATTTACACATCACCATTTTTAAAACGTGAAAAACACTTGTATACTTGAGTTTTACCTAAAGCTTCAACAGCATTTTTCAACATCACAATGGTATCTGCTGCACTTCTCCCTAACAAGAAACAAAACTTCAGAGCTGCCTGCTTTTACGTTCGCCAAAACGAAAAAACAATGAAATGGCGAGACAGTGTTTACTAAAAAACTCACTGCAGATGAACACATCCACCCACGGTGACGGCACTAGCGGCGTTGAACTCGGGATGAGCTGCGCTACACACATGTAGCGGCAGACATGCATACTACACAGGCCACGCCTTCGGCAGCGTAACTCCGGTTACTTTTGGGTACCCCCTCGTACATTAATCTTGTACTAGAATAATTGTATTAATCTTCTTTATTGTACTAATAACTTAATCTAAACTTCAGGTAATAGGTTTAAGTCGTGGTTTTAGTAAATCTTGAGCTATTTATAGCCTTATTACCGATTTTTAGGTTATCCGAGTTTTACAGTACCCGAGGTACTCTCTGTCACAATTACCTCGGTTAACCGAGACTCTACTGTTCATGTTGAAACTTATTTATCTTGACAAAGCGTATTCTAAATTGAAAAATGAATATGAATGAACAATATAGTATTAATCCACTTTCAGTAAAACAATTTCTTCTCAGAATTCCCAAAGTATTTATGAAGCTTATAGGCTTAGTGAATAATCCTAGAGGTTTATTTTCAGTTTGTATCCTTCATGGGATGCGAGGCAAACTACTCTTTCTACCCCATGTTGCCATTGGTCAGTACAAATCTTCGTCTGAGTTCTCAGTTGTTGTGTTGGCTTAGAGAGGCGGTTGGTTGGGGAAGTTGCATTTTGCTGATGAAGGGTTGTGGTACATATTAAAGATGTGCGGATAGTGAGTTTTTTTCTAAATCTTTAAGAGCCTTAAGTTTAGTGAATAGTTCTAAACGTTAAAATTATACCAAAGGAGTTGATAAACACAATATAAAATAGATTAGGGTTAGGCCTACAAAGTGAAAATTTAAGATAATTTTTTTATAACAAAATGCTTGTTACATATAATCGACAAATATGACATACGAAGGGATACCCAAAAGTACCTGGAATAGCATTGTCATGGGTGGAGCTTTTTTAGTAAGGGTTTCTGCTCTTAGCCCTTGTCTAGTGCAACTCTTTGCCAGTTCAGTGCCGTGCAGGCTGTAGACTGGGCATGTTCTGTTTTTCTGAGGTGACTGTTTTTGTCAGTGCTGTTTTGCTGCTACCTCATGTTTTTATGATGGCAAGTTTAAGTGAACAACATGTCACCATGAAAATTGGTTTTCTACTTGGTAAAAAGCTTCTGAAACTGTTTTAATGTTGAATACTGTTTACAAAGATGATGGTATGTGGAAAACTCAAGTGTATATGTGGATTTCTTGATTTGAAAATGGTAACATGTCGATCAATGACAAACCTCTTTCTGGATATCCATAAACTGCCCGAATTAATGAAAATTTTGAAAGAAAGAGTTGTTTTGTCTCTGAGTCATAGCCATAGCACAATGGTTCATCACCAGTAATTGAAACAAAACCTTTAAAAGATAAGGTTGATCAGTTCAAAGGTGCTCTTTCAGTTCAAGACGTGTTTTGACTCGATGTGCTTTTTGATTTTCAGTTAGAACTCGAGGAACAAATTTGGCAGGTATGCATTTCGTTCCTAAACATTCAGTTAAAATTTTCTGGACTGAGCTTTAAGATATTCTAATGATTTCTGACAATTTATTATGATTGATTTATTTATGATATTATATGATATTAATTTATTATGATTTGTGATCACAGACGACAGACTGTGATCAATTATCTTGTTAAATTAGCTTGTTGACGAACAAGCAATCATCTGTCAACGATCTGTGAGTACAAACTCTCGAATTTGGAAGTTCATAGTGGCATGTTGTTCAATTAAACTTGCCAACATAAAAAACGAGGCATCAGCAAAACAGCACTAGTAAAAACAGTCACTACGGACAAACAGAACATGCTAGTACAACGACCTGTGCCGCTCTCAACTGGCAAAGTTTAAAACTGGCAATTTAGCTTAAAAAATCAATAAACAAACAAACTTATAAATCTCAAAAATTTTTCTTAATAAAGAATAGCCATATAAGCTTTATTACTATTTCAATTAAAGTATAGAAAAACAAAGGCCTACGAATCCATGATCCGAAGGTGGCAGATGACAGATTGGCAGGTTGGCAACAAGTTCATAAATGTAGAATATAAACAGGAGTATTAAATAATTTACTTACTGTAAATTCGGTCAAAAATTAGTTATTTAGTTATTAGGTAATTAGTTATTGGTTATTAAATGATTATGTTTTTTGTTGAATGAGGGATGCACGTTTCAAGAGTTTCATCTCTGAAAACATATTTTTCATGTAATAATAAATAACCACAATCTGATGTTCTACTTGGGATAACTATCAAAGACAAATAGCTTTGTATTTCGAAATGGAATTTGTGTTGAAATAAATAAGAATTTTATTGAAACCTTGGACCTGCCAATGTTGCTCTTGCATTTCAAAAGGAAACAAATTACATCATTTTGTCGTTTGCTAAAACACTTGCATTCAACAAAAGTTGTTCAGTGTCTCCTATATAATCTAAAAGTTTTGGTTTTTTAGTTTTAACCTGTTGAGGAGTAACGACAAATGAGCCCATATGAGTATGCCCGTCATGCCGCCATTCCCCTCTGACGATCCACGTCATCTGACAGGATGATGGATATTTCATATTTCTTAAAATATTACTAACAAATTAAAAACTTATAATACACCTGAAAACATAAATAATGGTAAATTATGTTTATCAGGTTGGTAGCGTTGATATTTCTCGAGAATTGGCTTAGCGCTAAATGAGATGGTGTGTGCGTGCACTACTTAGTGTTCAACTGACCTGCTGTCTGTTAGGGTTGTGTGATTTTTGTTGCCATTTAGTTATTGGTTGCTTTGTGATGGCCAATAATGAGTGATTTCCGCTACATCCGCATCATTGTTTTGAAATATATCACACCCAAAACGCGTTCTAAGAGATGCAACTAGTATGAAAAATGTCAAAATAAGTTTGAAATGTTTTTTATCCATTTATCATAGTAATAAAATGAATATATTTAAAGGAATCCATGATTTTTTTTATTACTCCCGGAGGTACTTTTTATGGCAATATACTCACTCTGCGTAGCCCTGATATTAGCCATGTTACAGGGTGTACTCATCAACAGGTTAAATTGTAGGCCTTTTGAATTGGAATGCAATGTCATTTTATACAGTCAATATGGAGATTTCGATACTTATTCGATTCTACCGGATTCTTGGAGATGGGTTTAAATTATTATTGGTTGTGTTTTTACTACCTAGGGTTTGGCACTTTCTGTTCAATTTTCAGGTAGCGTATGTTGTGAAGAAAAAAGTCAATATCTATCGATTAACCCTCCAGGTGCTTCTAGTTTTACTGATTAATACTAAGCATTTACAAGGCGCCGAGTAGATATACAGTAGAGTCTCGCAAACTCGGCCCTCGATAACTCGGCAGTCCGGATAACTCAGCCGCACAGAGGATTAAAATGGAAAAAAATTTAAATGTAAAAAATTAAATTATTTTGACCTTGTAAAACCAAAATACTACACGAATGCGATAATGGGAACGTTTCATAGGATCCAATGTCATTCGATCCAAAACCTTAAAATAGAGAAATAAACTCTGTTTCATAGGATCCAATGTCAATCGATCCAAAAGTATAGTCAAGTTAGTAAGTAATAGTCAGTGATGTTTTTGAACAGAGTGTATTCGAAATGCAAAACCCTAAAAGAGAGAAATAAATAAACGCTGTTTCATAGGATCCAATGTCAATCGATCCAAAAGTGCTGTATTTGCGTCGGAGAAATTGAAGGAGTTTAAACGTACTGGGGTTGCTTCTTCAAGTTGAAGGCGTTCAGAATTGTTCGTACCATTCACTGCTGAATTCGCTGGTGTTAATAAGTATAGTACTCGAAGTAATAACATTAAATTGTAAAAAATAAATGAAAAACAACTCAGTTCAACCATATTGTATTTTTTCAATTAGACACTTAAACATTTTCGTCACTAATTAGATTTGCTTACCAGTAGGTCTACTTGAGTTTAAATAGTTTTTAATTAGATAAATTATATGAAATTTGTATCATTATTAAAATTTCTTACACTTTAAGGCACTGTGTGATATCAATATATTATAATTCTAAAATAGGTTTTTAATTTGTGATTTATGTATACGAACAAACATTGATTTTAATTTGACAGCACCTGTTGGTTATTACTTTCTATTAAATTTAATACATAATCATCTAAATATATAAATCAAAGTAGTGTTAGTTATACACGCATTATAAATCGAGAAAGGCTGGACCGATTTTAATGATATTTGATTTTTTGGATTCGTCTCTGCTCCGGTCATGCTTTAGGCATATTCAGTTTCCATAAATTCAATTAGTTTCCATTTAATAGCGTTTTAAATTTCTAATGTTAACCTTATGGGGACTAAGATTGTTTTAAAATGTTCTACAATAAAAACATTTGATTTCTTAAGCTACAGCTGTTGTTTTACTTTCCATTAGCAATGTGCTTTACTATCCAATGCCATCTAAAGCATTCAATAATGTAAAACTATGAAGTAAATGGGTATTGTACAAAATGAGTAGATTTATTCTCCACGTTATTAGTTTACGATTTCTGGGAATTATATTATTTTGTGCATATATTTATTTTCTGTCTGATTAAAAGTCACGTGTTTATAATTATTTCGGCTAAATTAAAAATAATTACGGTGTTTATACATATTACGTTTGTTATAATAATCAGCTGTTGTATATCTTTCCTATAAAATCCGTATTACAGTTAGGTTCTGTTTGGTTTTAGGTTGGATAGGAAAAATTGTGAATCAATCCACTCAAATTTATTTGTTTTTAAGGAATGTTATTAATATGTCTTATCGTTTCAGTATTGTTATTAACTAAGCCGCGACCCAGAATATCTAATTTTTCACAACGAAGTCGTAATGCTATTCGACTTCAGAACATGGCCAATCTGAAAGTTAACACGTATTTACTGTTAGGCGTTACGAAGTTCGCCGGGTCAGCTAGTGAAATAAAAATCAAATAAAAAAATAAATTTGAAATCTTAAACAAATAAATACAAAGAAAAAGTAATTCTCAGCTTAATTACTTAGTACAAACTTACAATTAGATAATTGACATTAAATTATAAAATATATATGTCAATATTTTGAATTTTCATGTCAATTATGTCAATTTTCCTAACTAATGCCACTGAAGTCCTAAACGAATATGAATTGATAAATGCTGGTTTGAGATGATTTAATATGCAAAGAGGGGGAGTTCATCGTAAACCTTTTTGAAAACTTTGTCTGAAACGATTTGCATTAGTTTACGTAAAAAACATCTTTGACACCGGATGCTCATAGAACATAAAATGGATTACTGGAAAGGTATACCGGCCTTGCAAGAAGGATCAGTTCTGAATGCGATTGTTTCATAAGCTAAAATGGATACAAAACTCTAATCCCCTTCAACAGTCGTCCCTCGTGAAAGATTCCAAGAACACTAGGCCGACAGGAAGTTACCCAGCCTTACTACCCTATTTGAAAATGAGAAATACTTTAGTTTGTCTCTTCTTATTGGTGAGTGAGGATCTGGAGAGTGTAGTTGTGATTTTAGTGTACTCTATTGAAATGGAGCAGGTTAGGGAAATTGAAGGTTTGCGCGACAATACTTCGTACTACCATCGCGATGATGGGTTTTTTTATTTAGCCAGTGACAGTTCCTCGTCCGTGGTTTATTTAAAATGTAAAGACTGGAAGTTTCTGCAGTGTCCAGGCAGAGCTAAAATGCCATTAAATGTGGAAGGCCGGTCCAGAGATAATTTTGTCTTAACAAAGGACCATAATCATGGACCAGATTTTAACTTTTGAAAACTTACTCTCACTTTCATTGTAAATTCCTAAACCAATCTGTAAGTGTTGCTAAACAATTTCTGTAACTACGCTAATAATGGTAATACAGTACCTGGTTATTATACAAAACAATATTGAGTCATTAAGTTACGTGTATGAAGAGTGTGGTTTATTTTTTCACACTTAATACTGCATAGTAATCATTTTATAACATAGCCACAATATTTTCACTTATCAATATGAGAAATTAACACAATTAAAATTACTATAATGGACTAAAAGTATACTGGTTAAAAGTATACTATAATGGTTTAAATTTTATGGACTCAGTCCATAACTTTTACTTGGGAAAGACTTCAGAAAGTAAATAAATTCAACGAAAACAATAAAGGTATATTAATTTTCATTTATAGTCTGAAAGTAGATTAGATTTATTGTGGGGAGAGATTACATTTACGCGCAAGGCGAAGCCGTGCGTCGAAAAAGCCGTTGAGCCCCACTATGACATTAGAGAAACGAGTATTGAACATTATTTTTCATTACGATATCGAAAAACTTGTAAACAACATGAATATTTAGTTTATTTAACTTAGTATCAAGAAAAAAACTGAACTCAACGCTGAGTTTCCGTACTTATGTCAATCAGCACATGATCGCCTAATGTAACAGCTGATAAGACTCCACCGCAAAATCCAATAGCGGTTACTTTCCGTGCATCTCAAATGCACATAAAGTAAACGTGTAATTTTGCCATGGAGTGGCAGGAATAACCAATTTTCTTAGCCCAATTTACGTTTAGAAAGTGTTATTTTCGTGTTTAGAGTAATGAAATAATACAATATTATTACTACCATTGAAGTCAGCTTAAACATTTAAACAAACAAGTATTTTGAATCGTTTATCTACGAATACGGTTCCAGGGAAAGGTTAAATTTACTGTCCATGGTTAACGCAGTTCCTACATTGTCTGAGAGAGCGCAACATTATTCTTAGAGAGAATATTATAAAATCAATGTCTTCCTTATTTCCCAACTGTTTTTTCATGAAATTTGGTGTGCAGCGTAACAAGTATTAACTAATACTTTACGGAAAACATTCTAAAACCTGACATGCTAGGTGGATAACCATATCACCCAACAAAAGCAACTCAGAAAAGCTCAGCATTAGGGCCTACATGGGGCCCCATCAAATTCTAACAAATAATTGATCTTTCTTTCTCTTTTTATTTTCAGAAATTGGATGATTATTTTTGAAGCAATAACTTACTAAAAGAAATTTTGATAACTTAAAAAATATATATATATATATATATATATATATATATATATATATATATATATATAGGGTCAAGAACAAGGTATAAATGACATAGAAATTTCAAATTGTATAATTAAAGAACACTATGTATTGTGATATACACTGGTGTATACTGGTGTAAATGTATACTCATAATAAGTGTATTAACATGAACATAAAACATTGTTATTCTTTTATGTTTTTTAATGATTACGTCCTTTATGTATCCAAACGTCCTCCGTATTAAAAAATGTCCCAAGTACTTACTCTGTTTACAGATTAACTCAATACTCGCACTCTGTCCTGAATATTTGGAAACATGTTTTAGTTTTAGTATTATGATAGTAAATTAAAGTCAAAATATACGATCTTATAGGCTATCTAAAAGATAAATAACCCAAACACTGACTGAGCAGTCTCTCACGGCGACACTACCTGTCTGCCAGGTTAGATTCCGATGATTCGTGATACATATTCAAGGTTATAAATGCATTTGACATTTTTATAATCCATTCTATTAATTTATAAGGTTAGACACATCTGGCGTCCATTGTCCTAATCAAAGATCCTATGTCGCACAAAAGAATTCTCTAATGTTATTACTTCGTCAATATTTTCTTGCTTCCAAATACTGGGTCATAAACCTGTATACAGTCCGACTTCAAACAAGAAATATTTTGTGGTACAGAAGAAAGTCTAATAAACGTACTTGCTCAGCATTTATTACAAATAATAAAATTTTATATATTATTAGAAAGACAATGACGTTATATTTTGTGCACATTATTGTTTAAAGTTATTATTTTTGAAAAACTTGACTGTGGTTTTCCAAAATAGAACACTTACTTATTATTACTTGTTGCAGTACTATACTTATTAACGCCGTTCACTTCTGAATTCACCAGCGAATTCAGCAGTGAATGGTACGAACAATTCTGAACGCCTTCAACTTGAAGAAGCAACCCCAGACAGAGTTTATTTCTCTATTTTAAGGTTTTGGATCAAATGACATTGGACCCTATGAAAGGGACCCGCGATAATATTGAATCTACGAGGGTATTCTCCGTGTGAGCGGGCATTGTGACCTTGAGCGTCAATTGTAACAGGACAGTTATTTCCCCCTCCCGTCACCGTTGCCGGCTGCCATATTCCTGAGTCAGTCTCGCTCGTGCATTCTCAGTCCAGTCCAGTCCTCAGTCGAGCGCAAACCAGCGTAGAGTGCACATCACAGTGCTACATACAAGTCAGTGCGTCGCACAACGTTTATGTACTGTTGTTGGGAGTTAGTGGATTGTGCTGTGTTAGTGTTGTTAACTCATCATGGCAACTACATCTAAAAGACTCCAACTGTATTTGTTTTTCGTATTATGTTTGCAATCTTCCTATGTAGTGTTTAAATCGATTTAACTTCAAATTTAATGCCTTCTGTGGTGTATTTGACGAATAATAACATGATACAGTACATATAACCTATCAAAGGACTTTTATTCGTTTAAACCTACTTTTCCCGATAACTCGGCATTTCGCTAACTCAGCCGCCATTGGGTCCACATTAGGCCGAGTTTGCGAGACTCTACTGTATTTGTAAAATAACTTATTAAATATAAATAATATATATATATATATATATATATATATATATCTCAATGTGTTCAGGAATAACTGCAAAATTATTTAATATTACCTTTTTTAATTCACCACACTCGAGGTGAATTACAGTGCAGAAAACATGAAAACAAAAAAATTAAAAAGTTTTTTTTTAGTTTGGGAGTTTTTATTTTTCACTCAAGAAAAATTCCAAAATATAAAAAATGTTCCAAATATAATACCAAGCATAAATATATATATAAATATGTACACTTTTATCAATAATAAAAATTTTATAAACTAAAAAGGAATTATATTACACTTGAACTACTCAGTTGATTTTATAATAATAATGATCGCTAACCTAATTAAGTACACCTATAAACAAACTAAAATTAATTTCATTGATATTACACTAACTAAGATAAAGACTTGAGCAAAAACATAGTCCATAAGGTAAACAAAGATGAATAAAAATAATTATGCAGCTGATGTAATTTGCCAACAGCTGACATTTGACTACACAGAATATAAATAACAACTAAAGTTTTTTTCAATACCAATGTCAAACTTGCACTGCCTGCCGGATAGAGAATTTATTTTCCTGTAAAACCATATAAAAAACAACCTATTCGGGATTGTATTAGAGTTGCTATATCGAATTTACAAATCGACGTATTATGCGTCGAAAAGATTAAACACACTTATTATGTATACTTACTTTATAGATTATATATAATCAGTGTTGTTCTTACCTTGGTCCATAATTAAATGCAATCACCAATTTTAATGTTTTCTGTACAAAAATGGCATAAAGAGTACCGAAACCTAGGATGTAAAAACCTCAACCGAGAAGTATTGGAGACTAACAGCTGATTTCAAACCAATTATAGAGGTTGGGTCATCTAATATTATCATATGAGAGTATTAGGTCAAGGATTTACTTCGAAGAGAAGGCATGTTATTGAGTTATTAAATTACTATTTACATGAAGATAGATGTAGTATAATTCATTGGAATATACTAATTAAATCAAAATGCACATGATCAAAATTATTCTTAATATATTATTTATTAGTGAGATTCTAAAGTTCCTGCTGAAATGCTGATGGATACAGGAGATGTTCTTTGGTTTATACTTGTATATACATACACACATACATACCTATCCTCTCCTGTTCCGGCTATCTCCAGGTCTGGGTGTTCACTAGGCCTCTTCATCTTTTTTGGTGAACTGTACTTTGCGAATTGAATGTGTGACGCAATGTAAATATCTCGGAATGATAATTGATCACAACCTTGTGTCACTTCCTCTACCTCCACATACTGATATTGCACTCCTCTTGTTTTCATTCACATCATCTCACCTCGTCAATCCACTGTGGATGTTCATTTGAAGTTCACTCATTGTTTTTGGGATTCTATCATTTTCCATTCTTACTAAGTGGCTGAACCATCTCAATCTCAATATCTCTGTTAGTTCTCTCTTCTCTTCAACTATTCATCTTCTAAACTCTTCATTCCAAATTATATCCAGTCTTGTTTTACATTTAATACCTCTCATAAACTCCTTAGTAGGGTTTAGGCAAGGACATTTTTGCAGAATTGTCAGATTCTTTTTGTTTTTTTTAAGTCTGATAATAAGGGCATCCTCTGAATTGCTGTAAATAAACTTCCACATATCTATTCATAATTTGTTTTTGTCAGATTGACTCTGGGGAGGATGTCCAAGAAGAGTTTGGCTGGAAGCTGGTCCATGGTGACGTGTTCCGACCTCCGAGGAAGGGGATGTTGCTGTCTGTGTTCCTGGGCTCTGGTGTGCAGGTGTTCTTCATGACTCTTGTCACTTTAGGTAACTGTTGTTTACAATGTGGTCCAGTCATGTTGGGCTGCAGTCAAATCAAATAATTATATTCATATATATACTAGCCTTAACTGTCACACGTTGCTGCGAAATACAAAACAGATTAATAATTTTCAGATTCGCTGGCAAATATGAATCATATTAATTATTCAATTATTATTACCTTTCTGAAATGCCTATCCAGGTATTTTAAGCCAAATTATGTATAAAAAATTAGCGTATTCATGTGAATATTAACCCTTTCAGTGGCAACGTCCGTACATACGGACGTCGCCAAACATGCAAGAAGAGCCAGCGTCCGACTAAACAGACGTTCTAAAAAAATGAAAAAATTTGTATTAATAAAAAAATGTTATATTTGTGCATAGGATATACAAAAATTAAATATAATTATTCAAGTTAAAATGTCATTCTAAGTATTTTTGGTTGCAGTCCCCATCAACTTCTGTTGTTTGTTTACTCGTTTAGTTAGATAGTCCCAAGCAATTTGAGGTTATTATTATTGTTTGTTTAGTTTCTTTTGTGGTAATGAAGTTAATTGATTCACCTGTTAATGATAAAACAATTCTTAGAGTGTTAAAAGGTGACAGTAATTTTTCCATGAGTGATTTGAGTAGGAGTGATGAGTTTAGTTTAGGCTTTGACAACACAGACAGATTTTTAATATTTAAAAATAATAATCAGAATAGTTTGAATCATTGTATTCATTTACGCAGTTATAAACACAATTCAAATTTTACGTCTAATTTACATATTTTGGAGTGTGATTAATCTTTTCAGTAACTAATGGAAAAATTAAAACTCATATTTTTTAAACCAATCATAAATTTTTATATATGTACAACACTAAGTGGACTTCAAAAAAAATACTCAATTTTAAGCGTGAGGAATTTTCTACTGGCAATTTTTTTACTTCAAACTGAAAATTTGATTCTAAAATATTATTTTAGTTTTCTTTTTTCATACTTTATTTTATGAATAAAAATATTAAGTAAATTGACTTTATCTGTAACATTTACCCAAATTATTTACGTACAAAATGATACCAAAAGTATCCATTTTCATCAGTAAATAATAAAACAATGAAAGTTTTTCTTGAACAGCTAAAAACTGCTAATTTTAACCTGGCAGTTCTTGCACACACTATAGGAATTACGCCTTGCATTGAAAGGGTTAAAACATATATGAAAAATTGAAACAGACTACATCATCTTACACCAAGGTAAGGTACCTTTGATCATTTTACAACCTGGTAAATACACAAACTCGCATGTGCACGCACACACACAAAATCAAATGTTACACAAAATAAACCTTTTACTCATTTCAGATAGCAAAAGCATAATATAAAAAATATACAACAGCTGATTATTTCTTGGTTTGAAATTCATTTTTGGTGATGGTGGATTGATGTTATTTAGATTTTTACTGCGGACATTTTATTTCCATCACAATATTATGTAAAACAAAGTTCCACGACGTCACAAAGATTTTTATTTATTAAGATACTCATTCATCACAATCTAAAATATTGTAATAAAAAAATTCTAAATAACTTTAAACAATTCCACCAGAATAAAAAGAAAATGAGCTAGATTTATAAACAATAGGTCTGGTAGCTGAGTTCATTGTTCATTGAGTTTCATTGTACCTAAATTTAATTTTTTTAGTTTATATCAGCCAAAGTTCACCTCAGTAAATTAAACTGGGATATGTGCCTTGCTGTTAACCCTCCAAGTGCTACTATCGCACTGTGTGATCCGTTCATTCTGTTTCTAAGTGCTGGTATCGTACTGTGCGATATGTTCGTTTTCTATATATTACAGACAAATGATCGGCCCAAAAATTACGTAATGATGTAACCTCTCCAGTATCTCCACCTATTTTTTACTGACACAATATTAGAGGTGTGCGGATAGTGAATTATTTTTTCGGATTGGATAGCTCAAGTTCGTATCGGATAGTTTTCGGATTTGGATACTTGCAATAACACAGTGAAATCACACTTATCTAAGAATAAATCAGGAAAAAATCAATAAAATTTAATCAAAATTATTAAATGATACATAAAAATCATAAATTCTTCATAGGTTGAACAACATAACTAAAATGTTTACTTCACTGCATTTAAAAGTATCAGTAACAACTTTTGATATGGCGTAATTCACAAATGAAATCAACAGAAATCTTATAATTCACCATTAAATTACATCAACAGTGCTTAAAAGTTAGTTACGTAAACCATGGATGAATTGATATGTAATAATGCTCAATTTTATTTCATGATTCAACTATTTTATTTATTACAATGATAAAACAAATCACCATTAACAAAGAACAAAGATTTGACAGACGACGTCGGCTCTTTGCCATCTACTATCTGTGTATCGGTAGGGATATGCGATACTTCTGTACCGGTGACAAAGTCACCAAAATGGTTCTGTCACTGATATATCGGTGACAAGGTATTAGAAAAAGCAGTGACAGCGCAGCTGCAAAGGTCTTTGCGCAGGCGCAGAGTTGGAATATAGGGCAGATAAAATACCTCGATCGGCCGTGTAACAATATTGAAACCTGTGAAATTATGATACCTTGTCATAATCTAGTTAGTTATTCATCTCTAAGTTATCTAAAAATGCTAAACTAATAACGCATAATGTCAATTCATTCAACAAAGAGAAAATGTAGAAAGAAAACAAGTGGAAAATTTGTTGGTTATGTGAACACCGAACGGCGAAATAGGCCAAATGTAAATTTGGCAACACTTTAGCGTATTGCTCAAACCTTGAGAACTTGAGAATGCGATAATAAAACAGTTGATCGTCTTCATTCGTCGTACATTTGCTGGAAATACCGTCACAAAACGAGCTATTATGATAGTTTGTTACCAATAATATTAAATCAACAATTCAAGTTTTTTTCACAGCCGAAATCATATTTTATACGAAATAATATCAAACTGCAATCTGATACTCGGTGCAACTATCGATAACGCTATGCTTTGTATTTCAGAATGCAATATCGTGTTGAACTTACGGTTACTTAAATGTGTAGTTGATGAATCGAATAATCATACCGCATCCTTGGACCGACCAATGACATTCTTACATTCTGATTGGATATGAATTGCGTAATTTCGTTATCTGTTTCAACATTTTTGTTCGATCAAAGATGTCCTGTATCGAATTCTCAAACGGAAAGTTTTTCATTTATCTTTCGGTTTCAATGTTCATTTTATATGGTTTATCCGAAAGTTCGGATATCTGATCCGATCCGAAACTTATCCGACTTTTCGGATATCCGCACACCTCTATACAAAATGGAACCTCTTGGTAAAGGAGACTAATACTTATGTCAAAGATAATTTAAGAAATAAAAGAAATTCTGGTACTCTGACCAAACACAGTAGGATTGAAAAATGGATTGATGTCTCTAAAGCTGAAATGATTCGGTATTTTACACTGATCATGAACATGGGCTTGAATTTCTAAAATAATTATAAACATTATTGGTTAACTTCCAAGACTTCTTTAAAGGCAAATACCTTTTTTTCTAAACTTATATCGCTTCACAGATTTCAGTTGATCATATCAGTCCCCTAAAAGCGATTGCTGAAGACGAACCTGGACATCATCCGTGGTTCAACAAACGACCTTTCTATGACACAATGAGAGACTATGACAAGCTTCAAGAGATTTTTACCCCTGAACAATATATATTTTTAGATGAATGAAATGGTTGGGATGAAAAATCATTGCTCGTACATCCAGTACTTACCAAATAAGTGGCACGTTAGGTTTGGAATTAAGAAATTTGAGCTATGTGATAACAAATCGTGCTATGTGCTGCATTCCAAGTTATATAGTGGAAAAGGATTTTTAGAAGATAATACCACAACAGCTTTTTCTAAAAAGGTTGTTCATGTTTTGAACAAATGTGATTTGCTAGATAAGTACAGTAAACCCTCCCATATCCGGATCTCTCATCCGGACGTGATTTTGAAAGAATACAAAAATTTGAAAACATTCTAGGAGGCCCATGTTTGTTAACCCAGTAGTAACAAACAATGTTTGTAGGCCGGTTAGTAGCGCGCCAGTTGCCGAAGGTGGGGTTGAAGCGATGTGGACAGCGGTAATGTTCAAAAGCAGAGTAGAGGAAACGATGAGTCCCCTTTGTCCCGAGCGCCTGAGTCTTGAGCACTACTCTATGTTTTCTTTGCTATCTGGTGCAAGGTCACTGACTTACGAAACAATAAACCTCCCCATCCCACCTGTCCCTACCCACCCCATTAGCCAACACATCACATGTACTGTAGTGACAACATCCGCATCAGTGGTCAGTGTCGCCTTTGTTTTGCTTGAGTGACCTACGATTTCTTGCAACAGTTCGTTTTAGTTTCTATTACTCTACTTACTGTACCGCTTTATACTGTATTACTAATTTTTTTAGTTTTGATGTCATTAAAGTATTACAACAAAAATTATGTTTTTTATTTAATATCCGGATGCTTTATTCCCTTCTCATATCCGGATTTTTTCCTATCTGGATCGGCTGTCGCCTCATTACTCCGGATATGAGAGAGTTTACTGTACTATCATCTATACACTGATAACTATTACACTAAAGTAAAGGTGGTATTGATTCAAAGGATAAATATATTTACCACCTGACTTGCACCAAAAAGTATTGGACAAAACTATTTGTTAATTTTAGTGACATGGCACTATTGAATGCATATACTCTCTACAAAAACACAACACCGACAATCCCATGTCTGGGCACAACTTTACTGTAAGCATAATGATGCTTACAGTGTCTCTTGTGCCTACAAGAGACAAGTTGTACAAGAGACTCAATGGAGTCTCCTGTTGAAGAGCAGGAAGTACAAAATGTACAAGTATATCCAGGACCAGCAGAAGATGGTAATTTAACCTCGTGTGACTCACTGGTGTCAAACTTCATGTGTGTAGTTTGCTCTACCACCCAAATACAAACCTGAAGTCAGTACTAGTGCCAGGATGTCAATGAGGGGTTCACCCTGGTTGTTGCTATCAATTACAACAATTTTTGAGGTCTGTGGGGGAGACAGAAGGAGGAGAAGATCGCCAGCACCAGAAACTGACTCCAACTAAGTTTTTTTATTCCAAGATAAATATGTATGTAGAGATTTTTTTGTATTTAAAACATTATTACTGTAATTTATCTTATATTTAATCATATCAGTAACTAAATATGTGTTTATTTTGAAGCAATATGCCCTATCCAGCACTTGTCCAGCAACTGACACTTGTTGATGTGGCAAACCTTTCAGTGAAATTTGTCCAAAATTTCTTTTTTCTTTTTTTGTCAATTAGTGATGTGATTTTTTGTAGAAAAGGCAGTGAAGTTATATTTTTCTTGTTCACAATTAAATTTGGGATAATTTTTATATTTTTGATTTTGGACTACTTCATTTTGTAAAAGATTTATTGCTTCTGAATTCTGGAAAATTAAAAAAAAAACAAAAAAGACTTTCCTGATTAACATGAGACTATTAACTAACAGGAGATATTTACTGAAAAAGGGTAAGAAATATGCTTTTTACTTAATCTTGTAAAATATGTTTTTGTAAAACAATCATATAATACATGTCATTGAACTAATTTTTGTATGTAAACAGTTCCTTTAAAAAAAACCATGTCATATACTTGAAAATGGCCTTGCACTTTAAAGTGGTTTAATTAGCACATAGAGGGTTCAAGTTATAGTATTTAATATTTTATGTAACTTATGCATTTAATATTTTTTTAGTGTTTGCATGTCTGGGCTTCTTATCGCCTGCCAATCGAGGGGCCTTGATGACTTGTGCCATGATCCTCTATGTTTGTCTTGGCACACCCGCTGGCTATGTGTCTGCCCGGGTCTACAAGAGTTTTGGTGGAGAGAAATGGAAATCAAACGTGCTGCTCACTTCTATGTTGACACCAGGGTGAGTTAATTTTTTTAACTAAAAACTTTTTAAATTTAAATAATAACTAAACTGGTACAGTTGAGCGTTAAAAATCCAAACAAGTTGGGACCGTTGATAGTTCGGATTATCGATTTGTCCGGATTTTCGATTTGTCCGGATTTTTGAAAATAACCTACAAATACCTATTGAACATATAATTAGGCCTACAGTATTAATAGTGAAGTTATCGATTACAGTTAAATGAAACAAAATAATGTTTTTTGCAGCCTATTCAAAATTTCAATTTTAGTTTGAATAGGGAGAAATATATGTTTCCTTGTTAGTGTACCCAATGAGGAAGCCATAATGTAAACATACGAACAGTAAACTAATCAAACTACTAGACGTAACTGAACGCTATTAACCGCACTGATAACTGAACGCTACTGGCAGTGACAGATGGCGGAACAATAATATTGTTGGCGGGGGATAAGGGGTAAGGCCGAGTCACCGAGTTAAAAATAGATGCGCTGAAGGTCATTCCCTTGCTCGGTGCACCCCTCATCCCCCACCCCGCGCCCCTCATCACCCGCTTTGCGCTGGCAGTTTCTCCCGCAAAATTTTAAAATTTTGAAATTGTGAAAGTGTGAAAAATTGAATTGTGAAAGTGCTGTGGAGTAGTTCGGATTTTTGACGTCTGGATTTTTAATGCTCTACTGTTTTTATTTACATCGATTGATTGAATGAAACTACTGATGAACAAAATAATAAAACTTCCTGAGAACCTTAAAAAATTCTCGATACTTAAGTACCATGAGCGAGCAATTTGTAATTTTAAAGTTTGATTTAGTCAAGTAGTTGGTCATTTTTCCCAGTTATGAGCTTTTAATTTTATATTTTTCTATCGTTTTAACCCTTTGAAGTCGAATAACGGATATAGGTTGCCGGTAGCCAATATCCGAAACTTTAAATGGCGACCTATACACGCCGGAATGTATAACCACATAAAACACATTCAAAGTAAACGTAAAACAAAATAAAAAAAATGTAAGACAAGTATTTTATGTTTATTTGCTTTTTATACATACATTACTCAATTAATCGTTTGTTTTTCTTACTATGTGTGTTTATTTTTGTCCTTATAATATTTATTTTTTAAGTGAATTTCTCCAAGCTGAAGGTTGCGTTTGTCATCTACTTGAATGATTGTTGTTATAGTAAAGGTTAGTTTTCGTAATGTTTTCTTGTGTTAGTGTTTCTACTGTTCTTTAAATGTCAAATTAAGTTACAGACAAAGGAATAGATGAACTGTTATTGAAGTGTCGGCAATGTTATACTAATAATATAAGTTTAATATTAATCTATGAATCAATTTAGGTAATATTAATTTTCTCTTTAATTAATTTATTTTTTATATTTTACGAGGTTAACTTAAAGATAAACCGTCATGAATGCATTTATGAATCAGTTTGAGCACTTATACATACAAATGTTAAAATGTATAAATAGCCTAAATTAATTCTGTCCTGGGGTCTACTTGTTATTAAATTTATTCAACCTCAAAGATTTAACAAAAAAGCTTTTGTAATTGGTTTTAATATGGTCATGAAATAAGAAAGCCCAAGTAAACAATTTGTTATTGGACCTAGTACAGTAAAGTCCATTTTATCCGGACTCCGAATCATCTGGATTCCGGATCGAGTTTTGAAGATGTGAATTTTATCTCAAGCATCTTCAAAATTTCAGATGCAACCTTAGTACTTTGCTGGACATGGCAAGTATTACTAACAATGAATGCATAACATGATGATAGCACTCTCTATATATTGGGGTGTATTCTAGCGGAGCGCTACAAGCACTCAGCTCATGCAGGAACGATCACTATTTACACTTCAATACTGAACTGTCAAAGTGTAGGTGTTTGATGTTAGATGTACAGTTGTTGTTTGTTTCGGAATTATTTTTACGGCCAAAGTGCATGCCGAAACTATGTTCATGAGTGGTTGTAAAATGAAGAAGGCTGTTTTAATGTCAGAAGAGCCTTTTATTTCCTACCTTAAAAAACTTTTTAACTTATATTAAAATTTCAGAAACTTTTGGCTATGTTGTTGTACAAAGGTTATATGCAGTCTGCAGCACTAATATCGCAGGCGCTATTCGCGATTGTTGTGTATATGGTGTGGATGTCTGTAATGGAACACTTTCAGTATAATTTCAGATCATCCGTATTTTCGGCTATCCGGATCGGGGCCCCGCCCCATTAGCCCTGATAAACATTTGAAAATAAGTAGCCTCTATAAACTTAACCTTATTTATTCCTATTTAATTCCTTATTTGTTTTCCCTATCTAATATATACATGGTAACTTTGGGAGTTCATTCTACACACACACACACACACACGAAAAAAAATATATATATATCTTAATATATCTTCATCAATCACTCTGTATAAAATATATATGTATATTTTATACAGGGTGATTCACGAAGATATGGGGTCACTTTTGGAGCTCATTGTACTTGTAAAAACAAAGAAAAAACCCAAATAAACATGGGTCCGGAAACGCTTTGATAGTGACTTATGGCAAAATTAGCGCAAAATTTTATTCGTTTCGTTCGGAATAATTTTTTTTAATCGACACCATGAAGAAAATTGAATTTACCTCTCATTTTACTTACCTGGAATTCCATTAAGCTCTTATTTAACCCGTTCCTGTCCAAAGATGGGCACTGCCCGTCCTCATTTTACGTGTTGGATTATTATTTTGTTTTGCCATTGTATCATAGCAGACGTTTACGGCTGTGCGTCTTTCTACTCCTAATGAATCTAACTTCTTATTTTATACTCTATATTGTTTTACTTAGTGCATGCTATTCATATTTTGTTTGTTTACAGTCTCGTTTCGTCAATGGAAACTTATGATGATATCTTTGTGAACTCTCTTAAATTTAATGGGTGTTGTAGTATTTTGAATGATAGTGGAAGTGAAAGTAAGTATTTTTGATTAATAAATCAAAAATGAGCAATTACAAGAGTACAGTTCAGATTCCAAAGAAGAACCACAATGAAAGTGGAATTGAACAACAAGTGAACAACTGACTTGGAACTAGGTTATGGAGCTTTGAGCGTTTTAGAAAAACTTGTATTGTAAAAAATGTATAAGTCATACATAAATTATTTTTACATTTATATGTAAGGAAATAAATTTTGCATCAAAATATAATACCTTTACTCTCGGAACTATCAAAAAATTCTATTCACCCTTGCTTTACAAAAAAGGTGAATTTGAAAAATCTTTACATAGATTTTAATACAAAAATATTAATAAATAATAAAAAGATTTAAAATATGTGCCATTTTAAAGGAAATTTATTCATGAATCAGAAAACACAAGTTTTGTGTACTTAGAATGAGTTAATAATTAAACATACTTGTTTTATTAAAACGTTACAAATAGTTACAAAACGTTACAAGTTTTGATATGGCCCTGAAGGTACAGCAGATAACACATTTATTTGGTCGTGAATGGGTTAACCTAAGGTACCAATATCTGAACGAAATTTTGCACTAGCCATAAGTCACTATCAAATTTCCAGACCTATGTTTGTATAGGTTTTTTTCATTATTTACATGTAGAATGAGCTCCCAAAGTTACCACACATCTTCGTGAATCACTCTGTATATATAGTATCATTTTCAATTAGCCATAACTAAAACTGCTATTTCCCTGTACATAATGGATTCAATAATCTTTTAACTAGACCTGATGTCAAGGTAACCACAGAACAGTCGCTTAAACTCTGGTTTCATGTTTCAGCATAGTGTTCATGCTGTTTTTCATCATGAACCTAGTATTGTGGAGTAAAGACAGTTCGGCCGCCGTCCCATTCTCTACTCTGGTAGCTCTCCTCTCTCTTTGGTTCTGCGTCTCAGTTCCTCTCACTTTTATCGGCTCATTTTTTGGATTTAGAAAAAGGGTGAGTGAAAGAGATTAAACATAATGTAGTAATGAAAGCCTGATTAAAAATAAGCCATATAGATTATGGTTATGAAGGATTGATGGACAAATAAAAATATTCATAATTTACTTAGTTTAGACACCCCGGTTTTAATAATACTGTATTAAAATTTCAAACCTTTTTCTTATTTTTTTCATTAAGAGAGCTTATGAAAAAAATCTTTATATAATAATGCGTATTGTCTGTGGTCGTAAATGTTATGGCCAATGTATTATTTCTAGTATAATATTGGCTTCAAGAACATATATAGTTTGTAACTGTGTATTTATTACTTTTATAATCCATTCACTTAATGCCTTTGTTTTGGATTGCCCTTGGTCATCCAAAAATTCTTTATCCAGGAATTAACTTTACTTGGTCCATCTTCCAGATTTTATTTACATTTTTTAAATTCCAATTATGTTTGTAAAATTCAGTTATATGCATGGCTAAGTTTGTTATCTTCATCACTATGCAGTATGCAGCCCTAATTGACTTTTGCTGTCGATCAGGCCATCGAACACCCAGTCAGGACCAACCAGATTCCACGGCAGATCCCAGACCAGAGCGTCTACACACAGCCAATCCCTGGCATTATCATGGGTGGAGTGCTGCCCTTTGGATGCATCTTCATCCAACTGTTCTTCATTTTAAACTCTATTTGGTGAGGATAGTTTTAAATATGTGGGAAAATATTTATCGTCTATATTCCCTTAAAAAAAAACCTTGGGTTCTCAAAACTAGGAACATTTTATCAGAGGGAATACTTCTTTTATTTTAGAAATCAGTCATTTTAATTTATAAAATAGGTTAGCTTGAAGCTCTATAACTCTCTAATGTCACCTTAATACCTCAAATAATTAGGTTCAGTTAAAAATTAGGTGACCTTTACTTATTACCTATGAAGATTATTTTAGTGTATAATACTTGCCCAAAATTTTATTACTACAGTGCAACTCGGTTATAGCGGCATCGGCCATAACGTCAACTCGGATATAACGTCATTTATTTTTTGGTCCCGCCAAACTATATGTATTTGCATAGGAAAAAACCTCGGATATATCGTCAGTAAATTCTCAAACCTCGTATATAACGTCAAGAAAAACGGGCCGAGATGAAGGCAACATATAGCTAAATAGAGAAAGTTCGGTCGGTGTTGCAAAGTGAGGGCTACGGCTATTGTTTAGCTACATTCTATTTTTAGAAACGGCATTTTATTGCTGTCTTACCGCTAACCACACCAACCCCCTCCCCTACCCTATATCCGCTGTCGCCGGTCATCAAGGTCAGTGTCAGTGACTCACGTCGCATCAAAGCACTGTGATGCCGTTCGTACGTACCTACAGTTCGTGTAGATATCGTTAGTTCAGTGTACGTCTTTTACAGTTTGTTTTTCGTTATTTTAATTTACGAATACAGTATTGAAAAATAATGGCAAGTGTTAAGAGGTAATAATAAGGTGTGAGTTATAAGAGCGTGTGAGGAGGGACGTAAGATAGCAGATGTGTGTTCGGGCTCGTTTTTTAAAATCGAACCAACAGTTGAATTCACCAAGCCGAACTTCATTGCAATATTTTCAAATTCGATTTTTTATGCAGTAGAGTAGAGTAGTCAGTCAGTCATAAACATAAACTTACGGTGTATTTCAAATTACCTTCATCAAATGTCGTAATTTCATGTAAAAAATGTGTTTCCCTATTTTTCCTCGGTTTTAAGTTAAAATTATGTAACCTCTTTTATAGCGTCACTCAGATATAGCGTCATTAATTGTTTAGTCCCTTCAATGACGTTATAACCAAGTTCCATTCTATAGGTAGGGATGTGCGAATTGTGATTTTTGAGTTCAAATCAAACTGAATCAAATATTTATTTACTATTACGAATATCAAATATTTTCAAAATGAATATTAGTGTAAGGATTTATTTTCATCCATTTAGATGATCTTCAAAACTTGGGCGTGTAAACAGCCTAATTATGAAATGTAGTAATTGCATTGCTTAAATTAGGACCTGTGTATATAATTTGCTAGTCAATCCTCTCAATTAAAACTGTTTTTAACACTTAAAACGAAACATCGGTCAAATTGACTGATGGATAATTTTACTACGTAATAGTGGCTAAACTGCTTGACCTTGACGGCTGTCACCCCTAGTACCTTCCCCCCAAACCCCTCTCCGTAATATTTTGTCATTTTTAACTAGTAGGCGTTGTCGTACATATTAGACGCATTGTGTGAATACCGTCGGTCAGATTTACCGCGTGTTTCGCTTACCGGCTGGCAGTCGTCGGTCAAATATGCCTGAATTTCGGTAAAAGGTTGTGGTGAAACGCAACAAACAAAAGAACACCTGCTAGAAATAAAATAATAGCTAGATTACCCACTATGAGACCACCAGATCTGGCCTAGGGCAACAATCCTGTACGAATTTTTGCCTGAGGCCAGAGCTGGTCTTCTTGGAGCGTGAAGTTTGGAGTTTCAGTTTCTTCTGTCACATGTTTTTTGTGCAATAAATATGATTTGTCATAAAATGTTGTAAAACATCATTTGTTACTCATGTGATTGCCAAGTGATATATAAAAAACAATAATAAACACACTAAACACTTATTAAACACAGTAACGGTCAAATTTAACTTATGTTTCTCTTAGCGTTTTAAAAATTATGTTTCGATATAAGTGTTAACCATTGTTACATATATGACATGTTACTTATGGATGATTTTTTATTATGCTCAAACTATAAATATAATAAATTGATGAATTAATTAATTAATAAAATTGGAATACTAAAGTAAAAATATTTATAAAAATTTTGTATCATATCATAAATATAATTAGTTTGATAATAATTTATTGCATTTATAATTTGCAACAGTTGCATAGCATACTTTTTTTGAATTTATAAAGCTAAATTATGAATAGTTGAATGCTTATGAGTAGTTTCTTATCAAGTTCAAATTGATAAAATTAGTTAAGATACAACATTAGAAAATTATTAATGTAATTTATTTTAACCGTTTAGTGATTGTGCTAAAAGTACATACTTTGGTAAGGACTAGAGGTGTGCGGATATCCGAAAAGTCGGATCGGTTTCGGATCAGATCGGATATCCGGCTCCGATCCGAATGCAAAACAAGTATCCAAAAAAGTCCTATAAATATCCGAAATTTCGGATAGACTGTATAATATGAGGTTAAAACCGAAAGACAAATGCTAAACTTTCCGTTTGAGATACGTCGGCGATACGGATCAACAGAAATGTTTAAGCAGATGGCGAAATTACGCAATTAATAACCTATTGGAATGTAAGAGCGTCCCTGGGCGGTCTAGGATGCGGTATGATTATTCGATTCTTCAACTACGTATTTAAGTTACCCATTAAGTTCAACACAATATTGCATTTCGAAATACAAAGCATAGCTTCGTCGATAGTTACACTGGATATCAGATTGCGGTATGATATTAATTCGCATAAAATAAGATTTCGGCTACGAAAAACCATGAATTGTCGATTTAATATTTGGTGACAAAGCTGGTGACATCATAATAGCTCTGGTATTTGCAACAAAAATATATAATATTTAATTTTGATCCTCTACGTAATTCGATCGTCTGACCGAATTAGACTTTAAATATTTTGACATAATGGACTATTTTTTGTTATCGCATTCTCGAGTTCTCCGGGTTTGAGCAATATGATTAAGCGTTGTCAAATTTATATTTCGTCTATTTCGTCTTTCAGTGTTTGCATAACCAACAAATTTTCCACTCGTTTTCATTCTACATTTTCTCTTTGTTGAATGATTTTATGCGTCATTAGTTTTTAAATGGAACATTTTAGATAATTTTAAGATGAATAATTAACTAGATTACGACAAGGTACCATAATTTCTCAGGTTTAAATATTGTTTTGTCCGATACTCCAACTCTGCTCCTGCGCAGAGTCCTTTGTCCAATAGTCAGCGGCAGCGCTGTTACTGCTTTTTCTAGTTCCTTGTCACAGATATATCAGTGACAGAACCATAACGGTGACTTTGTCACCGGTACAAAAATATCGCATATTCCTACCGATTCGCAAATAGATGGCAACGAGCTGACGTCGTCTGTCAAATCTTGGTTCTTTGTTTATGGCAATTCGTTTTTGTCATTTTAATAAATAAAATAGTTGAATCATGAAATGAAATTATTTATCAATCTATCCATAGTTTTATATAACTAACTTTATGAACTGTTTATGTAATTTATTGGTGAATTATAAGGTTTCTGTTGATTTCATTCTTTGAATAATATATCGTATACTAAAATTTGTTACTTTTCAATACAGTGAAGTAAAAATTTTAGTTTTGTTGTTCAGCCTATGACGAATTTATGATTTTTTATGTCCAATCTATTAACTTTGATAACATTGTATCGATTTTTCTCATTTATTCTTAGATCAGTGTGATTCCACTGTGTTATTGCGAGTATCCGAAAATTATCCGTTCCGGATCCGATCCGAACTTGAGCTATCCGATTTGAAAAAAAATTCACTATCCGCACACCTTTAGTAAGCACGTCATATGACGTAATAAATAACTTGTTTTAACCAGATAGTAATAATCAGAGATGTGAAAATTTTTGACCAAGAAATGAAATGAATTGGAATAACCTGGTTAAAATATAAACAGACCCCCACCCCTTGCCTATCCAAATCTCAAGTTCATAGTCTTGTAACACTGACCCTGGCTACCTGGCTGCCTCTATTGTGCGTTGCTGTTGCCAAAATACATCCAGTTGGCCTGTGAATCACTAATTTTCTGTAAAAATGGTTTTCTCCAAGCTTTTAGTACATATGGAAACAATGTTTTATGCAACTATAATAGCTTCATGTTTCACTCTACAAGTGCAACCTAGATTTTTTATCACTGGCCGTCGCATGAAACATTTGATATAATAGCTATCCATTGTAATATTTACCCTTTGTAATGTTGCATTATCCTCTCAAGGTTTTTTATATTATCAGTGAAAATATGGAGCTACTTTTATGCTGCACAAGGATGGAAACAAAAGCTGTCAGTTGAAAACAAAAGCAAAAGTATTACCTATTAACGATTTGTTTAAATTATTTTTCCAAATTTAATTGCATTTTTCCTTGAATGTACTTACAAATAATATTATTAAAATTAGTTTCAATACAACAAATTAGAATTGTAGAAGATAAAGACAAAATGGATCTACTTTTTCTAACAGAATACAAGTGGATGAATAGAGAACCTGTAGCTGTTTCGTCTGCAAAGACAAAGACAAATAATGCTTCCAAATAATGTTCAGTAATGTAATGCAACAATGCAGCAATTGGGTGTAAGCCTGTTTTGTGTAATTTGAAATAATAAATAAAATAAGTTTATTTAGTGACAAAACAATTTATGTTAATAATTTTGTTAATTTTCAGGTCTAATCAGATGTACTACATGTTTGGCTTCTTGTTTCTAGTGTTTGTTATTCTGGTAATAACATGCTCAGAAACTACTATACTTCTTTGCTATTTTCATCTATGTGCCGAGGTCAGTATATAGCACATACAAATGTTTATAGCATTAAAGCATCTCTTATACTTTAACAAATAATATAGCACATACAAATGTTTATAGCATTACAGCATCTCTTATACTTAAACAAATAATTGTATAGTAAAATAGTTAATAACTGCATTAACTTTCAAGTTAAGCTTAAAACTCTATAAGGTTGTGCTGAAAACATACCATTAACAACTAAAACAAAATCTTAGCATAACCCCCAAGCAGGCGCTACTCTTCACTATCCACAATGGGTTAGTTGAAATGTTTTCTGTGGTCCCTAGCATTTTGTAATAAAATTGTAGATCATTCAAAGTTCATTTTGGATAATTCAAACGTTGGGCCGGTAATTTAAGTTAAAAAAAATCTTTGACTCAAAATATTTATTAAACTATAAAAAATATGTTTTTCAAACGATGTTCGGTAAAATCTTTACACTAGACCAATTGCACGCCAGCGTCAGTGTACAGACTGATGACTCACATTGAGAAGGATAGAGACGAGATTGCTAAATCATACAGAAGAATAAAATAGCTGCATTCAGTGTCACTCATTCGAGTGGTTACATTCGTAGCCGACGCGTTGATTCGCGTACAAGAACTTGGAAAATTCTATGAAAGCAGAGTTAATGTGGCAAAAATCTCCTCTTTTGAAAAACAATAGATTAATTTTCGTGGTTGAAGTAAAAATGTAAATGCAATTTGTACAAGTGTTTAATAGTGTACATTATCAACAAATTTTATATATATATATATATATATACATATATATATATATTTATGTCACTCAAGTGAAATTTAGTAAATGATTTGATTTTACTTGCTTTAATTTTTAACATTTTAATAACTTTTGCTCATTCGACTTTTAAAGGTTGGCCCTGAATATGTGAATTTTGTTGTGTATCATGGAATTTTTAAAGAAATTGTTTGCTTTTAGCGAATTTCCCATAGGGAAGAAGCTATTACCGTAGGTCTCATGGTGAGACTTAAGCCCGGGACCATGTTATTTTTTCTTCTTTAGGTGCCCAGAGTCCAAAAACAATAGTCGTTAAAATTTATATATATATATGTATATACAGGGTGTTCATTAAAGTCGGGGACAAACTTCGAGGGGTGATAGTACTTATCAAAATAAACAAAAAATTTCTAGTAAACATATGTCGAAAAATCCTTCGTTTAGCTGCTAGCCGCCATTTTGTATTTTATACAAAAAACTTTATATATAAAAAATAATTTAAGATACAGAAACCAAACTTCGCACACATATTTAATGGCTAAAGAAAAAAATATTCTCAAATTATCATTAAGTTTGCTTTTATATTTTCAAAATGACGGCGGTTAAAAATATTTCAATTTCAATAACAAAAAAACATTAACTTTAAGAACCGCCGCCATTTTTAAAATATAAAAGCAAACTTAATGATACTTTGAGAATATTTTTCTCTTTGGCCAATAAATATATGTGCAAAGTTTGGTTTCTGTATTTTAAATAGTTCTTTATATATAAAGTTTTTTGTATAAAATACAAAATGGCGGCTAGCGGCTAAACGAAGGATTTTTCGACATATGTTTATAGAGAATTTTTTGTTTATTTTGATGAGTACTATCACCCCTCGAAGTTTGTCCCCAACTTTAATGAACACCCTGTATATATATATATATATATATATATATATATATATATATATATATATTTGAGTTGGTAAATGAGGGCTACTATTAATGTTAAATAATTATGCATAACTTAGTACCCTTATGAGAAATTATTTTATTTAAAAATCCACAACATGTTTCAGACATATCGGTCAATAGAAACAGGTAGTTTGGGGGGGTTTTGTACCCCAAAATGGGGTTTTTTGCGTTTTTCACATGTAGTTTTTAAAAATTTTTAATTTTATATTTCACCATTGGAATCAGCTTAAAAAACTACACAATTAAGTTCCTTAAAGTTTTTCTCTATCTCTTAACGGTTACCGAGATATTAAAAAATCTAAACACAGTATGTTGTATTGTGGGGCTCCAATGTTAATCTTATGGAGGATAGGGAAAAATTAATATTTCCCATATTAATGAATATTTTTGGATAAAACTTGATATTTAGCTTCATGTGGTTGAGATCTATCCATTTATGCTTAAAAATCATAGTTTATGTGTTTATCATGGCAGCAAACCTGCATACTCTTTTCCCATATTAATCAAATAGGGAATAGGCAAACTCCTTTATTTATGGACAGATGTTGATGAAAGTTGATATAAATGCTCAAAAAGTTAATTGTTTACGCTAGAAACACCTACTTTCAGCGTTCCTCACAGCAGCAAACCTGCATACTCTTTCCCATGTTAATCTATGGAGAGTAGGCAAATAATACTCATATTTATTGACAGATAATGATCAAACTAGATATATATTATTATTATTATGTTATTGATTTGGAAATTCGCTGAGTACGCAGGTCTGCTGCGACGGGGGTATTTTTATATTTTTGTTCATGTAATATTTTAAAGTTTGTGTTAACCCTCCAGCTGACATTCATTTCACTTGGAATCCCACCTCATTCTTGGCCACTTTTCAGTTTTTTGTTTAAAAACGCATAAAAATTGTGGATACTATGAAATTTATAACATATTATATATTTTTGTGTTCAGTATAAAACAGGCTACAAGAAGATCATAAAAATTACTAACTTACATGTAACAAACAAAAATATTCATGTAAAAAAATTTTATAAAAATAATTTTCATTTTGTTTGCGCTCCCTCAAAATGCTCAAAAACTTTTTTTAAATAAATCTGAAATAGCCATTTGGTTTGAAATTTCACAAGGAACAAGAATATATCCACTATATATATACATATACATATACTTATATAGCCATGTTCAAAAACATTTATATGTACACAAAACCTTTACTGCCTAATCCGTGGTCTATGAGAGTAATCGCCAAATAAATGATAATACCCCCGTCGCAGCAGACCTGCGTACTCAGCGAATTTCCAAATAAAATAAAAATATAATAATAATAATATATGACAAGTTTGGTCAAAATCTGTCGATAAACATGAGAATTATTTGCCTATTCTCCATAAGATTAACATGGGAAAGAGTGAGTAGGTTTGCTGCTGTGAGGAACACTGAAAGTAACCATTTATACCATCAAAAAATTTATTTTTAACATTTATACCAACTTTCATCAACATCTGTCCATAAATAAAGGAGTTTGCCTAATCTCCATATGATTAACATGGGAAAAGAGTATGCAGGTTTGCTGCCATGATAAACACATATACTATGATTTTTTAGCACAAATGTATGGATCTCAACCACATGAAGCTAAATATCAAGTTTCATCCAAAAATATTAGATAATAAGTGAAAAATTAATTTTTCCTAATCCTCCATAAGATTAGCATTGGAGCCTCAAAATACAACGTACTGTGTTTAGATTTTTTTATATCTCGGTAACCGTTGAAGATAGAGAAAAACTTTAAGGAACTTAATTGTGTAGTTTTTTAAGCTGATTCCAATGGTGAAATATAAAATTAGAAGTTTTTAAAAATTACATGTGAAAAACTCAAAAAACCCCATTTTGGGGTACAAAACCCCCCCAAACTACCCGTTCCCATTGACCGATATGTCTGGTTTACGAACTCGTCCGAGCATTTGTAGAAATACACGTCTCTACCAAATTTGGTCTCGATCGGACCATTTTTACGAGAGTTATCGTGTTCACAGACACATATATATATATATATATAAATTTTAACGACTATTGTTTTTGGTCTCTGGGCACCTAAAGAAGAAAAAATAACATGGTCTCGGGCTTAACTCTTGCCATGAGACCTACGGTAATAGCTTCTTCCCTATGGGAAATTCGCTAAAAACATTGTTAAGTATGACATAAGGCCTATATACTCTAAATGCAAGGAGAAAGGTGTTATGAATAATTCATATGTTATTATAGATCATTCACGCAAAATACAAAACGAAACACTAACACAATAGCACAACTCAAACAAAACGCAGAAACATATGGCTCGGACAGCTGTAGGCTTAACGTCGTAACTAAATACAATCATATGATCTAATGCAAAGAGTAAAAAAATTGCAAATACTACTAGGGATTTAGATTATAACCTCCTCTTGACAATGGTATATATAAAAGTACATTTTCGATGTACTGTGAGCAGCTACAAGAAAATTAAGTTGTGCCGGTTATATCGCCGGATTACGGTGATTGGCAGTATAGGGGGTGTAAAAAATCGCCAGAATCAGGCAAATGGCAGTTGGAGGGTTAAAATTAGCCATCAATTTTTTAATTTAATACGTGAATGAGAATTTTTTCATCAATGCCACTTAAAAGAAAATATATTGGGCGAAATATGCATGAAGCATTTAGAAAGAGATCAAAGAGTGTGTGTATTTACCAGGTTGTAAAATTATGAAAGGTACACGCAATAAAATGATATAGCCTGTTTCAATTTTAAAATATGTTTTATTGTCTTAAGTCGACATGAATATACTCACTTCTTATATATAATTTGACCTAAAATACCTGGATAGGTTGCCATTTCAGAAAGTTAATAATAATTATATTATGTTTCATATTTTCCAACGGGCCTAAACCTAATCAATCTGTTTTATACATCGTAGTAACACGCGATGAGGAAACTTGTATAGATATAGTTTTTTTATCTTTACATCCACCTTTTAATTTCAGGATTGTCTGGACTTCATCCAGTGCCCTACATATTATTTAAGCCTAGTCCTAGTTTTTTTTCTATGGGGAGGAGGAAGTAATGCTAATGCAAAGACGCAAAGACCCCGTAGTTGTAGGACTCGCACCAACCAAACCCTCCCCATCATCTCCTAGGCTAGTCCTAATGGGTTGCAACATAATGACATAGCGAAAAGCCATTGGTGATTGGCGGGTTCAAAGTTCCTCTCTCTCTCTCTTCCCGTATACACCTGTATGCTCCCTCTAAATTGGTAGGAGCAGTGTATTCTTGCATCCAGCTGCAAGAGTTATGCTCTTCCGGTATCATAGTTTTAAAAACAGTTGATGTGGTCAACAAATACTCCTGTATATCATTGTTCCATGAATGTCTTAAATTTTTAATCCTCTGGTTGCACCCAGTAATAAAATACATGATGCTGCTAGAAATCCACTGATATGAATAGCCCTATGTATAAGTGAATGATCTATACCAGTGAATAGCGAGTTGAGTGATCATAAACTGTTGCATTCTTATTTGTGTAGATACTTGTAAAGTTAATTATCTTGTATCTTGATAGGGGCTTAATTGATAAAAAGTCTACCAAATCACAACCACCACCACTAAATTATATGAATAATTTGAACCCTAGATTACGACAGAACTAGAGGAAACAAGGTGAGAAGAAAAGAGAGTTTTACTGGAGAGCTGTAATGTCACAAATAACCATGTACCGTTGCAGGACTACCACTGGTGGTGGAGGAGTTTCCTGACCAGTGGCTTCACTGCAGTGTACCTCTTCCTCTACTGTGTCCATTACTTCGTCACCAAGCTTAATATAGAAGATGCAGCATCCACTTTCCTGTATTTCGGATACACTTTCATCATGGTTTTCCTCTTTTTCCTTTTGACAGGTAAATCTTAACAAGCTAATAAAACAAATTTTAACCAGCAATTAAATAAATAGTTATTTAAAAATCTTACTAGTACATTATGTAACCTAAGTAAACAAGTAAAAAATGAGATTAAATTAAATATTAACCCATTGAGGTAGACACACACGCTGGACTCGAGAAGCTGAGCGCTGACTGCATGCCAGACCATGAGTCTGTCACATGATCGGTAACCACACAGTGTTTTCCACGTAGTTCAAACATTTCCCTATAGATGGTGTTGCTATGTCCTTTAGAAAACATGTATAAATATTGTTTGGCTCGGTTGGCCTACCTGTTGAGTTGTTAGAAATATAGCCCCTGCTTTGAAAATAGATTTTTACTCTAAACATTTTTTACATTTAATAAACAATTAATGAAAAATAATAATATTATGCCCTAATACATTACCAATAAATAAAAAATCATCCAATTATCTCATACAAAAGCAATTTCATGCAACCTTTTTTAACCCTTGAGTGGGTGTTTCACCGTTATAACGAGAGAGTGTGCATGCAGAGTTTTATTCCGCAACGCTAAATTGCACAAGTTCAACTCATCTTACTTGTTTTTATAACATAGTATTGAATACTACTTAATACTATACTAATACTATACTACTATAATACTATACTATACTTGAATACTACTGAATATAGAGGTAGTGTAGTTAACTATTTAAATATCAAATAAATTGATAAAGTAAAAGGTTCAATCATTAATTTAATTAATTACTAAATTTGAGTAATAATTTAAATAAACATAGTAATTTTTTAGTATAAGAATGATGTCACAGTTGATGTTACGGGAAAGGGCACATGCATAGATTTCTTCCGCAATAATTAAATTGACCATCAATGCCAATCAAATATATCAAACGACAGTTTTATAAATTAATTCAAAACAAAAATATTTTTAGGTTAACACACACGCTCATATGTGTATTCCACGTAATCTCTCTTCTTCTAAGAAATCAGTGTAACATAAAATGGGAACTGATACTGATACTGATAAAATCTAGGGAAAAGATGCGACCTATCAGATCTATTGTGCCCCCCAGACTAGTCTCTAGTTCTTGCCTAGAGAACCCCCTCTAGTCCTAATGCCTTAACAAAGTTTAGTATGATGAGGGGTTCTAACTTTGGAGAATCCTCCACTGCCACCTGGTGTGTTCCCAAGCTTCTGGCTCTCTTTTGACCTATCGGGCAAAATGGAAACACAAAATACTCGTATACTTGAAAAAGTCTCGACTAGAATGGTAAGTTATCTCTAACACAGATGGGCCCTCGAGGAACTGAACTCCACACTAACCACTTGTGCGATAGGGCGCACACGGAGAAAGCCTCTGCAAACTGACATCGCTTCACATTGCAACTCACAAGAAAACAAAAGGAGTGTGGGGGTTTCCTGGTTCCTGGGGAGTTTCTGGGGATTCCTGGAATGAGGCGTGTGAGGTATGGAGCCTGACACGTCTGCCGACAACCGATATGCGTGTTTATTTTAACAAAAACTATACGTTAAAACTCTATAAAATGGGTCATTTTAACTACTCCTTAAAAGGTCAATCCAAGTTCTATTTAAATACTACCTCAATGGGTTAATTAAGTATTTTGTAACAAGGGCCATAAAAGGGGGGGTTTGTAAAACTACTGGACTGCAATTAAGTATGGGATCCTGGCGTGGGGTGGGGCCTCTTCCTCAGTGCTGGCTGGGGCCATTGGCCGTAACCCAAAGATCAATAATCAAAACAATTTTAGACAAAGATGAATTTATTATTTTTTGAATTTCTAGTCTTGAATATTAGACAACTTTATTTGAAAACGTTGATAATTGACATTAGAGAAAATTAATATCATATTTTTAAAGCAACTAAACACCGGTATGAAGCTAGAAACTAATCAAATCCGTTCAAACAATTTTCCTAGGCTAACCTTGAGGTCAAATTTATTTAATTCTTCCTACTTAGCACATACAGAAATTTACCCTTCGAAATTACTTCTTCTGATGAGGTCAGTCTCTCTATTTACAAGCGGAGGGTTGAGGACTGGCTACTTCGGATTGGCCCTGCTGGAGCTGAGATGCTCTTTCTTTCCCCTTATAATGTCTTACTTCAAAATTCATTTCATGTTCAATTAAATTTAATTTGGAACTGGTAATTGTAACTTCAAGTGTGTTCTGATAATTAATGCTTTTGTTCTGACGATTTATACTTTTATTCTGTTTATAATCTGTTTTATTTCTCTTGTATTCCTTCTATTAATTTTATATAGTACTGTATATCACAATTAGTTTATTTTCTTTGAGTGTTGCCACTGATTTGTGGGACTCTATTAATTATTACATATTAGATGTTAGACTCTTCCTCACACATAGGCTCAATAGTCTTGTGAGGAAAAGCGTTTGGTGGGTTGGCATGGCTGGCTGATTATATAATAATAGATAAATTATTGTGAAACATATTCAGTGGATTAAACTGTGATGTAATGTTTAGCAAATGTGTCCTTTAAGTTGAATGATTCAGATTTTGAAGGATATCTAATAGAACTGCTGGTTCTTAATTACCTTACCTTAGCTCCTTGGCCATTCAAACCTAAGAAGTTGTCGCCACTGCTGCCGGTCTGCCGCTGAGTCCAAGGAAGCACCCATTCATTGCAGAATCTTCTGCTCTTCACTATTGCCCCTATTTCCGGATTTTTGAAAATTCGCAGAGCTCACAGTTTTTTCTTGTCCTGCAGATACCATCTTCATTTATAGGGCCAAAAACCTAAAAATCTAAAAATTTTGTTTTCGAAAACCATAAGTTTATTTTAATTTTTCTTTGTGTGTGTTCACGTTTCAAAGCCAGCTGTAAAGCGTCAAAAAGTAGCCTGGATCTTAACCCTTCGCGAGCTGGCCTTAATATTCTCATCTACGTAATTATTTTAGTATAGCGAAAAACAATTTTTATTTTAGTTTTACATAAATAATGTTCAGAATTGGTGTAGTTGCACTATAAATCCCCACCTTTTTGTTAAAATATTTTTTTATTAAAAAAGTTTAGTTAATTTTTTTTATTTTGCGCGGGTGGAAGGGATTTAGTGCACCCCTCTGATGTGTGGGCGGAGCTACGTCTAAATGGGATCAGACCAAGAGACAAACGACAAAGAATGGAAATGGCAGATATATCCGAGTGCTGCTTTTATAGCTCAAACAGATAGGTCGATCCGTTTGCCGCTCTTGGTGAAAATAACATGCACGGATATATCTGTAAAACGCTCACGAAGAGTTAATATGGTCGTAAAAAATGTAAAAAATATTTTTAGAAAAAGTCTCTATAATCAACTTCAACCATTAGTTGGAAGTGGAAAAACATTAAAATTTCAAAATCTTTTTCTGACCCCAACCAAAATGTTTTTCGCCTAGTAGGTGCAGCCTTGCTTAGTGGCGCAGCTCGGTAAAGGTTAAATGCTTACTTAGTTATTGGATAATGTAAATATGTTTTTACATGCTGATGCATTTGTTATTTCCCGATATACATATGCATGACCATACCTTCTTGTATTCTAAGTACTAAGAATTTGATGTTTAAATATCCTACTGTTAACATATAAATGATAACTTCCACAGGTTCCATTGGATTTTTCGCTTGCTTCTGGTTCGTACGCAAGATCTACAGTGTAGTGAAGGTAGACTGAAGGGCTACCAAAGTGCCTAACTTAGAGACTATTTTACTACCCTTCTCAAAATACGTGTACATATTGATGTAAAGAGGCAATAGCAGGAGTTTTATATAATATTTCTGTAAATATAATTCATATGACCAGTGATTTTCTTCACATATGGTCATTCTAGGGGCAGAAATTCAGGTACACAAATATATGTATATATACATATGCTATAATAGTTATACTGAAGTAAAAAATCAGTGTTTGCAAAATTTAAAAGTAGTTTTCAATTTTTTACATATCAAATGATAGACAAAATAATTATTAATTGTCATAATGCAGTTTTGGTAGTCTTCTGAAAACATGTATAGTTAAAGATAAATAGTTTTGAAAAAATAAATTTGAAAAAATAATAGAAAATGCATAGTAAAGATTTTTGTAGTTATAATTTTTTTAAAGAAGTTTACATTGCAGTATTGAAATTTTGTGAACATTTATTTATAAATGTTTATACTTATTATAAACAAATTTTCCTTTATTAAAAATAAACGTAGGTTTAGTTTTTAAAATTTATAAAAAAAGTATGTAATATAATATTTCAATATATTATAAATTTTTTTACAAAATCACCCTCTGAAAGTAATTTTAGCTTCTTGGATTCTATAATCGAATACTGTTACATTCATGTGTTATTTTTGTATGCAGCATTTTTAGTTTTTCTTCAGGTTATAATTATTATTGCTACTGAATGTAAATGAAAACTAAATCATTATATTTATGAATAATTGGTTAAATAAACTTTGCAAAACAAACCAGATATTTCATATGTACACAGGATTGACTGTTGATTGATTTAAAATTGAATTCATGAAATATTAAAATTTAAAAGTATAGATTAATAACAAATCTAAATATTTTAAAATTAGAAGATTTAAAAAGTATACCCCTTAACCTTTTTGGTTAAATATATGAAAATTTTGTAATATTGTTATTATTTTCTAAAATAAATTTGAAAATTCTTGGTGTTTGCATAGTCATGACTCCAACAATAAGGCCAGAATATTATTCCACCTCACCGTAGGTAACTTTCTTCATGGCCAGCAAAACACTCTGAACAAAACTAACTGTGTTTGAGACTAACTAAAATATTAACATTTATAAGAAATATATTGGCTGCTGTAGGATCTGTTTAAAATAATGTTGCAATAATGATTTACTGTACACCACTTTTTGATAGGTTTTTTTATTCTTGCAAGGCTTTTCAACATAAGTTTATTTAACACCCATATCTAATTTATCATTGCATATTGATGGTTTTAAGTTTTGTGATTTATTTAGCATACATGTGATAACTACCACATAGCTGTTTAACTGATTTTGTAAAGTCTAAACAAAATATACTTTTTACAGGTAAAGAATTGTATTTTTCTTGGACCTCATAGATTGTTTCTTTCCCAACACCTTTATTTCAGGGACCATCTTTGTCATCAGTCCACAGTTTTTTGACGATATATGGAATTTTATGTTATACCAAAAAATGTATCAGTCCCATTGATCATCAAAAAGCAAAATTGTAGATTTATACTGCAATCAATTGACGAATATTATAAAATGACGATCTCCCTGAGTAATCCCCTGAGCCAAGAAGAATGATTACAATGATAAATGTTCATCACAATAAACAAAACTTTGCCAATTTGAATTTGCCAAATTTGCTTTCTAGGTCTTACCTTCATTGCATCGTTTAATCTTAGAGTGAGCGATTTTCAAATTGTTTCAAAACAAAACCCCACTTTCCTGTCCTGTACAATAATTTCTATTACTCACTAGGGAAGACAATAAGGGATAAATGTTATATTTGGCAAAGTAGTTTTGTACTTTTTTGATGTCTGAGAATAATACTTATATTCCTCAGTATATTTTTGTGATTGTTTTGTTTTATTCCATTTTAGACCCGATTCTCATGAATCATGATCATCCAGGTAAAATTGAGACTAAGCATATGTTGTCCAGAAGGACTTCGGATAATCTGTTAAAAAAACTATTTTTTAAGGTAAATAGACCTCAACCTAATGCCAGACAACTAACTATAGACATATCATACAGTATTGACATTGAAAAATTTAATATAACACAAAACTTATGATTGATTTCAGTTATGATAGGTTTCAAGATGCTTAAAATGAAATGTGACTAGCTCCCAACATCACAGTACAGCAACAGTATTTTGACATGGATATGGTTTTCTATAGTTTTTATTTCAACCCTCAGATTTTTCTGTATTATTTTAATCCTGAATGCAATCACATACGATAGGCTACTGCTACACCCTTATGGTTAGAGATTATTTGCCACCTTCGTTTAATTTTGCAAAAATAACTGAATCATTTAAAGTGTAATTCTTGTGATCTGGGTTTATTTTTGTTGTAAGAATAAACTAGTTAACCATAAGTTCCAAGTAAATTATACTTAAATACTGAAGCCCTAATAAACCGACAATCACCGATTGTAAATCACCATCTTGGCCTTGTTAAATTTATGACATGTTGAGGACCTGATACTAAATGTAAACAAAAGTGTGAACCCATGGAGTCCCACACGTGCATGAATACAAACAAGATACACTGTGTATTTCACAGCTGCCAACGATGCAATTGTTATTGGTTCAGTCCCAAAGGGTGAGTTGTTCGGAAAATTATAGATCAAGTTATATCTATACATTGATTTGTTTTCAACAAATTTACCCTTTCGGTATCTTTTGACAGTAAAATTTTTTCAATAAAATACTTTTTTTACTTGTTAATTGATAGTAGTTCCTCAATTGAAGGGACTAGTTTTGTAATAATCTTCCTAATAGTTTGGTGCTATTCACTGAATAAAATTAAGAAGATAGTAGTCTTAGAAGAATAATACTTATATTCCTCAGTATATTGTTGTGATTGTTTTATTCCATTTTAGACCCGATTCTCATGAATCATGATTATCCAGGTAAAATTGAGACTGAGCATATGTTGTCCAGAAGGACTTCGGACAAGCTTTGAGATAGAAAACTTTGAATGAAAGGGTTAATTATTTTAATTTAAGATGAAAAATAAAAACTATTTACTTTTAACAAGTCATTCAAATTTAGTTTTAGAATATTTGAAATCAGAATGAGTATAATGTTAGCAGGAGTTACATTTTTGTGTATTGTCCATTATTAAACTGTTGAACGCATAGCCTATTTATTCACGTGTATAGTAATCACGTGCCAAATACATTGGCTTTCAATTGCAGTAGACCAGCTACAATCCATTGTGTGTTACAATATGAGTGTCAAGTTTGCATTTTCAATTAAAGAAAGACAAGTAAAGAAATTAGGTTTGATTTGAAAACTTAGTATTACAGGTTTTTACAATAGTTATCGTACTTAAAACTTTAGAGTGATCAAAGAATAGGCAAAAATTTAAATAAATATTATAACATACGATATTGAAAAGTGAATTCTGAAGAAATTCGTTACTCTCTACTCGGAAATTTTGCGATACCTATATTCAAAAATTTTTGGGAAACATTTATAGTGATGACAGACACAAAACATCTGCTATTCAAGCATGTTTCCTCTTATAACAAACAAGTGTCCAAAAATGCCTGAATTCTGCTGCTCAAATAGTCTTGGCTTCATGTATTTTTTTCATTTAAACTATTAACATTTCACTTACAGATATAAATTTAGCAAACCTGAAACCATAGACTAACCAAAATACAAGTAATCAGCCCATAACCATTGTAAGGACTGAGAACTTCAACTCTACTGGTATCACAAAGTATCACATCTTAATATAATCTATCTCTGTGAAGTGTACCTTTAACCTATATGGTGTTTGGGTAGCAACTATACAATGTGAATGTGATAGACAGTTTGAGGTACATTTTACATCCACACTGCCCAAGTTTTCATTCCTTCCATTCACTAACTTATCTTCTCAATATTTTATTCTACTTATTTGTATTTTATTTTAGAATTTTTAACAGATAGAACATTATGTGAACCCAAGTTTTTACTTTCTCTTCTTATACATAGTATATGGAGAAAGTATTGTTTTCGTCAAAGTTTTAGAATTTGAGTTGGGAGTGGATATCCGTTTTGGGGTCCCCTGAATCCAAAAAAGAGGGGTTTCGACGTGATGTCTGTCCGGCCGTGTGTCTGTCTGTCTGTGTGTGTGTGTATGTGTCTGGATGTATACAGAGCCACAGCCTACCCTGTTGGTCCGATTTAGAGGAAATTTGGCATGTATGTATACATTCACCGTATCTCCAGGTGTTTTTTTTTCTTTTTTTTTGAATTTTTTATGTTTAAGGGTAGTTCACCCCTGAAAATCCTTAAAAACGTGAAAAATCCAAATTTCTCAAAAACGGCTTTAACGATTGTGATTAAAATTTAATTGTTTGATCAAGTTTCAAACTTTGAAGAGCATGATAGTTTTATTACAGAATGTCGTTTTTAAATTTACTTAAGGGAGAAAGTATGCATCAGTCCACTAATACCGTTTATTACATTTAGTTTTAGTTTCTCATTGTGACTAACAAGACTTGGATTATGGACACATTAGATTCTCCCATGTGTAAACTATTTCCAGCATTGGTTTATTCTATGTCAGTAACTGTTTTTTTTCTGGAAAGAGGTCAATTTGGAGGCCAAAATGGGTAATTTGTCTCAATGAAAAGGACAACTTGTGCATTAGCTTAATAGTAAAAGGGGTTTGCAATCTTTTTAATCCTAATATATATGAGGGCAACAAGTTTTAAAGTTTACTTTCCTTACAAACAAAGGAAATGGGGGTTTTCTTCAAATTAGTGTCCATAAAATTCTTTTATAGTAAAATGTAAGCATCATGGGAAATTAAAGCATTAGATGCTCTCGGCTTTATTAAAAAAACGTTATCAGTGGACTGACACATACTTTCTCCCTTTATAGTAAGTAAATTTAAAAAAGACAATCTGTAATAAGACTATCATGTTCTTCAAAGTATATCTAAATATAAAACAATTTATTATTTCAAAAATAATCATCCCATTTCTGAAAATAAAAACAAGAGAGACAAATTTAAATTAATTGTTCAAATTGTATAGGGGAAACCCCCCCCAGAAATACCAAGCTGTTTTGAGTTAGTTTTGTTGGGTGATGTGACCTTAAACTTCATACCAAGTTTCATGGAAAATGGTTGGAAAATAAGGAAGAAATTGATTTTTAATATTCTCCATAAGAATAACATTGGGCGCTTTCAGACATCGTACTGTGTTTATCATGGACAGTAAATTTAACTTTTCTCTGGAACCGTTAATCGTAGACAAATAATTCAAAATACTAACTTGTTTAGTTTTTTAAGCTGGTTTTAATGGCGACAGTCAAGTTATACTTTACTTTTAGTGTTATCACTGAAAATTTTATTTTTTTGACATTTAAAAGCCCACAACTTTTGAACCGTCTTTTTTACAGACATGCAGGTGGTATCAAATTATTCAGTACTCTGTGCACTATAAACTATCAAATTTTCATTTAAATCATTAGCCGTTTTTGAGAAATTGGGATTTTTAACGTTTTTTAAGGGTTTTTAGGGGTGAACTACCCTTAAAAATCAAAAATTAAAAAAAAGTGGAGATACCGTGAATATACATATACATGCCAAATTTCATCTAAATCGGACCAACGGGGTAGGCTGTGGTTCTGTACACATCCAGACACACATGAAGTCATCAAGACAGACATCATGTGGAAACCTACTTTTTTGGATTCAGGGGACCCCAAAACGTATTTAAATATATACACTCTCCAGTCAAATTCGAAAATTTTGACGAAAACAGTACTTTCTCCGTATACAAGGGAAGCCTCATATTCAGATCCATAAAAAATTCAATTAAAATAGTTTTCCAATTGGTAGTGGAAATAGACATGAAATATAGAATGAAATAACTTATTTTCAGTGTAGGTGCGATTTCAAACATTTAAAAAGTCTTTAAGGGCTTAAGACATTTGAACACCATTTTAAACTGGAATGAGTGCTTTTCTAGTCTTGATACTATGAACCAATAAACATATAAATCAAGTTGTTTAGAATCTACCTCATTATTGTTATCATAAACCTTTCGGAAACAATAAAATGAACTAATTTAGTTCATACCGGTATACATTAAACTCAAACCCTCATTTATTCTCCACTCAATCATGGATTAATTATTTTAAATTCAAGCTGATGGATAGTAATTAATATGGTAAGTACTTAACTATAGTCTATTAGGACCTTAACATAACAAATCTCTAAATTAAGAAAATAAGTAGAAAAATTACTGTTTTTATTCAATCAAAACCAAAATATTTGTTAAAATTCATGAATAGTGAGTGAGATTAAAACTATGTATCCTTATAACTTCATAGACATGTTGTATTAGAATATTTATTAACATTTTATGTGTTGTTTTAACAGCTACATTTATTACTTTGCATTACATATTAAAATATGTTACGATCTACAAAGGATGTTAAAGATCTTGTATTCTTAGCATAAAGTGACATCTTCAACAGCAGATGTAGAAAAATATAGGTCATTCTTATCAAGTCTTGTTACTGTAATGGGGCATGTTTTTCCTCAGAGAAGTCCGATTAATGATACCTCGTTTTCATCAAAACTATCAGAAATATATTACAAGAAAGTGTTTACCAACAGTATATTAAGATTGTTGTTATACTGAATTGCTTATATAAGTCACCCCTTCTCATAAATATTTTAAAATTAAATAACATTAAATTGAAATTCAAGTATAATTAAAATAATATTAAATCATAATATACATTTTTATATCTATATGCTATTTTATTTTAGTAATTTACTTGAGTTCAGTAAGAAAAAATAATTTTTAATTTTAATTTTTTTTTAATTTTAAAAACAAGTACTGTATTAAAAAATATTTTTGCCCAAATTAAAATTACCATCATATTGTTGTCATTCAAAATATTTACCACAAGAAAGTGGTCATGAACCAACCCAGTATCCAATTAATTTACCAAACCTGTACTGGTCAGCATGTCAGTCATCAGGTATATTTTATGAGCAATAAAAATATATGAAAGCCTCAGAAGCTAATATTCATGTTGATATGAATATATTTCGCAGAAGTTTATGGTTTACACATAAAACCAGTATAAGAATATGGCTAATATTCCTATAAAGTTTTGGACATGTGTCCAAAACTTTATAGGAATAATTAAAATACATTAACCTAAAAATCAGTTCACAAATATTTTAACTTTAATAGTTAAGTGACATTGAATGGGGAAATGAGGTATGTTCTGACACAGCTTTTGGAATAGCTAATGTATCAGGTATTCCACGAAGAGGTCCCTATTTTAAAGTTGGTGTGATAGACGTGTGGATCGTGTTACGGACCCAACAGTCCTAACATACACATGTGCAAAATAAATACCCCCAAGTATCAGTTAATTCTGACACATTAGGACAAAACGGCGGGATATTAAAGAAATAGTACCTTTTTGTTAAAATAGTTTTATTTGCTTAAGTGTTACAACATAATTACTGAATATTAAGGATGTTACTAAGAAATAACCAACGTTGGGGAATTAAAGATATTATAAGTAACTCATAAATACATATAATAAATCTATTTGATCCTTATTCAAAATGATGTCCATTGATTGCAATGCACTGATAGCAACGAAATATAAAAGTCATACGCTTTGAACAACTCTCGAGGTATCAACAAAAGTTACTATTGAATCATCCTCATTAGTTCATCATCTGTTGCTACCTACTCACTTTCTTCCCGGTGGCTAGCCCAATAAGAAAAAATACCCCCTCATGAACCTGACCTAAAACCTAAAAACTGAAAAAGAAACCTGGCTGAGAAAACCTAAAACTAAAAATTCGCTAAAAAAGGTGGATGCTACCTGCTCACTTTCCATCCGGTTGCTAGCACAATAAGATAAGGAAAGGTGGATATGCTACCTAATCACTTTCCTTCCGGTGGCTAGCACAATAAGATAAGGAAAGGTGGATTTTACCTGCTCATTCCTTCCGGTGGCTAGCACAATAAGATAAGGAAAGGTGGATATGCTACCTAATCACTTTCCTTCTGGTGGTTAGCACAATAAAATTAGGAATGGTGGATATGCTACTACTAACTTTCCTTCCGTTGGCTAGCACAATAAAATAAGAAAAGGTGGATATGCTACCTAATCACTTTCCTTCCGGTGGTTAGCACAATAAGATTAGGAATAGTGGATACTACCTACTAACTTTCCTTCCGTTGGCTAGCACAATAAAATAAGAAAAGGTGGATATGCTACCTAATCACTTTCCTTCCGGTGGCTAGCACAATAAGATAAGGAAAGGTGGATATGCTACCTAATCACTTTCCTTCCGGTGGTTAGCACAATAAGATTAGGAATGGTGGATACTACCTACTAACTTTCCTTCCGTTGGCTAGCACAATAAAATAAGAAAAGGTGGATATGCTACCTAATCACTTTCCTTCCAGTGGCTAGCACAATAAGATAAGGAAAGGTGGATTTTACCTGCTCATTCCTTCCGGTGGCCGGTACGGTTCAACGAACCCATTTTGCGAATCAAAACTAAATAATTTTTTTTTACCTTATTTAGTTATAGTTTTTTAGTTATGATGAAAACAGTAAATTAAAACACTAGTTTCGGAAAATCACTAAAAAAGTTCTACTTCACAAAATGAAACACACAAAACAATTTAAAACTAGGATGTCACTGTTTACGTTTTTGTCTGTAACTGTGCCAAAAATTAAGATATTTAACTCAATCTTGTACCAAAATGTTCACAAAGCTTAAGGCTATAAAAAAAAATTTTTAATGTGATTTTTTTTATATTTAGGTGATCCGGCCCCCTTACGATAAGGAAAGGTGGGTGCTACCTGCCTTTCTTTAAGTGGTTACTGAATAAGCCTATTTTGACGTTAAAATATCCCCTAATATACAAACAACAACAAAAACTACATATGAACAATGACAGAAGACTTCAGTTGGTAAAAATAATAGCAGTAACTAAGTAACCTGCAGCCCACTAGTGTAATAGTTTTACGCTTAAGTTCTTAAAAGCATTATCGAGTTTTAGTGGAGCGTTTCGTTGGGTTTGGGTTTTTGTGCGTCAGTGTAATGTAAGCCTACTATAAAATTATACTACAAAACTTCTTTATAAATCACCATTCTCTAATTTGTTCTGGTCTTTTATTAGCGAATTCCCCATAGAGAAGGAGCTATTATATGTGTGTGTGTGTGTGTGTATCTGTATATATATATATATATACATTTATGTGTCTGTGAACATGATAACTCTAGTAAAGATGGTCTAATTGAGACCAATTTTGGTAGAGATGTGTATTTCTACATTTACTCAGACGAGTTTGTAATCCAGATATATCGGTACCCAGAACGGGCTAGTTTGTGAAGTTTTGTATGCAACAATTGGGGTTTTTGCATTAGCATTAGTCAAAAAAACTACACAATTTAGTTCTTTAAAGTTTCGGTCTATCTCCAACAGTTGCCGAGATATTAAAAAATCTAAACATAGTATGTTGTATTTTGGGACTCTAATGATAATCCTAGAGAGGATAAATAAAAATTAATATGCCACTTAGCAATCAATATTTTTTTATTAAACTTTGTATTTACCTTCATCTGGTTGAGATCTATCCATTTATGCTTAAAAATTATATTTTATGTGTTTCAAATGGCAGCTAACCTGCATACTCTTTTTCCATGTTAATCATAGGCAATCTCATTTGTTTATGGAAAGTTGTTTATAGAGCTTGGTATAAATGTTCAAAATAAAAATTGTTTATGCAAGAAATGCCTGCTTTTAGTGTTACTCACATCAACAAACCTGCATACTTTTTTCCCTGTTAATCTTACAGAGAATAGACAAATAACTCACATATTTATCGACAGATATTGATCAAACTTGTCATATATTATTATATTATTGAGTTTGGAATTCGCTGAGTACGCAGGTCTTCTGCAACGGGGGTATTATATTATTTTACTGTCTCCCCCCAAAGGATAAAGTAAACCCCTTCTAAAACCCCTCAAAAATATTAAAAATTAAAAAATCTTAAAAATCGCTTTAACGATTGTGATCAAATTTTATGCTTTATATCGCAGGGTCCAGTAATATTACATCACCTGCATGTCTGCATAAATGATGGTTGAAATATTATGTTATTATACTCCACTCTTTATATTAATAAACCATTGACCATGCAATCTTTTATTCTATATATCCAAGAATATATAGAATAATACAATGAATATACAATGGAGCAGGTCTAAAGGCTGGGCAAAATCCAGTTTTCCTCCTACAGCCCCAATTGTCAATGTTATTGTAGAGGACTTTTTTGTAGCTGGGGTTATACAAAACAGCCAACAAAAAACCTTCTAGAACATTCGATTAAACATCTATTTATTAAGATGCATAAACATTTTCTATTTAACCTTTCAGACCTTTCAGATCTCAATGTAAAACCCCCGGAAAAATTATAACTCAGATTTAGAATAGGGCTGTAGTCTTGAGTTCAGGTGTACATCCTAATATCCAATTTTTCTATTATGAAAAATATACTTGAGTGCCACATGATGGCTTTAAGTGCAAGTACAAGAGATCCAGTGCAGCCATTTTTACAAAAATGAAACAATCAGTGGTTGTTACTTAAGGGAACTCGTAAAAAATAATGAAACGGCGGGATCGAACAAAACTGTTGTTTTCACGAACGAGAACATTTGAGGGTGAAAGGGGGGAATGGAACCCATAAGTTTACATAAAGAGGAAACACAGAGTAAAGGAAAAGGAAAGGAATTTTAATTATGAATTTAAATTAATAACGTGGTCCCGGGCTTAAGTCTTACCATGAGACCTACGGTAATAGTTTCTTTCCTATGGGAAATTCGCTAAAAGTCTGACATCTTTATTGATAGAAAGAAAAAATGTTGTTCTATCAGATCCAGCGATCCTTCAATTCCAGAGTGTCAATAAGAGTCAAATAACTGTTTCCTGAATTTTTGTGAGATAAATGGCCTCGGTTTATAGCATTAATGTCACAATGAAGGTCCATCCATTAGATAAATACTTTGGAATTCTGATGAAGTTGTAATCAGAGTTTGTTTTGGATTGTGTTTTATTTTTTCAGTTCAATATTTTGAGATAACACATCAGCAATTGCTTCAAATGACAAATTTGAAGGTAAATCAGTTTAATGTATTCTATGATATGAAAGCGGTTGGGAACTATAGAAGAAATAATAAAAAATATTCTCCATAAAAATATCATTAGGTGCCCTCAGACAACGAACAGCGTTAATCATGGACCCTGCTTAAATTTAACTTTTTTCTTGAACCGTTAGTTGTAGACAACTAATTCAAAATATTACTTAGTTTTTATGAAGCTGGTTTAAATGGTGATAGTCAAATTATACTGACTTTTATTTTGCAGATTTTTTCTTTCTTTTAAAATCCAAAAACTTGAAAACCTGTGTGTTTTGAGACATGCAAGTGGTATAATTTTGTTTATCTCACAAAATCATAAATCATAATTTCTATCAAAATTGTTAGAGCCGTTTTGAGATATTTTCATTATATGTGTTTTTGAGGGTTTGTAGGGGTAAAATACCCTTGAAAATAAAAATTCAAACAAATAAAAAGTGCCCGAAATACCCCTACATAACAAATTTCATGAAAATCTGACCAATAGTCTTATCTCAAGGCTTCTGCACACCCCCTCCCTCACACATAAACACAGAGATACATCACTCTAAAAACAACTTTTTTCGATTCAGGAGGTACTAAAATGGTTATATCCATCAGAAACTCAAATTCGAAAATTCTGACGGAAACAATAATTTCTCCTTATACTATCATATAGGAGAAAGTATTGATATTTATTTTTATTGTACACTGCAGGTACTAAATAAAAATATTAGTTCCATATATAATTAATTAATAGTATAACATCCAATGATGTGTAAAAAGCTACCTATTGGGAATTAGGCTTTACAAAATTTTTATTCACGAAAACCCCAAAAACAACAATATAAAAGTGTATCTTATCTTACAATAGTTATTTTTCAGCATATACATTTTTTCCAATCCAATACCTGAGCTACCTGATACAGGGTGATTGAAAGTTGGTGAGACCCAGGTCAACAAGGGGCTGTCCACAGGGAGGCGTTCTCTCACCCCTTTTATGGAACCTAGTGGTAGACAGCCTTATCAGAAGGCTTAATGACAGTGGTGTTTTTGCTCAAGGATATGCTGACAATATTGATATCCTTCTGATAGGTAAGTTTAATAGTACAGTCACTGACCTCATGAACTCTGCACTAAGGCTTGTGGATGATTGGTGCAATGAGGTCGGTCTATCTGTGAAGTGTTTGCTGTACCATTTACCAAGAGGAAAAAGCTGACCGGGGTTGGTCCGCTAAAATTACAAGGGAGTTTGATCAACCTGCAAGACCAGAGAAAGTATCTTCATCTCCAGATGAAGTATCTTGGGATCATTCTGGATCGGACACTTTGCTGGGAATCTCACTTACAACGGGTTATTGACCGGGGTAAGTGGTCTCTGTTTGCATGCAGGTGTATGGTCGGCGCAGCATGGGGACTCCAAGATGGACTCAGGTGTTGCTGTGAAGAGGCTGGCAGCCGTTCAGCGCCTGGCATGTCTCCTGATCACAGGGGCGATCAGCAGCACTTCTGGGCCACTCTTGACTGTTTGCTTGATCTTTTGCCCATAGACATTCACGTCAGGATGACTGCCAGAATGGGTGCACACCGCCTCTGTGGAGAGGGCCTCTGGAATAGGCCAGGTGAATTACGTGGTCACACCAAAATGTCAGGGATATGTCAGAGCGATCATTTTAGGTATGCCCTCTGATTATCTTCCGAGAACTTTCTCTTTTGGCAGGTCTATCCGAGTTCTTTTTCGGCAACGGGACGAATGGAAGGATGGAGCCTGCCCACTACCACGCTGTGATCGGGAGTGGTACACTGATGGGTCCAAGAGCAGTCGGGGCACAGGAGCAAGCATCTTCGGGGTGCAGGACAACATACGGTCAGGTATTTCCATGGGGACTTTCCCCACTGTTTTCCAGGCCGAGATCACTGCTGTTATGGAATGTGCCAGAGACATTTTGATGCTGGGTCATAGGGCCTTTCTATCAATATTTTCTCTGACAGTCAGGCGGCTCTTAGAGCTTTGGACTCGGTAGAGTTCAACTCTAGGGTTGTGTGGGACTGTTTTACGCTTGTGTCCTGTGTAGGCAGACACAATGAAGTCACCCTTTGTTGGGTTCCAGGGCACTCTGGGGTGAATGGTAACGAAGTGGCAGACGGGCTGGCCAATAGGGCTACATCATCCCCCTTTGTGGTCCTCAACCCTTCTGTGGTGTTTTCCGCACTGCGGCTTTTCAGACGGCTTATCAATTCCTGGGCTAGGGATTGTCATAAGAAAAGATGGGCTGAACTTTCCCTGCATAGAGTAAGTAAGCTTAATGTTTGTTCTCCATCTCGTCAGGTTGCAAAGAGGTACCTGAAACTTAGCAGGAAGGATGCCAAACTTGTTACAGGTATCGTCACTTGTCACGGTAATCTGAGGAAGCACCAACTATGCATGGGGGTCTTCAACGGCAACCCTCTGTGTAGGAAATGTCATCTGCAGGAGGAAACTGCAGATCATCTACTCTTTGATTGTATAGAGCTGGCAGAGGTAAGGTCCTCCACTCTGGGCAATTTGGTAAGGGGTAGTTTTCTGCCTCCTGACGAGCTTGTCGACAGGCTGCTGCAGTTTTCTAGGTATCTTCATCTAGAAGATTCCTGATTCTCCAGGAATGAGAATTTTAGGGGTGCGCAAAAAGCCGCTACGGCTGAAGCGCCTTGGGTAAATCCGCCCCTTCGAATGAATGAATGAGTTGGTGAGACAAAATTTTTTCAGGTAAACAATGCAATAAGTGGAGTTCAAATCCACAATAATTATTTTTGTTTTATTCCACGTGAATTTTACCTATGAATTGTTTTTTTCAGAAAAAACTAAAATAGTTAAGGAAAATGTTACATTTCTACCATTTTATTTTGTTTGATGGTCATTTCAATGATATTTTCAGAAATATGATAAAATTTTCATCTAGTTCAGGTTGTTTAATATCAATAGTAGCTATTTTGTAGCAATAGTAGTGGTTTAATTACACAAACATATGTCTTTAAGAAAATAAATTTCAAATTCTTTTTATCCAAAAGTGTCAAAAACGTTTTAAAACTTGCCCACTTTCTGAGCAATATTCAACAATATTTGTTAAAAGAATATATTGTAATTTCCTTAGGAAAATGTTTATGGAGGCTACAAGTAATAAAAAAACAGGGATTTAAAAACTCGTAGGAAATAAAGAGATCCCTCAATCATAATTACAAAGGGTAATACACCTTAGCTGATGCACAACAAAATTCATGTACCTTATGTGGCATAGATTTAAGGATAGTAGTTGCAACATATTAGTCCAGTTCCTATCATGGAGTTCAAATCGCAAGAGTATGCTGAAATGTATTTTATTTATGGTAGTTTTATGATTGGAATGCTCGAGCCTGGATAGGTTGCGAGGAATCGATATAAATGTTTATAATAGAAAAATAAAATTTGTATATATTTATATTTTTAATATAAGGGATGTCAAAATCGTTAAAAAGGTGAACAAATTTGTATCTTTAATTTGATATAAACATATTTTCCTTTGATAAAAGTTTGTGGAGATTATATTTATTTAAAGAAAAAAATTTTTGATAAAAACAGGCCTAATAAGCTAGTTAAAAAATTATTTTTCGTAAAGTTACCCTAAGAAAACCTTGAAAACCACTCAATACAATATTGTACTGGTAAAAAACACAAATAAAACTATACGAGTATTTAATAATTTATTATTTAGTCTCCTTTTCTAAAGCAGGACCTCCCACGATGGCTCATGCTGTTACATTAAATGTTACATTAAAACTTAACATGAAAACTCACGTTTTAGAGTTATATTGGATAGGACATGTTTATAGATTAGAGTCCATATGTTTAGGGTTCAGCTGTACAACATATAGATCATTAGCCAAAACCCTTCCGTAATCTGTGAAGTACAACGTTCTGGATCGAATATACTCTGTGCTGTATCCTGTTTCTTGTGGCACTTCAGCTTTCTGGGGCAGTCGTTACTTAACTGTGACCTACATTTTTGCGGATTGTTGCTAACAAACTGTCTTTATGGACATATGATATGTATTTTTTCTCGACTTCACTTTTATCTATACATAGTCTTATTTTTCAATTAACAATTAATTTAACTTTGTCTCTCTTGTTTTTATTTTCAGAAATGGGATGATTATTTTTTAAACAATAAATAATGAAATGATATTTAGATGAACTTTGAAGAACATGATAGTTTTATTACAGAATGTCTTTTTCAAATTTACACAAGGGAGAAAGTATGTGTCAGTCCACTGTCACCGTTTATTTATACACATATTTGTAGCACCTTTCAGCTATAAACTGAGTGTACATGTTGGATAGTCACCTCTTTAGCAGTTGCTGTGTAGGAATGAAATTACTTGATGTAAAACAAAAAAAGTAATGTATTTATAAAATTGAGTACCTATACATAAAACATGAGGGGCTTAATAAGCACTTTTATTAAGTTCATGATAAAAAAATACAGGCGAGTAAAGAATGTAAGACAACAATACAAGTACAAGAAATAAAAACTATGTATTGCATTACATCACCCAAATCATTAACACTTACAACCTTCACGTAAAATAAAAAGATGTGTATTTACTTCCCTGTGGGAAAGATTATGGATATGTCTAGAGAGAATGTTTTCAGCCCATCTAAACAACTGTTCTTATGTTTCAAAATTTATTTTTTGACGAATTGCTAACACCCCAGAGCTAAGACATATCCATGTCAAAATGCAAACTACTCGTATATATAAATATTAAAACTCTATATTCTAAGAATATGTCTACCATAATTTATAATGAGCTAAGTATCTTTCGAGAAACTGGTTTTGAGTATTCAAATTCGTTTTAATTTTGCTGCCATAAATTGACACAGAAGCAAATACTTTCAGACATTTATATTTCGAGTATTTTTTCAGAAAAATCTATAGTGAATTTGAAAATTGAATATCTTTTACTTTTTTGGATCTCTTATAACGGTTTTGTATTTTGTGTATTATCAACGCCAATAATTTTTTAAACGAATTGATAGAGCACTGTCAAAACTGTTCTTGTTCGTACATAACCTCTCTTTAGATAGATTGAGCCACGACAAATGGCTGGGTGGCTGAGTGGTTATAGTGCATTCCTTCAAACCTGAAGGTCGCCGGATTGAATCCCGCAAGGGTCGAATCTGGACCCAGGAATCTGGATTAATTAATTATGCATTCTAACAACAGGTCGACGTTAGGTTACGTTAGTTACGTTAGGTACGTTAGTTACGTAGGGGTTTGGACCGTTCCCCATCAAAACGTTAAAAATGCCCGTTAAAAATGCGTTAAAGAGGCGTAAAGACACAAAAAACAAATGGTAGAGTCCGTGACAGAACAGCGATCCTTGTATTAGATACAGTAGTGGGTACGTTCACTACCACTGGGAATTGGCTAATCCACCATTATCGATTCTATGAGTAAAACGCATTATTCAAAAGGATCAATATTAACGATCATTAACTTTGAAAAAGCTTTTTTAATATAGATACTTACTAAGATCATGTTTCATTCGCCAGAGGTAGGCAGCTCGAGGGGGTGGAAAAGCCTGTGTCAAGGTTAGGAGTCAATTTCTGGGCCAAGGGAGCAAGCTGTCACCTGAGACAGCGGAGGGCTCCGGCTCCGGAGACAGGGACAGTTTAATATCGACTTACAACGCAAGCAAAACGAGATACCTCTCTTAGCTTATCCCTCTCGCTAGGAAGTAACTGTGCATTTAATGTTAATTCGTAATCAATAGTTATTCAACTTTTTAATAAAAAATTTTATATTAATAACCGCAACGTTGGGTTCCTATGTAATAAGTTTTACTGTCAGTGTTGATTCTGGTTTCAGGTATCTGGTTTCAGGTTAGTTAATGTACAGGAATAAAATTAATTAATTATTAAAATATCAAAGGACCGCGGGAATATGTTAAAATAACAACACGCATTGTGAAGTTACATAAAATATGAATTTATTTACCAGACGTAAACAAAAGTGGACAACAATAATTGACAGAGGTTTAAAATCATTTGGCTCTTAGCGACAGCGAAAGAGGGAAAAAATGTTATTATCAACATAACAAACAATTAATAACAATTTTGAAGGTTTTTTATCTTGTTTGCCACTTGGCAGACTCAGCTTTACGCTAAGTAGTCTCGAAGTACACTGTTTTTTAAAAACTATTTTCATCTAAATTTTGAAGGTTATTATTTACTGACAAAAGAAAAAGAATAATAAGAATACCCCCGTCGCAGCAGACCTGCGTACTCAGCAAATTTCCGAATCAATAACATGACAATAATAGTACAAGTATGTGATAAGATTGATCAATCAATATCTGTTGATAAATTAGAATATTGTCTCATTCTCTGGTACATTAACATGGGAAAGAGTATGCAGGTTTTCTGCTGTGAGAAACACATAAACTATGATTTTTTAGCATAAATGTATGGATCCCAATCACATGAACCTAAATAAAGTTTGATCCAAAACTATTGGTTAATAAGGGAAATATTAATTTTTCCTTATTCTCCATAAGATTAGCATTGGAGCTCCTAAATACAATGTACTGTGTTTAGATTTTTTTAATATCTCGGTAACCGTTGGAGATAGAGCAAAACTTATGGGAACTAAAATATGTAGTTTTTTTGAGCTGATTCTAATCCTTTGTTTGAAATTCATTATTGGTGATGGTGGATTGATGTTATTTAGATTTTTATTGCGGACATTTTCCATCAGGATTTTATGATTCTAATGGTGAAATATAAAATTTGAATATTTTAAAATTACACGGGAAAAATTCAAAAGCCCCTATTTAGGGTACAAAACTCCCCCCAAACTACCTGTTCCGATTGACCTATATGTCTGGATTACGAACTTGTCCGAGCAAATGTAGGAATACACGTTTCTACCAAATTTGGTCTCGATTAGACCATTTTTACGAGAGTTATCGTGTTCACAGACACACACACACACACACACACACACACACACACACACACACACACACACACATATATATATATATATATATATATAAATTTTAACGACTATTGTTTTTGGTCTCTGGGCACCTAAGAAGAAAAAATAACATGGTCCAGGGCTTAAGTCTCGCAATGAGACCTACGGTAATAGCTTCTTCCCTGTGGGAAATTCGCTAAAACCGTTTATTTCCTGTTGACAATCAAAGAATATTATAACACTTTTGAGCTCATAAGATGAAAAGTAGAGAAGATCATGTTAGATGGAGATCTTAAGAAACTGACCTACATAATCCTTTCTGATATTGACAAGCGGTGAAACTTAAATGGATGGGGGTGGGCGGGGTGGGTGAACGGGAACCATGTCCGCCCGTCCCAGTACTCTTCTTAACCGAAAAGATAATTTCACTTGAAACTTTCAAAACCAGGCCTGAAAGTAGAGCAAGGATTTTATCTGTGAACTTGTTTGTGAACTCATTTATTAACTTTAGTTTTAGGTTTAGTTTGGGTAAACACCGCTTAACGGTGGAGTCTCCACATAACCCTCGCAGGAGCGGGGGTACTCATAAAGAGTTACCACCTGCCAAAAAAAAAAAATTGTCTGTACAAGCCGCCCTTACTATAACGCTTGTTCACTACAAGTATGTCTTGCAATTTTACGGTTACATACATATACATACATATATATATATATATATATATATATATATATATATATATATATATATATATATATATTTGAGTTGGTAAATGAGGGCTACTATTAATATTAAATAATTATGCATAACTTAGCACCCTTTTTTTTTTGTTTGAGAAATTTTTTTATTTAAAAATTCACAACATGTTTCAGACTTAAGTCCATTATCAAGTCGTGTATTAATAAGAACATATATATATATATATATATATATAAATATATATATATATATTTATTTATTTGTTTATTTATTTATCTGTGAACACGACAACTCGCATAAAAATAGCCCGATCGAGGCCCAATTTGGTAGAGACGTATCTTCCTACATTTGCTCAGACGAGTTCGTAAACCGGACATAACGGGTAGGAACGGGTAGTTTCTGAACGGGGGGGTTATATAGAAAGTTGGTTTTTCACAAGTAATTGAAAGAATTTTTAAATTCCATATTTCATCATTAGAATCAACTTAAAAAACTACACAATTTAGTTCTTGAAAGTTTTGCTTTATCTCCAACGGTTACCAAGACATTAAAAAATCTAAACACAGAACGATGTATTTTGGGGCTCCAATATTTATCTTATGGAGGACTAGCCAAAGTACCCGTTCTTCGCACGGGGTTAAAAAGGCTGAAAGGTGTATGCTCTACTGATACATTTAAGTTATATTGTTAACTAGCCAAAGTACCCGTTCTTCGCACGGGCTAAAAAGGCTGAAAAGTGTAGGCTGTCAAATATTGGGAGAGGATAAGGATTAAAGTAATAGAGACAGTCGTCGGAAAAAACTTAAAATCTACCATTCCGCTATTTCAAATAATTCTCTAATTTCGATCCAGCAGTTTATCTGAAAAATCAACTTTATTTCTTCTTCTTCCCAAACTGTCAAAATATAGTGCAAACGGATGTTGTCATTAGAAAATGTAAACATTGAAACCTAGGACGGCCACTGCAGATCTTTCTTCTTCTTCTCCTTCTTCTCGAACTGTCAAATTTTAGTATTCACAGCTGTTGACATTCAAGTAATTTTATGTTTTCATTCTCAAAAAATGTAAACATTGAAACTTAGGACGTTCACAGGGCGTAGCCTGAGAGGATTTTAAGGAAATGAGTATGCCTATGTGTTGCATGAGTTTAAGATCTACCTTTGCCTAAAATTTCAAACCGGTCGGTTCAGTATTTTTCGCATTCACTTGCCACAACAAACACACAAACCCACAAACAAACATACAGAAACCACCTCTTCTTTATAATATTATAGATTAACTCTTCATTGTTTACAAAATGACAAAACACGAGTGTCTACAACATTTCAAAGTAACATCTGTCAAATATTGGGAGAGGATAAGGATTAATGTAATAGAGACAGTCGTCGGAAAAAAACTTAAAATCTACCATTCAACTATTTCAAATAATTCACTAATTTCGATCCAGCAGTTTATCTGAAAAATCAACTTTATTTCTTCTTCTTCCCGAACTGTCAAAATATAGTGCAAACTGATGTTGTCATTAGAAAATGTAAACATTGAAACCTAGGACGGTCACGGCAGCTCTTTCTTCTTCTTCCCGAACTGTCAAATTTTAGTTTTTACAGCTGTTGACATTCAAGTAATTTTATGTTTTCACTCTTTGAAAATGTAAACATTTAAATTTAGGACGTTCATGTGGCGCAGCCCGAAGGGATTTTAAGGGAACTAATATGCGTATGTGTTGCATGAGTTTAATATATACCTTTCTGTAAAATTTCAAACCGGTCGGTTCAGTATTTTTCGCATTTACTTGCCACAACAAACCCACAAACAACCCCACAAACAAACACACAAACAAACAGACAGAAACCACCTCTTCTTTATAAAATTACTGGCCAAAGTACCCGTTCTTCGCTCGGGTTAAAAAGGCTGAAAGGAGTAGGTTCTACTGATACATTTAAGTTATTGTTAATTAATTCTTCATTGTTTACAAAATGACAAAACACGAGTGTCTACAACATTTCAAAGTAACATCTGTCAAATATTGGGAGAGGATAAGGATTAATGTAATAGAGAATGGTAATAGAATGGTAATAGAGAATAATTTTTTCCAATGTAATCGGAAAAAACTTAAAATCTACCATTCCACTATTTCAAATAATTCACTAATTTCAATCCAGTAGTTTATCTGAAAAATCAACTTTATTTCTTCTTCTTCCCGAACTGTCAAAATATAGTGCAAACGGATGTTGTCATTGGAAAATGTAAACATTGAAACCTAGGACGGTCACGGCAGCTCTTTCTTCTTCTTCTTCCCGAACTGTCAAATTTTAGTGTTCACAGCTGTTGACATTCAAATAATTTTATGTTTTCATTCTCTAAAAATGTAAACATTGAAACTTAGGACGTTCACAGGGCGTAGCCCGAGAGGATTTTAAGGAAATGAGCATGCCTATGTGTTGCATGAGTTTAAGATCTACCTTTGTGTGAAATTTCAAACTGTTTGGTTCAGTATTTTTTGCGTTACTACGTTTTTGCGTTGATTACTTGCCACAACAAATCCATAAACAAACAAACATACAGACACCACCTATTTTTTATAATATTATAGATAGATAAGTAAATTAAAATAAAAAATTTCATCAATATAAAAATTAATATTTCATCTATCAATATATTTGGATGAAACATGATATTTAGCTTCATGTAGTTGAGATCCATCTATTTATGCGTGAAAATCATGGTTTATGTGTTTATCATGACAGACAAACTGAATACTCTTTCCGATGTCAAACATATTACTTGGAGACCGAGCTTTGCTCGGATAGAATAAGACAGTTTAAATGGAATTATAATATAATACTAATAAATAATACAAATTAATTTAATAATTTTTGTTTTAATTTTGTTGGCGACAGAACATGATGTAGTTAGTTGCTTTCTCGAAATAAAAACAGAAATTATAGTTTTTTTATTAAACAATTAAAGCTAACATTTTTTGCTAACCTGCACATATTCTAAACAAAAATACATTCGCCAAGGTCGGGGATCGATCTCACTACCTTCCTGACGTGAGGCTGCCGCGTAGGCAATGAGATAAGGCGTAGATGTACTGTGACGTGGTAGAATGTTATTGTTGGAGCTATTATAATTATGTGTACGACTATTAATGAACTGTGGTCAACTGATTATGTTAGATATGGAATGAGGATTAAAAAGCAAAAGGGAAATTTAATTTACTCATATTGGTATGTTAAAGTGTTTTCAAGCAATACAATGAATAAGTTTTCCATCAAATCGCGATAGATTTTGAAACTACTTTAAAAAAAATACTTTTTGAACAGTTATTTAAGACAACAGTAGCACAGCGACAGATGACCGGTGGTAATAATAATAAAATAACAATAATATCTTTATTGCCATAAAAAATTAAAATACAAAATTGCATAGGAAACGTCAATAGTTTAAGATAGAAGCACATAAAAATAAAAATAAAAGATAAAGGTAACATTCAACTTATTCTTAACTGGGAAGTTAAATTTAGGGGCAAATGCCATTGTTTCTTATGGTTTTTTACCTGAAAAATTGATTAGAACAGGTCCCAGAACTGTAAGATGAGTAGTTTTTGAGTAATCCAGTGTAAAATGCAAAAACATTGAGTAAAAAAACACAATTTTTACATTTGGCCAGCAATCGCTTTGTTATTTTACCAATAAACTGATCAAATTTCAGAACAAAACTTGTAGAAAATTTAATTCTAAACAAAACGGTATGATTAAAGTATACAGAAAGTGAACAGATAATCGATTAAAGGAAGTTTTATTGAAAACTGTAATGTAAAGTTATGCAATAAAATTACAGTAAATGCTCAAAAATGTTGCCATTAACTTCAATGCATCTTTCTGCTCGTTTAAGAATTGCTCTTGTTGCTTTTCGTAGTTCTACGGGGCTCTCCTTTAACTGCACAAAGGCTTCATTAATTCGATCAAGTAACGCCTCACGGGAATTTACTTTGACCTCGTAAACATGATCTTTCATCCATCCCCATATGCAGAAGTCCAATGGCGTATGATCTGGTGACCTTGGTGGCCAGTGTATAGGACCACCACGACCGATCCATTTATTTGGGAACTGATGATTTAGATAGGTGGAAACATCATTTGAAAAATGTGGCGGTGCGCCATCATGCTGGAAGTACATCTTGCGTCGCGTTGCAAGAGGAACATCTTCCAGCAATGTCGGTAATTCTTCTTGAAGAAACTGTAAGTACGCCTGACCTGTTAAGCGCTCTTGAAAAATAAACGGTCCAATTAGCTTATCATCAATAACACCACACCATACATTAATGTTAAAACGGTATTGAAAGTTACGTTCAATTGTTGCATGAGGGTTCTCTTCTGCCCATGAATGTTGGTTTCGTAAATTGTTGATACCATCACGAGTGAACTGTGACTCATCGGTAAATAAAATGTACTTGAAGAGTTGACGATGATTGACTAACCAATTGCAGTACTCCAAGCGATGTTCATTGTCTCCTGGTTGTAAATGCTGTACTTTTTGTTTATGGTAGGGATAAAGGTTGTTCTTATTAAGTGTTCTCCAAACTTTACTTTGCGAAACCCTAAACCGCTTTGAAATACGTCTTGTACTAATACCTGGACTACGTTCAACAGCAGCAATAATGTTTTCTTCTACATTAACATCATGTTGGCGAGGGCGGTCAGACTGGATCTTTACGCTTGGAAGTGATCCTGTTTCCCGTAACGTACGAAATGTAGAAATAATGGTTCTAGCATTTGGAATTCTACGATAAGGGTAACGTTGTCTGTATTCTTCCACAGCGATTAGGGGTCGTCACCTTCCCCGGGAGGAGCTAGTGGGAAGACTACGGCAGTTTGTCAGGTTTTTAAACTTGGAAGGTCCGTGAAACATTAAATCAACAGGGGCGCACAAAAAGCCACATGGCTGACGTGCTATAGGAACTCTGTTCCGCCCCTTTGTGTAATGTAATGTAATGTAATATACATCTGATATCACGGGCGCCCGGCCAGAACGCACAATTTTTTTCCCGATATTGCGTCGCGGGTTACACAATACACCAATTTACTGGTACTTACTCCTCTTTAGTGAGAACTACGGCGGGATTACTGTTTGTAATAAAAACCTCAATAAACATAACATATAATTGATGGGAAATCTTCATATATAATCCAATCACACGTACAAACCATAATTTTGAACATAGGTCCACGGGTGCTGGGGGCTTGTCAGATTTTCTCACTTTCTCCCCTTATACATACGTTAGTATATGGAGAAAGTATTGTTGTAATAGCCCCGACAACGACCAAGTCCGCTGACAATGCCGAGCGGCAACGAGAGCTGCGTACATGCGCCACTTCCATACAGATAATATTTTAACATTTTAAGACAACATGAAAATTTTAAATATCTCCAAAAAGGGAGAAAAGATGAACGTTTTGGAAGAATTTGAAATATATTCATACTACAAACATGATCCAGAAAACATATTGAACATAATGCAATTAGATAAAATCAACCCCATTTTTGAAAAAATTGAAGAATTGAAGAAATTATAATATTAATATACATATATTTTCCATCACACTGCATGAAAAAATCACTTAAACCAAAAATTAAATTTATTATGTAATTATATTTAGAGGTTACATTTTTGTACACACTTGAAAATAGGATAATCCTGTAACATGTTGTGTTAAATAAAATGAAATAATGCAAGGGTACTATGGTATTCATTTACAAAATAATATATAATTTCAACACATATTTCAACCTCTTAGTATATAGCAATGTGCATAGCTATTGTTGTTCATTTATGATGTTATATCCTGAAAAATATAACGATAAAAGTAATTTAAGTAATTTTTTATTGTCAATGAAGCTAAGTTGAAAATTGCGTTTTTTGCTAACGCAATAAGTTACGTCATCCTCAGATAACCAATGCAAATATTCCATCCAGAACCTAAAAGATTGGTAGTATAACAAGACCTGTGTAAACCCCGAAACTCCTATGTTGAGTTGGTTAGGAAATGAGATTGGTGACAGTTTCACTAGGACACGCAATAGGTTATTACTGGGAGAGCAAACTTGGTTACACTTCTCGCCGGAGTACAGAGGGATATAGTTACTATGTTGAATGTTAACTACGTTGAACATGTTTAACAACTTATACAAGTATTAATATGACAACACGATGCTCTGATTTGCACGACTTTTTTTACTTTTTTCTGATCTTTGAGATAAAATTTCAAAATAGTTTAGAGATAACGCAACCCCTAACTGTAGTAGCTTTTTCTTGAGCAAAGCTCTAAGAATGTGAAGGTTCATTTTACGACCGGTTGCCTTTGTTCTTGAGTGTTTCTCCTTGTTGACTAATAAGCCGATGTTATTTATCAGTGATAATTTTTCAATCATACTAGTCTTCGAAGAAGCTTTATGTTCAAGCACTAATGGCGACTCCATGTAAAATATATTATATCAAATAAAATGTCAATTATTGTATTTCAATAATCAAAAAGGTGGGAGCAATAACGTGGCTTCTTCCCACAAACAATCTTCTCTTGGAAAGACATCGCGTGAATGAATTTTAGCTTGACATTTAAAAAGTGTTGGGATCTTATTTAAGATGCATAACATTTACGTATCACCGATAAAATTGATAAGAGCTGTGTCAAGCTGATTAATATTGAATATTGTAACCCGAGTGATTGAACTAAATAATTGCTGGAAAGTTTTTTTATATTGATGGCATGACTTGATAATTCAGACTCATTAATTAACGATGAAATATTTTTCCAAATAAGATTTACGTATAGTTTTTGTAATTAAAACGTATTTCATTTGCTGATTTTGTACAGTATTTGTGAATTAAAACCACAAGGCTGTGTTGTATTTACAGATACACTTGTGTTGATATGTTTAATTATAACGATAATTTTATGTGAAGGGTAAATGTGTAATGTAAACCCCTGAATACATTTTCCTGAAAACTTAACTAAAAAAATAGACAACAGACATGACTAAGAAAAATAATAAGAATAAAAATATTAAATACTTTTCTTACTTCTCAATTGATATTTTCAAAATATCAAATGTGCAAGTAAGGGTTACTGTGAAAATTAGCATTAAGTTAAAAATTTAAAGGAATTGATTAAAAAAACAACTACGGTCCGAGCTATAAACAGAGACGTTCATAAATTGTCACGACATTTGAACCACTGAAACAACAGAGGACACTTAGCAGTCACCATTCCGGCCTAGACAAGTTATTGCAACTATTCGTTATGAACTGTAACAGCTGATACAAGCATTCGCAATCTAACTGCACATAAAGCAATCAACACATAACGCAGATGCACATTATACATGAATGCATCTCGGATGTATTTCTGGGCGGGTCAACCACCGCCAGGTTCTTTTCCCGCAAAAACGAACGCTACGCTTCCGGATGTTGTTGGTTCCGGATGGAATTTCTTCCTCGTATCCCTGCTGAGACTTTGTGCGTTTTGTATAAATTTTAACTATATCTGGAGAAGTGTTTGTTTTGTTTTTTAGTAAAACGTTAATTAATTGTTCTAATGATAAAAAATTCTTTAGTTGATTAGGAAATAACTTCATAATTTGCTTGCATTATGAATTCTTACACATTATCGTACCGAACTTTCTTGGCCTCAATCCTAAAAATAAACTTTTCCATGAATGTAAATGTTAATGTTTGTCTATTCAGATTATAAATATCACATCATACGATCATCTGTTTTCCTCAATAGCCTGACAAACTTATTTTTATCATCCAATAACATTCTTATTGGTTGAGCAAATTACTACAAAAGTTGGCTACGTACATCTATAATTGAGAATCCACTTAAATATAAATTGTAGAATAGATGTAGAAGAAAGGGACACCAAAACCACTGTGTATGTAGGTGTTTCAGAATGACTCTAATGACAGGACGTTTAATTTATTTAATAATTAATTATACTAATTCAGAGTTTAATCACGAAAATTTTCCCCGAAATTTTGGTATCTGAAAACAGAAAGCAAAAATGTTTCAAGCAGTAAAAAAAATCAATAGTTCCGCACACGATGACGGAAAAGCGTCCACATGTCACATGCAAGGGCTGACTCAAGACATCTTACACAGGGACACTAAGTATGCCAACTAAGTTAAGCATAAATGGATCGATCTCAACCACATGAAGCTAAATATAAAGTTTTATCCAAAAATATTGATTAATATGGGAAATATTAATTTTGCTTTATCCTCCATAAGATTAACATTGGAGCCTCAAAATACAACGTACTGTGTTTAGATTTTTTTAATATCTCGGTAACCGTTGGGGATAGAGAACAACTTTTAGGAACTTAATTGTGTAGTTTTTTAAGATGATTTTAAGCAAAACCCCCATTTTGGGGTAAAAACCCCCCAAACTACCCGTTCCCGTTGACCGATATGTCTCGTTTACGAACTCGTCCGAGCATTGGTAGGAATTCACGTCTCTACCAAATTTGGTCCCGATCGGACCATTTTTACGAGAGTTATCGTGTTCACAGACACACACACACACACACACACACACACACACACACACACACACACACACATATATATATATATATATATATAAATTTTAACGACTATTGTTTTTGGACTCTGGGCACCTAAAGACGAAAAAATAACATGGTCCCGGGCTTAAGTATTACCGGCAATAGCTTCTTCCCTATGGGAAATTCACTAAAAGGAAATGTGTGAGAAAGATTGATCAGCACTCTTTTTATTTATTTTATTAAAACCATAGTTTGAATTTTTTATTAAAAGTAGCGCTTGAATTCATGTGACAGAAAAAATGAAGCTTATGAAGGATCTAACGAATACTCAAGAATGCCATGAGGAGTTTGCATTATTACTCCAGGCTATATACAAACTTAAATTAACTTTCACTAGCTTTTCCTCTTGAGATAAACTTTTGTCTAAGTGAGAGTTTTTATTTCTCCCCCAGCGCAACCAGTTAAGTCCCGGTGACCTAAATATGTCATTGCAAGGTCTTTTCTTCCAAAGAAAGTTGCAGCATGTCTTATAGTTTTAAGAAAAATACGTGATTTGTTAATTTTATTCCATTATTATAGTGTATTGATTTTTTTATGTTTAAAACTTTTATTCTTATAACTATACTTAATCATTATTACCGAGATAGCAATAAAATACATTATTTAATATTTTTCATCTGGAAAAACTAGTTGCTATCAATCAATTCACCACTTAATAATAATTATTATAAATAAATAGTAGCCTAATGTGTAATTCCTTTTGCACCAGACGCTCTCGTTTGACCAGAACCATCAGACAGATTGCTATAATGGTTGTTGTCCATGTAAGTATAATTAATTATCTTTGGTCGTTTTTACTTTTTGTAGTCCAGAAAAGCCAAAATGGGTCTTATTTTGATTTCTATCCATCTGTCATCTTTCTGCAACGCTAAACAAGCCATTTGTGTTTGTCTTCTCTGTGAAAACGAATCATGTACCCATAGTTATGAAACTTATCTTATTCGTGCTAGAACTTTTGTAAAAGGTTTTTATTTACTTCAAACTGAACCACGCAATATGAAATAAAATAATAAGCTCACCAAAAACCCAGTTTTGAACAATATTATACATGTTTCGTCTGTTTTACAAAACATGTAATCTATATCAGTGAAGTGCTGTCAAATTAAAATTGACAGTAGTTTGTTTACATTTACCATTAATCTTAAAATTATTTCAAAGTTCTAAGTCTATTAAAATTTTATCTTAACGTATTTTTATATTGATTGATTATATTTTTAATATTGATTGATAACAAGTTTCTAATTCACCTAATTGTAAATTAATGCTAAATAATTAAACTAAGAATTTATTTTTTCTTCGTATTTATTTGTTTAGGATTTCAGGTTTATATTATATCATCATAATTTTTACACTGCATCCTGTAGCCCAAAAAGACGGACTATGACTGAAATGCTATATTCTGTTGAGTTTATACCAGCCTTTATCCAGACTTTTATATTTGGTTTTAAATTTGGATGTGCATCTGATTTTGTAAAATCACATGATTGTAAAATGTTATTGTTTTTATTAGAATATAAAGTTTGTTGACAACATGAAATGGTGGTCTTATTTGATTATCTGATTTTTAATTTAACTTTTGTTGGAATTTAATAAATCTTTGGTCCTCCGACATAATAGAATTTTTTTTCTTTCTATTGTACATATTCTGGTAGCACGACCACGACGGCTACACTGGAGAGGTGCACTGTACAGCACTAACATTATCAGCATGAGATTCCGGTACCGACTCGGCAATAGGAAGGTCTATGGAGAAAGCAAGGTGAGTGTGATATAGTGGGTTATAGTGGGATGGTTTTTGGTTTTCACTTTTTTATTCAATAAAAACATCAATTCTAAATAAATAAAAATATACCAGCATGTAATACTACTTTCATAATATTTTTTTTATTTTATCCATTTCATCACAGAAATAAAAAAAGAATAAAATCGTACCCTCTTACAATGTGGGGTACACTGGGACATTATCATAAAAATGGCGTTTATAGTACAAAAACCCATTTATTAGACACTTCTTATGTAAGTTACCGTACCTGAAGAGGGGTGAAAAACCAAACAAGTCGACATTGAACGACATTGGTTGCAAGTTCTCCCTATTCTACAGTGTGTAGCAGGAGGAAGTTTCAGTTTGACATCACTTTCCGATGTGAAATAAGATTTTTCTTCTCCTTTGACAAATTTAAAACCTGACCAGATTCTCTTTAAGTATAGGATGTATAGGATGGCACACAAACCACTGTAGTCAGTTTTTCAACTATTTCTGCTGCATAATAATTAACAGTTTTGACATGGACATGTCTTACCCCTGGGGGGGATTGTTAGAAATTTAAACGATCAAAATTTGAAACTTAAGAACAACTGTTTAGATGAACTGAAAATATCCCCTTTAGACATGTCCATGATCTAACCTATTTACCACAGGCAGGTAATAAATAAAAACATGTTTCAAAAAATGAAAAAAATAAAATTACTCTTGCCAAACAGCTTTATCTTCCGAAGAGCTTTCTTATAGCTTCAAAATTTTCTAGCATTAGAATTTTTTTTAAGCATCTTTATATTTAATTTGTATATTTTGCTATTTTTTATTTGATCCTTGTAAATTTATTTTTGATTGTATAAGGAAAATATTTTTATGTTAATTAAACCCAATATTTTTTTCTCTTTAAATTGAAATTGAATGTTATATATTTAATATCTTGTTTTAATTATATATTTTTTTTTCTGCACATTTGTAAAAAGACAAATGTAGAAAGTATTCCTACACTCAGGAAGATTCCTAAAAGAATTAATGGTATTTTTTTTTTTGTAAAAAAATGTTTGTTTTACATTATTGTTTAAAAATTCATTATATCAATTGTGTAATAAAAAAAAACATGTATCCTTCAAATTTTTTTTATCCCAACACAGAATAAAAAAAGAAATAAAATCGTACCCTCTTACAATGTGGGGTAGAAAAATTATTATATAAAAATGGTTTTTATATTTTACTTGTTTTAAGACACAATATCAAAAAATAAGTTTTTTGAAGATGAAAACCTGCAGTCGACATTTAACGACATTGGTGCAAATCTATTCTACAGTGGTAAAAGGAAGTTTACATTTTTGATATAAAAATTTTTCATTCCTTTGACATTTACCTGACCATCTCTTTAAGTATAGAATATAATAACCACTGTAGTCATTTTTTATAACTATTTCTATTTTATAATAGTTATTGACATGGACATGTCTTACCCCTGGGGGGGATTGTTAGAAATTTAAACGATCAAAATTTGAAACTTAAGAACAACTGTTTAGATGAACTGAAAATATCCTTATTTTACATGTTAGAAATTTAAAAATAAAAAATAATGTTTCAAAAAATGAAAAAAATAATTACTGTAACACAGCTTCTTCCGATAGCTTTCTATATACATAAAATTTTTACTCTTTCTCTCTATGATTTTCTTATCTTTTATTTCCGCAAATCCTCTTTCATAATTTCTTTTATTGTTGAGTCTGTTAAGACACACATTAGCTTTAGAATGACGTCTTATCATTTCAACAGTGACCTTAATTATTAGCCACTAGGGCTTTCGAGCTATTACATAGAATTCTATTTTCTGATACAACACAAGCTGAATGTAGGCCTATTAGTTCTCCTAGAGTCATCACTTTCAGGTTCTGCGGTAGTTATCGTAATTTCCGTTATGTCTGTTACAACGTTTTCATACACATACATGTGAATCATGTATTTAGACAAAAGAGTGACATATCATTGAACTGCATTTTTACGTATCTCCGTTCACCTCTTATTTTCACTTATAAACAATTCATTCCAATCGTGGTCGGGATCCTACAAACATAGTCTCCCTTGAAATTGACGGAATGAAATTAATTCTCTTAAATTAGAGAAATACAAAAATATTAGTGTGATGAAGTAAATAAGAAAAACGTGAGGAATCAGAATAACAAATAAACAGAAACAGTGGACTGACACATACAATCTACCAAGTAAATAAAAAACTATAACATTTAATAAAACTATTTAATAAAACGACGGAGGTATTTGGATTTAGGGTGTCTTAAAACATACATTTTCACTGTCAACTTGAATTTGAAAATTTTGACGAAAAAAATACCTTCTTCATATAAATAGGCCCGATGTATAAGAGGAGAAAGTACAAATTAAGAAGTGCATAAATAATTTGACGAGATGAGAATAACAAAAAAAGCTATACAATAACACAAGACGATTGTAATAACGAGCAACGTGACGAATGTGAATATTTATTTATTTATTTATTTTGTGTATTTCTACGCCAGTGGCATTTTTAACGTTTTGATGGGGAACGGTCCAAACCCCGGTCTTGTTACTACCTAACGTCGACCTGTTGTTAGGAAGCATCATTAATTAGTATCCCAATGACAAATGGCGACTGGGTCCAGATTCGACCCTTGCGGGATTCGATCCGGCGACCTTCAGTTTTGAAGGCGGGTATTATAACCACTACACCACCCAGCCAGTTATTGACAAGTAGCAGAGCACACAAAAGTGAAAATAGCCCGATGGTTGACAACGAAAACAACGCGGCGATTGGTTAGGGGGAGGTTGAGTCCCACAGGTGTCGTTGCCCCGGCTACTCTCCTCATCCCTCACCGCTCACTTGGTCGGCTTCTGCAATCAGATCTCAGATATCCGTCACGGCTGTTCTATCAACTATAGGCAATTTCTTATTACATAAAAAATGTTACATGTACGACGTATTACAGTTTTGTTCTTTATTTTTCCAGTTAGAAACGACTTTAATTAAATTGGTAGCATGTAAGACAAAAGGATTATAAAACCACACAGTTTACACTACAAAATCGTCAGCATTTATAATGATATTGTATTTTATCAATATAAATAAAATTAGAATTTTGTCTGTACATTGCTCAGAATTATTCATTTTTAGTTATTTTTACTTTTCGTGCGTTAGAGAAGCAGAAACCGGTCTTATCTAAAATTTTGTCTGTTTGTCAGGAACATTTGGGGTCATTGTTGCACATCTTGTGGATTTTGGGCCCACAGGTTCTGTTCCAGATGGGATGGTTCTGACAGATATGAATGTGATATCTGTTCAAAAACAAAATTTAAATAAGTCTTTGTGAAATAACATAGTAATTTTCCTCGAAAAATAACTATTTTTAGATATAATAAGCTGGTATCATTTTAACCTAAATACCATATTCCTTAAATCTATCTAAATATTATTTTATAATTTATTGTTTTAAAGACAATCATCCAATTTCTGAAATAAGAACAAGAGAAACAAAGTAAAATTAAATGTTATAATTTTATGAGGGGAACCGCCCCGCCCCGGTAATATCAAGCTTTTTTGAATGGTTTTATTGGATGATGTGACCAGCTGCAGTAGAAGCTGCAGTTATGCAGCTTAAGGTCACATGATACTTGTTAAAGTATCATGGGAAACTGCTAGGAAATACGGTAAGGAAAAAATTGATTGTTTAATATCATCCATTAGAATAGCATTCGGAATTCTCAGACAACGCACTGCGTTTGCAACGGACAGTAAATTGAAATTTTCTCTGGAACAGTTAGCCGTAGGCAAATAATTTGAAATTCTAATTTGTTTAGTTTTTAAACTGGTTTTAATGGTGGTAGTCACTTTACATTTAGTTTTTTCTTTTTTGCATTTAAAACCCCATACCTTTTGAACCGTCATTTTTACAGACATGAGGGAGGTGTCATATTATTTAGTACTCTTATACACTATTATATCTTTATATTTTTTCTGTTATTTTAAGTTTAAATATAATAAATAAAATGATGACTCTCAATATCCCATGAGTGGGGAGAGGGCGGTCAGAGGAAATTTTGTTATGTTCTAAAAATAAATGATTTTACGCTATCATTCTTATAGGTACGTGGTAAAACCACATTGTGTTGTTGTCTCTCCTAGATAGCCATGAATATATTTTAAACTACATTTCAATTATTGAACCCATGAAACTTAAAGCTTTCTAGCAGTCGCCCAGATCATACCATGGAAAATTGTTTTACGGAAAGATTATACCCTTTGTATTTTAATAACTACAATTTCTATTTTGATAGTCTTGTTTCAATCATGTAGTCAGTTTAACCATTCAATCAGTTTAGTTACAAATAAAAATTTGAATTTTTCGCTGTTGTTAGTGTTTAAAAATGAATAGGCTATAGCATACGTAAAAAATAAGCACAATCTGTGCTTCCTGGATCATATGAAAGTTTAAAAGAATATATGAAATTATTTCTCAATGATAACCCCAACTGAATAAACTAACTTAAAATGCAAATAATAGTTGTTATTTGTAAATACTTGTATATTTACCTGGAAAATTTGTATTTACTTTCCTGTGGGAAATAGGTTAGATGATGGATTTGTGTAAAGGGGATATCTAAACAGCTGTTCTTATATGCAAACTACGACGTCACTAACCAAATGACGTCACTATTTTAACTTTGGTCACGTAAATTGCCAACATACAACCTAAGAGCTAAGGCATATTCAATAATATTCATGTCAAAATATGTTATTTTGAATAAAACAAAACTTTACGACGTTTACAAATAAAAACTTTAATAAATTCATGACAATATAACCAAAACGTGAGATGACCGATATATTTCCTGTTTCCGTGCTGATGAAAGATTTGTAACATGTCGATGGTCACGCGCACTCGTCACTCACACGTGAGGCGCGACCACGTGACGTAAACAGAATGCAATATATGGATACGCCACGGCCAGCTGACGCGGAGCTCCACACTCCACACTTCACGCGACTGAAATACGTATACGTGTATAAGTATTTCCTTAATAATATAAATTGTATCAAACATATTTTTAGGTTAATTTTTTAATGGATATGTCTAAGCTCCAGGGGCTAAATACAATTTGCATGACGAAAAAGTCTTACGGAAATCAGGTCATAATACTATGAGAAAAGCTGTTATGAGGAACTGAAAACATTCCCTTTAGATATATCTATGTTTAAATTTATTTCACAAAGGGAAGAAAAACAATTTAATTCATTTTTTTATAAAAAAGTATTATAATAGGATAGTAGTTTTTATTCCGACACTTGAAATAATTGTAGACTGTTCATTGGCTAGTGGAGGAAACGTGACACCCGCAGGAAAAGAACCTAGAACTCACCGTCGAGGATCGGAGACATCCTGGAATCGTGAAAACTACGCACACTTCCCTAATCACTGTCGGAAAGGTGTCAGTAGCTCCAGCTCTGGCTGAAACCCCCTCTTCGGCTCTGATGACTAAGACAGATGGTGGTTGTGGGAAACAACCAAACCAAATCTGCCTTCCGGGCTGTCCATACTAAAAAGGAAAAACGAAGGATGTGGCACGAGCAAAAGCGTGTTCATGTCACCCCAGCCAAGTCTGCACTGAAGCAGACACCAGGCAGGCCCAAGCCAAGACAATCTGTTACGAGCGAATTCCCATCGAGGATACCTGTTCTAGCCAACCCGGCTCAAGGACGCTTTTTCAGAGGGTTACTCGCGGGATCCGGAAAGAAGTGAATCCTGATCAAACAAGCACTATTGTTCGATCTATCAGGAAGACAAGAACAGAAGACATTCTGCTATAAATCTGAAAGCGACACCAAGGACAAGGCAGCTTCCGAAGTTGCAGTCAGATCTGCAGTTGGTGAGGGTGCGGTCATGTCATTGCAGTTCGTAATCTCAACTGTTTTACCACGGCAGAACAGGTTATTTTACTAATAAAAAGATAATAATTTAAAATAAAATTTGTAGAGAATTTGATTATGAACAAAATAGTGTAATAAAAGTATACGAAAGTGAATAAACCATAGATTAAAAGAATTTTTATTCAGAAGAAAACTACACACGTTTGTAGTTTTATAGGCGTTGTAGTCATAATATAAAACCGAATTAGTTTTGTTCTGAATAAAGATTCTTTTGATTTGAAAGAGCCTTTTTCATCCTCACGAGCGAAAAAGTGATACCTCAGGTACTTGTTATGCTATGGTAAGCTTTAAGATAATTTAGTTTGTTCATGTTAATAGTTTTAACAACGAAATTATTTCAATCTGTTTTAAATACTGTTAACTTTCCTTAGGTTTGTGATGAGTAATGCGTATGATTACTTTCGTAGGATTATATTGCGTTAGAGGAACTACCAACGTAATATAATTCTCCTAAAATTGTTGAACCAAAAGCTTGACAACGAGGAAACTTTTAAATAAAAAACCTCTCCATACAGACAATATGTTTAATATTGCTTTAATATTTCAACCATAAATCAGTTGTCATTTGAAAATATTTGACATTATGCTGTCAATTTTTTCTCGAGATATAGGCCTACTCGTAGTGTAAACGATCCACGCGAGGGCTGCCACTTAAGTCTCTGGTCAATGAAACACAAGATACATATACAAAACCGGTTTTATTGCTTTTCAAAGTATTCTCCATTAAGATTAATACATTTTTTACATTTATATACACATGTATTTGTACATTATTTAAACTAATGCTTCAACAGCTTTTTCAGGTGTAAAAAATCGTCGTCCTCGTAATTTATTTTTGTGGCAAACCCCACAGGTTATTTTTGGGGCCATTTATCCCTCAGGATTTCGATCCTCTCCGAAAGATAGTTTATTCCACCGTTGCAACATGACCCGTAATACCGAGGAAGGCAACCATTTGTTTGGATGTGCTTTTCCACGAACCACTTTAGTTGGATTGGGTTCATCTTGAAAGACCCACACGGCGGATTGCTGCTTGGTTTCGGGATCATAATATGCATATATATACGATTCATCACATGTACAGATGCTATGTACCAATTTCGAAGCTCCTCCTGGAAATTCTTTCAACATTTCCTTGCACCAATTGATTCGAGCCTCCTTTTGAACTCACAGGTTATGAGGGAAAATATCGGGAACAATTTTTTTACATTCAATTGATCATGTAATATTGTGTTAATAATAGTCATACTATACCTAATGGTGCCTCAATCCCACGGTATGTCACATGACGGTCTTATCAGTTCTAGCACAGTATCGATATTTTCTTGTCCAACAGCAGATTTTGAACGACCTTCATTCACGCTTTTCATCCTGGAACGAATATCGACTGCGATTGAACTAATTATAACCAGTTTTTCACGGTGCTGAGAGATTGCGCTTCAAAGCCATATAATGCACTAAGTTCCACGTACAAAGATGTGAAAAATAATTGCGAGGTAATTTTCCCTTGTTATTTCATGGAGAAGCCACTTAATGCAGGATATATGAATCTGCAACGATTACCATCAAATCGCGTAGCTTAAAGCTTAAGAAAACTACGCTTTATTTTGTTTTGTTCACATAGAGTACTCAGATTTTAATCTACGTGACCTTGTAATGGAGACTGCACGAGTCTTAGGTACTACGAATATTGAAGAACATAAGTCATACATTATGACTAAGTTTCCTTGAAACACCTCTCCCATCCGCACAGTGTGTAAGTGATCTTTTTGGTGACTCTACAGTGTGGTTTATGGAAAATGTTTGACATTCAAGACTGAATCTTCGTTTCAACAATGTTGAAAACTTTCTTTAATCTTTAGTTGATTTTTCCATGTATTTTCTTTTGTTCTCCCAGTAGTCACGTTGTGCAGGGCCTGAGATTGCTGAGATTGTTCATTTCCAAATAGTTTGTAGAAATTCAGTGAATTAGCCAATCCGTTATTGTAGAAAGTTCCTCACAAATTAGCCGTCGATCATGTTAGTGAGGATCAGCCATTTGGTATCCGCCCTTTGTTAATTCTTTTACGTTATTTTCCTTCCTGGTCATAGTTAATGCTAACACGTTAAACGGTAAAATTTATTAGACCATCGAGATATGGTTATTTTTGGACTTAATACAAACTTCTCTTTAAACAATGTGATTTTATGCCTGAGGTTCTCCTTGTAAACCTTCACTCTTGTTTGCAATTTGTTCTTCAATAGTCCCAGATTCGAGATTCAAGCAGGCTCCATTTCGGGGTCACATAGCTTAACAATGTATTACAATATGAATGAATCAAAACAGATCATCGTTATCTTAAGCCTCATACTCAGGGCCGTTGCGTGGGCGGGTCGACCGTGGATGCGACGGCCTGCGGAGCGCTGCAAGTGCCACGGCAGAAGTAATGATACAATCTTTTAATAATTTGGATATACATGTAGGTGTGTATTTGTGAAAGCTATTTGTAACCAAACATTGAATATTACATTGTATTTAATGCATTTATTGTACAAATACATGTTTGACCTAATTTACCTAACACATCCTATATTTGCAAAGTTTTCCAAAATTAATTATGTTTATAAAATTGAATAGTCTTTGTACGCACGTCTCGCAGGCATTTTTCTTTCTATTTAGCCCGACCGGCCGACGGCCAACCTTGGGACTCTGACGAATACAACGACGCAACCCGCCTCGCAATATTGTACAAGAAGTACTGTGGAACTACTAGGAGTGCCACAAAGCATATCACCTGGGCTGGGCACCAATACGAGAAATCTCGAAGCCCTCGTAAACCACGTGACGGCTTATACTACAGCTGATAGCTGTGTTTATGATTATTGTAGCATAACCTGTCCCGTAGAATACAAGATAAGTCAATTTTTCCCCCAATTTTTGGAGAATATATGAAATGAGCTTCGTATGTAAAAGTATTAACACACAGATCTATGTCAAGGCAAACCTTGTTGTAACAAATCTGATGAAACTGAATAAAAAATAAATTATATCAAGGAATATGTTGTATCGAGGTTGGTTAAACTGAGCTTAGGTCAGCTAAGATTTCATTATGTAAAGGTTCACAGATGCACTCAGTACACTATGCACAGTATGCACTACAGTATGCACTATACATACAGTACATAGTATGGTACAGTATGATCTCCCAATGGTAACTTAAGAGACGAAACGTTCGACGGTAGCTAAAGCAACCGAATGCAGACTGTTCTGAAAGATGATTCAGGTTGGCGCACGTTTGTTTACGTACGTTATATCGAGGTTGAGTCATAGACCATACGTTATATAGAGGTGGAATACGAATCTAAAAATCGTTATGTACGGATAAATTTATGTTTGTCAGTGCTGGGGATTAAAAAATTGTTAAACCAAGGATTCGTTTATATTGAAGTTCGTTAATCAAGGTTTGACTGTAGTACGGTTTTAAAGAGTTTCATTTATACAATCAAAAGTTATTATGCACCAAAGTAAAGGTATCGCAAAAGAATACTGAACTTATTAAATTTATATAAAAAATCGTTCTAGAGAACAGAAAGCAAAAAGGTTCATAACCTGTTACGAAGAAGAGAAGTAATTAAGAAGTAGCTCTAAATAAAGGGAGAGGGCTTACGAAATAAAGGTCTGACCATCATAACAAGGAGTTGTGTAAGACTAATTTTACGTTATATAAAAATAATTATTCCCAGAGAGACTATATTGGTTACTGAGTGAAACTGAAACATATATTTAGCATTATGTAAAATATTATATAAATATTTTTATAGCAGAATATTTTCAATACAGTTGTTCTATTTTTAACTGCAATACCACGTGTGTGACTGTAAATATTGTGTGACTAAACACACAATATTTACAAAAATGTGGAAACATAGGGGCCTACTCAAATTGTTAATACATTTACTTAATTTTATAATCTGTTTAGAAAATATAATATTGAGCAAATATGAGGAATGCTTAAAAAATATAAGTTAAAATCCATATTAAAAAATTAACGTAAAGTTTACGTCAAAACGCAAACGATGAAAAAAACGCAAAAGATTTGGCACTTATGCAAAACTTGAGTTAATATCGAAGATAAGGGTCCCTTTAAGTCTATATGTGGAATTGTTGTGGTCCAATAGATTCACCGCTAAGAGGTTGGGATGCTTTTCCAGCTTTTTGAGGTATTCAGTGCTGGATCTTCTAATTTCTTCCTTGACCGTGGGGACGCCACAGTCATTGTGAATAGTATTGTTGTAACAAACCATGGGACTTTAGATTGAAATATTTGGCTCATTTCTATATTGGAAACACTAGATGTCCCCACAGTTAAACTCTATAGGTCCATACAAGTTTAAGAATGACTTTATATAATAACAATTTATTCTCTGTTAATTTTGGTTTTTTTTTTTAGAAGCCAGGGGAAATTTTCTTAATTTGTATCAAGGGATTGTACTATTGTTCCAAATGTGTTTCTTTTAGGTATGTCTCTGATCAAGAGTTATACGTTGATATTTGACCTCATGAGATTGCGGAATATTTATGTTACTTAGGGTCACTGGTGAACATCTGCCAAATCTGGTGGTGAACACTACGAGAACAGATTTTGTTTCATTAACTTTAACCCATCATTTCTGTAGCCACTCAGGTAGGTTGCTTAGAGAACCATGAAGATTAAAAAGAGACATTGTGGAATCTTGATGGGATGATAATATGGTTGTGTCGTCTGCAAAGGTTATTACACACAGACATTAGAATATTCAGGTAGGTCCGCGGTGAACGGTGTGTATAACACAGGACCTAGCTCGCTCCCTTGGAAGATTCCTGTTTGGATTGATGCAGATTTGTCACACTTCAAATTTTACCCTGAAATATCTTCCAGTATGAATTGATCACATGTAGTATGAGTGAGAAAGATGAAATTTAAGTTTGCATAATAAACCGAGATACCAAACTTTGTCTTTCAAGGGCTTGGCTAATATCTATAAAAAAGAGTAATATTTAATGGTCTACACTTAAAAATACTTTAAAAATGATTGTATTTACATTCCTGTGGGGAATAGGTTATATAATGGATAATATATATAAAGGGAATATTTTCAGTTCTTCTAAACAGCTGTTCTTATAGCCATATGACGTCACTAAGCATATGGCGTCACCGTTACAAATTTTTGCCCGACGGACTGCCAATACCCCTCCATAGGGGTTATTGTATATATGTCCAATCCATGTCAAATACTAGTACATATTACATGGAGAAAGTATTTTTTTCGTCAAAATTTACGAATTTGAGTTGAGGATTTGGATATTTCCGATTTGGTGTGTGTGTTTGTGTGTGTGTGTGTGTGTGTGTGTGTGTGTGTGTGTGTGTGTGTGTGTGTGTGTGTGTGTGTGTGTGTGTGTGTGTGTGTGTGTGTGTGTGTGTGTGTGTGTGTGTGTGTGTGCGCGTGTGTGTATGAATGTTTACAGAGCCACAGCCTACCCCGTTGGCCCGATTTAAATGAAATTTGGCCTGTTTGAATATATTTACCGTATCTCTCGGTGTTTTTTTTTTCAATTTTTCAATTTTTGATTTTTAAGGGTAGTTCACCCCTAAAACCCTTAAAAAACGTGAAAAATCAATATTTCTCAAAAACTTGATTTTGTTTAAAATTTGATAGTGCATAGTGCACAGAGTACTAAATAATATGACTTCACCAGCATGTATGTAAAAATGACCGTTCAAAAGTTATGGGCTTTTAAATGTCAAAAAATCAATTAATTATATTTTCAGCGAAAACAATTAAAGTAAGTCATTTTCAGGAATTAAATGATTATATTTGAGACCATAGATTATTAAATGATATTTGGATAAATTTTGAAGAATATGGTTTTATTACATATTGTCTTTTTTAAATTTACTTACGGGAGGAAAGTATGTGTCAGTCCATTGATACAGTTTATTTATAATAAAGGCTAGTAGTGCAGTAGCCTCCCGTCAGTCGGCCGGCTTTTGAGACGAAACATGTTGTTTATGTTCCCCGCTTTGGACACCGGTTTTTTATCAGATTTTCTACAAACTTGGTAACAATGTAGTTGAATAGTTAGTTACATTAGAACCCAAATACCTCAAAAAAGTGAAAACGAGAAAACAAATAGTTTCAGTAACGTTTAAAAACAATTAAACTTTGTTACTTTTAAGATGGATTTATACTTACACAATTGATTTTTTGGATATATCAGGTATGATTACCCTAGAACCAACATTTATATATAAGGTAAAAAATTTTAACCTTATAATACCCTAATATTATAACCTAATAATCATCCACAGCAAGGGGCTGCCGAGGCATGTTTGTCGTGTTTCGAGGCGAGGAAGACTCATAATGAAAACCTAAAGCTGTTTAATTGAAAAATAATAATTTCAAAAATTATTTCGCTAAAAAAAAATAATTTTCAGTGCAGCCACAAAATGGGGACGTTTTTCTAAGGGTTGAATGCGTAAGGGTAGGCTATTCCATTAACGGCAGGCGCCCACTTCAAAAGCCCTGCCATATGAGGCATACATAATGTAGATGAGGCAGAGCGCGAAATACACGAGCTATCTTCAGGCAAATGATCAAAAATCAATGCAAAAATCGTATTTTGGTGAGCCAGTTTTTAATATTGAAAAAGTTAATGTCAGAATTTTGATTGCTCTTTGATATTTTAGTTTTGAGATATTAGCCTGAAGAAAGTATGGCGTGATATGATCATCGCGTCTCAGACCATACAAATCTTAAACAATAGCTTTGAGATCGCTGGAGCATACCCTCCTGAGCCACAGTCAGGAGTCAGTCACATTGATCACTGAGTTGCAAACTAAAGTGAGGTAGTACAAGTGATTTGATAAAGTGCAGTTTAATATTGTGTGGTAGAAAGTTCTGTAATTTCTTCAGTGAGTGTATGGAGGCAAAAACCTTTTTGCGAATGTCAGTAACTGCTTCTCTGCATGCGAGTCTTGAATTGAACGTTACACCAAGACGTTTAACTTTGTTATAGTACGGAAGGACATTGCCACAAACAGTAATTGGATTGACGTGGTCAAAGTCAACTTAAAGCTGTTTAATTGTTATGATTATTAATTTTCACTTGACATATTATGTTTGTATGGATCCTAATCTAAACCTTAGAGATACTCCTTATGATATGGAAGAATTAATGTCCTACTGAGCCTATAAAAGCATAGTAAATCTTCGTCAGCCAGAAAATGTAAGACTACATTATTTTGGACCATATTATTATGCGTCAAAAGATTTATTGCACATTTATTAGACTTATTATTACAGATAATTAGACTTCTTGAAAGTGGTAACATTCGTAGTCAAGTGTTATTGCATGTAAAACTTGATTATTTTCAAAGAAAAAGAAATTATATTCTTTTTAACTTGAACTGCCCATCACTATAGATAGACCTAGCTAGGCCTGTACAGTTTTAAAGATAGGGAGGTACCTTAGCAGTTTATGTGACATAGGCTAGCTGACTATTCATGAACTGACAGTGGTCAGTTCATGAGTTCGGTGACCACTCATAAACTGACAGTGGTCAGTGGTTTCGATCACAACTTTATACTGACGCACATTGCACAATACATAATTACATACAACCGTTTTAAGACGATACATATTATGATATGAGAAGACGTATTATCACTGAGCTACCATGGCGATAATTGTTTTTGGTATTATTATTGTAATCATTGTGGAAAACGCACATAAACAAAATTAAATCCGTCTAATTAAAGTTTAAATTTATGTAGACACATTCATTTTTTCAGCCAAATCTACTGTGGAATTTGAATTGTATAAAAACTAGATAAATAGTTGTCTACTGGTAGAAATCACAGAGTGAAAATATTAACCTACCTAGTACTATGTTGCTATAATTGCGTCATATTAATTAACTTGGCTGCAGGTTTAAATCGTTAAACCATTTTCGCCGAGGAGGAAACCCTTAAAAAAAACCAGGACATAACCCGATTACAAAATTCCAAAACGGAGAATGAGCGAGTCACATGTCGGACGTGTGTTAGTGTGGGGGGGGCGTCACGCGGTCGGCGCGAGACACGTGCTTGCAACGCCGCACCTACACAATAGGCCTACACAACACTGGCTGCTGCTACAACAATCCCTTCCCAAGAGAGTAATTATCTATCTATGAACACACAAGTATGAAAGTATATAAATCTTATCCGTCTCGGCCCAAGCACACCATAACAAACCGCCATAAACAATCCGCGTAACATTGACTGTGTTTTCCTCTCTAACAGGGTCAGAGTTCATAGCGTTCATAGTGTTTTGTTGTCGAACAATATACTCTCAATATAATCACATCTGTTTGTCCAGCTCTCCTCTTTACTTTGTATTACCATATATTTGACATCTCTTGTCAATCTTCTGTACCTTTCTCTGTTAATTACTTACTATAAATTTCAGGTAACCCTTTTCCCAACCAGAGAACCCATTCCTTACATAATTCAAATCAGGTAAGTCCTTCTTCTCCTCCTGATTCCAGACATGAGGTTTCTCAACTCTCTCCATTCCCACACAATAAACAGGTAACACTGGCTCTCCTCCTTCCCAAGAGAGTAATTATCTATCTACACACAATAACAAATATATAATCTTCTTCTCTCGCCCAACATACAACCATCCATTCCGCCATAACAATGTGTTTTCTCCTCCTATCACAGAGGTTCAACTTTCCTTTTTTTACATAATTCAAATATTTATGTCCTTCTCTTTGTCAACACTGCCACTCTCTCCTTATTACTTACATATTAATATATTTGATCTTCTTTCCTCCTGTAACATTTTCTCTGTTAACATCACTTACATCATTCAAATATTTCAGGTAAGCCTCCTTCTTCTCCTCCTGATTCCACCACTGAGGTTTCTCAACTCTCTCCTTATTCCCCAAAGCTTCCATTGCAGCTTCATGGATAGCAGATTTAATGTGGTCATATTTTTCTTCAACTTATCTTTCTTCTACAACTAATTTTTCCTGTAATCTTCTCTCATACAAAATCATAGCACTATAACTATCCAAACTATCTAAGTTGAAACTGAACAATTCTAAATGTGAGCTTTCGTCATGCCTCATTCCCTCATTACGCATCACCTCTCTGTCATTTTAAAATTTATAAACATTTAAGTGTTTATAAACTTCAGCCTCTAACAACCAATGATCACTTCCAAACTCAGCTCCTCTTTTCACTCGAACATCTTGGATTTTAAATTTTGTTTTTTGCTTGACTATGAAATAATTTATTATTTTTTTCAATCCTCTTGTATCCTGGTGCCACGTATATTTATGTACTTCTCAGAAATACTAAACGTATAATCCATACGAAAATAGTATAGATTTAATAAAATCTTTCTTAACATATCACATGTTAGGTTTGTTAGATAGATAACGGGCGAATGGAATGCATTATTACTTTACCTTCAACGGTAGCACTAACATTTCAAGTGGACGGAGGCGCACGACACGGCGTCCCTAGCCTCAAATGGCTACTGCTGTGTGTTACGGGAGTTGCCTAATCTAACAACGGCGCAGTCCCTACTACTGATGACTGACATTAAATTAATTGTATGTAGCATCGATTATAGATCCTCTGTGGTTTGCATCGTATGGTCAATTGAGATATGAATTGTCCAGGATTTGCAGTGATTGAAAGTATGTAGTGAATTTATCCTTACAAACACACAAATCTGCCCTTGCACTATATATATATATATATATATATATATATATATATATATATATATATATATAGTATATACCTTTGACGAGAGATGAAAGAGCATTTGGTGATCCAGGTTAGATGATGACCTGAAAACCACCGTATTGTTGGTAATTATCACAGTTTAACCAAGGTATACTTGGGCTTGGAGCCCAGATGGGGGCATACCCAGGGAGTATTGACATGCCCACCCTAAATTCTTATATATGTAAATACTAGCTAAAAGAAATATATTATGTATGTAAATAAACTGTGAAAGATTAGATATTCCGGGCTGCGATGTAGTTAATAGAAATACTAAAACGATAAGACATATTAATAACATTCCACATAACAAAAAAATCAAAGCGGATTAATTCACAGTTTACCAATCCAACTTAGACTCAAACTAAACCTAACTGCAATAGGCTTTTGTAGGAAAGATTAAATAATTAAAGTTTAAACCACATGAGAGGCTTTATGACTCCTCTTGATTTGCGTACATTGTAAATATCCTGGTTCGAGTCCACCTTGAGGTACGGGATTATTCATTGGGGTGGAACTTTCAACACGATATTAAGAGGTGGCAGGAGTCAGTCCAGGCGCTCACACGTTTGACATGGGATGGGTTTAATTATCTTTTATTTGCTCGTAAAGGAAATTTATTGAAAACAAAATACCAAAAACAAAGTATTTTATAGGTCCTTATCAACACATTGATGTGTTAAACTTCCAAAACTAAGGTTTAGAAATATTTTATTTTTTTGAAAATAGAAAATCTCATAAGGATTTAACAAAACTAATTCTGTTGTATTATTTTTGTTTATCAGTGAAAATTTCCAATTTTTGGACCTAAATAAACTTCACATATTTATAAATAAAATGTATTTGTATGTACTTTTTGTATTTGATTTGCTCATAGCCATAATAATGCTGTTTAATGCGTGAACAGTTCACGCATTAAAAAAAATTAAAGAAAGTGAAATCTACATGTTGGAATAAATGTTAGAGCCTGAGAACATGGTACATAATGAGTTTAAGGTTGTTCTAAACATAACTAATTCTAAGAAAAAGTTTAATAATCTTTTAACTGTTCATATTCTTTTTGGATTATGTGCAGTGAAACATTGATACCCTTAATTTAACAGCGTAGCGTATCTTTTTACTTAGTAAACTAATCTAGTATTTGTTTCAAAACAGGTTTTAGGACTTACTGAGAAAATGATTTTTTTAATATATGAGTTTCTGGGTGTTGTACTATCGTGCTTTAGAAGTTAGTAATATACATGGTGAAATCAATCAAAACTATCAAACAGTCAAAACCAATTTAGTTTAAGGTTTACCTTGTATCGAATTTAACAGCATCATTTACTGCGTTATCCAAATTAAAAGCAATAAATCTTAGGTTTGAATCCTAACGTCCACAAACTTATTTAGAGTTTATTTATTTATAGTTATTTAGAGTTTAATCAAAACATTTAAGTAGAATGTTGAGTGTTAACCAATCGTTGCATTAAGTTACGTGAGCAAGTAGGTTATTGAGCAGTTCCGGTCCGATAATACCGACCGTACCAATAATCGTTAATGAGGTTAATCACTTACCATTACAAACCGGGTGCTCACTATCGGTTGTTTTACAGCTATAGCTTTGCCCCCGTTTGAAGTCATTATTGTAATCGAAACTTGAGCATTTTTAAAAGACACATATTTTTATGAACTTTTCAAAATTATGCATTCATATCTTGTTTTTTAGATACAATTACACCACTGTTATTAAATTACCGAACTTTACTAAATTTACCAAACAAATATTATTTATTTCACTCTATTCACCAGTACTTTTGCCATTGAGAAATTCTGAAGGATAACCTGAAACCGAACGTGTCAAGAGCGGGTAGGTGGTGGTCAGTTGTTGCAAGTAATATAGGACTGATTGCAAACGGTTTTAGGTACTCGTGTACCGGTACTTTTGACATGGATATGTCTTAGCTCTGGGGGGTTGTTGGCGATTTTTAAGATGGAAAATATGTAACATGTTTCCATAGAAACACCAGAGAAATTTTATTGAATTTTTAATATAAAAGAATAAGAACAGCTGTTTAAAAGAATTGAAAACATTACCTTTAGACATATTCATGATATAACCTATTTCCTACAGGGAAGTAAATACAAACTTTTTAATGTTTATATTGAAATACTAATATATTGTAACCTATAATCTCTAAAAATTAATGGCACACATACATAACCAATAAACTAATATACTGTTTGATCTATTTATAGTTTTACCAAGACGACACTCAATAATAAGGATCCGTGCAGGTAATAAACAAATATTACATTTAATGTCAAATTTAGACTAATAAATAATGATGAATGTTAACGAACGCAGCGGGAGGACTAGCGTCGACACGCAGCTGGTTGGATAACAGACCACGTGCAGATACACGCGGCCGCGCCAATCACCTGATTGTCTCCACCTGCACCGCTGCCAATCTGGAACATACCTCACCTCCAACAGCATTCAATAACATCCAAGTGGATGGACATGTAAAGCACGGCGCGCCTTGCGTCAAAATGGCTACTTTCGTGTGCTGCGGGAATTGTATAATCTTGGAAATAACGGTGCAGTCTCTCCTACTGTACTTCTGACACTGAAATTCATTCTACAAGGAATGATTGTTAATAACAATAACATTAAAATATGTACATAGATCACAGTTCCTACTAGATCGTATCTTGTATGCATCGTAGGGTTTATATAAACTATCCTAGATATGGGTCTAAATAATTGCTAAGTTTTGATGGTGTTGAGGGTTTTTAGAGCTATCGAAATATGTCCACAAACCCTTATCTTTCTGGACATAACATATCTGTATGATATACAGTATTATATAGACGGATGCGAATATTTTAGTTTAAAATATGATGAAAGCAGGCAGAAGGATGACTGAGTTGTTCTAATCTTTCTCACGAGTTTTGCTCGTGAGAAGCATTTACTGGCTGTCATGATAGGCCCAACACCCTAGTAGCATGAACAACCTGTTAATAGTCAGTCTTCAGTAGTCGATGTCCGTAGGATCAGTAGTAATAGTTTCATTCAGGAATCTAAAGTCAAAGTTGGTGAATTTCCTGGACAATATGGTGACGAATGTGGTCCCACGGAGGTGTTTCTGCAGAATATTTGAGCCTTTCAGTCAGTCTATCCACAAAGGCTCTGATGGAAAGGGATGCTGGTCAAAGTCCTTATTACGGAATCCTTCAAAAACCAGGGAGTTGTTGCCCACCGGAGAGATCTGCTTTGGACAGCAAGTAGCTTCTTTTTGGCAGTCTTGCAGGTCAGGTGGTACCATACATGGGCGACACAGTTGATTACTAGTCACCAAGCTTGAACTTTGAACCAGTTGTCAATTTTGTGGACCGTAGGAGGGGGCCAATGCTGCCAAGGACGTTCAGAGCGATACTGCAAAGGCGTGGGGGTTTGTCAAGAATAACTCCCAGATACCTGATCTTAAGTTTCCACGGGATGCCATCCCCATTCAGTATCAAACGGTGGTTGTCAGCTTGTCTTCTCGTCCTAACGAAAAGGCAAGCTGACAACCTATCGTCCTAAGGAGATGGCAAGCTGACAACCACTAGGGTGAAGGTGATAGCTTCACACCTTTTAGTGTTGACTTTTATGCGTCATTTAGTCAGCCATAATGTTGGAAGCACAAATGAAAGAAATGAAGTAGACATGTCTCCAATGCACAGCTGATCAGAAACTACCGAATATTAGAAACCGAGCTCTTACATCTGAAACAGAAAAAATAGATTCCAATATCCTAGAATTATTAGATATTATAATCCAGTACAATCATTATACGTATGTTTCACGTTCGTAACTCCATATCAAAAGGGCAGTAGGTATAAATACGTTTTCTTAGGTTGTATTCAACTGCACTAGCCGTGTAAATAATCGATGCGGAAGTCAATTCACTGTTGTATATTTCGTGGACTCCTATTTATGTTACTTACTGGTGCTACCTGTGAGTGCAGCTGAATAAAATCGCCCATAATTAATTAATTATGGAAATTGATTATTATTTTCAAACCTGTGATTTATAGTAATAAAATAAAAAACATACTATAAGAATATGAAAATCATATTTTAAATCAGCTCAAAATTCACCAAAGATTTATGAAGTATTAAACTATACGATATGCATTCAGCATCAGAGCTAAAAACTTACTGATTTCTAAAGCAACGTTATTCATTGTATTACCAAGAGATGTGTATCAAAACGAACAATGTGTTGTGGGTATATTTTAGTCCGTTGTCTGACGAAACTTTGTTGGACCATTTCCCAAAAGTGGGACATTCCCTAGATGTTAGGCTATGAAACGGGTCAATGGGACCTTCACTCGCTCTCTCGGTCAATTGTGAAACTACTAGCAGTCGTTTGTGGTAAGACAGACGTGTAGTTGGTGGGTCGTCGCGTGTGCCGACATCTTTTGCGGAGAGAGAAATTTGATATTCTTTTCCTCATGTAACGGTGCAGACTCATGGTACACATTAAATATTAGCGTATAAACCTAAAATCCACAATGGATTTTAGTATAACCACGGGATACTGGGTAGTTATAAAGTAGTGCCCACTTTCAAAATTGAAGGTCGTCAAATAGAATCCCGTAAGGAACGGATCTGCACCAAATTTCCACTTTGTTATTAGACTATTAATTAAAGATATTATCTAACAACAGGTCGACGTTACGTAGTAATAAGACCGAAGTTTGGACCGTTCCCCATTATTTGATAATTAATTGATTAACTGATAACTGGGTTTTTAAATCATATATTATGTAAATGATAGTAAGACTGAAATATCGTATCGTAAATAAATACCAATAGATAAGTTGTTAGATAAGTAGTGTTGTTGTTGTTGTTGTCTTAGGTATTTAAATAAAGTTATGTATCACAGGTTGTTAGGATGTGCGGAGGACCTTGCGGTGTATGACTTACGTGATTGATTTATATTGAATTATAATAATAGATTTTAATAAAAACATATGTTCGTATAAACAAAAAACACTGAACATAGGTGTTAATAAATTAATGTATTTTAATGATTTCGACTATGTCGTTATTGGTTTTGTTTGTAAATGAGTCTAAACCTCTCATAAGGCCTGATCAAAAATAAGACTTAAGAATAAGAAATAAGATTATTATTTTACATAATTTACTAATAACCAAACACGAGAAAGAAATTAAAAATAAATTAATTCATGGAATATAAACATATTCCAAGAGTTAGATGAATGAATACATCTTGGTCAAGAAGAGAGAAAGTTCAGCGTTAGTAATAACATGACACATTGGTTTCTCGGCGGATTGTTTATCCAGAACGTGTTGATGTGGCTGCCAAGCCGGCCGGTCGTGATCACAGATGAGCCTTGACATCGGGGACGGCGACGGCGACGGCGACGGTGACCTTGCTGGACAGTGGACACGCAGTTTCACGCATGTTAGCTACGACACCGATCATAATTACAGCGACAGTTTACGATCAAATAAAACAAAAAACATATGACCCGATCATTAACTATATAAGTGTGACGCATAAATGTGTGAGTATTTTTTCAGGAAATAAATCTTGGTACTTTTTCAATGCGCCAATGGACTACAGATACAGATAGAATACATAATCATAACTCGAGATTTAATAAATGAACTGAGAGTGTAATGAGAGCGATATCGACGCAGCTTTGATACTAAGAGCAATTGAGTGATAACGAGTAAGCCATATCAAGATTATCATCTTGAACATGAATGAAAACTCAACACAGGTTTATACTCCGGCGAATCGGGTTAGGGGATGTTTAACGACCACTCACTCACCGCATAATGAGAGATTCTCTCAACTGGATTAGCGTGGAAGCGTCATTTAGGGCAGCCTAGCTCTGCACGGTGCGGCGCTCGCGATATATCTGTGGGGCCAGATCAATTGAAATCCTAGAGTTAGAATATATTCATACAAAATATAAAAATGTAATCCTACCATGGTACAACAAAACTTAATAAATGTACTAAATTTTACAAATCAACATTTATTAAGTATTAGTTAAATTAAATCAATAGTGTTCCCAATTAATATATGTTGATTATAAGGCTTTTAACCAAACTTCAAAACAACTATTTGATATCATTACTATAAAAATGACTAGGCTTCAGGCCTGTGATAAGCAACACTCAGTGGCACAATATTCGGGGTTTTTTTAGTATTTATTGTGATTTGAGTAGATTATGGTTATTTATATACCGCTTAATCATTACCTAATAGCGAATAATCATTTAAAAATGCTAAAACATTAAACTGGGTTTCACAAAAACAATTGAAGAAACTGTCTCTACAAAGAATAATATTCCATAACATTGATAGCTTTAAACACTTTTGTTGAGCGGCACGATAGCTCAAGGGTAAGGCTCTGGTCCAGTAAGTCAAAGGTTGCTAGATCGAAAGCGACTCCTGTAAGATTATGAGCGGTCACTCTGGCTGGCTTCCCCCTCACTAATACCACTACGGTACCTCGCTATCTTTAATACGACATACAGGCCCTCGGCTTACGGCGATGGGCAGTTGAAGTAAAAAATACCATTCAACGCACTAAAAGTTATGTGTCATAATTTCAATAAGAAAACACTGAAAACTCTTAATCATAATTAATTAGATCCCTCATAAAATACACAAATAAATGAAAATATAATTTTTTTAACCCGGTTAAAAACATTTGAACTAATGATTGATGATCAATGTGCTATACTTCAGATGAAATTCTAGCATCATGCCCGTTTTGCTAAATCTTCAACACTTTCCACCATAACAACCAAGAGAGAGGGCGCCCCACGAGGAGCCTGTTCGCGCACACTGGCTGTTTACAGTGTCAACTACTGTTGTGTTTTATTCGTTCAGCGTAAACTGTTGAATCGCGTGGTTTCGAGTTCGGTTTGACTTCGTTTGTTCTCTTATAAACTTGCAGTTTTCCCTGTTTTGTTGAGAGTATTTAGACACGCCGGGTGTACTAGTAGTAGTTGCTTAGAGTGATTTATTGAGGAGATATTCTGAGACGGATTTCTAAGTCTATCAGTAAATACTGTAAATTCTGAGAATCCAAGGTTATTTTATACAACAATTTTCAATCAGTAGGTGTTTTAGGTTCTTACCGACCGCTGTTTAAATAATATTTTTAAAATAGTTTTTATTAGAGAAAAACTTATAGTTGAGCAAAGATGAGTTGTTTTGTGGACCCTTTGTGTACTTGGTGCCTTAACATGTCATTGTATAGGTTTAACTATTTACTTCATCATGCTGTTAGATACCGGCTGTACTATATTAGCCCTTTGTGTACTTGGTGCCTTAACATGTCATTGTATAGGTTTAACTATTTACTTCATCATGCTGTTAGATACCGGCTGTACTATATTAGCCCTTTGTGTACTTGGTGCCTTAACATGTCATTGTATAGGTTTAACTATGTACTTCATCATGCTGTTAGATACCGGCTGTACTATATTAGCCCTTTGTGTAATTGGTGCCTTAACATGTCATTGTATAGGTTTAACTATTTACTTCATCATGCTGTTAGATACCGGCTGTACTATATTAGCCCTTTGTGTACTTGGTGCCTTAACATGTCATTGTATAGGTTTAACTATGTACTTCATCAGGCTGTTAGATACCGGCTGTACTATATTAGCCCTTTGTGTAATTGGTGCCTTAACATGTCATTGTATAGGTTTAACTATTTACTTCATCATGCTGTTAGATACCGGCTGTACTATATTAGCCCTTTGTGTAATTGGTGCCTTAACATGTCATTGTATAGGTTTAACTATGTACTTCATCATGCTGTTAGATACCGGCTGTACTATATTAGCCCTTTGTGTACTTGGTGCCTTAACATGTCATTGTATAGGTTTAACTATTTACTTCATCATGCTGTTAGATACCGGCTGTACTATATTAGCCCTTTGTGTACTTGGTGCCTTAACATGTCATTGTATAGGTTTAACTATTTACTTCATCATGCTGTTAGATACCGGCTGTACTATATTAGCCCTTTGTGTAATTGGTGCCTTAACATGTCATTGTATAGGTTTAACTATTTACTTCATCATGCTGTTAGATACCGGCTGTACTATATTAGCCCTTTGTGTACTTGGTGCCTTAACATGTCATTGTATAGGTTTAACTATTTACTTCATCATGCTGTTAGATACCGGCTGTACTATATTAGCCCTTTGTGTACTTGGTGCCTTAACATGTCATTGTATAGGTTTAACTATTTACTTCATCATGCTGTTAGATACCGGCTGTACTATATTAGCCCTTTGTGTACTTGGTGCCTTAACATGTCATTGTATAGGTTTAACTATTTACTTCATCATGCTGTTAGATACCGGCTGTACTATATTATCCCTTTGTGTACTTGGTGCCTTAACATGTCATTGTATAGGTTTAACTATTTACTTCATCATGCTGTTAGATACCGGCTGTACTATATTAGCCCTTTGTGTAACTTGGTGCCTTAACATGTCATTGTATAGGTTTAACTATTTACTTCATCATGCTGTTAGATACCGGCTGTACTATATTAGCCCTTTGTGTACTTGGTGCCTTAACATGTCATTGTATAGGTTTAACTATTTACTTCATCAGGCTGTTAGATACCGGCTGTACTATATTAGCCCTTTGTGTACTTGGTGCCTTAACATGTCATTGTATAGGTTTAACTATTTACTTCATCATGCTGTTAGATACAGGCTGTACTATATTATCCCTTTGTGTACTTGGTGCCTTAACATGTCATTGTATAGGTTTAACTATTTACTTCATCATGCTGTTATCAGCTGTACTATATTAGCCCTTTGTGTACTTGGTGCCTTAACATGTCATTGTATAGGTTTAACTATTTACTTCATCATGCTGTTAGATACCGGCTGTACTATATTATCCCTTTGTGTACTTGGTGCCTTAACATGTCATTGTATAGGTTTAACTATTTACTTCATCATGCTGTTAGATACCGGCTGTACTATATTAGCCCTTTGTGTACTTGGTGCCTTAACATGTCATTGTATAGGTTTAACTATTTACTTCATCATGCTGTTAGATACCGGCTGTACTATATTAGCCCTTTGTGTAATTGGTGCCTTAACATGTCATTGTATAGGTTTAACTATTTACTTCATCATGCTGTTAGATACCGGCTGTACTATATTAGCCCTTTGTGTACTTGGTGCCTTAACATGTCATTGTATAGGTTTAACTATTTACTTCATCATGCTGTTAGATACCGGCTGTACTATATTAGCCCTTTGTGTACTTGGTGCCTTAACATGTCATTGTATAGGTTTAACTATTTACTTCATCAGGCTGTTAGATACCGGCTGTACTATATTATCCCTTTGTGTAATTGGTGCCTTAACATGTCATTGTATAGGTTTAACTATTTACTTCATCAGGCTGTTAGATACCGGCTGTACTATATTAGCCCTTTGTGTACTTGGTGCCTTAACATGTCATTGTATAGGTTTAACTATTTACTTCATCATGCTGTTAGATACCGGCTGTACTATATTAGCCCTTTGTGTAATTGGTGCCTTAACATGTCATTGTATAGGTTTAACTATTTACTTCATCATGCTGTTAGATACCGGCTGTACTATATTAGCCCTTTGTGTACTTGGTGCCTTAACATGTCATTGTATAGGTTTAACTATTTACTTCATCAGGCTGTTAGATACCGGCTGTACTATATTAGCCCTTTGTGTAATTGGTGCCTTAACATGTCATTGTATAGGTTTAACTATTTACTTCATCATGCTGTTAGATACCGGCTGTACTATATTAGCCCTTTGTGTAATTGGTGCCTTAACATGTCATTGTATAGGTTTAACTATTTACTTCATCATGCTGTTATCAGCTGTACTGCATTAGCCCTTTGTGTACTTGGTGCCTTAACATGTCATTGTATAGGTTTAACTATTTACTTCATCATGCTGTTATCAGCTGTACTGCATTAGCCCTTTGTGTACTTGGTGCCTTAACATGTCATTGTATAGGTTTAACTATTTACTTCATCATGCTGTTAGATACCGGCTGTACTATATTAGCCCTTTGTGTAATTGGTGCCTTAACATGTCATTGTATAGGTTTAACTATTTACTTCATCATGCTGTTAGATACCGGCTGTACTATATTAGCCCTTTGTGTAATTGGTGCCTTAACATGTCATTGTATAGGTTTAACTATTTACTTCATCATGCTGTTAGATACCGGCTGTACTATATTAGCCCTTTGTGTAATTGGTGCCTTAACATGTCATTGTATAGGTTTAACTATTTACTTCATCATGCTGTTAGATACCGGCTGTACTATATTAGCCCTTTGTGTAATTAATTGGTGCCTTAACATGTCATTGTATAGGTTTAACTATGTACTTCATCATGCTGTTAGATACCGGCTGTACTATATTAGCCCTTTGTGTACTTGGTGCCTTAACATGTCATTGTATAGGTTTAACTATTTACTTCATCATGCTGTTAGATACCGGCTGTACTATATTAGCCCTTTGTGTACTTGGTGCCTTAACATGTCATTGTATAGGTTTAACTATTTACTTCATCATGCTGTTAGATACCGGCTGTACTATATTAGCCCTTTGTGTACTTGGTGCCTTAACATGTCATTGTATAGGTTTAACTATTTACTTCATCATGCTGTTAGATACCGGCTGTACTATATTAGCCCTTTGTGTACTTGGTGCCTTAACATGTCATTGTATAGGTTTAACTATTTACTTCATCATGCTGTTAGATACCGGCTGTACTATATTAGCCCTTTGTGTAATTAATTGGTGCCTTAACATGTCATTGTATAGGTTTAACTATTTACTTCATCATGCTGTTATCAGCTGTACTATATTAGCCCTTTGTGTACTTGGTGCCTTAACATGTCATTGTATAGGTTTAACTATGTACTTCATCAGGCTGTTAGATACCGGCTGTACTATATTGATTCTTTGTGTACTTGATGCATAACAAGTCATTATATAGGTGTAAAGATTTACTTTATCTTGCTGTTATCAGCTGTACTGCATTAGCCCTTTGTGTACTTGGTGCCTTAACATGTCATTGTATAGGTTTAACTATTTACTTCATCATGCTGTTAGATACAGGCTGTACTATATTAGCCCTTTGTGTACTTGGTGCCTTAACATGTCATTGTATAGGTTTTAACTATTTACTTTCATCATGCTGTTAGATACCGGCTGTACTATATTAGCCCTTTGTGTACTTGGTGCCTTAACATGTCATTGTATAGGTTTTAACTATTTACTTCATCATGCTGTTAGATACCGGCTGTACTATATTATCCCTTTGTGTACTTGGTGCCTTAACATGTCATTGTATAGGTGTAAAGATTTACTTTATCTTGCTGTTATCAGCTGTACTGCATTAGCCCTTTGTGTACTTGGTGCCTTAACATGTCATTGTATAGGTTTAACTATTTACTTCATCATGCTGTTATCAGCTGTACTGCATTAGCCCTTTGTGTACTTGGTGCCTTAACATATCATTGTATAGGTTTAACTATGTACTTCATCAGGCTGTTAGATACAGGCTGTACTATATTGATTCTTTGTGTACTTGGTGCCTTAACATGTCATAGTATAGGTTTAAAATTTACTTCATCATGCTGTTAGATACGGCTGTACTATATTAGCCCTTTGTGTACTTGGTGCCTTAACATGTCATTGTATAGGTTTAACTATGTACTTCATCAATGTTTAGATACCGGCTGTACTAATATTTTTGTGTACTTGGTGCCTTAACATGTCATTGTATAGGTTTAACTATGTACTTCATCAGGCTGTTAGATACCGGCTGTACTATATTATCCCTTTGTGTACTTGGTGCCTTAACATGTCATTGTATAGGTTTTAACTATTTACTTCATCATGCTGTTTGTACCGGCTGTACTAAAAGCCCTTGTGTACTTGTGTAATGTCATTGTTAGGTTTTAAAGTTTTACTTTATGCTGTTAATCAGCTGTACTATTATTTGTTACTTGGTGCCAACAAGTCATTGTATAGTGTAATATTTACTTCATCTGCTGTTATCAGCTGTACTGCATAGTTTTGTACTTTCTAACAAGTATTGTAGTTTAATATTTACTTCAATAGCTGTTATATGTACTATATTAGTTGTGTACTGGTGTAAATCATTGTATAGGTTAACTATTACTCATCACTGTTAGATGCTGTACTAATATTAGCTTTTACTTACATAACAAGTCATTATATAGGTGTAAAGATTTACTTTATCTTGCTGTTATCAGCTGTACTGCATTAGCCCTTTGTCTACTTGTTGTCTTCAATGTCATCATATAGTTTTAAGTATGTACGTCATTATGCTGTTAGATACCAGCTGTACTATATTGAGCCTTTGTGTACTTGGTACCATAACATATCATTTTATAGGTGTACATATGTACTTCATCATACTGTTAGATGTCAGCTGTATTTTATTGATCCTTTGTGTACTTAGGGCCATAACATGTCATATAGGTGTAAAGAGGTGGTTCAGCATTATGTAAGGTATTAGCTCTAAATTCCTACTTATCACACAATAAAATTGAGAAAATAATAAGGATCTCATTAAAACATTTATTTATTTATTCATATTATAGTTTTTAATTATATGTGACGCCACCAAGTTAGAAATACTTGTCGGTGGGGATCAATAACATCATAATGAAAAATTACAATTCTACTTATTACAATAGTACCAAATAATAAAAATAATATGGATTTTTTAATGTAATTATATGATTACAATAGTGAAGGGTAAGGGCAGGCACCATAGCTTAACACAAACAAACTAAAATGTTGAAAAAAGATTCCCTTGTACCAAATCCCTTAATATGACAAACTATACGACAAGCAAAAAATAAATAAAAGCAAAATAACCTACAACAAAAAATAAATGAATCTAAATTTTATCAAAATAAATAAAGTGTGTGTGTGTACAAAGTTGAAAATTCTAACAATAACAATTATCACTAAAACACAAAAAATATACTAACAACAATATGTTTTTACGCAAACAATTTTTTAACAACAAGTAATAGTAAAAACTAACTTCTTAACTTCATCAGTGTACCCCATTGACTAACATGTGTTTAGTAAATAGCTCATGTGTGGTGTTAAGTGTAAGTGGTATCAACCTTGTTTTTAAATTATTTATTAAATATTTTTTCAATTATATCTATTAACAAGTAAACTAGCTATAAATTAATTATTGTAAAATAGCTTACTAAGTAATTCAAATAACTGATTCCTAAAGTATTGTGAGAATAATATTTTTTTTCTAATAAAGATTTCTTAGTTTAAAAAGTTTTAAAACGTTATACAGTGGAGCTCCTCCAATCCAATTTTGGATGGTCCGTCACTCCGGTTAGTCCAACCCTGTTCAGGCTCAGGAGCCTGTGCCCTGTACTAACTTGTCACTCACTCATGGGACACCTCTCTAGACGTTGTTTCTAATATTTTCTAATATTCTGTATTTTAAAATGCAAAGCATGTCGACATTAATGGTTGTCCGAGTATCATATTGTGGTTTTTTATTATTCCTCATAAATAATTTAGGCAATGAAAAATTATAAAATTGTTATCTGATATTTGTGAACAAAACTCATAACAACACATTTGGCAACGGTATTGGTAGGAAAAATGATACACTACTTAATTTTAATCGTATACCTTTTGTGTAGTATTACGACATAACGGACAATTTTTGTTTATCGCGTTCACAAATTCGCCGCATATGCATAATGTGAGCAATAAGATATAAAGTACTGTAACGTTACGGTGTTTGCAAAATCAACAAATTTACAGAACAGGTTTGTCCTTTTCACGTTTAGAACTAGTAATACATATTCTAGTGTGTGAGGAGATTTTAAGTTAATATGTGGTTTAGCTCTGTGTAAAAATCATCTTTTCTATTTTATTTTCTATAAATATTAGATCTTTCGGATAATCCAACCACAGTCCCGGTTCCGAAGAGGATTGATTTGAGAGGTTCTACAGTAAAATGTAACAAGATACGCACACAAATCTTTGAAATGAACGAGACGTCATATGTCCTAAATATGTTTGTGGAAAGACAACCGGACGCCACAACTGACGAGCAACGGGGTCAGATTCTCACCCTGACCAATCACACAGTTCTACCTTTACCCACCTGTATGAAGTAGGTCGCGCACACGGCTCAACCGTGTCATGTCGCCAGACGCATCATTCATGTATTTGACCTACCCCACCCCCTCCCCCCACAACAGCTGAGCACCCTCCGCTTGGTGGAAAGTTACCACTCCGATTGATGTGCTCATTGAATCTTCATATTCATCGAATAGACATATCGGAAAATATTCACGCTTAAAATTGGTGTTAACTTTTTAGACTGTGATAATTTTAAAATTACAACTATTAATTTTATACGTTCTCTATTTTAGATAAAATTAAAAATATTTCATAAAAACTTTATTCCATTCAGAACAAAATACTATCTTATTCATTTACTATCCTCAAAATGTTAAGATATCAAATTTCCGCTAATTTGAATAGGTATATGATTGGATATATCTATACGTAGTGTGAGGGGTAGTTTCGCATGTAACGCGATACTGCCAGCGTCTCACCCATGAATCATGGCTACGGCCACGGATTAGCGTGGCTGACGGATGGGCCTCTCCCCCAGCATTGTGTAACGCTCCGCAGTATCCAGGCCAAGCTGGCCTAAGGCCAACTATGCGTTGCTCAAGCCGGAGGCTCCTCGGCGCCGGTGTTTAGACTCGCGACACCCATCGCCAGGTCTACAAAAATTTATTCGGTGTTGGTGGATAGTTCTTGGGCCGTTTCCTCTAAATTTGTTATAAAATATGTTGTCTCTTTAGACAACAAGCCAAAACTAGAAATTAACATGAACCAAATAAACTATTTACGACTATTTATAATACTAATAAGCGTTTGATAGTGAGTCAGTTTTGCGTCTATTACTAGAATCCAGCATATTTACGATTTTATAAGTTTGTCTTTCCCAAAGTATCACATTGGATGCAGTAAAGACGCATAATGTACTTATAAATATCTTTTTGCATTCTCCATCCATCTGTAATTTTGGTTTAATTTATTCCTACAATAAAACTGTAGGCTTCTTAGTCATGTCTAGGTTTAAGATTGACGGTAAACTATACAGGTATTGCTATATTCTCTTCTTTTTTCGTAGAACTATTTAAACAAAATTAGGCTGTTTAATGTTCAATTTCAAAAATAAAGTTTGGACAAATTGATAATAATACATCATTGTATGATATTTTATATTTTACATCTCCATTATTTATTCCTAATAAATTTAATTTCCATTTCCTTCTCAAGCTTTCTTATAAAGAAATTTCATTGTTAACGAGACAGTTTGTTTTACAGTGACAATCTCTAACTATTTCCCAAATTTATCTATATGTAAATAACGCATTTTTCTAATAAAGAGTTTTTAAAATTAATCGCTTTACTCATCCTTTCATATGATGTTGGGTATGTACTGACTTAGTTATGATTCGGTATTTTATTTGTTTCATTTGGTTGGGTTTGTTAGTAAATTAAACTGTTAATTTAACCTTTTATTGTCAAAGGACAAATACGTGTTTTTAACATATTTTCCATATAAATATATAAATATATATATATATATATATATATATATATATATATATATATATATATGGAAAATATGTTAAAAACACGTATTTGTCCTTTTGACGATAAAAGGTTAAATTAACAGTATATTAAAAAAAAACTAGATCAGAATTTGTAATAAAATTGCAGTATACGGTCCTGTCATAAACCAGCAGTGTAGGCAGGAAGGCGCTCAATGCAATTTAGGTACTCGGTTTGCATATATAATGTACTGTACCCATATTGCAGTCAGCGTTTTGAAGGCGCATAGTAGGACCTGGCTACGACATCCTCCTAAGAACAAACTTATAATACCATTGAAAAAGTGTTATGAATATTGTATTTTTATATTTAACAGGGTTGGGGTATTTATTTGTGATTTAGGAGTGAGTGAGAAGTTTACAACACAATTAATGGCAGTACAGAAGAATCTCGTATATCTGACCTCCTCCCAATAACCGACCGTTCCGTCCGTCATTTTATCTATATTTCCATATAGATAAATGGATACAAAGTGATTAAACAAACGTGACTAAACATTCTTTCTTTCTTTCTTTAAAAGAAAAAAACTTATTCTTCGATTAAATATTTTTATTTTTCAGTTATTATACATGTCTTCATGTTTTGATTTATGCAATATAGGTACATTTAGGTTTATTACAATGATGCAGAGGTATTTTTTATCCTAGGGAATGTGTTTAATTTGCTCCTCCGACTCCCGATATCCGACTTTTTGGCCGTTCCCACCAAGGCTCGGTCCCGTCATTGTCGGATTAATGGGAGGTTTTACTGTAATAGTTTTTTTCCTACGTCTTTCTGAGAAAGCGGTTGTTTTTACACTCGATATCCGATGCAAAGGTGATTTCTGGTTTCATTTTACTTTGTGCACTATTCATTTACTTAACAAAATTGTTTCAACTTCAGAATTTTGTATTTTTCAATCATTTTTTAACGTATTGTTTTAAAGATTTGGAATGTGTTTTTCACTTCAATATTACTAATATAAAAAATATAAGTAGTGTGATCCAAGCTCAAAATCTAAAATGGCTGCCATTTAAAGTTTTAAAATTAAATCATTTGAAAACGGTAAAAATACAAGACGGTAACAAATGCTAGACAGAAATGTATATAGGTAAAAAATTCTGCCAAATGGAGGCCGCGGCATTGCAAGGCTCTTGCGCAACATTATCAGCTGATTATGGGACTTCCTCATGCAACGTCTCCTACAAACAGCCATCGCGAGTGATTTACCTGTTGGAACACGTTGGGAGTTAAGTGGTCGGATAAAACAAGGGCAAGATGCCAAGACGGAGTCACGAGGAAATGTTTCCGACACACACACACACACACACACACACACACACACACCCGTGACCCACTAGAGTGACCCCCGCTCATCCGCGAGGCACGACGCCAAGGTTAACAGTCACAATAAGTGTTCTACACATTTCCCGAGGACAACAATGTCAATAACTGATTCCTAACAGCTCGCAAATAAAGGCGACCTACCACTTTAGATGGCGTTTACAAGGCCAAGCGCACAATAAATGCTTAAACAGTTAATTTGTTGTATCTTGTTCTTTTGCGATGTAATTTTTCCAAACTGTCAAAATTAACATTTAACTTTTAATATGTTTCCGGCAGTTATTTCTGTAATTAAATTTGTTTAAATGTTTTGGTTAATTTATGTGATGTCAAGGACAGTAAATTTCAGAAAACTCTCCAAAACATTAACGTCCTTCTGCTCTCTTAATGGCAACCTTTTGTCGAATTGGATATCTCACGTAATAATAACCCAAAGTATAGTCACCCGTGGTATTCAACCTGAATACTCTTAATTCCATGTTACGTTCATGATCTGTTATAAGGCGGCGGCCTCATTGACACTTCCGCCTCAGTGCGAGAAAAAAATGTTACAAAAATAGGGAAAACGGACTTTAAAGGGTTTAAGATCAATCCTGTTGATTTAATTATGAAATAAAATTTTGAATGGCCCCTCAAAACGTATTCATGGGGTCAAGTTACGAACTTCTATCATGGTCCCGGGCAGCAAGCAAATAATTATGTGTTCGCTGGGTCGCGGGCTCAACTGTCACCATGCGGATCATGTGAATAGCTCATTTCCATAGGAAATTCGCTAAAGGTCTGGATAATTTAGTATTATTTCAGAGGCATAACAAGCACTGGTAAATTCTAAGTAAGATGATTTAAACATACTCATGTGTGTCCTTTAAACACAAATCAATTACGAGGATATAGTTCTATAATGTAAGAAGAAATTAGGTTTATCGAGCTAGAAGTCACTACATTTAAACTGAAAATAAAATATATTTATGAGGAGTTATAGATTAAAAATCCAAAAATAGCAAAGTTTTTGCAAAAGCTTCAAATCACTTCAAAACTTCCGTGAGCAAGTTGAAATAACAATCTGAATTTTGTTATATTGCTGTATAGGCAAATTAAAACTAGTATAGGACGAGTTGAAGGTGAGGCTAAATTACCCCTCAACCCCTTTTAACTTTTGAAGGGACTGCAAGATAATTTATACTTAGTACACCTGCATTATACTTTGAAACGAGCTTTCTCGCGGAGAATAATATTATTACAGTCTCCTTAAATACTTATGACATTTAAAATATTATAAAGGTGACAATTAAATATTAGGACGACTCTATTACTCTAAAACGAAAAGAGATTTCACAGCCAAATTTGGTATATCATTACTGACATTAGTAAGCTACATGTGTGGACATGGTAAACAGATCACCGTCACCCGTCACCTATGTAGGTCGGCCCATGGGGATCAACTGGAGCCTTTGGATGATATGTACATCAAATTGTAGGTCTTTTTGAACTAAAACCAATGCCGCAAACTTGACTTCAAAATGTGGATGCAAAATCCACATTGGTGGTGATTTGAAAGTGGAAAGCTATGAACTTTAAACCACCGCCATTTTTTATCAACTTTTTGAGATCAAGTCAATTGTTGTATAGTTAAACATATTTAAAACGTTATACCGAATTTCATTTATTCTGCTTTAGAAAAATCGTGAAATTTCTTGTGGGTATAGCTAATAAAACTCATGATGAAATTCTTAATTAGCTGTGAGGATGAAATTCGGTATTAAATTGTAGACCTTTTGAATTGGAATGCAAAGCCTGCAACCGGATATCAAAGGTTTGAACCAAAAGAAAAATGGCAGTAATTTGAAATTCATAGCCTTCAAGGTTCACATTATTAACCTTTCAAGATGAGGTTTACAGCATAATCTGCTACTACTTAAGGTCTTCAAATTAATGTCCATCTCAATCTGTGTTTCCCTTTAACATTTTCAACCCACTCCCCATGGGCCGTCATAGGTCATCCGATCACCATTTACACAAAAAAGTAGTTTTCCGTTTCCAGCAATGCTATGCCAAATTTTGTTGTCTTTTCGTTTTAAAGTTATCAAGTCATCCTAAGTTTTAAATGTTACCCTGTATTCTCATGAAATATTATTTAAGCCATTTTTATTTATGAAGTAGACATGATCAAATTCACAAAAGTTATGAAGAGTGTTATGAGAAACCTAATTTCTGGGCGCCATAGTTACTAATAATGAAAGTACAAGGTAAAGCGGTTGACAATCATAGTTTATTTTTATTTATAGCTTATGGATATGACTATTACAGGTTTTATTTACAATTCTGATTACACCATTGACTTTCAACCTAAAGACGATACTTGGGTATTTTTACTAACGCGCAGAAAATAAAAATATTACTTTTGCTAACTTCAGTTTACATAATATGGTAATTTTCCAGTAAAATTCAGCCACATCCACAGCTGAGTAGCCTGAATCGTTGCAACAATTGGAGTGAGTTGCCAAACTGGTGGGGGTTGCATCACTCCCACTCCAAGTGGTGTCATCCGACCTGTGGTCCGTCAGGTCCGAGCCTCAGGCCTAGCAGGCTGGATCACCAAAACAAACAGTTGGCCGCCGGCCAAGCGATGCGACGAGGATGCTGGAATGTGGGGTCACCAACCCCTCGGATACCAGCTCACCAGCTTATACGGCGACGACGAATTTGATAAAGGCCTGTCTAGTCGAATATAGCTTCTTCACAATTTATAATATTATAAAATTAGGACTTATTTAAAGCCATGTAAAATTAATACTGTACATTTATTGTTTTTAATTAATATTGAATTTAAAATCGAATACTACTCTGAGAATATTTGGAATTTATTTGCGATACTTATCAACTCCAATTCATCTTGAACCTTTCTTGCAGCTGACCAAAGCTGAGACTAATTATCTTCCGATACTCTGGATATCTTCCCAGTAGCTTCAAGGTAGTTGTTACCAAATGCGTATGAAATGTAATGTATGAACAGTTCCTGCGTCCATGTCTAATAACAAGTTACTTCAAAACTAAGTAGAGGTACATTCGGTATACCGATAAGTTATAATCACCCCTTTATTTATTTTTTGTATTTTTGTAACAATAGTTTTTAAAAACTATTTTTAATTTAAAATAAAAACTATAGTAGTAAGATCGTTAATTGTACGGGTTTTAGGATTCAGTATTATCCTTAACATGACAACATGAATCTAAAATAAACGTAAAAATATAACTTCTAAACTTATTTAACATTAGTTTACAATTAATGAGATTTATTTCATCAAATTGGTATCATTATTAAAATATCTTATAAGTCAAGATAAACTTTAGTATAGTAAAACTTTAAAATAGGTTTAAAATCATTTATTAACTAAAATGAACTAAAACTGATTTTAATTTGACAGATGATGGTTATTTATTTCTATTAAATCACTTTTATATACCACATATTTCGTAAAACATTGAAAATGATGTAATTTCGTTCAAACTGTGTTGTCGAGAGCCTATTAACTTTATTAATGCGCCACTAAGACTTCCCTTGTTGGGGTGATCATAGTGCTAATGCCAATCGATATTTTGGCCGATTGAATTGGATGGATTCCACTTATAGATTTTTAATGATAACAAATACTCGATTTCAGTAAAAAACTTGTAAAATCTTTCCTGTAAGAAATAGGTTAGATCATTGATATGTCTAAGGTGAATGTTTTCAGTTCATCCAAACAGCTGTTCTCGACACCAAAACTTCAGTACAATAACTTTAAAAGTTCCTGTGGAAACGGGGTCGTAACGCTTCCGCTGCGTTATTAAATTTTTGAGTAACATAAATCTGCTAACAACCCCCCCCCAGAGCTTAGACATATTAATGTCAAAAATGGTTCAACCTCCGTTTATTAACATGATATGATTTTTAGATAGATATAGAAAAGAGTGAAAATATTGACATGGATATGTCATAGCTCTGGAAGGTGTTGGCAATTTGCGAGACAAAAATTTGAAACAAAAGCTGTTTAGATGAGCTGAAAAAATTCGCTTTAGCCCTTTAAATATTTCCATGATCTGTTTCCCACAGAGAAGTAACAATAGCTATATATGTAACTAGAGCGCAAACGATGTCATATCGCACGAGAGGTTCATATGGCAGCACGAAGCGTCAGCTGAGTGATGCCAGAAACTCGAGGGCGTCCATGACAGTTTGCACTCGTATTACACACAAGATTTTTTCTACAATAAAAAAATTATTTAGGTTATGTTTGATTTTCCCGTAAACATAACTTTTAGGTTTCCAGTAACCTTAGTTTCATTGCGCAAACCCGGAAGTTAGTGTTGGAGGAACGACCGCCGTCTATCAACTAACTAGCTGTTGTCGTATGCTATTGTTAGTTTCATATAGATTTGGAGCGTTCCGCGCATGTGATTCACTGGTTACTTATCCTCCTTATATGGTGCGAATATGTACCGCTTATATGTTCTGCCAACAGTGCGAAATGTGCCTGTTATGGCGCAGTTGTAAGAAAACATTTATTCTTCACTGCGACTTCATTTATTCATAAACGAATCTTGCTCAGGGATCTCGATCATATGTAAAATAATAGCCTTAAATGATGCAGCTTCTTACGACACTTAAGCAAGATATACATCAGCAGTTCACTGTCATAAGAGAAAATTATCCTTGGTTTTAAATATTTCAACGATCTTGAATAGTGATGGAGATATTTTAATACAAACAATTAACATTAAATACCATTTGGTTTGTCATGTGCCAGACTTTATAACAGACTCTGTTATAAATTACAAAGAGTAAACTGTTAAGCTGTTTGTTTGGACACCAAGTGAACACTACAAGTACGAAGGAAAGTACTCGTATATATACAAGTATCAATGATTTCAGAGAAAACTAAGGCGTATTTATGTGTATTCTAATAAGATCAGTAATAAGGATCAGTATACTATCAGATAAGCTAGGACATACCCTATCTTCCCCTGCCCTGGCCCTTTTTGTCATTTGCCTGAATGAGAGAAGAAGCTAGAAACTCAACCCATGGCCGGCCTAAGGTGATCCACAGATCTCCGAAATGTGAGGTGAATTTTGGGAATTTCCCTTCCCATTCGGCCTAACTATTAATTTAGCCTTTTACAAACTGCAGTCATTTTTCTTATTTAACAAATAAAATATAACATGTTTATTACCTTCTAAATTTTCCTCCATTGTTCATTTACTTAGATTTATTTCCTTATACTTTTTAGTTCATAAATTGATACCTTATTTCTTAAACTTATTGATATTATTATGTTTGTAATTTGTTTGTAATTTGATACAAGTATAGAATTTGACAGTAATTTGAGCAACCTTTCTAATTTTGTATTGGGTATATCACTCCTAAAAATCGTTAAAAAAATTTACTAATAACACAAAAAACTATATTCACCGTACATACACTAAGGCCTATGGTGATGGGCAGTTGAGGTTTAAAAAGTTTTATTCACCCTTTGTAGTTTATGGTAATCAAGGTCCCCTAAAATATACATCACTTGAATGTGTAATAAAAGGAAGGTTCAAAAGTTATGGCCTTTGAAAAGTAAATATATCAATTTTGTAATTTCTTATTTTAATTTATAGTTATCGTTATAAACTAAAATCACCTGACTGTGGCCACTGCAACTAATTCAAAAAACTAAATAAACGGTACCAGTGGACTGTCACATACTTTCTCCCTTAAATAAATTTAAAAAAGACAATCTGTAATAAACCTATCATGTTCTACAAAGTTAATCTAAATATTATTTAATAATTTATTGTTTAAAAAATAATCATTCCATTTCTGAAGATAAACAAGAGAGACAAAGTTAAATTAACTGTTCGAATTGTATAGGGGGAAACCCCCCCCCTCGGTAATACCGAGCTTTTTGCGTTGGTTTTGTTGGGTGATTTGAGCTTACGCTTCATACCAAGTTTCATGGAAAACGGTTGGAAAATAAGGAAGAAATTGATTTTTTTATATTCTCCATAAGAATAACATTGGGCGCTTTAAGACAACGTACTGCGTTTTACTTGGACAGTAAATTTAACTTTTCTCTGGAACCGTTAGTCGTAGACAAATAATTTAAAATACTAATTTCTTTAGTTTTTTAAGCTGGTTTCATTGGTACCAGTCAAGTTATACTTTAATTTTATTGTTTTTGCCGAAAATTTAAAAATTTGATTTTTTTACATTTAAAAACCCATAACTTTTGAACCGTCATTTTTACAGACATGCGGGTGGTGTCAAATTATTTAGTACTCTGTGCACTATAAACTATCAAATTTCAATCAAAATCGTTAGAGCCGTTTTTGAGAAATTTGGATTTTTCACGTTTTTAAGGGTTTTATGGGTAAACTACCCTTAAAAATCAAAAATTAAAAAAAATGAAAAAATGCCTGGAGATAACGTAAATATATACATACATGTCAAATTTCATCTAAATCGGACCAACGGGCTAGGCTGTGGCACTGTACACATCCAGACACACACACACACACACACACACACACACACACACACACACACACACACACACACACACACACACACACACACACACACACACACACATACAGACACACGGACGGACAGACATCACGTCCAAACCCACTTTTTTGGATTCAGGGGACCCCAAAACGAAAATATCCACCCTCAACTCAAATTCGAAAATTTTTACGAAAACAATACTTTCTCCATATACTATGTATAAGGGGAGAAAGTAACAAAGTTTGAATAATATTGATCCATGACAAATGTTTGAGGAGAAAAGTTTAATATGTACTGTCCGAAGAAAACAAAGTACTAAGTCCAAGGGCGCTTAATACAAGGGCCCTCAGGAAATGTAAAAATATCAATTTATTTATTATTTCTTACACCTTTTGCCTGAAAACTAAAAAAGCTAAAGGTGCAGCTAAAGATTATATCACATAATAAATTTTCAAACCCCATTTTGTGTTTCCACCACCCAAAAATTTGTAGAAATAGAATGTGAGAAAAAATGAGAAAAAAAATCCGAACAGTCAACTTATGGAAATAGAATACAATATTTCTTTTTCAAATAGTTTTTTAAAATTACTGTTAGATTTGGGAAGCAGGGAATCATTAGAGGGGACAACATTGTTGGTAGGGGGAATCATTAGAGGGGCCAACATTGTTGGTAGGGGGAATCATTAGAGGGGCCAACACTTTTGGTAGGGGTAAACATTAGAGGGGACAACATTGTTGGTAGAGGGAATCATTAGAGGGGACAACATTGTTGGTAGGGGAAACATTAGAGGGGACAACATTGTTGGTAGAGGAATCATTAGAGGGGACAACACTGTTGGTTGGTGGAATCATCAGATGGGACAAAATTGTAGGTAGGGGAATCATGCACTATCGCCGAATGTAGGCGAACTAAGACGAGCGCGATAGTGTACCCGGTGTGCTCGTGGATACTCGGGGTAGTTCGCATCGCCAACATTCGTGTTCGGAAGCGCTCGCTTTTTTGGCGGTCTCCCGCCACGAATCAAAGGAGACGAAAAAGGGCGAATGCCGAGCGCAGACAGGCACGAATTCGAGCCAGTACACACTCGCTGTCATTCGTGTTGTCACGGACGCATTCTATGTCAACTATGCCAATCCTGGCATGGCTTTAAAAATTATAATGGCTTATTAACGATAAAGTAAATTCATATTTGGGTTTACATTTTTTCAAAGTTGTATCATGTTTGTCGTTCATTACTACTTCATTACTCAAGGGGTTATAGCTAGTTAACAAATATATTTGGGTTTACCTAGTTCTTCTTCTGTGGATTTCCTTAACCCACCATCTTCTACGTTTCCATGGCTTCGTAATTTTCGTCTTGGTGTGTATATATACATAATTGAGGTAAGCATAACTATATAACAGAAACACAGCGGCAACTTCAATGTCAGCGTCCATGTTGCACAAAGTTTGGCGCGAACGTTTGCCGCAAACACGCAGTACTGGGTTCGGCATGGTTCGGCCAAAGTTAACCGATGGTGTACTTGGTTAATTCGGGAGGGTTCGTGTTGCACATTCGTCTACATTCGTGGTCGAAATCTGATCCGAACATCCGGCGAAACATTCGGGTGAATGTTCAGCAATAGTGTACTGCTAGCATTAGAAGGCATAACACTGTTGGTAGGGGCAGCATTGTTGGTAGGGGGAGTCATTAGAGAGAACAACACTGTTGGTAGGGGAGTCATTAGAGAGGCCAACACTGTTCGTATGAGAATCATTAGAGGGGCCAACACATTTCGTAGTGAAATCAGAGGGGCAGTAATGTTGTTAGTGGTATAATACGAAGGGAAACCCAGTAAACCATCGCATTTGACAAAAATCAAGTATTTTAAACACTCCGGTAAGTACATTAGCATCACTTAAACACTACTGTAGTGATGAACGAGTAAATACAGTCGTGCAGAATATACCAATTTTATGGACTATTTCACTAGCAGAGTTTGGCAACGATTCGGGGTTCTCAGTTTGTCATAAAGAAATTTATGGATCTCAATCTGAATCTAGAGGTCTGGTTACTGTTTCTTTGAGCGGTTGACTTGTAAAATTCTCGTGACAGGAAATATCTTTGGACTTTCGGGTCCGACATAAGAATTTTGACGGAAGAGATTTGTCACTTCAGCACAAGAAAACTATTAAAATCTCTATGGAATGTTTATAGTAGCTATTAAATTATTTCTGAGGCCGTAATTCATTACTACACCATTTAGTTCAGACGAAAATAATCTATTTATATTTACTTATAAGTTAAATTAAAAAAGGGTTGTAATGCTTGACATCAGATAATAAGACGATAGCAATAACAAGAAATAACGTTTCATTTTATTTAACAAAACCATACGCTATAGAAATTATACTTTGGTCATTATTCATGCAAATATTAAAATTAGTATTACACCAGAAACAAAATTAGAATTTTTTATATGTTTATTTTATTACTATACTGATTCAATGATGAACAAATCTAATCAATTCGAAATTTTAGAAAGAATGTATGTAAGGAATGAATGTGTATTACCAATAGACTGTATTGAATCAATATAATGTAGTTTAAATGTATAGCTTTCTTCTGACGATTTATAATATATTTTTCAACAAGTTATATTGTTTGGGATAATTTATATACACATATTTCAGAGTAAGCGTATGCGATAAAATCCACAAAGCTGAAGGTCAGGTTACCGATCCATTTCCGGTCTATTCCCCAGCACCATTACCAACGTTACCTTAAGATAAAGCGTTCTGTAGATTTTTTTATTTTTACATATTATATAAACCTGGTATTAAGAATTTAGTTTAGTGAAAATAGGAATGCAATGTTTATTAAAAAAGTAAGTTCAAATTAAATAAGTATGCACCTTTGTGGAATGGTGACATACTTACACAGGTAGGTATTTTGAGCCAAGTATGAATGAGAAATGAAGGTAAAAAATGTTTGTATTTACATCACTGTGGGAAATAGGTTAGATCATGGATATGTAAGAAAGGAAATGTTTTCAGTTCATCTAAACAGCTGTTCTTATGTTAAAATTTTTGTCCTACAAATTGCTAACACCACCTCAGAGCTAAGACATTTCCATGTCAATAATTGTGACACGATCTTATAGTTTCGTTATTGACTACACCTGATATGTTCCGTATACAGGACTGTTAACTAATAGCCCAATAGCTAATGAATGCCATATGAGGAACCTACAGTTTTTATGGTGAGTAGAAGTACGAAAATAAATGTGCTAATGCTCATTACATAATGAAAAATTATAATTGAGTATTGAAAAGATAATTGATATTAATAAATTTGAAAAATCTGAAAAAGAAGAAAACAAAGAGATTATATGCTTTTTCAATAGACAAAGCTTATTATTATCGACACTGTGTTTCACGAATTAAAAACGACATTAAATTAAATGGTATTCAGTAAAATATGTTACAACTTACATTAATTGAAAGCCATTACAAAACAATAGTCCTCATTAGCATTTATTTTCTTTAAATTTAGTTATATTATACTAGAGGAATAGTAGAATCACAGCCATAAAGTATTTTTTAAATATACATTTAATATCCATCATAGTGTTTGAGAACATTTATTAAATAATCACGAGTTGATCATGGTATATCCCTCGAATAAATTCTTTGGAACTGTTGTAACTATTGTTATGTAACAGTCTTCTGTCGTTTTGTATTTTTTGTGATGTATTTCAGTGATAAATTGTAAACCGAACCTCAGTAACAGATCGTATTACGGGCGGTTTCAAGGGCAGCCGCTGTGCGTCAGCAGCTGCAGAAGCGGCTCAGCACCGTGACACTGGGACAGCGTAACTGAGGTCTGAGAGGTCTGACAGGCCTGTAGCTGTAACATGTAGGCGTACAGGCGTGGCAGATGTTGTAAATGCAATTTCATATATCTTCTTTGGTGAATCCAGAGGTAAGCTTTAATTAATTAAAATACCACCGTCGCAGCAGACCTGAGTACTCAGAAAATTTCCAAATAAATAATATAATAGTAATAATAACACGTATATGTCCAGATTTACCAATATCTGTCGATAAAAATATGAGAGTTAGTTATTTGCCTATTCTCTATAAGGTTAACATGGGAAAAAGTATACAGGCTTACCGCTATGAGGAACAGTGAAAGTAGGCATTTCTAGAATAAACAATTTTTATTTTGACAATTTATACCAAGTTTCATCAACATATGTCCAAAGATAAAGGAGTTTTTCTATTCTCCATGTGATTAACATTAGAAAAGAGTATGCAGGTTAGCTGTTGTAAGATACACTGAAAGTAAGCATTTCTAGCATAAACAGTTTTTAATTTGACCATTTATACGAAGTTTGATACACATATATCCATAAAATAAAGGAGTTTGCCTGCTCTCTATACAATTAACATGGGAAAACAGTATGCTACCTGTACTTCAATAATCAATAATCAGGTTAGTTGCCATGGTAAACACATAAACTATGATTTTTAAGTATAAATTGATATATCTCATATTATTAATTTTTTTAAAGTGAAATATTAATTTTTCTTTAGACTCCATAAGATTAACATTGGAGACCCAAAAACAAAAATCCAAACACAGTAAAACTTACGTTGTATTTTGGGGCTCCCATATTAATCTTAAGGAGGATAAGAAAAAAATAATATTTCACTTATCATTGAATACTTTTGGATGAAACTTGATATTTAGCTTCATGTGGTTGAGATCCATCCATTAATGCTTAAAAATCACAATTCATGTGTTTATCATGGCAGCTAACCTGCATACTCTTTTCCCATGTTAATCATATAGCGAATAGGCAAACTCCTTTACTTGTTGACAGATGTTGATGAAAGATGAAGAAATTTTTTTATGTTAGAAATGCTTATTTTCAGTGTTCCTCACAGCAGCAAACCTGGGCACTCTTTCCCATGTTATTTTTAAGGAGAATAGGCAAATAATTCAAATATTTATGGATGGATATTGATAAAACTTGTATAATATATATTTATTACTGTATTATTGCTTTGGAAATTCGATGAGTATGTAGATATGCTGCGATGAAGGTATTTAATATCTCGGTAACAGTTGAAGATAGAGAAAAACTTTAAGGAACTAAATTGAGCTGATTCTAATAGTGAAAGATAAAATTTAAAAAAACATTTTAAATTACATATGAAAAAAGCCAAAAACTAAAGTTTTTAGCAGAAACCCCCTCCTAAATTGCCCTTTCCGATTAATCGATGTCTGGATTATGAACTAATCCGAGAAAATCCCCCAAAAAACCACATTTTGGGGTACAAAACCCCCCCAAACTACCCGTTCCCATTGACCGATATGTCTGGTTTACGAACTCGTCCGAGCATGTGTAGGAATACACGTCTTTACCAAATTCGGTCTTGATCGGACTATTTTTACGAAAGTTATCGTTTTCACACACACACACACACACACACACACACACACACACACACACACACACACACACACACACACACACACACATATATATATATATATATATATATATATATATATATAAATTTTAACGACTATTGTTTTTGGTCTCTAGCATAAACGCGAGACCAAGAGAGTCTGTCCCTTGATTTTAACAATTTATTATATAAAAAACAAAACCTCCTAATACCTCGTGTCGGAAATGTTTGCAAAACCTGAACGATTTTTCTTGTCAATAGGCTTACAATTGTCTAAATAGAACACTAAATTCCCCTTAAGCTATTTATATAGTTCTACATTTGATTGCAGGGTTTCATTTTGTTAGAAAGTCCCAAGGAGGAGGTATCTTAAATCCAAACACAGGTCAAATTAGATCTCATCGTAAAAACTACTATTGTGCCAAAATGTTTCTACATTTCTGAATTAAAAAACAACTCGTTTCAGAGTATAGCGTAGTATGTTTGATATCCCGTATCACTTGAGCATCATTGACAAACCCATTGAAATAAACTATCAACTTTCGTTTAAAAACATTTCTTAAGCATTTATTTGATTCAATTTTAGGCAGATTCAATTCAAAATTTTTTCCAGATAATACAATATTTTCTCTCAGATTTTAAGTCAGACAGAACAACCGCAATTGTCCTTTTAGAAAAATACAGTATATTAGTTGTAAAATACAATTAACTAATTTTTAATTTATAAACGGTGAAAATTATTACTTTTTTCATACAAATAGATAGGTAATTGGTATCTTATGAAATTTGGAGCAGTCAAATTTGGATATTTTATCTCAAATATAAAATAATATGCTCGTAAATAATCAAACATATTATAAAATTATATTAAATATACCAAATAATATTAATATATAAAACAAAGTCGTGTTAGTTACACGACTAACTAGAGTTTAGATTTTAATGATCTTTGTTTTTTGGTTTCGTCTTGCTCCGGTCATGCTTTAGGCAGATTCAGTTTCCATAATTTCAATTAGTTTCCATTTTATAGCGTTTTAAATTTCTAACTAACCTTATGAGGACTAAGTTTGTTTACAAATGTTCTACAATAAAAAAATTTGATTTCTTAAAACAGCTGTTGGTTTACTCTCCGTTAGCAATATGCTTTACTATCTAATGCCATCTGAATCATTCATTAATATTAAATATAAATTAAAAATATGTGCTGTAAAAAATGAACAGCATTATTCGCCACGTTAATAGGTTACGGTTTTTGGGAATTATGTACTGTATTTATATTATTTTTATTTTCTGTATGATTAAAAGTCACGTGTTTATATGTTTGCCAAATAAAACATTTACAATGTTTATACATATTAGGTTGATTATAATAATCAGCTGTTGAATATTTAAAGCTTTCACAACGTAGCCGCAAAGCTATTTGACATCAGAAAATGGTCAATCTTAAAGTTAACATGTATTTTCTGTTAGGCGTTACGAAGTTCGCCGGGTCAGCTAGTATATATACATTTTAACGACTACTTTTTTTGGCCTCTGGGCACCTCAAAACAAAATAATAATATGGTTCTGGGGTTAAGTCTTGCCATAAGATCTACGGTAATAGCTTCTTCCCTGTGGGAAATTCGCTTAAAGGGACCAAACATAGCTAGTGGGTAAATAGTGGTCTATTTAAAAATATAAACATCTTGTATGTGCTCAGATAATAGATTTTATTTAAGATTCCTGCGCAATGATTCCATTATAGTTTTACATTATTTTTCAATTTTGCAGAGATAATTGAGTCGGCGAAACTTATTCAAAGCAAGTTACTTGAACAGTCAACTTGTTCCTTGAATGCTTAATACAATTGAGAGTGCATTTCATTTATAAAGACTTTATTAGTGTAAACGTAAATATGTGAGGTAAATATCATAGAAGCGAAGCATTAGCGTGTTCTACTTCTAAAGTGATGTTTTCTGAATTGGCCATACCTCAGTTGTAGCATCGATTATACCGGTCTTGTAGACAGATCTATTTCGAGTAGTAGTCACTACCGTACTACGAGTGCTTATCTAGCAGTTTGTGGCAGAACTGTTGAGAGGTCGAAATGGAGAGCAGCCTTGGAATCGCTCGTTCCAGTAATATTTCTGGAGTCCATTCCTTCAAATAAATGTGTTTCTCATCCTCGGTTTAAAAGAAAATGCTAATAAAAGTGATAAGTCGTTCCATTATATTATTATTACAGTTTGAGAAGGGGGTTCAAAGAAACCTATAATTTTGGTTCAGCGATGTTGTGAAGTATAATAGAACGGTATAAAACAGAATTCATCGAAATTCCTTGAACGCATATTAAGTGGTAACGTTAATAAGTTTTGTATCAAAACACGAACGATTTTAGAAATACTTTTTTCTGGTTTTATTTCGCACATTTTATTTTACCTTTTAGTTTTTATAAAATGTTTACTAGTTTGACAATTTTTCATTTATTACATAGATTATACATCAAATATATATTTATGTAAAACCTTTATTCACATCCTACATTAAACATATTGTTCACTACCATCTTCAATCAACAACTGTCATAAGGTTATACATAAATGTTTAGATTTGTATTGTTCAAATTCTGATTCTCCATAAGCTAAATGTTATTTTTAATATTTTAGTGTAATATTACAAGAAAACCGGGATTTTCCTTGACATTAGACCTATCTATTTCTACTCGGAAATTAGTTATCTCCAAAATTTAAAGACATTCTTTAGAGCTGTTATCAAGATGCTTCTGCAAACATTATTATTATTATTATTGCTCGCATCAGATAAACTGTATCGCCATATTACAAGCATTAGCCACAGACCAGGATAGTTATAGTTGTGGTGGTGGTGGTAGCGTGTTTTGACAGCAGCACGGCTTGGAGGCCTCGACGGCGGCAGCTCCATTCAGAGGCCAGCGTCTAATTGTCTTGGCGCGAGACGCTCGGTGCCTGCCAGAGACAACAGAGGCGTTAGGCGTCTCTGGCCACACTGACACCGCGTCCCCGTCGCTCCGAGAGACGAGCCACATGGTGTCTAGTCTAAGGCGTACTGTTTACAAATTAAATCTTGGAAAAAGTTTGGAAGCTTAATCATCTTTGTCATGGATATGTCTTAGCTCTGGGAGGTGTTGGCAATTTGCGCTACCAAAATCTAAATCAGTGACGTCATATGGTTAGTGACGTTTAATTTGGTTATAAGAACAGCTGTTATGTGAACTGAAAACATTCTCTTTAGATATATTCATGATCTAGCCCATGTACCACAGGGAAGTAAATACAAACATTTTTCGAAGAAACATTCTCTAAAATCCCGAAAGTATGCCATCAAAGTCTACCTATGCATGATGCAGATGTCTCTCCTTCGCTTTGAACTTCAACCTTTATCTGAACGACCCTCAGGTGGTGGCTTAACGAACCGTAATTTCCCCTCTAATTTCCTATAGTTCTGCTTAAGCCTACCTCTCACTATTATAATAGTAGCAAGAGGTAGGTCTGGGCAGAACTGTAGGAAATTAGGCAACAGTTTGCACACTGCGTCATCAAGGAAGCGCCACTGTTGGTATTCCACAGAGACTGCAATATATATTTGCATTCGTTCAAACGATACATTATGGGCCTTTGCATATTAGACCATCACGGAAGCGTGACTAGTTGTAACATTATAACCACCAATGGAACTTTTTATATACAGTTATCTATAATATGCTTTCTACTGCATGGTTAACTTTTACGTCGTATTAAATCAAAGAGCATACTACTACAAAAAATGTAGTAGTATGGCCATTACTACATTATTCCATTCATTATAAGTACAAAGTACTTTAATAATCGGCGTGCTATACCACCTGGGACGTGGTCCACGTTCCAAGACCTCCCACACATCTGGTGCTAACCACTACGTTAACTAGGCCGCTTCACCTTTAATCAGCTAAGGGCTCATTAGCCTCCCAGAATATCGCGACCTAGTTCGCAAAAATTGGCAAGTGGTCGTGCTCGCGATTTGTAAACTGTCTCGCGGCTTGTCGCCCGGCGGAGGGTTGTGATGATTTACAGCATTGTACAGGGTAACTCGTGGCGGGGTATGTCGCTAGCTCGCGATTTGTAAACTGTCTCGCGGCTTGTCGCCCGGCGGAGGGTTGTGATGATTTACAGCATTGTACAGGGTAACTCGTGGCGGGGTATGTCGTTAGCTCGCGATTTGTAAACTGTCTCGCGGCTTGTCGCCCGGCGGAGGGTTGTGATGATTTACAGCATTGTACAGGGTAACTCGTGGCGGGGTATGTCGTTAGCTCGCGATTTGTAAACTGTCTCGCGGCTTGTCGCCCGGCGGAGGGTTGTGATGATTTACAGCATTGTACAGGGTAACTCGTGGCGGGGTATGTCGTTAGCTCACGATTTGTAAACTGTCTCGCGGCTTGTCGCCCGGCGGAGGGTTGTGATGATTTACAGCATTGTACAGGGTAACTCGTGGCGGGGTATGTCGTTAGCTCGCGATTTGTAAACTGTCTCGCGGCTTGTCGCCCGGCGGAGGGTTGTGATGATTTACAGCATTGTACAGGGTAACTCGTGGCGGGGTATGTCGTTAGCTCACGATTTGTAAACTGTCTCGCGGCTTGTCGCCCGGCGGAGGGTTGTGATGATTTACAGCATTGTACAGGGTAACTCGTGGCGGGGTATGTCGTTAGCTCGCGATTTGTAAACTGTCTCGCGGCTTGTCGCCCGGCGGAGGGTTGTGATGATTTACAGCATTGTACAGGGTAACTCGTGGCGGGGTATGTCGTTAGCTCACGATTTGTAAACTGTCTCGCGGCTTGTCGCCCGGCGGAGGGTTGTGATGATTTACAGCATTGTACAGGGTAACTCGTGGCGGGGTATGTCGTTAGCTCACGATTTGTAAACTGTCTCGCGGCTTGTCGCCCGGCGGAGGGTTGTGATGATTTACAGCATTGTACAGGGTAACTCGTGGCGGGGTATGTCGTTAGCTCACGATTTGTAAACTGTCTCGCGGCTTGTCGCCCCGGCGGAGGGTTGTGATGATTTACAGCATTGTACAGGGTAACTCGTGGCGGGGTATGTCGTTAGCTCACGATTTGTAAACTGTCTCGCGGCTTGTCGCCCGGCGGAGGGTTGTGATGATTTACAGCATTGTACAGGGATTGTAAACTGTCTCGCGGCTTGTCGCCCGGCGGAGGGTTGTGATGATTTACAGCATTGTACAGGGTAACCCGTGTCGGGGTATGTCGTTAGCTCACGATTTGTAAACTGTCTCGCGGCTTGTCGCCCGGCGGAGGGTTGTGATGATTTACAGCATTGTACAGGGTAACTCGTGGCGGGGTATGTCGTTAGCTCACGATTTGTAAACTGTCTCGCGGCTTGTCACCCGGCGGAGGGTTGTGATGATTTACAGCATTGTACAGGGTAATGTTATGTCGTTAGCTCACGATTTTTAAATGTCTCGCGGCTTGTCGCCCGGCGGATGTGATGATTTACAGCATTGTACAGGTAACTCGTGGCTATTAGCTATTTGTAAACTGTCTCGCGGCTTGTCGCCCTATTGTGATGATTTAACATTGTACAGTAACTCGTTATGTCGTTAGCTCCGATTTGTAAATTCTCGCGGCTTGTCGCCCGGCTTTGATGATTTACAGCATTGTACAAAATGTAACGTTATACGATTTGTAAAATCGTTGTCGCTATTTATGATTTACAGCATTGTATAAATGGCTTATAGAATTTTAAATTCTCTTTATTGTGAAATTTAACTTATCAGTAATGTATGTGATAAAAATATAACTCTTTTGAGGGTAGTGATTTTTATCTATTATAACACCGACATCTTAAAATTATATACTATTCCCATTTACCCTTCTAAAATGATTCTTTCACCATAAGTGATGGTCCGATACTGGAGTCAATTCGAACCTTTGTTTACTCGGCCATTAACGAACCTCTGCCAAAAAATGTTCTATATAGGCTTATATAGGCTTGTTCTATATAGGCTTTATGTTGTAAATCTATTATTACATTAATATATTTACAACATAGGCTTAATGTTTTCTTGTTAAGCACTCTCAAAATAGAAATTGGAAATTTCCCCAGCACAAAATCCCAGCCCTAATAGTTTTCCATTATCCCTTTGGTGCCTCGAAATACTAAATATGAATATGAGTAATATAAAAATATTAGTATTAAAGGGTTTATGGAATGTAGACTTTAATATTTATGGGTAATGATTCGTTAATATTCAATAAGTTTTCAACCCGTCTACGGGGAATTATTGACTGTTAAAATGTTTATCTGGGTTATGAATGGGTATGCTGATTCCGTAATTGGATGAATATTTATATTTCCCACCTTTCAACTAAAAACGACAAAATCTATTGCATCATATAACAGTAATACTGACGATTGAAATCGATTGAAGCCCTTAAATATTACATTAAGTCTAAATATCAATAGTATCATAATCTATTTTCTGGCTTCAACATCATTTAATTCTATTTATTGAATTCAATTCACAGTTTAACAACTAAAGCCTACGTGTTAAATGGAAGACATAATATACTTTTCAATTTTATGAGTACAAAAGGCATGGTATGAAGGTAAAAATAACAACCAACATTTCCATTTCTGATGTGATAATTATTTAGTTATCCATGGTCCAGTTCTCTACCCACACCGTTAAACCAGAATATTATTTAATTGATAATTTTTTTATAATAACTTTAATGTCCTACTCCATTAACTATCAAGTGATTATGTGTTCAACTCTCTAGATAGGCGCCGGCAAGTCGCCGAGCCGATTCCAACATTTCCACTGTTATTTATATACGATAGGACCGCCAACTCCGTATATCATTACGTGGACAACTTACTCTGTGGTCACTGCAAGGATGTCATCACCGCGTCATTTACTACTCTGTGTCTACAACCAATACTTCACGTTTCACTCAAAGCCTCGCTGAAAACCCGCCATCCCACCTTGGCTTTAACACAACCAATTATAAACTTACACATGACTATTATTTTGACAAGTTACAGTTTCTTCTAATAATGTCCATCTGGATATTTTTATGTACAACTAAACAGTGTCGATTTTGACTTTACACCATTAGTTTTCAAAATGAATTACTTGAAAATAATCACCAATAATTTATGTTATTAGTACGCTTCCACATTAAATACATCTTAATTATTTATTTTGTTAGAAATTGGATTAAGGTAAAAATTGATAGTGTTTATTAGATTTTGTTTGACGAAAATTACCATGATACGCAGAGTGTAGACGTTTGAAAGCCGCTGTATATGGAAATGTAAATGGAAAACCAAATAAAAGGATTTTACCTAATGCCAACCTTAGTCATGACAAAGCGGGTTACGGATTTGGGACTAATGGAGGGTTTGCACCGAATTACCTTGACATATTACTGACATTACCAAATGCTCCGTTCCGTCGTATCGTTGTAAACGCTCATGTTACGTAGTCTCTTATCGTTTTTTCATGCGATGCGTCGCTTTTTTTGTACCAAACGGTACAGTTTGGGATAATGAAAATAAGTTTCATACCTGTGGGTGCTCTCGTTTTCATGGAGAAACGAATACTAATGCCTTGTTCAGAGTTACAGAAAGACAGACAATAATTGAGATACGATACATTTCGGCTCTTGGGACTATAAAAGATAGAAATAACCAAAAATATCATTGAGGGGAGTCGTCGCTGTTCCATAGTCCGTAGCTGCGTCGCCGCATCGATGCGTCCAATGTCAGACGGCAGTACGCGACGATCTAATAGGAACACGGCCAAACCTTCGTAATGAAGTTATTACAATCCCTCAATCTATCTCACGCTTGCTGTCTGACACGGGTGGAGAACAGTGTCTGACTAACCTAGTTTTACACGGGCAAGATATATGGAATGTGAAATCACATGTGTAGCTACAAGAAGGGGTTGGTAAATTGTTGAAAACCAACCAAGTCTAAGTCAATTTTACTTTCTCCCCTTATACGTAGTAACGTAGTATATGGAGAAAGTATTGTTTTCGTCAAAATTTTCGAATTTGAGTTGAGGGTGGATATATCCATTTTGGGGTCCCCTGAATCCAAAAAAGTGGGTTTGGACATGATGTCTGTCCGTCCGTGTTGTGTGTGTGTGTGTGTGTGTGTGTGTGTGTGTGTGTGTGTGTGTGTGTGTGTATGTGTGTGTGTGTGTGTCTGGATGTGTACAGTGCCACAGCCTACCCCGTTGGTCCAATTTAGATAGAATTTGGCATGTATGTACATATTCACGGTATCTCCAGGCATTTTTTTCATTTTTTCGAATTTTTGATTTTTAAGGGTAGTTCACCCTTAAAAAACGTGAAAAATCCAAATTTCTCAAACACGGCTCTAACGATTTGGATTAAAATTAAATCGTTTGTAGTGCACAGAGTACTAAATAATTTGACACCACCCGCATGTCTGTAAAAATGACGGTTCAAAAGTTATGGGCTTTTAAATGTCAGAAAAATTAAATTTTTAAATTTTCAGCGAAAACAATGAAAGTAAAGTATAATTTGGCTGGCACCATTGAAACCTGCTTAAAGAACTAAACAAATTAGTATTTAGAATTATTTGTCTACGACTAACGGTTCCAGAGAAAATTTATATTTACTGTCCATGATAAACGCAGTACGTTGTCTGAAAGTGTCCAATGTTATTCTTATGGAGAATATTATAATATCAATTTCTTCCTTATTTTTTAACCGTTTTCCATGAAACTTGGTATGAAGCGTAAGGTCAAATCACCTAACAGAACCAACTCTTGGTATTGCAGGGGGGGCGTTTCCCCCCATAAAATTCGAACAATTAATTTAACTTTGTCTCTCTTGTTTTATTTTCAGAAATGGGATGATTATTTTTGAAACAATAGATTATTAAATGATATTTAGATAAACTTTTAAGAACATGATAGTTTTATTACAGATTTTCTTTTTTAAATTTACTTAAGGGAGAAAGTATGTGTCAGTCCACTGATACCGTTTATTTACTTTTTTATTTATCCAAAAATTTCATCGTCATCATCTAATTCTAATGTAACGTGATTATATCGTTGTATCTAATTTTCTGCTATATCTAAAAATGATCATTTGTATATTTAAATGTAAAGGTTTTAAGTTTTAGAACATTCAAATTTACGAAATCGACTTATTGGTTTGTTGGCACTGTTTTGTGTTTTGAATATTTATAACTGTCTAATAATTCTCTGCAAAAATATAGGGACCCAACAAGGCAACCCAATTTGGTTCAGTTTTATTTTGGCACATAAAATATATACATATATATATGGTCCAAGACCTGATTGTAATCTATAAAACAATTATTGAAATATTTGGGATTCTCCGTGAAATTTTCTCGGAAAAGTTATAATATATATACAGTATATATATATATATATATATATATATATATATATATGTGTGTGTGTGTGTGTGTGTGTGTGTGTGTGTGTGTGTGTGTGTGTGTGTGTGTGTGTGTGTGTGTATCGTAGTATATTAAAAATACCGGCTTCTTTATCATTTGAACGCGATAATTAGCGATGTATTAAGGTGCTAAATGATTAAGGTTACGTGAATTTTATTTCATATAAGCTGCTTTTAAGAGGCAATTTACTACCGCAGTTTTTGCAAACTGAATATTGAAGGTACAAAAGAAACAGTAGAGTGGCATTCCGATGTCGGACGGTGTTTACAATATTGCTAACTGAACATCAATAACGTGCCCATCCTTGAAAACTTACACAGGACCAGTGAAGGACCTCTTTCTCTGACGCTGTGATGTTTCAAAGGGGTTCTAACTACAATTATTATTCAGACCATAAATTCCCAAGGATTTAATATATTTTCTCATCTCTTTATTCCAATATTTATCAATGTTTCAGTTTCTTTTAATGTGTTCAAACTCCAACTAGGAGTATGATTGACAAAAACCAATGAGCTTTGAAAATATTTAGTTTTTAATGTAATTAATTGTTTTTACTGCTACAAAATATATGTATGAAAAATTTCCAGCTTTTCTTTTACATTTTATTATTAATTTGATTAAAGCTTTTGATATAAATATTGCTTAACTACCTATTCTAGATTTTATACGATTTATTAAATTATACACTTTTAATCTTCTATACAAACATAAAAATATTTTTCTTCAGCCTGGCTTTCATTGTACAATGGGTCTGGAAATTTGAAAATGAATGTTTTTATTATCAATCAATGGATTATCGGAAAGGTTTACTTTTTCAAATTTTTAAGTTTACCTTAAAAGAAAAGTAAAGGTAAAGGATCGTGTAACCTTTGTCAATGCCATTATCTAAAGTCACCTATCGTGTGGTTACGGACCACCGTTTTAACATGGTTTCAAAGCTGTCTCAAGAAGACCCAAGAACAGATCCTTCTTAAATCTTATTTAAAGGACTCGATGTGTAATTTTATAAAATATGACGCCATTTGTTACCCAATCACATAAAATTCAAAAATAATGATTACGTTTTAGAAGCTCACCTGGTAACAGAAACTAAAGTACAGGAGAACAGCAATGTCCACTATGTTGTCTAGGAATCAGTGACGTACATATAATATATCTCCAAAATACACTTCTTGGTTATAGAAAGGATTAAAACTAATATTTTAACTTAAACCTAAATATAATATGTATTCTATAGAGTCACCTATCGTGTGGTTACGGACCACCGTTTTAACATGGTTTCAAAGCTGTCTCAAGAAGACCCAAGAACAGATCCTTCTTAAATCTTATTTAAAGGACTCGATGTGTAATTTTATAAAATATGACGCCATTTGTTACCCAATCACATAAAATTCAAAAATAATGATTACGTTTTAGAAGCTCACCTGGTAACAGAAACTAAAGTACAGGAGAACAGCAATGTCCACTATGTTGTCTAGGAATCAGTGACGTACATATAATATATCTCCAAAATACACTTCTTGGTTATAGAAAGGATTAAAACTAATATTTTAACTTAAACCTAAATATAATATGTATTCTATAGCTATAGATACTTTGTCTATCTTTTAAGTGTTGGGAGAATGTGTCTTTTTGTCCTCACTGAAATTTATTCCGGTTGCGAAACTCATAAATAAGATAGATCTATCTCTTATTGGAATTGTTTAAAACGTAATCAATTGTTATAAAGTAAAAATACCTTAGAAATAAAATCTAAAAGAAAAACCTCGCAATCGTCGTTTTCATACGTTGCACAAACTATAACCAGCTGTGACGCCAATTTTTTTTCATTATTAGTGAATTTCCCATAGGGAAGAAGCTATTACCGTAGGTCTCATGGCGAGACTTAAGCCCGGGACCATGTTATTTTTTCTTCTTTAGGTGCCCAGAGACCAAAAACAATAGTCGTTAAAATCTATATATATATATATATATATATATATATATATATATATATATGTGTGTCTGTTTTGGATTCCAACATATGTGTCTTACCTTTTAAGATATAAACAGCAGCTGTTTTTATCTGAACCATTGAGCAAGCCAAAGAAGCAAGCATAAAATAGTAAGTACTCAATGGTATCTAATTACTGTACACTTAATATTTCTCAGGGGGAATTTTTGTGATTATTTTTTTTGATTAAAAATGAAATGTTTATTATTATCGGTACGAAATTCGCCGGGTCAGCTAGTCATTTATATTTATAGGTTGTATGGGTTGTAGGATTCAGTTTTAAAAAGAAAGATTATCATACCAAAATGTAAACCTGAAATCCTAAACAAATCAGTTCAAGGAAAATAACTAAATACTCAGGTTTATTATTTAGCTTTACTTTACAATTAAATAGATTAGGACCTTTTTATAACATTACTAGCAGTAAGCCCGTAGTTTTTGGGTTGTAGGATTCTGTGTTAGGGGAAAAATATACTTATTATCATGACAAAATTAATTAGATTTAATCAGAAAATATTTACAATTATTAACTCGTTATACGTCAAGATAACATTTTAATATAGTATGATTTCAACGTGAATTTTAAATCAATTATCAAAGTATACAAACCAATATTCATTTTAATTTGTCTGTTTTTTATTCTATTAAATCATTTATTAGCGAATTTCCCATAGGGAAGAAGCTATTACCGTAGGTCTCATGGTAAGACTTAAGCCCGGGACCATGTTATTTTTTCGTCTTTAGGTGCCCAGAGACCAAAAACAATAGTCCTTAAAATTTATATATATATATATATATATATATATATATATATATATATATATATATATATATGTGTGTGTGTGTGTGTGTGTGTGTGTGTGTGTGTGTGTGTGTGTCTGTTAGCACGATAACTCGCGTAAAAATGGTCCGATCAAGACCAAATTTGGTAGTACACGTCTCAACCTTTAAAAAACGTAAAAATCCAAATTTCTCAAAAATGCCTCTAACGCAGAATACTAAATAATTTGACACCACCCGCACGTCTGTAAAAATGACGGTTCAAAATTTATGGGCTTTTAAATGTGAAAAGAATCACATTTCTAAATTTTCAGCGAAACAATTCAAGTAAAGTATAACTTGACGGGCACCATTGAAACCAGCTTAAAAACTAAACAAGTTAGTATTTTGAATTATTTATCTACGACTAACGGTTCCAGAGGAAATTTAAAAATTTACTGTCAATGATAAACGCAGTACGTTATCTGAAACGCCCAATGTTATTCTTATAGAGAATATTAAAAAATCAATTTCTTCCTTATTTTACAACCGTTTTCCAAGTTTCATGGAAAGCGGTGAAAACGGTATGAAGCGAAATCGAACAATTAATTTAACTTTGTCTCTCTTGTTTTAGCGAATTACCCATAGGGAAACAGCTATTACCGTAGGTCTCATGGCAAGAGTTAATCCCGGGACCATGTTATTTTTTCTTCTTTAGGTGCCCAGAGACCAAAAACAATAGTCGTTAAAATTTATATATATACATAGTATATGTATATATATATATATATATATATATATATATATGTGTGTGTGTGTGTGTGTGTGTGTGTGTGTGTGTGTGTGTGTGTGTGTGTGTGTGTGTGTGTGTGTGTCTGTTAGCACGATAACTCGCGTAAAAATGGTCCGATCAAGACCAAATTTGGTAGAGACGTGTATTCCTACAAATGATCGGACGAGTTCGTAAACCAGACATATCGGTCAATAGGAACGGTTAGTTTGGGGGGGTTTTGTACCCCAAGATGAGGTTTTTTGCGTTTTTCACATATAATTTTTAAATATTTCACCATTGGAATCAGCTTAAAAAACTACACAATTAAGTTCCTTAAAGTTTTTCTCTATCTCAAACGCTTACCGAGATATTAAAAAATCTAAACACAGTACGTTGTATTGTGGGGCTCCAATGTTAATCTTATGGAGGATAGGGAAAAATTAATATTTCCCATATTAATCAATATTTTTGGATAAAACTTTATATTTAGCTTCATGTGGTTGAGATCTATCTATTTATACTTAAAAATTATAGTTTATGTGTTTATCATGGCAGCAAACCTGCATACTCTTTTCCCATATTAATCATATAGGGAATAGACAAACTCCTTTATTTATGGACAGATGTTGATGAAAGTTGGTATAAATGTTAAGATAAAAATTATTTATGGTAGAAATGACTACTTTCAGTATTCCTCACAGCAGCAAACCTGCACACTTTTTCCCATGTTAATTTTTCCAATATAATTATTATATTATTGATTTGGAAATTCGCTGAGTACGCAGGTCTGCTGCGACGGGGGTATTATACTATATATTATCACTTATACCTCACATATCCTCAAAATTAATGACCAATGCTTAAACCATTTAGTGTTAAAAACTACAAAGATAGCTGATTATTACCAGTAGGTGATTCATTAAAAACTGAAAGCAAAATGTGATGAATATCGCGTAAAAAGAGGGGTTTTAAATGCTCGTTATATACGTTTTAAGGAGTACACACGTTTTTAGGGCGTAAGCGGACGATTTCAAGGATTTGAAAACCATTTCTGGAATTTAGAGAATACATGAAATAAGTTTCATTGTTATCAGTTCTTTTGTTTTTAGAAAAGACGCCGTAAAATGCCTCCTGTCACACACAGACACAAATTGAGATAAGACTATTTCGGCTTCTCTAACACACGAAACGTAAAAATAAGTTATAAAGTAATAACTCTGAGCAATGTACAGACAAAACTATAAATTTATTTATATAGTTGAGGCAGGTCTAACACAAAACACTTTTTAAGTGATGAATCTAATGTTTGTGTCTGATATAAACAAGAGTGTCGGTAAAGTAGAGCGACTTGGGTCCCAGACTAATCGGCAAGAGTGCCCCAGATCCTTAGGAAATGTTTCGCAGTTTAATTAGCAAGTTTAAACTAGGAATTAACACTGCCATCTTATTTCGTCTTTAAGTGGGGCACAGATAACGGCATCTTTTAACACGTCTAAGCTAAATACATTTTTATACATTGTATTATAGGCAAGGTTTATAAATATGTTATTTACGTATTGTATCCGTACAGTCTTGAACGAACGGTATTTTTGGGGTCAATCGTCTTCAAAATGAAAAGAAATATTGGTCCCGGGTTTAAATGGACTACAATGATAGCTCTATGTTCCTAAGCGAAATTAGAAAAAATAAAATTTGTATAAATCAAAATAAAAGACAAATTTCTATTATTCAAATATGTTGTGATAAAATGAGATATTCATAGAGTTATTGTAATATTGTATACTATTATTTTATTTTTGAATATCAAATTATCTAAACATTTGGGCAAGACGACTTCTGAAAAGACGAATAAGTGGAAAATATTATGTACTTTATGTATGTACTTATTATGTATTTATGTTATTTACTTGTGCAAAAACGATTTTTTTCATTCAGGAACGAAAGTTTTTTATTTACACTCTCACCTCAAATTTGAAACTTCAGGAAAACAATACTTTTTCCATTTACTTGGATCAAAAAAGATCCAAGTAAATGGAAAAAGTATTATGGATGAAACAAAAAAGTTTCATCCAATGATGTAAAACAATAGAAGTATGGTAAAATATACTTGTAGACTCTTACTGATGTAATGTCCAATTTTAGGACATTTAAAAAGCAGTTGCAGAAGAAAAATTATTCGTTTATTAAAACACAATATATTTTTAAGATATAATAGTCTACATGGTTTTGTGTATTATGTTTTTGTTTTTGTATTTGTTTCATTAGGTTTCCAAGGCCGATATGCAATAGTGTCCACTTCTCTAGCAGGAAGATACGTGAAGTACACATCTCGGAAGTTTCGGTTCAACTTGGACCCGTGGTCATAATGATTCAGCATAGTTGGAAAGTAAGATCTGGCATTATCTACTTTTTCTTGTCTTACCCTTGAGAAGTAGCTCTGCTTCTCTTTACACACCTCTGATTCTAGCCATTTTTTCTTGTCCCAGGTTAATTTCCTCTCTACGCTCTTCGGCATGTCGACCTTAGGGCCTCTGTTCGATTTTCCAAATTTCGCACACCTCCACATGACACGGCTTTCCAACAACAACTTTGTTTTGGTGGCTTTGGACAAAATTCTATTTTTCCCACCTCGTAACTCAAGCCAACGCTGGACTGTTGGTAGTTTATCAATCTTTGGAAGCTGAGCCAATGGATCTCCCATTTCTATTAAAATCTTGATAGCCTTTTGAAGTTGTTCTTTTACAGGATAAGAAGCTATTTCTTCCCAAATATGTTTAAGTTGATTTAATGATTCACCAGCTTCGTTTTCTTTATCAGAATTTTTTATTGTTTCTTCATTATCTTCGCTTTCTTCCAGTGACGGTTTAGATGAAGCTTTTGAAATTTCATTTTCGATAGGTTTAAGTTTGGGTTGTTTTTCTTGGGGTTTGACGCCTTCAGAGTTTTCGTAATAGTTTGTGTGGTCCTCGTATTGATTATTAGCATAATACGCAGGATCTGAGGACGGATATGGGCCTACGTAGTTATTTGTTTGTAACTGCTGGTTATATTCCGCTTGCCAAGCTGATTGAGGCTGATTAGGCCACGTTGGTGATGGCTGATAGCTCCAATTTTGTTGGGACTGATAAGGCCAAACTTGTTCTTCAGGAGTTGATTGTATAGTTAATGTAGTAGTTTCCTTCTTCAAGGCACCATTATTTTCTCGTACTCCAGTCACTGAATCTGTTACCAAGGAAGAACTTACAGCAATTTCAGTTTGCTCAACTTTAGATGAATCTGTTACTTTAAAATGGCTCTGATTCCTTCCTATGAAAGTTAAACGTCGACCGAACGTTTTTCGCTGAATGATAGATTCATCATCTACATTGACTTTCATGGAACCTGACACCTTCCGCTTCGAAAGGCAATAGCTTAGTAGCAAAGCGACAGAAGGGGCTCCAGAATAAACGGATATCCGGTTGTTTTGAGTGAGCTGTTGGCTTCCAATACTCAGAGACTGCTTTAAATTTGATGCAATCTTTTCAGAAAGATTTGATTTCTTAACTCCCGTTGACGATTCAGTATTCTGTATTAAAATAGGTAGCAAAGCACTACATATTTTTCCGAAAGCCCAGTCTTCGAAATCAATTCTATTTCGGAAAGGCACAGGTTCCATGTACGGCGTTGAATACCTAATTGTTTCGTCGTTTAAGTCTCCATAGAGCAGCTCGAGAGCGTGATTGTCTACTGGGAAGGGTTCAGGCGGTGGAAGCAGATAGTGGAGCATCATCAACAGGGTAGGAAGTTGCAGTACACACACTGCAGTCAGCAAAAGTCTTTCGTCAATAGAAAATGGTCTTTGGAGATCTTTCTTCTTTACACACAGCTGAGATTTGACAAGTTGCGCGTGTGCCTCCAGTAAGAAGTCTATAGGCTCCAGCAGGGATCGCTTCATGCATCTCCGCACCTGTTTGGGCGTCAATCTTTTCATCACACCCAGGTCCAACAGCCACTGCCGCGTCCTTCCCGTCACCTCCTCCTCGTAGTCAGCCTTAATCACATCCTTCAGCGTCGTGGCTAGCATGATCTGTTTTGGGGAGGGCTCCTGCCACCACTCGGGACCACCGCTCTTTACCAACTCTCGTCTTCTATCTTTCATCATTTGTATTTGAAACGAATGCCATAACTTTCTCTGTTTCAAAGCATCTTTCACATCCTTTTCGTACTGCATGTCTCGAAGTTTTCGAATTTCTTCTTCAAAATAGGTGTTGCCAGACCACTTCTTAGTGTACAGCGTGTCAATCCGATGGTTGACTTTAGTTAAACTAGGTTTCTTGGCACTACTTGTTAGCCCAGGACTAAAAACAGGAGTGTTCTTTTTGGAAACGGTGACTTCAGAAATTTCCGTTAGTTCATCGACTATAGAGCCATCTTCTTTTGATTTTGTCAAGTTTTCAACTGAGACTTCACGAACAATTAGGGTAGTTTTATTTCCACATAGAGAAAATTCCAAACATTCATTTTCAATTCTGCCATTACCATCTTCCTCGGCACAGAACGTGCACGGATTATAATCTCCATAAGAGTCAATCATTTCGTCAATAGCTTTCAGGAGAAAGCTAAACAATTAAAAATTTTGATGATTACTTGGTATTTACGTCGATTGCAGTTTTACGAATGGATTTTAATAGCAAAATTATTTTATGAGAACAGCTGAATTTGTATTATGAATGAGGCAGACAATAGGAGCTCCACCTCTGTTGGCATACGATTGAGGTATATACTAGAGTATGTAATTATTAAACCTTTACGAGTAATTTTTAACATGGTAAATACTATGTATTAAATATTAAATATACTTATTTCAACATCACATGATATTGGTTAGTGTTTTGTACCTACCCATAACTAATCTAATAACTAATTTTAACTTTATTTAAAGGAATTGGCAATTTTCATAACTTGAGTTAAAACCATTATATTATGAACATAAGAATAAAATTACCTAAATTAAAAAAAACTATTATGTATGTATTAAATTCTTTTAAAACAACGGTGTGGACACGACTATAATTATTGGACAGTTTTTCCAATACCTATCTAACTTACAAAAACAGATAACCGCAAACAACTGTGACCAGGTCAGTCGGCCAGATAATCAATAATAACTGTGCTGGCCGGTGGCTTCAGCATCATGTAATATTGGAATCTACATCCAAATTGTTCCAAACATAACTAGTCCACTCTCATGCAATCTTTAGTATTTTTAGTTAGGAGTTCACAAAAGAACTCCCCCTCAGACCATTAAGTAATCTTTGATAGATCAGTGAATTTATGTACAATACAATACATACAACACAGTCTTTATCTATAATATTATAAAGAAGAGGTGGTTTCTGTATGTTTGTTTGTGGGTTTGTGTGTTTGTGGGTTTGTTGTGGCAAGTGAACGCAAAAAATACTGAACCATACAGTTTGAAATTTTACACAAAGACAGATCTTAAAATCATGCAACACATAGGCATACTCATTTCCTTAAAATCCTCTCGGGCTACGCCCTGTGAACGTCCTAAGTTTCAATTAAGTTCAATTAAGTTTACATTTTTAGAAAATGAAAACATAAAATTACTTGAATGTCAACAGCTGTGAACACTAAAATTTGACAGTTCGAGAAGCAGAAGACATGGTTGCTGTAAATATCCTGGGATTCAATGTTTACAGTTTTTAATGTCAACATCCGTTTACTTTACATTTTGACAGTTCAGGAAGAAAAAGAAATAAAGTTAATTTTTACACATAAACTGCTGGATCGAAATTAGTGAATTATTAGTTCGAAATAGTGGAATGATAGATTTTTAATTTTCTCCCGATGCCTGCCTATATTACGTTAATGCTTATCCTCTCCCAATATTTGACATATGTTACTTTGTCATGTTTAGATATATACTTAGACACGTGTTTTGTCATTTTGTAAACAATAAAGAATTAATTATCAATAAGTTAAATGTATCTGTAGAGCGTACACCTCTCAGCCTTTTTTACCCGTGCGAAGAACGGGTACTTTGGCTAGTTATCAATAACTTAAATGTATTTGTAGAGCCTACACCTCTCAGCCTTTTTTACCCGTGCGAAGAACGGGTACTTTGGCTAGTTATTAATAACTTAAATGTATCTGTAGAGCCTACACCTCTCAGCATTTTTTACCCGTGCGAAGAACGGATAATTTGGCTAGCTATCAATAAATAACTTAAATGTATCTGTAGAGCCTACACCTCTCAGCCTTTTTTACCCGTGCGAAGAACGGGTACTTTGGCTAGTTATCAATAAACTAAAATGTATCTGTAGAGCCTACACCTCTCAGCCTTTTTTACCCGTGCGAAGAACGGGTACTTTGGCTAGTTATCAATAACTTAAATGTATCTGTAGAGCCTACACCTCTCAGCCTTTTTTACCCGTGCGAAGAACGGGTACTTTGGCTAGTTATCAATAACTTAAATGTATCTGTAGAGCCTACACCTCTCAGCCTTTTTTACCCGTGCGAAGAACGGGTACTTTGGCTAGTTATCAATAACTTAAATGTATCTGTAGAGCATACACCTCTCAGCCTTTTTTACCCGTGCGAAGAACGGGTACTTTGGCTAGTACTGAATATGTAAAACTAAATTCGCCCCTCGTAACGAACTTATTTTCTTGGGGGATCAACTTTGAAATTAAGTTAAGTCATAGTGTATCTAGTGTCCAGAATAAAGTTTTTTAATAGCGAAATCTTTTATTTGATGTTTGAAAATTCAATACTTAACTAAAAGGTTATACTTAACATAATAATTAACAAAATACTTAATATACGGTCAGCTGGACGTGATTTTCTGAGGTAAAGCCGATTCCAGAAACGTTGCTATCTGGAGCCTAGGATCGACAGTGTGAGTGGTGCGTGTGTGCGTGCGATAAAAGTGTATGAATGTGTGAGTGAGTGAACGAGCGTGAGAGTGAGTGAGTTGTGATGTGTGTGTGTGTGTGTGTGTGTGTGTGTGTGTGTGTGTGTGTGTGTTCGTGGCATGAGCATGTGTCTGTGTTGTGTAGGAATGGTATTCAAGTCTCATTTCATTTATTTTCATTAAGCACATGTTACCACAATATTTATTTATTCATGAATTATAGTGTTTTTTCTTCTGTGGCTTCTTTATTCTTTTATTTGACAAATCACTCCTGCTTCTCTTAATATTATTGTCTAGTTTTTTCTATTTATTATTGTATTGATTTATTTATTTTCTAATATTATTAAGTATATTATTATAGTCTATAGATTTTTATGAACATTCATTAGCATTATAATGTTCCGCTTGTTCGAGTGACTGATGAACTCTTTCCCTATACACAGGTTAACCTTTGTGGGGAAAATTCCCTAATATTTATCTTATTGCATATAAAAAGGTTTTGTAAATGGTTTTACAATAAAAATAAAATATAAATATTCAATATATCCATAAATAAATGAATATTCATTCATTCATTCAAAGCAGCATGAAAAATAAATGGTCCCCTACAAAAAGTTTGCTTTATACATAAAATAAAAAAATTAACTATTGGAAAATTTTAGGCTGGACACCCGGTATAAATCACAGCAGTAGCGGTGAACGTTCGTGTTTGGGATTTAGACTCTTATGTTACGATTTTGAATGACCATAATCAACCTGACCAAGTCCAAGTCTTGGTTGACCAATCCGATAGATAGCTGGGTTAAAGTATCAGACAATATCCCACGGTATGCAAATATTACGAGCATCATGGTGGTACTAATCATTCAATTACGATAACCTACAATTACTCAAATAAATCTGGTGTTGACGGAAGTTCAAAATTATTGATCTCGTAATTTACCTTGAATTAGGTGGTTGGCATGTGGTTGGTACCTGTTTGATTTTGAACACAAAATTGTCTAAGCTCTATGGAGGTGTTAGCGGATTTGTGGAACGCAAAAAGTGCAGCGAAAACGTTTAACGGAAGTTCCGTCATATTGCCGTCAAATACCGATTGTAAGAACGACTGTTTTAAGTTTGTTTTTAGTGAGCTTGCACTCAAGACATGTTTTAATTATTTTGAAATTGAGTGATGAAGAATAGTTGTCGTTACCTTTGTTTTGTGGAGCTTAAATTTGTGCGGTTTCGTACAATCACTTTTGTGTGGGGACCAACCTAGTTTTTATTAACTTTATTTATTTACTCATGATAAATGTGGTCCATGGCATAATCTGCATTTTACTGTATTAGGTTTTCTTTTCCAACAAATTTTGTTATGGACTTAATATTTTTGAACATGTTTTGATGTTAATAACTGAATATTATTAAATTTACTACTTCACTAAAATTTGTTGTTTTAAATTCAGCCCAATTAGGACCAATGCGTATAAAGCTGAGAAGCTGTAGTAAAGGTCGGCTGGTGGAACTGATACTGCACGTCGGGCAAAGTAGGTCATACGTAAAGCTAAACAACATTCTAATGAAACCTTGTTGTCACCTTGCCATTGCTTTGTCAACATTCATATTTGATCGAATATTGAAAATCTGATATACTCGTACTATCTCAACTAATTAAGGTTTACTTTGTGGTTTTCCTGTGAGGATTTTTTATAGAAAATTCAAATGGTAAAATGGACCAGTTCAAATTTATATTAGGGAATTTTTTGTTTACAATTGTTAACAAGGGGCAAACTATCCTTCATAAAAAATGAAAAATTGTCTATAGATACTCTCTCTATAGATATAACTCTGTCTATAGATATAAGTGTACTCGTGTACTTAATTTCATACAAATCGGATGATCAGTATGGTCTCGTAGTTTGTACATAGATAGACAGACTGACAGACTCAGTGATAGACAGATAACAGTCCGAAAACCACTTTTTGGATTTAGTGAGCCTCAAAACCACTCTCATCTGAAATTCTCAAATTTTGACGAAAAAATACTGGTTCCATATACTTTGTATAAGAGGAGAATGTAAAAATGGTATACCTTATAATCTAAAGAAAATACCATGCATGATAAAGTTTTGATAAAATGATTAAACAACTTTTTGTTGCATTGGAGAAGAAACTGTGTTTTCTTTCGTAACATTCCTTTGGCAAATATTATTTGTACACGGTAATGTTCAAAGTAATCGGGATCGCCTCAATTTCAAAACCACGTTGAGAGGCTGAGGGCAACAAAGGAATACACAACACAACAGTTTGCAACGTGCGGCGTGCGGTAACATTGTCAGCTGTCCACCCGAGGTTCACATAACGCACGTCATAGCAATAGCAGACACGACAACAGTGTCTGATCAATTGTAATAGCTGGGAGCCCGTGCTTTTTACGGACTGTGTGACTCTGTGCTATGATGCGAGATAATCTTATTAGCAAGCTATTATAATAGGATCATAAAAAGCTATAAACCTGAAACCCTAAACAAATAATGAATGATAAATAAAACCTCAGCTTAATCTTTTTTTAACTTTTATTTTATACTTGGTACAATACATTAAAACACTACCGCTAAATGGTGTAACATAAGAGAGAGAAAAAAGACGGAAAATGATTTTGAGTTCCAGACCCACTGGGTTCAGACAGCATTCTCACAGAACCAAAGAAAACTATCTACAGATCAGTCAGTAAGTTTATGCTCCATCTACGAAGTAGCTTCGTGTACTGCCGTCGTGTGGTCTTGAATGTTGATCGATGAGGGTAAGAGTGATGGCATGTTTTACCGTGAAAGATTCTTGGCGATTTCTTTGATAAATGGAATGTTAGGATTATGGTGTTTTGTTGTTGACATATGCAGGAAGTCTCCGATTCATCACTATGAATCGGAGAAATTTTGATTGGAAAGCTTGAATTTTGTTGAGGTTACTTTTTTACTGTATCAAATAATTGAACTACATAGTCCAAATCAGTCTGAGAAGGAATTATCTATATTAATAAAATTAAAGTTTTGTCTGTACATTGCTCAGAGATATTCATTTTACAATTATTTTTACGTTTTGTGCGTTTAAGAAACCGAAACATGTCTCTTATATTAATTTGTGTCTGTCTGTGACGCTCCAGGAGGCATTTTACGACAAAAACGAGAGAACTGATATAAAGAAACTTATTTCATGCATTCTATAATCTCCAGGGAAAGGTTCTCAATGCTTGAAACTGTCCGCCGCCCCTTAAAAGTACATAATTAGCATTTAAACCCCCACTTTTTACGCGATATTTGTTGTATTTTTGCTTTCAGTTTTCAATTGATTTCCTACTGGTGATAATCAGCTGCCTCTTTATAGTTTAATGATTTAATAGAAAAACAGCTGTAAAATCTTTGGGACTATTAGAGGAGCATTACAACTTTTGGATTAATGTTGGAGGGATTACCGATCACATTCTGTAATCTACTACAAGGGAAAAAAGTATAGCTACAATTAAGTTTAACATTGAATATTTTACTTTTTTCATTCTGGTCCAGTTCGAACAACAGGTTTACTGCCAAAATTTATATAAATTAGGTATAGAATGAAGTAAAAACTCACGTCTTCCAACACTACTTAATTTAGGCCTAAACGGAGATAGTCTCCGTTTGGGCCTGATGATGTCCGGTGTAACTGGACGAAATTAATCTCCAATTTAACAACTTTTATATATGTTTACCGTTTGCATATAATTACAATACAAGTGTAAATATATATTAAGTAGTGTTGGAAGACGTGACTTTTTACTTTTGTCCTATAGTAAAACCAACACGTATAGTGCTAATCAAGAAGTTATTCATAAATTAGGTTTAAATAACCATCCCCAGATAAAGGGTTTGTTTCGCTCCATTCTATTTAAAATTTTCTATATAAATACCTCGCTAGCAAATTGACTTGAACCAAAATGTTTAACTAATAACAACTTTAACTACAAAGAACAATAACATATAATTCATAAATGACAAAAACTCAAAATTATTACGGTAGGAAAAAAATTATGAATCGAAACATCTCATTGGTGTAGTAAAAATACTGTTTGTATCAACGCAGGAAGTTTAGATTGGTTTAAATATCGTGCAGGTTAGCTTCAAAATTAAAATTTGAAATCTAACTCTCATTCCCAAACTAACATAGAATATGAATGATTACCGAACTTCCACTATAGAAGCGCCAGAGACACAACCCCAGCTCTCCAAGCAGAAAAAAAGCAGTTCCCTAATTTCAAAATTTGCGCAGCAGTTACACCGTTTCAGCTCGTAAACCGGCGGCAGAGGCCCTGACGTCACAGCGCGGTGCGGCGCGGCGCGACCACGGACGATATTATTAGACAGAAACTCATCATTTGCAAAAGTAAGTGTCTATTTTGCCACACATCCAGTTATTCTTAGCGGCGCGCAATTCGCTAAACCATCTGTTTGAGGAAACGCCCCTGCCTAGCGTCTCTGTTGTTAGCTCAGCCATTGAGAGAACTTTTTACAAAGCTGTCCTTAAAATATCTATGAATCGTAAGAAAATCCAAGAAAAGTAACCAAGATGATTTTCTCAGTAGCTCAGACGTAATGTGCTCCTATCTGAAGATTGCCTTATCAAAACGTTAAATAACTATTTTGGCGTTGATGAAAACAAAAACAATACTTTAATATGCAAACATTTTTATCAAAACATTTATCTTTATATAGTTTTAAAACCCATAGTGATGAGTCGGCGTCATATCGCAATACCTGTCACCTGGCCAAGCTATCGGACATAGGAGGAAAACATGGTCATTAGATTATGATCCATCATATGGCCATTTGAGCGAATTCCCCTATGGGAAATTCGCTCAATTGCTAATTAAAATAAAAATTCAAAAAATAAAATGCTAACAAAAATATTTATTTACATTTAAAAGCTCATAACTTTTTAATCATTAGTTTTACGGGGTGTTATATTATTTGGGACCTTAATAATATAAACTGCAAACCACCTAACCATTCGATATGCAACTTTAATCAAAACTGTTACAGAGGATTTGAGAAACGTGTATTTTTTCTTTTTTGGGGATTTTAGAAGCAAATTACCCTTAACCAAAAAGTAAAAAATTGTCAAGAGATATAGTCAAAAAGCACAAGAGTACCCAATTTAATAAAATTTGGACGACCATTGTGGTCTTCGGGTCTACACACAGATAGAGAGACATACAGTCCGAAAATTACTTTTTTGGATTCAGGGAGCCTTAAAACGGATATATACACCTATAACTCGAAATGGAACATTTTGATGAAAACGTAACCATATTTGCTCTATACAAAGACAAATAATTAATTTCAATAATATTTTCAGTCCTGGCCCCACCAAGTTTTCAAAACTTGTCGGCGGGTTCCAATTGTACAATATAAACCTATGACACATTGAAAAAGTACTCTCAACATTGTACAGCGGTCAAGGGCAGGCACCTATAACTATAACTTTAATACAAATTGACAGCTAGCAAACATTTTACTCATATGAGTGAAATGTTTCTCTCTCTCTCATATTTCAATATGAGAGAGAGAGAGAGAGATTTTTATCATGTTATTTGTTTTTTATTGTATCAATGCAGTGCTCTGCACTTTTTACAATCCCAAATTATCATCTCTACTATTATACAATAAAGAAACAACACACCTAAAACATGCCGATGAGAAATAATATATAATATAATATGTATAAGGGGACGAAAGTAAAAGTTTAAGTATAAATGTGTAAGTATGAATGGTAATAATCGGTTTATAGTTTTAATTGTGCTGCTGATATGTATGCTATGCTAAATAATATAAGGTACATATGTGTGCATTATAGGGGCCAGTGCCGAACTTGTTTTTTAAATTACTTTAAAAAGTCTAGTTCAGTTACTGTATATAAATTATACATAATTTAGTTCATAGTAATAATGAAAGGTTTAAAATAAATATATGATACATTATTAATTAATATTAATATCGTGTAATTATATCGGTAGTAACCCAGGGAGCAACGTTCCTTAGATTATAGTTGTTATTGTGCTGTTGTGCTAAATGAAATATGACCTTGTAAATAACAAATTGACGTGATCGCTCAGAGATAACACGGTACCCAAGTAAGCAAGAATCAAATTTGGTTGATTCAAAATCCGTCCTGTCAGATCATAAGCAGTTACACATGTTTCTACATAGATATAAGAAGGAATTGGGAGGTCAGACAAGATTATAATTTAATCGATCAATAAGCATTGCTATTTAACCTTTTTTTGGCTTAATGGCTACACAAGTTGACCAAAGACAAAGATAAGTGGTTGGAATTTAGGGCTGACACCTTTATAAAGGAGCCGGAAATTATGACAAATAAATGAGTGGCTTTGATATGGATGGTAAAAAATCGGTTGTAAGAGAATCCAAATCAGCCACATGAATAAAATACCCCCGATGCAGCAGATCTGCGTACTCGCAGATCAAATATCAATATGTATATATGCGCAATTGATACAATTGATGCAATATGCGCATCAAATATGTATATATATATTATATACATATATATATACATATATATGTACATATATATATATATATATAAATTTTAACGACTATTTTTTTGGACTCTGGGCACCTAAAGACGAAAAAATAACATGGTCCCGGGCTTAAGTCTTACCATGAGACCTACGGTAATAGCTTCTTCCCTATGGGAAATTCGCTAAAAATCTGAAATCCCCATGGAATTGGCAGATAATGATCACTGAAAACTTAAGTATTTTTTTTCTTTTACAACTGAAGTAGACACTTTTTTTAACTGACCCTTTTGTTGATTCTTTAAGATTCTAAGCATTCCAAACTTATTTAAATAATTCGATATTCAGCTTACGATATTCAGGCTATAAATAGTTTTAACCACGTTTAGTTTAACCAGTTCTTTATAACCACTTTGGTTTTATTAATGAGAAAGAATGCACAATTTTAGTTATTCATGTGATGAAGTACACTTGTTGTATTAACTGACACTTTTGAAAATTCTTTAAGATTCTAGACATTCCAAACTTATTTAAAGCACTCGATATTCATCTTACGATTTTCAGGTTATAAATAGTTTTAATTAAGTTTAGTTTAACCAGTTCATTTTAAACTCTAGTGTTTTATTGATGAGAAAGAATCCAAGATTTTAGTTATTCATGTGATGAAGTTCTTTGTTGTATTGACACGGAAATTAAAAATAACTGTACATATGTGACGTCTTATATACATACGTCTTATATACGTACATATGGAGGCATGTGCCTCCGATCCTTGACCATCACGACACCATTAACACGACTGAAACTTAAAATATTTACATAATAGTGCTTTCCAAATTAGGTTTTTTTCCAAGTCAAAGAACTAGTTACATAAAATAGTCATTGAAAACTATAAAAAGAATACACTTTTTAATTCGTAAGAGTGTTACATAAGAGTGTTGTGAGATACACGCGGTTATTTGATCTAAACTTTTAGCAGCTGAAAATGAGTTCCATTCTATATTTCATCAAATATAAACTAATTTGGACTCTGAAACGAAAGATAAATCTATAAGTGTTTTAAAATAGATAATTACAAATATTTTGAATGGCTTCTCAACGAAGTCAAGAATAAAAATAGAACTGCTACCATATTTTTAATCAACTCAACTTTAATTGTTTCAAAGGTTACTGACAATATATAAAAAAAATCAATTAAATTTAATATAATTGTATAAAGAGAGTTTCCAAGCTATGAAACATATCTTAGATATTGTTGCTTGGGTAGAAAAAACCTGTAGGTCAATCGAACAGATAGAACGATATTGCGTGTTGTGTAACATAATAGTGTGCAGGGTTCTGACATAATAACACATCACATCCCAGAGGATCTATTTATTATTGTATATTATTGTATAACCGTCTGTATGTCCGTTTGTCATTTTTATTTTAAAGCGAATTGTTCGAAGTCAACCGAGAGCTGACCGCTTTCATGCATGCGTTTTAGAACGGGTGTTAAAAATACGGACGATTCGAAATATACATTGGTCAAGTTGGCACAGTTATGAATTTAAGTCCATCTTGGAAATAAGTTTTCGAAACCGACGATAAACACAGAGCTTCCAGTAAATGGATGGACCTCGACAAACGGACGTCCCCAAAAGTCCAAGCGGCGCCCACTCCAAATCGAACCCCGCTCGTTCCACTAGACTGTCACTTGCTTACGTTGTCTTACGTTTATTGATAAAATTACTGTAATGATGAAATATAAACTTGCGTTGAGAAAGGAAAAGAGATTCGGAATACTTCTTCGGAAACTTCATGAGGGTCGAAGACTGAGGAAGAACCTTAGTCAGATGATCTATGTTTGGTTATAGTTTTTAAGATCAAACTAGTTTGATAGCACTATAACCTCCACCCTCAAACCTTTTGAAACGCACGACAAAAAACTAAACACATGACACAAAATTTACTAAGATTTTTTATCGTCCGTTCAAAAACTCATGCTTAAAAGGGCTAAACACCCTTGTTCTAATGGCGAACTCTTCCTGGGGGTTATATTTGATAAAATAACTATTAATCCATGATATGTTTCCATTTCAAAATTGCATCTTGTTATTGAAACAAATAAAATAAAATTACAAACTTTGTATATCCATATCAAATAACAGCGAAAAAGTTCCTAAGAAAATGTTCTCAACGTGTTATTGCCTGGAAATTTCTCACGGTTTCCAAGGTATATTAGATAGACTTTAATTCTTAAATTAAAAAAAATTGTTATCACAAGAACAGAACCTAAGAAACTGCTACTAAACAGCGAAAAAGTTTTTATATTTTATAATAAAATAAAATTACAAACTTTGTATATCCATATCAAATAACAGCGAAAAAGTTCCTAAGAAAATGTTCTCAACGTGTTATTGCCTGGAAATTTCTCACGGTTTCCAAGGTATATTAGATAGACCCCTGACTGTATTGTTTTAGCGGATTCCCATTGGAATAAGCTATTACAGTATAATCATCCCATTTCTGAAAATAAATATCTACCCCCGTCGCAGCAGATCTACGTACTCAGCGAATTTCCAAATCAATAATATAATAATTATATTGGAAAAATTAACATGGGAAAAAGTGTGCAGGTTTGCTGCTGTGAGGAATACTGAAAGTAGTCATTTCTACCATAAATAATTTTTATCTTAACATTTATACCAACTTTCATCAACATCTGTCCATAAATAAAGGAGTTTGTCTATTCCCTATATGATTAATATGGGAAAAGAGTATGCAGGTTTGCTGCCATGATAAACACATAAACTATAATTTTTAAGTATAAATAGATAGATCTCAACCACATGAAGCTAAATATAAAGTTTTATCCAATAATATTGATTAATATGGGAAATATTAATTTTTCCCTATCCTCCATAAGATTAACATTGGAGCCCCACAATACAACGTACTGTGTTTAGATTTTTTAATATCTCGGTAAGCGTTTGAGATAGAGAAAAACTTTAAGGAACTTAATTGTGTAGTTTTTAAGCTGATTCCAATGGTGAAATATTTAAAAATTACATGTGAAAAACGCAAAAAACCTCATCTTGGGGTACAAAACCCCCCCAAACTAACCGTTCCTATTGACCGATATGTCTGGTTTACGAACTCGTCCGATCATTTGTAGGAATACACGTCTCTACCAAATTTGGTCTTGATCGGACCATTTTTACGCGAGTTATCGTGCTAACAGACACACAAACACACACACACACACACACACACACACACACACACATATATATATACTATGTATATATAAATTTTAACGACTATTGTTTTTGTCTCTGGGCACCTAAAGAAGAAAAAATAACATGGTCCCGGGATTAACTCTTGCCATGAGACCTACGGTAATAGCTGTTTCCCTATGGGTAATTCGCTAAAACAAGAGAGACAAAGTTAAATTAATTGTTCGATTTCGCTTCATACCGTTTTCACCGCTTTCCATGAAACTTGGAAAACGGTTGTAAAATAAGGAAGAAATTGATTTTTTAATATTCTCTATAAGAATAACATTGGGCGTTTCAGATAACGTACTGCGTTTATCATTGACAGTAAATTTTTAAATTTCCTCTGGAACCGTTAGTCGTAGATAAATAATTCAAAATACTTACTTGTTTAGTTTTTAAGCTGGTTTCAATGGTACCCGTCAAGTTAAACTTTACTTGAATTGTTTCGCTAAAAATTTAGAAATGTGATTTTTTCACATTTAAAAGCCCATAAATTTTGAACCGTAATTTTGACAGACGTGCGGATGGTGTCAAATTATTTAGTATTCTGCGTTAGAGGCATTTTTGAGAAATGTGGATTTTTACGTTTTTTAAAGGTTTTTAAGGGTTTTTAAAATTCAAAAAAATGAAAAAAACCCTGGAGATACCGTGAATATATACATATATTTTATCTTAATCGGACCAACGGTGTAGGCTGTGGCTGTGTACACATCCAGACACACACACACACACACACACACACCACGGACGGACAGACATCACGTCGAAACTCATTTTTTTGGATTTAGGGGACCCCAAAACTGATATATCCACTCTTAACTCAAATTCGAAAATTTTGACGAAAACAACACTTTCTCCATATACAATAAGGGGAGAAAGTAAAAGTAAAATAACAATGAAGTAAAATGATTATTTTACTGGGGTCAGGGGACCCCAAAACGGATATATCCACTCTCAACTCAAATTCGAAAATTTATACGAAAATAATACTTTTTCCATATACTATGTATAAGGGGAGAAAGTAAAAGTAAAATAACAATGAAGTAAATCATTTAATCGTTGAATTAATCTACCCTAAACCCCTAATCACATTTTCCTCCGGTTCCCATATCATGAAGCAAACATCACCAACCGTGTTTGTTTTTTGTGTATTTCTACGCCATTTGGCTTTTTTTAACATTTTGATTGGAAACTGTGCAAATCCCAGTCTTGTTACTACCTATGCAGTGAAATGGTGAGAGCTATGGGGGTATTTGAAAGTGAATATATAAGGTGGTGTGTTTGAGTTAATATTGGAAGATTGATTACTACCTGTTATGTATGATATTTATACTGAAGTAGTAAGTAAGCTGAAAAATGTGTGTATATGGTTTATAGATTGATAAAACTTCTGTAAACCAAATTCTGTGTTTGATGTTAGTATAGGTGGCTTAATATTATGGATACTAAAGATATAGTTTAACTGAAAGATACCAGGCCTATGATGACAGCTTAGTGGAAGGTAATGGGAACTTTACCTAGAGCCCGATCGTAGCCACACAGCCCTATAACATAGCTTTACTGCGGGTGCTAATTCCAAGTGTATTGCTAGATGGTCATTCCTGTTTAATTATTTAATTGGTGAATCCCCCGGTTCCCTACTGTCACGGTTGGTTTTACCGTAGGGGCTAGGATTGTAGGAACATACTAAAAATATTGACGTTGAATATTGACATTGACAATATTGAATTTTAATGACACTCATATACGCAAGTATGGAAAATACATAGGTTTTAATATTGAAAGACCATAATTAAAACAACAGAACAACTAGTCAACGTTTAACAAGATCACAATCCTATTTGGAATTATAAGAATAAACCATTAAATCAAAAGAATGAATAACGATAAAAGATAAAATAGAATTATTAACTGAATTAGAATAAAATATCAATTAAATAACACAAGCTCCCAACAAATAAACAATTACTAAAGATGCAAAAGTTACAGCTATGCTCCCTAACATTCCCCCGACCTTATTTATAATTATTTCATAATTGATACTTAGTTTTTACGTGAAGAAACTCATATTTCTTGTAAAAGACGGCACCGTTGAAGTTTACGTCTAGGCCACGCTTGATCATGGGGCGAGAGAGTTACAGGTTTTCATACGCAACGATTTGGACACGGCCGACTAGATCCCACCTCGGCCGAATTGGTTGCTACACTATTCAACAATGGCTCTAACCGCCAAAGGTAACGTCAGCTTGTTATTTGGAAGCTTCGTTAATTAATAGCCCAGCATCGAAAACTGGGTCCAGATCAACTTGCAGGATTCGATCCAGCGTACTTCAGTTTTGAAGTCGAGCACTAAAAGCACTCAGCCAAAATAGCTGGTTTTTATAGTCGGACTTGTTCAATCTCATGTAAAACGTCGGCATTGTCGGCAATTAATTGTCAAACATGTGAACTACGATTGGTGGACGGTTTTAATACTTATACACACGCAGCGGCAATCAACAATCACCTGGGAGCAAACAGCTGATTACAAACGAATGATAACTAGACTGATTGACCACGTGATCCGCCATTCAGAGGTCCGTGAACCCTGCACGAGCGGAGAGTCGCGAGGGACCACTTTACAACCCCTAGTTCATTGCTGTTCAGGAAGTAGATTCCATGATATCGTTCCTACGAAACCCATAAATGTTTTGTTTATGTCCAATAGTTTGCGGTACTTTATTTTGTTTCCAAGGTGTTGGTGACAGTTTTATTGGGATGTATATAAATATAATTTTGAAAGATAAACCAGTGAAGTTGTATGTTTACGATGATCTCAATTTCAATCTTAGAAATTACTAAAATCAACGATTCAAAGTGTTGTTCTAGATTGATCTCATATCGAGGAACGCATATTATGTATATTCAGTGAATCCCATCGGAAAATAAAAATACGTTAACATTATGCATTTAAAGATTAAAATATGAACATTAGAATACCCTAATCTCAATTTTTAGACAAAATTATTTCTCTGGTAATAGATTGATTGAACATGACAAAAAGTTTGTATAAGTATAAACCTTTCTTTCATACAATACAAATCTTTCTACTAAAAATATTCAAAACTCAGTAACTTTATAAAGAAATCATTTATGTTCCTGTTACAGTTGTACTAGTAAGGGAAGGTGCTAGTACAACTGTAACAGGAACATAAATGATTTCTTTATAAAGTAACTGATAGCCCTATCAGTGATAAGGCACCTTCCTAGTGGTCAGAAGGAGCCTGGATAAAAAAGTTTGTAATTGCACTCCAATCGTTGGTGACGATGCTGTACTCCAGTGCGCAGTATATGTAAATGTTCTAGGTTAGTTGATTTTTGTGACGCCTTGCCTTGTACAATTTCGAGTTCTTAATGAATAAAAATGGATTTAATTTGCACAATTATGTCTTCAACGCGAGATCGAGGACTCGTCGCATTGAGGAGTCGTTGTCAGTTTAAGTTCACCTGTCACGTCCAAATTATCTTTATCGTTAAAAAATTATAAATCACAATTAATTAAGTTAAAATGTAGGTCTTAGGGACAGATCAATGTCTATTGGAATTTTCGGTGTTAGTCGTGTTATTTTGGTAGGGCCTAAGCGCACATTTACATTCTTTTGGCGGAAAGTAACAGAAGCAGGTCAGAAAATTTAATCAACAGGCAGGCAAGGGCATTTGAGCGGTCCTTGATCCACGAAAACAACATTAAACCTATGTCCCTCTCATAGCCCATCTCTAAAAGAGTTTGTTTAAAATTTACCTTGTACGTGATATTTGTTGGAGAATACATGTACATTTCATTTCATACTTGTATACACTATAACAACAATTCAAACAAAGGATAAAACTAAATTAATGACACAGAAGAGGAAATAAATCAGAAGGATTAAATATAAATTTATGAAGCTGTTTATAATATTATAAATATTATATTATGTTTATAATATAATATTTATATACTTTTTAGTTTACTTTAATAAGGAGAAAGTAGTATTAGTTCATGGATAATAATAATTTAATAGTTGTTTTGTTTGTTAAGAATATTCTGATTCCAATACTGACTCGTTTGCATTGTGAAAGTTTAATGTCTCGTTTATTGCTGTAGCCTAGTGCTTCAGCTACAAAGTTATAAAATGCTTGTACTGTTGCTCTGTACGCGTACAATACGATCTGCCAGTGCGACGACAGCAATGTGCTTGTATGTGTGCTTCAGCACGATACAATAGTGCCGCTGTCCGCGCTGCGACGACAGCAATGTCTTGTAGCCTGTTGCTCTCAGCACTTAATACGGCTGGCTGCCACCGCGCTGTGACGACAGCAATGTGCTTGTAGCCTGAGTGCTCTGGCAGCACGCGCGTACAATACGGCTGCCGCTTCCAGGGGCCGCACTGCGACGACAGCAATGTGCTTGTAGCGGTTTGGCAGCACGCATACAATACATTAACCGCGTTGCGACGACAGCAATGTGCTTGTACCCTGTGTTTGGCAGCACGCACATACAATGTTGTTATATACGACAGCAATGTGCTTGTATTGTGCTCTGAAGTTAAATATAGAATAGCAATTTTGTAGCTATTTTAATACAATTATTTAATAAAAATATTGCTTGTAGCTAGTGCTTAGCAAGTACAATACGGCTTGCCAGTGGATTAAAATGTGCTTGTAGCCTGAGTGCTCTGGCAGCACGCGCGTACAATACGGCTGCCGCTGCCAGGGGCCGCGCTGCGACGACAGCAATGTGCTTGTAGCCTGTGTGCTCTGGCAGCACGCGCGTACAATACGGCTGCCGCTGCCAGGGGCCGCGCTGCGACGACAGCAATGTGCTTGTACCCTGTGTGCTCTGGCAGCAGGCGCGTACAATACGGCTGCCGCTGCCAGGGGCCGCGTTGCGACGACAGCAATGTGCTTGTACCCTGTGTGCTCTGGCAGCAGGCGCGTACAATACGGCTGCCGCTGCCAGGGGCCGCGCTGTGACGACAGCAATGTGCTTGTAGCCTGTGTGCTCTGGCAGCAGGCGCGTACAATACGGCTGCCGCTGCCAGGGGCCGCGCTGCGACGACAGCAATGTGCTTGTAGCCTGAGTGCTCTGGCAGCAGGCGCGTACAATACGGCTGCCGCTGCCAGGGGCCGCGCTGCGACGACAGCAATGTGCTTGTAGCCTGTGTGCTCTGGCAGCAGGCGCGTACAATACGGCTGCCGCTGCCAGGGGCCGCGCTGCGACGACAGCAATGTGCTTGTAGCCTGTGTGCTCTGGCAGCACGCGCATACAATACGGCTGCCGCTGCCAGGGGCCGCGCTGCGACGACAGCAATGTGCTTGTAGCCTGTGTGCTCTGGCAGCACGCGCGTACAATACGGCTGCCGCTGCCAGGGGCCGCGCTGCGACGACAGCAATGTGCTTGTAGCCTGTGTGCTCTGGCAGCACGCGCATACAATACGGCTGCCGCTGCCAGGGGCCGCGCTGCGACGACAGCAATGTGCTTGTAGCCTGTGTGCTCTGGCAGCACGCACATACAATACGGCTGCCGCTGCCAGGGGCCGCGCTGCGACGACAGCAATGTGCTTGTAGCCTGTGTGCTCTGGCAGCACGCACATACAATACGGCTGCCGCTGCCAGGGGCCGCGCTGCGACGACAGCAATGTGCTTGTAGCCTGTGTGCTCTGGCAGCAGGCGCGTACAATACGGCTGCCGCTGCCAGGGGCCGCGCTGCGACGACAGCAATGTGCTTGTAGCCTGTGTGCTCTGGCAGCACGCGTACAATACGGCTGCCGCTGCCAGGGGCCGCGCTGCGACGACAGCAATGTGCTTGTAGCCTGTGTGCTCTGGCAGCACGCGTACAATACGGCTGCCGCTGCCAGGGGCCGCGCTGCGACGACAGCAATGTGCTTGTAGCCTGTGTGCTCTGGCAGCACGCGCGTACAATACAGCTGCCGCTGCCAGGGGCCGCGCTGTGACGACAGCAATGTGCTTGTAGCCTGTGTGCTCTGGCAGCACGCGTACAATACGGCTGCCGCTGCCAGGGGCCGCGCTGCGACGACAGCAATGTGCTTGTAGCCTGTGTGCTCTGGCAGCACGCACATACAATACGGCTGCCGCTGCCAGGGGCCGCGCTGCGACGACAGCAATGTGCTTGTAGCCTGTGTGCTCTGGCAGCAGGCGCGTACAATACGGCTGCCGCTGCCAGGGGCCGCGCTGCGACGACAGCAATGTGCTTGTAGCCTGTGTGCTCTGGCAGCAGGCGCGTACAATACGGCTGCCGCTGCCAGGGGCCGCGCTGCGACGACAGCAATGTGCTTGTAGCCTGTGTGCTCTGGCAGCAGGCGCGTACAATACGGCTGCCGCTGCCAGGGGCCGCGCTGCGACGACAGCAATGTGCTTGTAGCCTGTGTGCTCTGGCAGCAGGCGCGTACAATACGGCTGCCGCTGCCAGGGGCCGCGCTGCGACGACAGCAATGTGCTTGTAGCCTGTGTGCTCTGGCAGCAGGCGCGTACAATACGGCTGCCGCTGCCGGGGTGAACTCAAATAACTGAAAAAAGTTAGAGGATATACAGATCTGTGAGATAAATAAATTTTATCTGCAGAAAATTACATTAGTAGGGGGTATATTTTCATAAACTGAAAGTGTTGGTTTATTTTGTTTAAATTAACGATTTACTCTCATACTGAAATTGCTTACAATAATTGATCCAAATATTTTTCTTCAAGGATTATATAAAAAAGATTTGATTTCGAAAGTAGGACCTTCCCTAAATTGAATCCTGTACTGCGATCACATTTTAATTGCTGTACGATTAGATCTTTCGTTAATAAATTATTATTTCACTTGTATTTTTATTTCATATAAGATGGTGTATTTAGAATAATAAATATATCAAACATAATTTTCAATAAGCAATAACTACAACAGGTATCTGCACTCTGCAGCCTACGTTATCTGTTGGCTGCTGAACCCGGATATTGGCGGAACTTTGTCAGCTTCATATTTATTTTCCCTATTCAATCAAACATCTGTTCTGACCACTGGATGAAGCTACTGACAAGTTGCAGACGAAGAAGGAGTCACCGTCATTGAGTTCCAATCTCATTTTTAGCGAATTTCCCATAGGGAATAAGCTATTACCGTAGGTCTCATGGCAAGAGTTAAGCCTGGGACCATGTTTTTTTTCTTTTTTAGGTGCCCAGAGACCAAAAACAATAGTCGTTAAAATTTTTGTATATATATATATATATATATATATATATATATATATATGTGTGTGTATATATATATGCAATTTTTGTATTACAGTATCCATTTACTATCTGTGCCGTCAGCTGCGCTTAAATGAAAACCATTAGGTTTATCTGCCGATTTAATAGGCTAACCTAAAAGCGTTGTTTGTTTTTTACAATAAAGGGAAATACGTTACGTGCTTTATAATTGGTTTTTCTTTAACTTGCTACTTTGGTCAATTTCAATTTGTAAATAGAGAGTGAAAATATCAATGCATATATTGCCAATGAAAAGCCATCGGTTATTGTTGCCGCAAACGTATTACTGATAGGAAATAGAAGATTTAATTCTAAGACAAAATCTTTTATTCTATTTGTTATTCCTCCTTTTATTTTTGGGGAGGGAACCGACTGTAATTCTGATTAAAACTATTTTATGAATTCATGTAATTCTTAAATTGTTGCTTCGGATCACTAGTCTTTTTAAGAAGGAATATTTTCTGTAATGATTTTTATTTTTCTATAATATTTTTATTATTATCTAGGATATAATCAGTACGATTATATGAATATTATTTCTATGTTTATTTTTTTATTACCATTCATATAGCTAATTTTATCATGTAATTAATTTCAGCACTGGTATTTCAGACAGGTTTACCCTACAAAGTGACGCTTGACATCGACACTCAACAGGTTATTATTGTAGGGCCTCCTGGCCTGAAAATAGGTTTGAACCCTATGAAGTTAAAAATATTCTATTTTATTATTTATTATTGTAAGAAAAGGGTTTTAAATTTTAACTATGATTCTCAAATAATTGTTTTTAATTTATTTGTCAATTCTAGAGTTCCCGTAGATGGTACATTTAATATTTCTGTTCTAATATTTGAACATTACACGTTGTGAATATTTAAAACCGAATGGAAAATGTTGGCCTAGAATCTTGTAGACTATCAGTTCACCAAGGAGTGGTTCAGTGCGTAGCCCTTGGGTTTTTTCTCACGCAGGTTGATCCTCGCTGTGGATGAAACCACTTCTGCCTCTCTCTGAAAAAATATGGTGATTAGGTAATTATTCGTTAACTATTAACACCTAGTTATAACTCAATAAGTCATAAGTTTTGAATGTTCCAGCTAATTGACAAGGAAAACTGAAATTGTTATACGTAACCATGTAACAATTTTCTTGACGTTTTAAGTTTTTATACAATAAAGAAAGGTCCATGTGCTTAACTTTAAAATTATTTGCAGCCATTCTCATATCAAATAGATCAATTTATAGATTAGATACTGTATTATATTATATTTTTATTCCATTAGTTGTATTGTAATATTTTTAAATTGATTTAACTAATATTTATCTCTTATCCAACCAAAATTATCTAGCGAATATTTTGGCTGTTCTTCAAGGTTTAGTTAAGCTTGAACCCATAAATTTTTGTTATGCAATTTTGGTTTTCAGCCAACGTGACTCAACACTATTATTTAAACGTAAGCATTATCTTTAATTCTATTCCATTGAGTAAAAGTAGTTTAAAATCATAGCTATGAAGTGATAGATGTAATTTTATATGAGGATAATACCCATACTCACAGTCTTATTTTATTCATAAGAACCAAAAAGACTAAACCAATAGTTTAAGGATAATCATTACGGTACTCAAATTAATGAATTCTAATAAAGGCTGAACTAAAGAAATTAGTCATCACCTTTTCACAACATATCTCAAATAAAATTTAAATTGTAATTATTCCTCAGTAATTTAGTGTTAAATTTAGGGTTAAACTACAATATACAAAATAAATTGTTGTACAACTATTTTCAGTTTTTAAATATATTTGTACACTATTGGTTATGATGGCAAATTTAGTTATATAAACTTTATAATATGGTTCTTGAAATATTACTCGTTTTGGCATAACCTAGCCAATTCATTTTTGTGGTTCATTTTCAGAACTGCGAGAGGTTGTCAATCTCCCTTCACTCAGTGGATACCCTTAAAGACTCTGGTTCGGACAGTCCTTGAATAAAACATCACAGGTGGAATCTTTGGAAATCTATTATAACCTCAACATATTAAAAAAACTTTGAAAATCCAATATTTTTTAGAATGATTAGAACACGCCTTTGCTATCACAGTATGGTATTACAGTTCCAACTCAATCACTCAAATGTCATCAGTGGTTGGGTTATCACTGATATTAGACACATATTAGACCCCCTCTTCATCTGAGACGTCAAAAAAAAGACATATCAGTGTTTTACAAGTTTGTCAATGGATTCTGACACTCAAGGATATTGGTATACCAGAGACACACGACCTTTCGTAGGTATAAGTAGTGCCATAGTGCTTGAATTTATATACTTCGTTACGCAGTTATAAAATCAATGGTATTATTAACTTTAACCAACAAAACTGGCATATTTCATAAATTAATGTGTATTACCTAGAGAGTTAGGGCTGTCTACAAATGGTTTGGACCGGCTGAATATTCTTTGTATTTTCCATCTAAATAATTTTTATATTAATGTTAAAAAAAGCCTGCTTTCAGTGTTTCTCAAAGCAGCAAACCTGCATACTCTTTCCCGGAGAATAGGCAAATACTCTAATTTATCAACAGGTATTGCAACAGGTCTGCTGCGACGGGGGTATTATTTGCAGTATGACGAAAAATATAGTTCATCACAAGGCCCAAAATTAGCTTTTTGATATGTACAGTGTACTCGCACATTTAACAGCCTCGACACGCCTCGGCTTGCTAGTACTTGTGCTAGTAAACTCAAGCAGGTAAATGTAAGCAAATCAAACTATAATTATAATTAAAAAGAACAAAAAATATTTAACGTTTAACCGTTGTTTAAAGTAAAATAACATAATCGAGGTACCCGGATCGAGCAAGTGGAAATGTAGGTGGGTTTTCTACTACACATTGTCTTTAAATTAAGTGATATAAGAAGAGTGATCAAGAAATCTTTATTTACCGGTGGTTTGGGAGCCGACTAATGTCAGAAGTCAGAGCTTATCAGCAAGAAGTCGCGTCTTGTAATACATGATTAAGTGTGTAGATTAGCACACTGTAGGAAATCGGAAATCGTTACACACAGAAACTCATTTATCAAAATATCACATTAGATGTACATTTCACAGATTTCTATTGCACCAAAAATCATCATATATTTTCACGGACTGAGTAGGGTAGTTTCTTACAAAACCTTTTATTAGTAAATTAATGGGCCATATACTGAGGCTTTATACGGAGTTTAGCTCGTTTTTGGAACACTTGTTCATGAATCAGCAAAATGTTAACATCTAAATGTTCTCTGGTATTAGTTTAGTAAGTTTAATATAAACATGTTCACACAATGTGTCTTTTTTACTTTGTCCATCGCTCTGTGTTAATAGATCAGAACTCTGTTTCATTAATGTGTTATTTCATATCCTTGGCTAGCTACGACATATATGCAGCAAACATATTCTACATTCACACCCGAACTCCGTGACGTTGACAAATCAAACTAGTTAATTAAAATGGCAATTAAAAGTAAACTAACTGCAGTGTGCAACAATGCATCCTGATAGTGACCTGCAATGTTCCCACGACGCTTGACATTTCACCTCGGAGGAAACTAATCATCCAATTACGAGTATACAGGTTTCAAATACATAGATAGAAATATATTGTTATATTCAGTAACAATCTATAATAAGTACAAAAACAGGCACGGCCGTTAAAAATTACAAGATTTAATTACATTCTAACACTCAATTTAACTTTGTTTCTCTTGTTATTTTCAGAAATTGGATGATTATTCTAGAAACAATAGATTATTAAATGACATTTAAAGTTTATCTAAATAAACTTTAAATAATTTGGTCAATTTATTATAGATTGCTGTTTTAAATTTGAATTATTAAAAATAATAATAGGAATAAATTACGTGTCAGTCCCTTGATACGTTTATATTGAATATATTTCGCCATATTTATTACATACCACCATATGTTTAGGGTGTATACATATTTTCCATTCAGGCATAACTTAAAAATTCAGGGTCACAAAAAATAAAATGTATGCTGGTGTTACTTGCAATAGGCAGTTTAAAACTTGTAACAAGATATAGAACTATGAAATGTATATTGGACATGGTACGGTTGCCGGCAGTCACTGCCACCTGTATCGTGGTCGTCTCCCGTGACCACAGCCTTCTAGATCACGTGGCCGATATCAGTTTCTGCTGAATGGTGGCAGTGCCAGTGGCGCTCATCTACCGGTTTAGAGTGGGGACAGTTGTAAACTACCGTATTCAGTTTCAGATCACGTTTATTCTCCACGGTAAGAGATCTGATTGCTTCAGAATTAATTTTTCCCCAACTCTAACTTAAATCATTGTAGGATTATATGCGAAGGATGATTTCAATGAACGTAATTTAGGTTGGAACTAATGTTGACTACTCAAACTGTTCTCTTTTGCGAAATACATCGAGTGTCGAATGATCAAAAATCACTCGACACTCGATGTAAGATTAGACAGGCTGGCCTACGTTTACATTAATTTACTTTACTAATTCAAACCAAATGTGTAATGTTGAAAATACGCTAAATACGTAAAAAAACAAAAATTGATATAGCCAATTTATTTACTTATTTGATTTATTTTACATGAACATAATATATGCCATATTAACTGGCATACAGTTAAGTTTTTTTATGTTTTCGGTAGTACACCTACTACCAAAAAATATTTTTGCAGTCGGTTATAACTATTAGCCCATTTTGAATTCTTTCAAAATTAAAAATACTCGAACTTTATCTGGTGATAGATCATCTGCTATAGCTCGTTTATTATTTATTCAATAATTAATTATTTGTAAAATTTAAACTAATGCTATGCGGAATTTTCAAGATCATTGTGCAAAAGTGTAAGCCGACACTAATATTAAATATTAATACACTAATATTAAATATTAGTGTCGGCCTACTAAGAAAACTACTAACTAAAATTTGTTTAGTATTTTAGTAAAGGAAATTGGTTGAATTTTATAATTAATTATTTCACTACTATTCTGGTATTCAAGTCCAACATGAGGGTCAAAAGGCTAAATACGCTAAATTTCTCGGAAACAGGACAGCAGCTCGTAGCAGTTTCGATAATAACGAAATGCTCACATGACGGTCACGCTATGAGCCACACCACCGTTGCTAATTACTGTAACACCGCCTTGCGGGCGTGGTGCATGTACCATGTTCCTCGAACACTATGCCTTTCCCCGAGATATTACACTGTTATTAAAAACTATATTTCTGTAATTTTCTTTGTTCGTTTAGACTTAGAACTACAGAATCCAGTCTTACCACCATAAAAAGTTTTGTAGAAAATCATTTTTAATTCATTGCGAGATAAGGTAATGATTCTACTTATTCTTACCAAAATTACTTGAAACTGGTTGGGTGGCAGAGTGATTATAATTCCCACCTTCAAAACTGGCTGGGTGACAGAGTGGTTATAGTGCCTTGAAAAACATCTTATCGGCCACATTTCAGTCTTGAAATTGATTTCGCTTAATATGACAAAAGAAATATTACAGTTAAATAGTAACCCAGTTTTACAGTTTTTTAAACAGGTTTATCTCAGGTGGCGTTCTCAAACACTTCATGAAACATCGTTTAGTAAAATGTCTGGTTAAATTAAAAATAAGAATAAAATTCATCCTGAATGTATATGAAGGATTATTCCATCTCACTCGTACTATCTCTGTGATGGGTATAGCCTACACTTTTTATTCTTGAGCAATTAATAGTAGGCGTAATAATACAAAACATAGTATCATTTAATGACGCCAATTTAAAAGACTTAAACAGTAAACTGTGGGAAAGATCGATTTTAGGTCAAATACTTTTAGTAAACAGGGAATTTTTAAATAATATAAAAATCTAGTCTAGATGATAGTAGTTGTTAATCAAAACCAGTTTATTGAATAATCTTCTTAGCTTTAATTATACGGATTCTGGTCTGTTTGACGTCAGTTACAAAATAGGCTATAGCAAATTTCTTTTTCTTACGTTTCGTGGATAGTTAATGATTGTATTTTAGATTGTTGGATTTTGAGGGATTAGCCTAGCACATGTATGTCCTCCTGAGTGAATAAATAAATAAATAAAAATCATAAATAATAAATAAATAATCATAAATAAAAATATTATTTAAAAGGATGCAATGTAAGATGAGGGCAGTCTACGTATATCGTGAGGGAGCTTTACGTTATGTAAAGAATCCATAATCAAGCTTAGAAGGGTTCTCCCATTTTCTATTGATATGAAGTACAATTTTCCAAAATTATAACCAAATAGGTTCAATAATAATCTTACTTCAAGAAAACATTTGACCAATTCAATCACTATACTCGTAACCAAAATAGAACAGACTTGATGCAGGCCTACGATAGAGTCGCGGCAGGGATGGTGCCGGATATTATCCGGCCGCACTGGTATACCAGCACCGGATATTACCCTAACCAACGCAACTAAGTTTGCCGTTGCATCATCATCAGCTGTTCTGGTCAGATGCACGCGCACCCTGGGGACCTTAATTTAAAAGAGTAGGTAGTAAACGTAACCGTAATGTATGTGTAAATTTCATATTTATCAGTTACCATTAACTGCTTCTTGGCCGCAATCTTTCAAACTTACCTTATCCAAGCTAATAGTAAACTGTTTGTAGTAAGCTGTATCCTGTAATAAGTAAGCTTGATAATTTATAACGATCTTGGTAAATGTTAGTTAAATCGTGATAACTTGATAAATGGTAATCAGAATATGCCAATAAACGCGACGAATAGAAAACAATAAACTCAACCCTTTGCACATTAAATGCCGTACGACTTGATGTCAAAATGTTTTACGGTGCTAAAAAATCAATTCGGCATTTTACACAACAAAATTCACTTGAAGGTTATAAGTTTGAAACGAGAATACGACGAACGGCTTGGGTCACAGACCCTGCAGACGATAACAAACTCAACATTCACTAAACAGTTTACCCTTATTGGCTAATTAATAGAACTCCAACCGCTTTAGAATGTTGGTTATTGTATACCGGTTATTGACTTTGATATTTTAAAGGGGTTCGACCTGAGGTATACTGCTCAGTTCGATTCTACTTGCCAATTGGTTGGATTTGACGCAAAGCATGCCCATCAATAAATATATCTTTCCTCATTACCTAACTACTCTAATCCCTTCTATAAGTTTAAGGTCTTGCTCAGATTCAATATTTCCTCCTTATCCACATTTTTTATAGCTACCAATTTCATCAAATTAAATGAGAACTTTATTACATACTTTAACGCCAATAAACGCCAATGTTTTATTATTTATTGAAAATAAATTTCTTGTTTTAATAGTTTTGTACATTACTATTAACATATCGAATATATATTTAGTATTAATAAATATTTATAGTCGACATCATTTTTCTCGTTCGTTACACAGCATCGCATCGTTTTACACATCGTTCTGGTAATTTGATTAATTTTCACTGTATTCATATCATAAAATACACATGTTTCGGTAATTTATATGTTGTACACTGTGTTCATAATCATGTAGGGTCATTAACAGTTTTATTGTAATATTGTATTAAAATTAATAGTTAAATACAAATAAAAATATTAGTACTTTTTTTTTATAAACGTTATAAAAAATACTTTTTAAAACGTAATTTGTAGCTATATATTGTATATTTATATATATATTATTATTATTATATATATATATATATATATATATATATTGCGTATACTTAATACTAAGTTTGAAACATTTACAATTAATTGCATATATTGCGTATATAAAACTCCCTAAAATTGTTTTAGAAAATATTGTTTACCGAAACTATAAATCTGAGAGCTACCGGCATTCCACATCCCCCTACAGAACTATATTGTTTACATTCAACATTGTTAGTTTTTCTCGGAATACAACCTGGTGTAACATGGAGGTTGTTCGTTATTATTAAGACCTGTTATAAACATTTTCTTTTGCAATTCAGGAAATTATCTCTTGCTTAAAAAATATCATTGTCTTTATGGAATCATATGCATGAAATATCAGGAGACTGCCTTGATAGAGAAGGATCTACAATGCATGAAGGAATGGTTTTGATTTCAGGAAAGATAGAAGATGCGTTCTGGGAAACTGAAAATCTCAAGTTGCCCATTGAATATAATACAAAGAAACATGACTCCATTGTCATAGTTCCCTTCACCCAAACACATCCAATAACAACTAACAAATTCCCAAAATATCTTGCTATTTTCGTTTCCGTACGTATATGTGTACGTAAATGTGTGAAAAAATTTATTAAACATTATTCATTGGCTCTGTCATGAAATTTGACAGTCAACTGAAGCTTAGGGTATTAAAAGAAATTATTATTACATAGTAAAGCTCAAGTTTGGCTTCTTTTTGATAATAATCAAATAAATCTGACATCTCACAAAAATTCAGAAGGCTATACACGAATACAATGCGTAATGTTTACGTTTGGTGTTGCGTAATGTTGTCGTTGAATAAATGTTTATGTATGAATGTAATCATTATTATACGAATTCAATTAATTCATTTTCCCCATTAATTATTATTTAAATAATGAATGAATTACAATTACTATCAAGACTAACAGTATATAACAGTAATACAGTATATTGGTTCCATTATTGGTTTAAGGGAAAGGCATTGACCAAATGCTTTCAGTTCCAAAACTAGATTCTGGAACAGGGGAATGCTACTGCAGTTTCAAGATTGCTACTGCAAGATTGTATAAAACATTTTTTGGATGGCCTGTCGTCACCGTGTCTTTGGAGTTGGAGTCACTTGTCACTTGGAGTTGCATCAGGGTCTGATACTATTGTCCAAGCGTTTTAAAAACTCCGAGCTCAGTTAATCAAGGCAGTTTTAAATCTCCCGGATCTGATGTGCTAATTTATGAACAAATAATTAACAGTTCACCAATTATTATTGAGTTTCCTAAACATCAACTTGTACAGATCCAACCAAGAGATGACTATAAAAAACTTTTAAAACTCCCCATTGTATTTGTTGGAGGTATACGCAGAAGAATACGCAGTAGGACTACACCTTGACAGATAAATGGCCATGGTGATCTCAAGATATATTTATTTATGAAAATGAGTTCAAATTTTTGAAATAAGAGGAAAATGGAATGTTCTTGTAAGTTGGTAACCTGTGAACAGCTGATTTCAAGCAGCGTCTGCCCCATTTGCCCCAAAATATTATTTACAGCTTTTAAAAGCCCTTGAGCAGTATGAAAAAATCAACAATGAACGGTGCTTTAAGGAGGCTTCTTGGACATTTATGGCATCTTTTAGAAGAGCCTGTTGTACTTTCATTTTTTATGACCGTGCGTCTCAAGAAATTAAAGTGAAAATGGAGGCTTTGAAAACTAAACCTTTAAAGCGAGCCCAAGTTGATCCTAATGTGGTTCTTAAGAAATGTCTTTCCAATTTTGTTTCATCCAACTCGTTGTGATTTTTAACTTAAAAAAATACCAACAGACTTTTTGTAAAAATAAGTTAAAGAGTGGACAGACGATCACTATTCAAAGAGAGGTGGTTAAACGTTGCACTTATGTAAGAGTATAATTACTCACACATTACCATACAAGAGACAAAGAGCAAAAGCAGAAGTTAATATTGTTGATCAAACAATTCAGAAACAAGTACCCGGAAGCTGTAAAACCCCAAAAAATTGCAATAAACCTTTTTATTTAGTAGAACATAGTTACAGGGTGCCCCAGTTCAAACAAAAGTTTTAGTCTCATATAAGGACTGCGCTAATTAATATACGTATATATATATATATATATATTTTCTGGTGCATCCATGCATAGTCTACTACGAGAATGATATTTTTTGTATTGCGTGACATTCAACAATGTCCATGAACCTGAACCTCATTTATAGTTAACACCTATTCCGGTCAAACTAGCATATATCAGGCATATCTGCACTCTCCTCCCTTGACAGCTTTACACTACGATATATATATATGTATATGTGTGTATGTGTGTGTGTGTGTGTGTGTGTGTGTGTGTGTGTGTGTGTGTGTGTGTGTGTGTGTGTGTGTGTGTGTGTGTGTGTGTGTGTGTGTGTGTGTGCGTGCGTGCGTGCGTGCGTGTGTGTGTGTGTGTGTGTGTATGTCCGTAAACACAATAACTCGTAAAAATGGTCCGATCGAGACTAAATTTGGTAGAGACGGGTACTCCTACATTTGCTCGGACGATTTCGGAAACCAGACATATCGGTCAATTTGAACGGGTAGTTTGGGGGGGTTTTGTACTCAAAAATTGTTTTTTTGCGTTTTTCATATGTAATTTAAAAAGTTTTTAAATTTTATCTTCAACCATAAAAATTAGCTTGAAAAACTACACAATTTAGTTCTTTAAAGTTTTTCTATATCTCCAACGGTTACCGAGATATTAAAAAATGTAAACACAGTACGTTGTATTTTGGGGCTCCAATGCTAATCTTATGGAGTATAAGGAAAAATTAATACTTCACTTATCAATCAATATTTTTAGATAAAACTTGATATTTAGCTTCATGTGGTTGAGATCCATCCAGTTATGCTTAAAATCATATATTATATATTTATCATGGCAGCTAACCTGCATACTCTTTCCCATGTTAATCATGAGGAAAATAGGAAAATTCCTTTATTTATGGACAGATGTTGATGAAAGTTGGTTGGTATAAATTGTCAAAATAAAAATTGTTTATGCTATAAATGCCTACTTTCAGTGTTCCTCACAGCGGCAAACCGACATACTCTTTCCCATGTTAATCTCACGAAAAATAGGCAAATAGTTCAATTTATCGACATATATTGATAAAACTTGACATTTAATATTATTATTACATTATTGATTTGGAAATCCGCTGAGTACGCTTGGAGTGCTGCGACGGGGGTATTGAAACATCTCCCGTAGTTGCTTGAAAGTAACCAGGTAGCTTACAATAATAGTGATAGATCTGTTGAAACGTTCTGTGGCCTTGCTGCAAGGGCATTCACGTGTCTTATCTTGTAGGTCAACGTGGAAGTGGAGCGGGTATGCGCCTGTTATCAGTAACATCTGTCCGAGTCGCATTCCGATACGTACAAACTTGCAGTGGCTGTTGATGTAGTAGAGAAAACTTTCCTTTTACAATAAAGAAGTGAAACTCTTAATTATTTATGTAGGAATACAATTATCTTATTGTAAAATTATCAGCTGATGTTGTTTGTTTATGTTCATGTTTTGATTTTGTAGTTTGGAGAGGTCAAATAAAAAAGGGTGTTATATTTTACGGTGTTATAATAATACTTTAATTTACTTAAATAAAATATAAACTTTTAATAGTTTTGTGAAAATAGTTTCGATGTATGCGCTATGTTAAGTTAAGTAGAGTAGGTATGCGTTCTGTTATCAGTAACCTCTGTCAGAGTCGTGATCCGATGTGTACAGACGTTCAGTGGCGATAGATGTTATAGTAGAGAATAAATTTCCTGTTACAAGAAAAAGTGAATTTTTTAATTATTTACTTTAAAAATATAAACATTCAATAATTTGGAACTATTGAAACCCCCTCCAAACTTAGGGTGTAAGTAAATTCGTTTTCATAACAAAGCCATTTTCACCAATAAAATAAATGCAATAGTCCTTTTTTTATCAAATAAAATTACATACATAGATTTCATCTCAAGTTTCTATCATCTGAATCCTGGAATTTTCTTGAAATGCCAGAAAGCTTTTCATCCTTTGCTAGTTTATAGAGGTAAACAAAAAGTGTTTATTTTTGTAAGAGAAGTAAGCACTTTAAATGTCTGACGTCATAGTGTGGTCACTTGGCTACAATCACGTGTTACAGTTCGGGAGTGCAGAGCAATGAATAACTGAAATTAGGCGCGGAAATGAGGCAGTAAATGCAGACGGAGCGCTCGTCCTCGAGGCTCGCCCTTGACGGCAACGAGGGCCGGAGCAAGTCTAGTTTAATAGAATCAGCAGGTCTTGACAACCCAAGACAGTGTTGGTCTCTTGTGGCAATAAAGACTTAGTTTGTGGGAAACCGTCAACTAGGCATAAATCATTTAAATAGGGGTTTCTGAGAACTTAGAAATAGAGGTCCTAACCTGTGGCCTGTTAGTGTCATGACTGGGAAATTTTTCCCTTTAACACATTACACATATTAGACACATTACTGGTACTAATAAATACGGTTTGTCTAATCTACCAGAAAATTGGTATCCTATAGCAAATGTATCTATTTTTCTAAAATATATACACATGTATTTTCGGTGAGGTTGCTACGTTTTTGCTTGAATATGATATATTGGCTAAAGAACAATTTGGTTGCTATGGTTGATTCTATCATCAAAGTAGGTAATTATTTAGATGAAAAGCGTCATGTGGTAGGAATCTTTTTGGATATCCATAAAGCATTTGATTACTTAGACCATAATAATCTGTTTAATATGCTGTAAAGCCTATCAAACGGTTTTGATCATGTGATGCATAGACACACGTCATGACAAATACCTTCTTATCTTCACTTTGTTTAAACAATTATGTACAAAGTATTTTAATTCGTATAAATAGTTATTATAATTCCAGGTATGTTCACTTACATACAAATAACGCAACAGCCAAGATAAACTGTGATATTCAATACGTACAAATAGCGCAACATCCAAGATAAACTGTGATATTCGATACGTACAAATAGCGCAACATCCAAGATAAACTGTGATGTTCGATACGTACAAATAGCGCAACAGCCAATATAAACTGTGATGTTCGATACGTACAAATAGCACAACGGCCAAGATAAACTGTGATTTTCGATACGTACAAATATCGCAACAGCCAAGATAAACTGTGATGTTCGATACGTACAAATAGCGCAACAGCCAAGATAAACTGTGATGTTCGATACGTACAAATAGCGCATCAGCCAATATAAACTGTGATATTCAATACGTACAAATAGCGCAACAGCCAAGATAAACTGTGATGTTCGATACGTACAAATAGCGCAACAGCCAAGATAAACTGTGATGTTCGATACGTACAAATAGCGCAACAGCCAATATAAACTGTGATATTCAATACGTACAAATAGCGCAACAGCCAAGATAAACTGTGATGTTCGATACGTACAAATAGCGCAACAGCCAATATAAACTGTGATATTCAATACGTACAAATAGCGCAACAGCCAAGATAAACTGTGATATTCGATACGTACAAATAGCGCAACGGCCAATATAAACGGTGATATTCAATACGTACAAATAGCGCAACAGCCAAGTTAAACTGTGTCTAATGTCTGTGCCAATGTAAACTGTGTTTATATATGATATTATTTGAATATCACAGTTTATCTTGGCCGTTGCGCTATTTGTTTTAGCGAATTTCCCATAGGGAAGAAGCTATTACCGTAGGTCTCATGGTAAGACTTAATCCCGGGACCATGTTATTTTTTCTTCTTTAGGTGCCTAGAGACCAAAAACAATAGTCGTTAAAATTTATATATTATATATATATATATATATGTCTGTGAACACAATAACTCTCGTAGTAATGGTCCGATCGAGACGTGTATTCCTACAAATGCTCGGACGAGTTCGTTAACCAGACATATCGGTCAAGGGGAGCGGTTAGTTTGGGGGGGTTTCGTACCCCAAAATGGGGTTTTTGCGTTTTTCACATGTAATTTTTAAAAGTTTCTAATTTTATATTTCACCATTGGAATCAGCTTAAAAAACTACACAATTAAGCTCCTTAAGGTTTTTTTCTATCTACAACGGTTACCGAGATATTAAAAAATCTAAACACAGTACGTTGTATTGTGGGGCTCCAATTTTAATGTTATGGAGGATAGGGAAAAATTAATATTTCCCATATGAATCAATATTTTGGGATAAAACTTGATATTTAGCTTCGTGTGGTTGAGATCTATTCATTTATGCTTGAAAATCATAGTTTATGTGTTTATTATGGCAGCAAACCTGCATACTCTTTTCCCATGTTAATCATATAGGGAATAGGCAAAGTCCTTTATTTATGGGCAGATGTTGATGAAAGTAGGTATAAATGTTAAAAATAAAAATTGTTTATGGTAGAAATGCCTACTTTCAGTGTTCCTCACAGCAGCGAACCTGCACACTCTTTCCCATGTTAATCTTATGGAGGATAGGCAAATAATTCTCATGTTTATTGATAGATTTTTATAAAACTTGTCAAATATTATTATTATTTTTATATTATTGATTTGGAAATTCGCTGAGTACGCAGGTCTGCTGCGACGGGGGTATTTAATGAATATCACAGTTTATCTTGGCCGTTGCGCTATTTGTTTGTAATGAATATCACAGTTTATCTTGGCCGTTGCACTATTTGTTTGTAATGAATATCACCGTTTATCGTGCCTGTTGCGCTATTTGTTTGTAATGAATATCACAGTTTATCTTGGCCGTAGCGCTATTTGTTTGTAATGAATATCACAGTTTATCTTGGCCGTAGCGCTATTTGTTTGTAATGAATATCACAGTTTATCTTGGCCGTTGCGCTATTTGTTTGTAATGAATAGCACCGTTTATCGTGCCTGTTGCGCTATTTGTATATAAGCAAACATACCTGGAATTATAACTATTTTAAAAATTAAAATTTTTTGCACATAATTATATAAAAAAGGTAAAGATAAGAAGGAATTTGCCATGACGTATGTCGATGCATCACATTAGATATTACTATGTAGTGTATTGTTTTAGAGATGTAAAGATGTATTTGATTTAATTTTTCCACCTTTTCATTCATTGAGGGATCACACATCAGCCACGTGACTGACTCTATCTGATCACGTGATTCGATGACGTGTCATCACTCCAATCCGCCAATCGTTATTTGTTATTTACAAACAAATCAAGGGTTTAAAGGTGTATCAGCGGTTTAGAATCATTTATTGTACCCCTTTAATCTTTTCGATTCGGTTGAATACAAACGTTTGTTTTTTTTATTTATTGCATTTCATTTTGTTAAATATTGCTCTGTCAATATGTGCTAGTACTGTATATTTTTATGTTCTTCTAATTCTATTTTTATTCTTACTGCATGTATTTTATATAAGGAAAACACCCTAGCCACGGTCCCCTAAGGATAGGTTCACTTCAAAATGGTCTTCCACGAAATTCTATTAATAATTAGGAAAATCAACGAGACATTGGTGACTATGGCAAATGTAGGCCCTCAGTCGATGACATACTGTGGAGTTGTCGTGGCAACGTTAATAGAGGAAACTCTCCGGCGGTAAAGTTTAAATTATTGAGCTCTATCAATAATATCGAACAATTGGCTTATATAATTAGTCAAACCCTTCAGTTATAGAGGATATCTACATCCATCAAGAATAATCATTTGTTGTGTAACATTTTTTGTATAAAGTATAACTCTTAAAATACTTCAGGATTGCTTGTTGCTACCATTAAAATATCTCTAACGATCTCATTAGTATTGAATTGCATTTGATAATTGTTTCCTTGAATATAAAATCCCAATTAATTAATAAAGATAACATTAAGAATTTATTTATAATTCATGAGCTAATTGCTTTAATAGTATTTCACGTTTTGCCCGTGGGCGTAATGGAATAGAGGTATTCCGCTGACTAGGGTTTATATCAAACGCTATCTAGTGGTCGATTCATAATTTGCATTACGTCTGGTGTTGAAAGATGTTTCGTAGTGGAAAACACCACCTAGACTTGTATCTGGAACCTTGCCCAATTTTTAACTTACTACTCAGAATCGCCTTTTTTGTCACGTATGTACAAGTACAAGTATGTTTCGTGTGATTTTTTAATTGCATGACCCTAATAATAACCAGTGCTTTTGTATGTATGTACAACGTATGGATAAGTATAAATGGCAAATGGTATAGGTATAAATGGTACTCCTGACTTCCAAGACAGTAAACACATTTAATTTATGTGCGTAATAGGTAAGGTAGAGAAGTAAAACAAAACCAACAGTGAAGGGAAACTCGGTGAAAGATTAAAGGATATTTTTAGACTTTTACTTATACTTTTTGGAAATCATAACATTTTAATCCCCTCTGAAAATTCCATGTTCATCCACAGATATGAATAATTGTTTTCACATCTTAATTTTTACAGCATAAACAAAATTCAATGTCCTTTAAACATTCAAATAACTGAAAGTTAACGAATCACAACACTGGCTTATTTGAAAGATACCTGATGTGTAATAATATTAAATGCTTTAATGTTTTGGCGAAATAAGAGAATTGGAATACCAATCAATTTCTGAGAACGATAAAACGGTAAAAAGCCTCTTGTAAGCTCCCTTCAGCGTAGAACTAATTTAGAGCTAATTATTATTTTTTGAAGCATTATTCAAAAACGTTTGAAATCTTTAAATTAATATAAATATAATTTTACTGTTTATAAACAGAATAGTTTGTATTATGAATTCTACAAAATAATTTATCATAGGTTTTAATATTGTAAGCGGTGTTTTTTACTTTTTAAATCATAAAATTTAATAGACGGTAGGATTCTTGTTTAGTAACATGCCTCCCTCTCATCTTTAACTTTATTTTTTAAACATTAATAGCTCAATACACTTCGCAATTCATGAACTCAAATACTTTTAGGAAAAAATACTTCTGTGATATAAAGTTTAAAAGTTATGACACAATATCAATATAAAGCGTTATTTAAAGTTTTTCGAGAGATAACTTTTTTATTAATTTGGATTTTTGTATGACCTTTGTTCGTTGAAATATTAAAATGATTTTATGATGGGCTAATTGTGAGAAACGATATGAGTATCATGTGATAGTGTTTAAACGATTTATCGAATTGTTACTAAAAATACCAGCAATATCTGGATAATATACTCCATTTCGGACCCAGTTGTAAATTGTTTATGGTAGAAATGCCTACTTTCAGTGTTCCTCACAGCAGCGAACCTGCACACTCTTTCCCATGTTAATCTTATGGAGGATAGGCAAATAATTCTCATGTTTATTGATAGATTTTTATAAAACTTGTCAAATATTATTATTATTTTTTTATTATTGATTTGGAAATTCGCTGAGTACGCAGGTCTGCTGCGACGGGGGTATTTAATGAATATCACAGTTTATCTTGGCCGTTGCGCTATTTGTTTGTAATGAATATCACAGTTTATCTTGGCCGTTGCACTATTTGTTTGTAATGAATATCACCGTTTATCGTGCCTGTTGCGCTATTTGTTTGTAATGAATATCACAGTTTATCTTGGCCGTAGCGCTATTTGTTTGTAATGAATATCACAGTTTATCTTGGCCGTTGCGCTATTTGTTTGTAATGAATAGCACCGTTTATCGTGCCTGTTGCGCTATTTGTATATAAGCAAACATACCTGGAATTATAACTATTTTAAAAATTAAAATTTTTTGCACATAATTATATAAAAAAGGTAAAGATAAGAAGGAATTTGCCATGACGTATGTCGATGCATCACATTAGATATTACTATGTAGTGTATTGTTTTAGAGATGTAAAGATGTATTTGATTTAATTTTTCCACCTTTTCATTCATTGAGGGATCACACATCAGCCACGTGACTGACTCTATCTGATCACGTGATTCGATGACGTGTCATCACTCCAATCCGCCAATCGTTATTTGTTATTTACAAACAAATCAAGGGTTTAAAGGTGTATCAGCGGTTTAGAATCATTTATTGTACCCCTTTAATCTTTTCGATTCGGTTGAATACAAACGTTTGTTTTTTTTATTTATTGCATTTCATTTTGTTAAATATTGCTCTGTCAATATGTGCTAGTACTGTATATTTTTATGTTCTTCTAATTCTATTTTTATTCTTACTGCATGTATTTTATATAAGGAAAACACCCTAGCCACGGTCCCCTAAGGATAGGTTCACTTCAAAATGGTCTTCCACGAAATTCTATTAATAATTAGGAAAATCAACGAGACATTGGTGACTATGGCAAATGTAGGCCCTCAGTCGATGACATACTGTGGAGTTGTCGTGGCAACGTTAATAGAGGAAACTCTCCGGCGGTAAAGTTTAAATTATTGAGCTCTATCAATAATATCGAACAATTGGCTTATATAATTAGTCAAACCCTTCAGTTATAGAGGATATCTACATCCATCAAGAATAATCATTTGTTGTGTAACATTTTTTGTATAAAGTATAACTCTTAAAATACTTCAGGATTGCTTGTTGCTACCATTAAAATATCTCTAACGATCTCATTAGTATTGAATTGCATTTGATAATTGTTTCCTTGAATATAAAATCCCAATTAATTAATAAAGATAACATTAAGAATTTATTTATAATTCATGAGCTAATTGCTTTAATAGTATTTCACGTTTTGCCCGTGGGCGTAATGGAATAGAGGTATTCCGCTGACTAGGGTTTATATCAAACGCTATCTAGTGGTCGATTCATAATTTGCATTACGTCTGGTGTTGAAAGATGTTTCGTAGTGGAAAACACCACCTAGACTTGTATCTGGAACCTTGCCCAATTTTTAACTTACTACTCAGAATCGCCTTTTTTGTCACGTATGTACAAGTACAAGTATGTTTCGTGTGATTTTTTAATTGCATGACCCTAATAATAACCAGTGCTTTTGTATGTATGTACAACGTATGGATAAGTATAAATGGCAAATGGTATAGGTATAAATGGTACTCCTGACTTCCAAGACAGTAAACACATTTAATTTATGTGCGTAATAGGTAAGGTAAGAGAAGTAAAACAAAACCAACAGTGAAGGGAAACTCGGTGAAAGATTAAAGGATATTTTTAGACTTTTACTTATACTTTTTGGAAATCATAACATTTTAATCCCCTCTGAAAATTCCATGTTCATCCACAGATATGAATAATTGTTTTCACATCTTAATTTTTACAGCATAAACAAAATTCAATGTCCTTTAAACATTCAAATAACTGAAAGTTAACGAATCACAACACTGGCTTATTTGAAAGATACCTGATGTGTAATAATATTAAATGCTTTAATGTTTTGGCGAAATAAGAGAATTGGAATACCAATCAATTTCTGAGAACGATAAAACGGTAAAAAGCCTCTTGTAAGCTCCCTTCAGCGTAGAACTAATTTAGAGCTAATTATTATTTTTTGAAGCATTATTCAAAAACGTTTGAAATCTTTAAATTAATATAAATATAATTTTACTGTTTATAAACAGAATAGTTTGTATTATGAATTCTACAAAATAATTTATCATAGGTTTTAATATTGTAAGCGGTGTTTTTTACTTTTTAAATCATAAAATTTAATAGACGGTAGGATTCTTGTTTAGTAACATGCCTCCCTCTCATCTTTAACTTTATTTTTTAAACATTAATAGCTCAATACACTTCGCAATTCATGAACTCAAATACTTTTAGGAAAAAATACTTCTGTGATATAAAGTTTAAAAGTTATGACACAATATCAATATAAAGCGTTATTTAAAGTTTTTCGAGAGATAACTTTTTTATTAATTTGGATTTTTGTATGACCTTTGTTCGTTGAAATATTAAAATGATTTTATGATGGGCTAATTGTGAGAAACGATATGAGTATCATGTGATAGTGTTTAAACGATTTATCGAATTGTTACTAAAATACCAGCAATATCTGGATAATATACTCCATTTCGGACCCAGTTGTCACTTGTAATTGGGCTATGTAACAACAGGTCGTCTTTAGGTAATAACAAGACCTGGGTTTCAACCGTTTTATCAGAAAGTTAAATGCCACGGGCGTTTATCACCAACAACACAAAATAAAAAAATTATTCTGATGGTCAATGTTTTTGGAGCATCGGTTTTTGTGGATCGCCCATACTACTATCAGCTTACACTGTTTAACACGACATACCTCTTCCAATATGACTTCTTATATTCATCGTTATAACAACGTATGCGGGTTATAATGTTAATTTTTATTCTTAAAATTCATTTTAAATTCTGTAATATTGTATTATTATAATTGCTGGGTGGGTATAGTATTTGTCAGTTCCATGAACATTGTACAACGACGGCGGCTGCAAGGGCGAGGACACAAGGGTGAACGACCCCGAGGTTTCCGCTGACAGCGCCATGTGGACAAATGTTCTCTCCATTTCATGAAAATATTCCACACTTATTAAAGTGGGTAGCTCTTAGTTATTTTAATAGTTAGTAATTCCTTAAGCTTAAACAATACCAATTTTACAAAGGGGAAATCCTAAACATATTTTTATGCTTTCCGTTCACAATTACGTTCTAGCTCAATCAGCTTTAAAGCTTCTATCTTCTCTGTTTCCATTTACCGTAACCATAAAAAATATTATGTAACAAAAACTTTAAATAGGTATGAGTAAAGTGTTATGATCTGTTCCACTTGACCGATTCTACTGCCATATCAGGATGTAATGAAGTTGCTGAACCAAATATGTCAGATGGGAATGACGTAATAAGTACTGTAGTAGCAACAGCATAGTTTAATTTTCATGAATAATACATAATACATTAAGGGATAGTGTCAACATAATAAATAATTTTTAAATATATACAATGAAAATCTAATATTATTTGATTTTCCAGTGATAGCTACTACAGTACGGAAAATTAAACAATATTAGATTTTCATTGTTAAACATTGATTTTCAATATTTAAACATTATTTATTATGTTGACACTATCCCTTACTGGATTATGTATTGTAAAAAATATGGCTTACTAAAGATCTAAAAAAGTCTTTGGATAAAAACAAGACATGAGTAGAGTTGTTAAAAGCTCATCAGATCCGATGTTTATTAGTTATTATAAAAACTATGTTAAGCTATTACGGAAATTAATTTTAATCTCAAAAAAGATATAATGATGAATTTATTTATGTCCTAAGATAAGCCAAAACTGTATGACTACAGCGTTTTTGCTTATTAATGATGAAAAAAATTATTGACAAAAACTAATGACAAAGTATTTGAAACAATTTTTTACTGATAATTCAACTTCATTAGCTCCGATGCCTGGTGAAACTGGTTCTCTGCGGAGGCTGCGTTCTTTTACCCCACAGGTTAAGTCCTCAATGTTTCTCGCCCCAACCGGCGAGGCGGAGGTTTTAAATGTCATCAGCTCACTAAAAATAACAACTCATGCGGGTGGGACGGTATCTCTCTAAATATTTTGAAATTTTGTGGTCATCAGTTGGCTTACCCTGAATCTACTATTATAAATCAGTCTCCAGAGCAAGAAAAATTTCCATCAAAACTCAAGCTTGCAAATATATACCCCATTCAAAAGCCATTTGCCATTTGCTAAATGACTTTCGTCCTGTTGCTTTGGTGTCGTCATTATCAAAGATCTGTGAAAAAGTTGTTCGTCTCACCAGTCATTCGTCAATATTTAATATCATAAGTAATCATCAATATGGTTTTTAAAAAGGTTTCCCCTTTTTGAAAACCTATGACTCTCTGCACTCTATGGCTTCACAAACCAGTTAGTTATTGCGATCCCTGGATGAGTCGCAGAGGACGATGGGGGTCTACTGCGATTTGTCCAAGTCGTTCGATTGTGTGGACCATTCGATCCTCTTGGATAAACTTTACCATTACGGCGTCAGAGGCACTGTTCTACAGTGGCTCCGCTCTTTCTTGTCTGGACGTTATCAAAGGGTCACCCTAAATAGTTCTTCCGGTCCGATCTCATCGTCCTACATGCTTTCTCAGAGATGGGTTCCCCAAGGATGTATTCTTTCTCGTGTTTTATTTCTATTGTATATCAATGATCTCCATCACATTAATTTATTTGCTGATGATGTGGCTCTCTTAATCAAGGCTCCTGATGCAATCAGCTTAGAGTACGGTTTCAACTCAGCTATCAAGTGTTTGACTAGTTGGTTTTGAGTGCAATGGTTTGCTCCTTAACAAAGATAAAACGCAATGTATCAATTTTGGTCTCATTGATTCGTCCATAACAGTGAAAGTAGTCCTGCAACACAGCTCACGAATCTCATTAACCACCACATTTCTAAGTGTTCCTTATGATCCCTTCTTAAAATGGCATGAGAATTCTTCTCTATGGGAAATCGCTAAAACATGGTTTTATTGTATTTATAGAAACCCAAAACAAACTGATCTTTCCATTCCAAGTAATTCATATCACCCCTGGCAACATAAGATTTCAATTCAACACAATGAATAACAGACTTATGATAATACAAATAAACAATACAAATTTCGAAAAAGGGCAAAATATGATTAAACAAACTGTAGAAAAAATGGATACAAAAAGAAAATGATAAAGATTTCTAGATCAAGGAATATATATAATGAAATGCAATGACAATAACAAATATTATATTGGACAAACCGATAGAAATGTTCAAACAAGATTGAAAGAATATATACAAGCACTAAAATCAAACAACTCAAAAATCAACGTTCGCCTAACATATTCTTTCCACAAACCACAATTAAACTAGTATGACACAAATATATAATGTACGAGTATATTGAATTTCGAACACAGGGAAGAAAATTAGGTACCAAAGAAGAATTCTAAATTTATTCTAATTGTCAAATTGACAAAAAATACATTTAAGACTTCATAAATTGAAACAAAAAATCCAAAATATATGAAAAATCATACAAGGAAGAAATAATACCTGCTAACACACTCCACCAATTTAGATATAGTGAAAATTAAATTGTCATACGCTATTTGTATACATTTACATATAAATGTTATTAAATTAGGTTATGCATGTACACTTCTTGATAATTAGATAATATCCGAAACATGTTGAAGAATAAAAATGTTTTCAAAGGGTACCTGGTCCAAGGTCTAGGTCTTCTCATGACATCCACGGCAATACCTTTATTTCCTAAAATGCTAAAATGATTTTTAACACCAAAATTTCTATAAATACTACATTCACTCACACTACATACTACTCGTACGTGTAAATGCAAGTATTCGATATAATATACACCTACATAAAACTACTATGCATGTACATAACTTTAGTGTTTGACAAAGCTACTGATTTAATAAAAACTAATTTGAAATACCCCTGTCGCAGTAGACCTGCGTACTGAGCGAATTTCCAAATCAATAATATAATAATAATAATAATATATGACAAGTTTTATCAAAATCTGTCGATAAACATGAGAATTATTTGCGTATTACCCATAAAATTAAAATGGGAAAGAGTGTGCAGGTTTTCTGCTGTGAGTAACACTGAAAGTAGGCATTTCTACCATAAACCATTTTTCACAATTATACCAACTTTCATTAACATCTGTCCATAAATAAAGGAGTTCCCTATATAATTAACATAGGAAAAGAGTATGCAGGTTTATATATGTACACGACCAGGCCGGCTTTACTGTCTGTTACTTGTTCACGACCAGGAAAATGTGTTTGTCCGAGTAAGCTCTCTCCCAAATTCTGAAGAGCCTCTTGGGCACATGCAAAACCTCACTGTCTGAATTGTCCTCCATTTTCCTTTTATCTTTGCAAACTCAGGTTTTCCTTTACATTCGCAATATGTGTTAAAATTTTTAATATGCGTTTTATTTTAATAGTGTTTAATATTTGTTTCGCTATCGAAACAAATGTCTTCTATGTCTATTCATAGAAGATAATTCAGTTCACTGAAAAAGTTCCAAGCGAAACTTACGTGCTGAATATGCAATGCAGAGTCCATTCTCTTGTTGGATTGACACTGTATTGCCCGTTGACGTCATCGACAAAGGGCTCTTAGTGCAGGTGGGTATCGATATATAGAGCACTCGGTAATGTGATCCTGTCTAATTCTGTCACGTCATCATTAGATTCCTGTTACATGGGATGTCCAAATGTCCTATTTATGTAAGCGTTACATTACCATCATTTGGTATCATTGGCTATTATCATGAATATAGATCAATAAGGTGACAACATCGATCATACAAGTGAACAAAGTTGACGTGAATATTATCAAATTATCTTTTAAAATTAATATTCTGTAATGAGGTTATACGTTAAATAACAAGTAATATAACTATTAACACAAGAATGACATATTACAAAAATTAGAACACGATTTTAAAAGTATTAATTAAAATACACCGTATTTTATTGTTTATTAACTGAACCGGTCCCACGGAAAACGTTCCAAGCGACACAGTTTCAAATTTTCACAGTTTCCAGAGATATTTAGAGGAAAAGTTTCTAGACGCCACGAACTACACCGTGGTATATTTGGTTTTGAAGATATTTGAGTTTGCTGCCCTTATTTCGTCTGTCAGAATTGGCGCGCTCCGCGGGACTCCTTGGCAAATTCAATTTTATACGCATGATAACTCGAAACTAGGTTTTTGTCGCTTGTAATTTTTTCCGAGGGACCCATTCAATTATTGCTAAGTGCTAAGATGGGCCTAAAGGCACATCTGCCTTAGGCCAAACCATAGATCGATTAGAGTTGATTGGACTTTGGTCGAGTTTTTAATAATTGTTATTAGTAAAAATAGTTGGCTATTTTCACGACGCTGCCCTGATCTCAGCGAGAAGCATCGAGCTTGCACAACTCAAGCTGGAACAGTAATGCTGGATCTGGTAATGCGAACGGTTAACAATTGGATGCGGGATCACGGCTTGCACTCGGCAAGATGGTGGTCCTATCCTAAGAAACACATCGAGACTGTCATCCCGATTCGTGTCGGAGACCTCGACATCAAGACAATACCCGCCGCGAAGTACTTAAGAGTGGTGATTGACTGCAACCTGAGTTTCAACAAACAGATCAGAGACATTAAGGTTGCTAAGGCTGCATTGTCATTTGGGGCAGAATAATCAAACCGTATCAAGGAACATTTTCATGATTCAGCTGAAGGGAATGATCAGCTGTCCATTCTTTGAGCTTACGCAAATCAGCTGTTATTTTGGACACCGCCTCTGCCAGTTGTGATGAGACAGCAAAATCTGAGTATCATCAGTATGAGAATGAACTGAACAGAAATCAACTGCGCCCCAGCATCCGCTGTATACCGTATAAAAAGAGTTAGTCCAAAACAAGAGCCTTGTGGGACTTTTATGGTGCGAGAAAGAATAAAAGAATGCATCTTTCTCAACCTTCGTAATCTGGCTTGTTCCATAAAATAAGGTTAAATTCAGCTGATTGAGGAATCTCCTAAGCCATAATATTTTTGCTTAACTTTGAAACAATTTAAAGTGAACCGGATTCGTTTAACCCGTAAACAGACTGTCTCACCTTGTAGTTCGCAATAAGTTTTTGATTTGTAAAATGATTTTACCTCCAGGCGTATTGCAGCGACATCGGAATACTCAGTCTGCATTGTTCCACAGGTGTGTAAACGCGTAACTGAGTCTCCCGAGCTTTTCACGGTTGTATGTTGGGGATCCTCAAAAACGGTTTATTTATAATAACATCTAGATATTTAATATGTTCCGCCTGCTCAAGAACATCACACGTGCAGGACCAATTGGTGGAAAAATTATGGTTCGGATCCCATGTTAAACTGTAGATGCCCTGTAGATAGCCTGGATGTTAGGTTAATAATTAACAGCCAAGTCAGCAACCAAGTCAGCATTAGCCAGTTACAAGACTTGATGTTCGCCCCAGAATCATCTTAGGATCATTTCTCGTTCATACTTGGCTTAAAATACATTCGAAGCATATTAAAGACTCTGAATGTCGGTCGCCACAGAAATACATGATTTTGTCTTAACAATAGACCAACATTTGTTTTTTTAAATATTCAGAGAGCTATTGTGGAGCCAGGTTTTTTGACATGGATTTGTCATAGCTCTAGGAGGAGTGTGTTGGTGATCTGAAAGATGGAAAATATGTAACAGGTTTCCAAAGAAACTACCAGAGCTATTGTATTGAATTTTTAAAATAAAAGAATAAGAACAGTTGTTAACACGAACTAAAAACATTCCCTTTAGAAATATCCATGATCTAACCTATTTTCTACAGGGAAGTAAATACAAACATTTTTAATTTGAACAGGTCCTGTGCAGACGATACTTACTTACACCTCATTCCTCGGCCTACAGCCTGGGGAAACAATGGCAGTGTCGTCGACAAAAAAGAACAGTTTACTATTTAGTGAAGACATAGATATAATATAAATTAAAACATAACGATATCAATAATTTAAATACATACATTAATGCATAACTAAAGCCTTATTCATTGAGGGTCAGTTAAATATTGTGTGGATTTAGAATATACACATGTATAATTAGCTATAAGAATTGTGTTATTAGAAGGACTTATATCTTGGAACATTCATTTTATGGAAGTTTTAATATAATATAAGAGTTAAAAATAAAAAATAATACGAATGTACTGTTATAAATAGATATTTCTCTGCTTGATTTGAGTTTTCCACAAATATCTTCGAGCTAAATTCGAAAGTAAAAACTGCTTTCAAAAACTTTTATTGAATAAATGAGTGTATCGTAATTGGACCATCTCGCATGTAGGCCAATAGCGTTAGGCTACTAAGTGCATGTCCGATCAGTGGCTTATACTAGGCCTACTTGAACCGACGTTCAGTGCCTCCATCCCTTGTAAGGAATCAAATGAGCTCTCAGTGATGGCCGGCTCCCGTATTATGAGTATTTAGTTTGTCGTTCGTTGGGTTTAAATTGTTTTTGGATTAATATTATGATATTTAACTAACATAGTTGAAAATATTGCAAATTATTTAATAATTTATAACGTTTCTTATGATATAATTAACTGATACGATAAGTGCTTCTAAAATCATCGCCCCTGGCCATTAAACCACAAATTGTATTTAACTTTAGTATTTATTATGTTATAATGTATATTATAGTTAAATGGATTTAACTAATTTATTTAACCTTCTTCATTGATACTGACGATTTGGAAAAATTTTATTTATTGAAATCTAAAACCACCTCAACGTTGAAATGAAATGAAAACTTATGAAAAGTCCATAAAGTTTTGAAAAACCCGCAATAATCTGTCGCTTTGCTCCAGGCCCTTATTAGGCATTATTAGTTTCGTAAAGTATTATCGTAAGTATATTATCGTAAATTACCATTTCACCTATTGGTGTTAGCCGTTATTGGTGTCTCAGATGTGTTTTGTAGCTAATGATAAGTGTTATCCGTTATTGGTGTCAGAAGTCTGTTTTAGCTGGTAATATGTAATCCATTATTGGGGTCTCACATGTCTGTTTAACCTATTGGTAAGAGTGTTATCATTTATTGGTGCCTGTGTAAGCAATTAGTAATAATTAATTATGTATTCGTTGATGTCCCTCAGGTCACCGTTGTTTGCCGCAAACGTCCCGGCGTCGTAGATGACGCCTAATTGTGTCGTAGATAAGCTATCAGCAGTGTTGTTATCGGGAAAAATTCCCAGGCCACCATTATTGGTAGTGTAGAAGTCCTTTCGTCTTAGATGACCATTTTTGGTATAGGCTATCATTCCGTTGTTGGTGTAGTAAAATTAAATTCAGGACCCGTTGTTGGTGAAGTAAATAATTAAATAGGAACCCTAACCTAAATAAACTGTCTCAAACAATCTCTACAGCGAAACAAGTTTTTATCGAGATGTCGAGTTTCGTCGCGACTCAGGCTTGAACCTCAGCCAACCGCGCTGTTTACATTCCAGTAGTGGACGACGCCGCCGCTGCAGCGCTGGCGTCGCCACCCTCCGTCGCGGCGCGCGGCATCGAATGATAAAACTGTACGCGTCGCGGCCGCCCGTCAGTCGTCGGTGAGTCAGTGCTAAGTGAGTGCGTTTGTTCATCGTGTCTCCGCTCTACGTGCAACATCTCGTCCTTCCTCACAGTGAGTCATGCAAACACAGTACAGTACTGTAGGCATACTGTATCAGATAAGCCCAAGCTATATTTGTATAAATATAGATTACGCTTTTCATTTTATTATATAGTAACGTACACCATTCGAGATGTTGTTATATTTCAATTACCATCAAATGATTAAATATTTGAACGAAATATAAATGAACAAGAAATACAACTTTTAAATTACTGTTTGCATGAACATAATATATGTAAAACGCAACTCGTGAACTTTTTATAATTATACTAATTGTCCATCCTTGAGCAATGACACTAGAGTATCTCATTATTCATAGCAGAAATCATAGTTATAATAACTGAGATGTTAAATTTTGATACTAAGTCGTAATAATATCCAATGGGGTTTCAATTTATCACGGATTTAATTTCATATTTTATTGAATAAAAGATTACTCTTACCAAGTAATGCTGATAATAGTTTTTAATCTGAATTTTAGCCATAATGCTTTAATATATTCAAGTAATATAATATCATTAAACTTGGAAATGTATATTTTTACCATTTTATTTGTTTTATTTTTGTATATTTTTTATAACAAACATGTCCAACGTCTCCAAGAATGGGGTAATTAAATTTATTCTGGACATACAGTTTGTCAATTAATTAATGCAAATGCTTGAGATAATTAAGCTCAATAAACGTTTGTGTTGTTTTATGGAGCATATTTGGTGTTAAGTTCAGAAGAAACCCATTAACAATCACTCTAAATGCTAATGGAGATGGAACTGCTTCTGAACTTTATTGTTTACCTCACGGTTGTCTTTGCACCAAATTGATGGAATAACTGATCAATTAAAATGATCAGTTTCGTTGTTTAGCTGTGAAACAGTTTTTTATATGTTTGATTTTATGACTCAAATAGAATCTGCGACATTAAAATAAGTACAGTAGTAAGTTAACTAGTTGAAAACTAATTGTAGTTAGTAGTTAATATTATCTGTAGCAATTAACTGAATTGTCTTGACTAATCAGCTGCAACGATAATATAATTGAATCTAAATATTGAATATTGAAATCTACCTCATCTCACCAGATATCAAACCACTTCACATGTTTTAGGTACGGTAGTTTCAACAATATTTACTTACTTGTTATGTGGGGAGGAAAAAATTGCCTCTTTCAACTTAGTTGCTTATAATAACATATAACAATTTGAATGCTATGCAAGTTACTCCTGAGGTAATTTAAATATAATGTAAAATGAATAGTAAACTTTGATTAGTCTATTAAAATCTTAAATAAACCTTAAAACAAATTTTATGTCGCTTTTATTACTTGACTTAAAGCAAGTGTAAAGTTAATTGTAAAGTTAAATCAAACTGGTCTCATTAAATACCGTACGAAACAACAGTTGGAAAAACTTAAGGATAATTATAGACTGTAGACAAAATTTCACGTAAGAGCATTTTCTTTCAAATTATTATGTCACACAAATATTCTCGCTGTCAATCACATAAATAAACAGCAGAAATTATTATATACTAATTAATATAAAACACTATTTTTGTGACACTATCCGGAACGCAATCGTCAGAAGTCGTTGTAGAGAATGTTTGTCACATTATACTACATTTGAATATTGTGTATATTTTGCTTACTACTGTATGTAATCCTTTAGGTATTAAGGCTTGAGGTATATTAAACGTTGCCATAACCTTAAATTTTACTTCACCAAGCCCACCTCTATGAGAACTAAGTCTGGAATCGAACCTGCGACACCACAGATTACGAGGGGAATCGAGTCCTTGACGATCCAAAATCGTTCTGTAAATAACGAATACACGATGATAACGAAATCGACAGTAACTGTACTGTAGCTTGGATGAGAGCGAGGATACGTAACCTTGTTTGTGTAGTTTAATTATTACAACACGTGCGTCACTGGCTCGACGGTCAATGCGGTGTTGGCTGTGTTGGAGATGTTGTGTTGGCGGTGCGGTCAAGCGATTCCATTCATACCGCAGGCAGCCAGTGGCCTGTATGACACTACGTTGTAATGCTAATACAATCATCACACACATATTCATATGATCACCGACCATCAAATGTGTGTGTAGATGTTGTGTCGTCGGCGTATAGGCTTTATACAAAAGACACATGTACCAAGATCATTAATTAATTATCGATATGTGACGACTCTCACGCATTACTCATATTTATCTTAAACCTCGATGTGTCGGGTAGAATTATATATGTATTATTATAATTGCAGAGTGCGTTTGATATTAGCGATATAGAAGAACTATTTACCGTAGGTAATAATTAAATAATCATGTAACTTAAGACATTTATTTTTTATCTTTTGTGGACTCTGCGTTAAAATTTATAAAATTTATATTTAAAGTGTATTTTTCTTTTTTTTTTTTTTCTATTTTTTTCTTTTTTTTTTTCTTTTTTTTTTTATTTTTTTTCTTTTTCTCTGTCTTTTTTTTTTTTTTTCTCTTTATGTCTTTTTTTTTTTTATTTATATTATTATTGTGTGTGTGTGTGTGTGTGTGTGTGTGTGTGTGTGTGTGTGTCTGTGAAAACGATAACTCTCGTAGTAATGGTCCGTTCAAGACCAAATTTGGTAGAGACGTGTATTCCTACAAATGCTCGGACGAGTTCGTAAACCAGACATATCGGTTAATGGGAACGGGTAGTTTGGGGGGGTTTTGTACCTCAAAATTGGGTTTTTTGCGTTTTTCCCATGTAATTTTTAAAAATTTCCAATTTTATCTTTCACTCTTAGAATCACCTTAAACAACTACACAATTTAGTTCCTTAAAGTTTTTCTCTATCTCCAACGGTTACCGAGATATTAAAAAATCTAAACACAGTACGTTGTATTGTGGGGCTCCAATGTTAATCTTATGTAGGATAGGGAAAAAATAATATTTCCCATATTAATCAATATTTTTGGATATAACTTGATATTTAGCTTCATGTAATTAAGATCTATCCATTTATGCTTAAAAATCATAGTGTATGTGTTTATCATGGCAGCAAACCTGCATACTCTTTTCTCATATTAATCATATAGGGAATAGGCAAACTTCTTTATTTATGGACAGATGTTGATGAAAGTTGGTATAAAGGTTAAGATAAAAATTACAGTAGAAATGACTATTTCATGTCCTCGAACATGTACACTCCTCGTTGATCTTATGTAGAATAGGCAAAAATTTCTCATGTTTATGTACAGATTTTTATAAAACTTGTCATATATTATTATATTTAGATAATTGAGGAAATTCGCGTGTACGCAGGTCTGCTTCGACGTATTTCATGTCCGTCGAACAGTAAACTCTAAAATGAATGTTTCCATCCGTATAAAACGTCCATATTTAAGTACAAGTTCAGTAATATTTATTTTTTCGTATATTTATTGCATAGTATGCACTGTACCATAAAATACGAGCGGTACATATACTAGTGGTACATGTATAAGAAGCGGTTTCGTATACTTAAAAATATATACCCGTACAAAAAGGATATTTTTTAAGAATATTTTACACGATTAAATTTTGTGTTTCAATATTCGTACGAATTACAGTAGTTTTATATTTTGAATTGTTCCAGTGTTTTAGCATTTGATTCGTGTATTTACATAAGTTAATTATACCTGTGCCAAAATTATATGTACCACGGTATTGAAAATGTAACTTATTTAAAATCAGTTAACAGATTTAATAAGAAATTCAAACTCATTGTGGTACTTGTAAGGATTCGTGTTGTCAAATTGTCAACTATAATTTACGTAACACTAATAACGTCACAAGTTTACGCTTCCCCTACCTCAACAACACCGGCGTTGCCAACGACGCTAGCGCTCGCGGTGTCCAGTTACAGAAACCTCACAAACTGTCAATTTGGTTATTAGGTAATTCCTCGGACCGTACAATCGTCGAGGCCCTGAACACGTTGACGCCGTGTCTCGTGTCACTCTGCCTGGTGGGACAGCAATGCTCGGCGGACCGTACAATCGTCGAGGCCCTGAACACGTTGACGCCGTGTCTCGTGTCACTCTGCCTGGTGGGACAGCAATGCTCGTCGGACCGTACAATCGTCGAGGCCCTGAACACGTTGACGCCGTGTCTCGTGTCTCGTGTCACTCTGCCTGGTGGGACAGCAATGCTCGTCGGACCGTACAATCGTCGAGGCCCTGAACACGTTGACGCCGTGTCTCGTGTCTCGTGTCACTCTGCCTGGTGGGACAGCAATGCTCGTCGGACCGTACAATCGTCGAGGCCCTGAACACGTTGACGCCGTGTCTCGTGTCTCGTGTCACTCTGCCTGGTGGGACAGCAATGCTCGTCGGACCGTACAATCGTCGAGGCCCTGAACACGTTGACGCCGTGTCTCGTGTCTCGTGTCTCGTGTCACTCTGCCTGGTGGGACAGCAATGCTCGTCGGACCGTACAATCGTCGAGGCCCTGAACACGTTGACGCCGTGTCTCGTGTCTCGTGTCTCGTGTCACTCTGCCTGGTGGGACAGCAATGCTCGGCGGACCGTACAATCGTCGAGGCCCTGAACACGTTGACGCCGTGTCTCGTGTCTCGTGTCACTCTGCCTGGTGGGACAGCAATGCTCGTCGGACCGTACAATCGTCGAGGCCCTGAACACGTTGACGCCGTGTCTCGTGTCTCGTGTCACTCTGCCTGGTGGGACAGCAATGCTCGTCGGACCGTACAATCGTCGAGGCCCTGAACACGTTGACGCCGTGTCTCGTGTCTCGTGTCTCGTGTCACTCTGCCTGGTGGGACAGCAATGCTCGGCGGACCGTACAATCGTCGAGGCCCTGAACACGTTGACGCCGTGTCTCGTGTCTCGTGTCACTCTGCCTGGTGGGACAGCAATGCTCGTCGGACCGTACAATCGTAAATGGTGAGTAATTGATGAGTCTGCTTATTATCACCTTTGGACAACATGTCTCGTAGACAATATCGTCACAAAACGAGTTTCGTTCTCGTGTCACTATACGCCTGGTCAGCAATGCTTATGGGAAATAAATTGGGCCAACAATCCCTGATTCACTGGTGTTCGTGACCATTGCAAGCCGACAAGCTTAGTGCACTCGGTATCTAATTATCGTTTTACGTCGAGTGTGTGTCTGATCTGTATTATCGGTACGAAGTTCGGTCAGCTAGTTTACTACATATATTCTCTTTGGTATGTGACGTCTCGTGATATTAAATCCCCAAATTTAAGCTCGGCAGCTATGTACTCACTGCCCATGTAATTCTTACGGAGAATAGGTAAATTTGTATAACTCGCCTAGTTGTTCACATAGTTTTAAACAAATTGTTATGTGTCCTCGTTAACGTCATTCTCGTAACATCATTCACCGTCTCGTCATACTGAACACATTGCAGCTGTCTCAGAACTATACGACTCTGTGGTAATAGTTCTATGTAATTCTCTCTACTCACGCCAACGTGCTGTGTGAGAACTCTCGTGTCTATATAGTTCGGAGTTTAAATAGGTTGAGGGTTGGATATCCGATATTTGTTTTGGAACCTTCCGAGTATCCCGTGCTAACACGTTGACGGCGGTTCCAATGTTTGTCTCCGTCATCGCAGCATCGGAGGATCAAATCAAACAACGCCCACAGTCCGGCGCGAATTTATGCACGATTTTACGATGGTCCGCATTAGTGAGCGACAGCAATGCTCTCTAGCGACCAATGAACACAACTCGTTTCTGAATTTTATTGACGCCACTTTGCCGTGTGATTGCCCTATGATGGGACATACAATTGGTCGGTCAGGTGCCACGTTGAGTCCTCTGCTCGTGTCCTCGCTGTTTTAATTCATCGCCTTGCCCAATACGCGTTGTGAGCAAATTACTCCTTGTATCATCCTTTACGATTTGTTTTGAGATTTACAATGTCATATTATTTCGATACATTATACAAATGTTGCTCGTGTAATGATGTTTTCTATTAAGAAACAAACAGTGTACGAAGGTCCGTCGTGTTCTCGTGATCAATCGGCAAGTCCGGTAAAACTCATCATAGTCACCAGTATTTATCTATCTTCGTGTCACCTTATGGTCGTGACTATTGCAATGATTGCTGACACGGGCTCTTTTTATAAGTTAAACGTAATTCATTATATATAGGAATTTCAACTGTTTTTTATTTCTTCGATACATGTAAACCTAAATCCTTGTTTGTTGAATTTGTCCAAACAAAACATTTCCATTGGTATATAAATTGACGTTTCTTTCTAAAAAATTATTATTTAAACAAACGAACAAATTATTATTTTGAGTTCAAAAAGTATATGGTTCAAAGAAAGACAAGGGAAGTAAATATAAGTGAACATTAGGTTAGCGGTTAGATATTTACGGCTAGCGCTAATATCGATTTGATCACTCGAACATTCTTACTTCATTGATTCTCCTTAAACAGTCCGTGACTGCATTCATAAAACTTGCGAGCCAGAGCATATCGCGGGAAAAATCAGTACGCAGTCAGCTGATCTGATTCCGAGATTCCTACAAATTAGCTGTTGTACCACATCCGGTTTCAGTATACATCCAACTACTTCTGACTGAATCTGAGATGTTTAAGGATGGTTTAACAAGAACTTGTTACCCCGATTATGAAAACTTAGCCTCTCCGTTTTACTCAAACAATTTTTACACGACTCACTTAATCTGATTGCGAAGCATGTTCTTACTGTCCTCACAGAGCGAACATGTTCACGTCTTACTGTCCCATTAGTGAAGCCTGCTTCTTACTGTCCCTCAGCGGAGAGCGAAGCAAACTGTTCACGCCTTACTGTCCCTCATTGTTTAAAGCACTTCTGCGTCTTTTGTCCCTCAAGAGCGAAGCAACTGTTCACGTTTACTGTTATTAGCGAAGCAATGTCTCGTATTGTCTATCAGTGAGCGAAGCAAACTGCTCGTCTACTGTCCCTCATTGATGAAGCTCGTCTGGTCTTTTCAGAGAGCGAAGCAAACTGTTCAGTCTTACTGTCCTCATTGTAGCGAGCAACTGTCTGTTTATATTGTCAGAAGCGAAGAAACTGTTATTTATGTCCCTCAGTACGAAGCAAACTGTTGCGTCTTAGTATCATGAGCGAACAACTGTGTTTATGTTGGCGGAGAGCAGCAAACTGTTCACGTCTTACTGTCTCATTGTATGAAGCCTCGCGTCTTATTGTCTCTCCAAGCGAAGCAAAACTGTTAATTTCTGTTCATTGTAGCGAAACAAACTGTCTGCGTCTTATTGTCTCTCATTAGCGAAGCATGTATTATTACTGTCCCTCATTGTACGACAAACTGTCTGCGTCTATTGTCTCTCAGTGTAGCAAGCAAAATTCACGTCTTACTGTCCTCATGTAGCACCAAAACTGTCTGCGTCTTATTGTCCTCATGTAAGCAAAATGTTCACGTTTGTCCCTCATTGTATAAACAAACTGTCTGCGTCTTATTGTCTCTATTAAAACAAACTGTCCGTCTGTCTCAAACGAAGCAAACTGTTCACGTCTTACTGTCCCTCATTGTAACAAGCAAAATGTCTGCGTTATTGTCCCTCAGAGAGCGAAGAAACTGTTCACGTCTTACTGTCCTCATTGTACGAAGCAAACTCTGCGTCTTATTGTCTCTCAGTGAGCGAAGCAAACTGTTCACGTCTTACTGTCCCTCATGAGCGAAGCAAACTGTCGTCTTATGTCCATGTATGAAGCAAACTCAGTCTTCTGTCCCTATTGTAGCGAAGCAAACTGTCTGCGTCTTATGTCTCTCATGTAGCGAAGCAAACTGTTTGTTTACTGTCCCTCATGAGCGAAGCAAACTGTTCGTCTTACTGTCCCTCATTGTAGTGAAGCAAACTGTCTGCGTCTTATTGTCCCTCAGCGGAGAGCGAAGCAAACTGTTCACGTCTTACTGTCCCTCATTGTAGCGAAGCAAACTGTCTGCGTCTTATTGTCTCTCAGTGTAGCGAAGCAAACTGTTCACGTCTTACTGTCCCTCATTGTAGTGAAGCAAACTGTCTGCGTCTTATTGTCCCTCAGCGGAGAGCGAAGCAAACTGTTCACGTCTTACTGTCCCTCATTGTAGCGAAGCAAACTGTCTGCGTCTTATTGTCTCTCAGTGTAGCGAAGCAAACTGTTCACGTCTTACTGTCCCTCATTGTAGCGAAGCAAACTGTCTGCGTCTTATTGTCTCTCAGTGTAGCGAAGCAAACTGTTCACGTCTTACTGTCCCTCATTGTAGCGAAGCAAACTGTCTGCGTCTTATTGTCCCTCATTGTAGCGAAGCAAACTGTCTGCGTCTTATTGTCCCTCAGCGGAGAGCGAAGCAAACTGTTCACGTCTTACTGTCCCTCATTGTAGCGAAGCAAACTGTCTGCGTCTTATTGTCCCTCAGCGGAGAGCGAAGCAAACTGTTCACGTCTTACTGTCCCTCATTGTAGCGAAGCAAACTGTCTGCGTCTTATTGTCTCTCAGTGTAGCGAAGCAAACTGTTCACGTCTTACTGTCCCTCAGCGGAGAGCGAAGCAAACTGTTCACGTCTTACTGTCCCTCATTGTAGTGAAGCAAACTGTTCACGTCTTACTGTCCCTCATTGTAGCGAAGCAAACTGTCTGCGTCTTATTGTCTCTCAGTGTAGCGAAGCAAACTGTTCACGTCTTACTGTCCCTCAGCGGAGAGCGAAGCAAACTGTTCACGTCTTACTGTCCCTCATTGTAGTGAAGCAAACTGTCTGCGTCTTATTGTCCCTCAGCGGAGAGCGAAGCAAACTGTTCACGTCTTACTGTCCCTCATTGTAGCGAAGCAAACTGTCTGCGTCTTATTGTCTCTCAGTGTAGCGAAGCAAACTGTTCACGTCTTACTGTCCCTCATTGTAGCGAAGCAAACTGTCTGCGTCTTATTGTCTCTCAGTGTAGCGAAGCAAACTGTTCACGTCTTACTGTCCCTCATTGTAGCGAAGCAAACTGTCTGCGTCTTATTGTCTCTCAGTGTAGCGAAGCAAACTGTTCACGTCTTACTGTCCCTCATTGTAGCGAAGCAAACTGTCTGCGTCTTATTGTCTCTCAGTGTAGCGAAGCAAACTGTCTGCGTCTTATTGTCTCTCAGTGTAGCGAAGCAAACTGTTCACGTCTTACTGTCCCTCATTGTAGTGAAGCAAACTGTCTGCGTCTTATTGTCCCTCAGCGGAGTGAAGCACACTGTCCCGTGTGAGGGTTACAAGGAAAGTTTATATTACTTCACTCTATGAAGATTAAAAGAACAACTAATTTAATCCAATACTATAATACGAGCAAGGTTTGTATATATATATATATATATATATATATATATATATATATATATATATTTGCACACGGATCTCGAAAACGGCACCGAGGAATTTCTTTAAATTTTGGAAATAACTAATTTCCGAGTAGAAAATAAGTTCTAGATAGGTCTAATGTCCAGGAAAATTCGTGTTTTACTGTAATATTAAGTTTAAAATATAAAAATTTAACAATACGCTTATGGAGAATAAAATGTAAACAATACAAACCAAAACAGCTGTTTATAACCGTTTGACAGTTCTTGATTGAAGACTGCGGGGAACAATATAGAGGTTAGACATTAATATTTATTTTATGAATTAAATAAATGCAAAATTATCAGGTTACTAAACAATTTGTAAAAACTTAAGGATAACATAGCTGTGCGAAATAAAAGCAGAAAAAAGTATTTCCAAAATTATCCGTGTTTTGATAGAAAACGTATTCGTTGTATTGCTTGAAGCCACTGTAACAAACCAATTAATTGATGTAAATTAAATTTCTCTTTTGCTTTTCAATCCTCATTCCGTTTATAAGTTGATCACAGGATAATAATAACGGTATGGATAATTAAACAGTAAATGATCGGCTTTGGCTAAAAGACGTTAAACGGCATCGCTCAATTGACTAACGTCGTAGCCGAGTTGTAGCGTGTCGGCCTCAAGAACTATAGGCCGCGAGTTCCATCTCCACCAGGGGCGATACTTTTTGTTCAGTGCTATATTAATTATGGTGTATTAAATCGGTTTATTTCAACCACATAAATGTTTACATTGGGCAGTAAATTTATTTTAATTTTGCTAATTAACTTGTAAAAACATGTCTTATTCTATCCGAGCAAAGCTCGGTCACCAGGTACTTGTTTTAAATAAAAATAAATTCACTAACCTTAATACTTATACTTAGGCAAGTTAAACAAGTCTCATCTTTTATTTAAAATGCTGTTTCCATTAAGGATTTTTTAACCTAATGGGTTATAAATAATATAAAAGTGTCACTAAAATCATATCCATAATAGATGAATTAAATATGATAATTATAGAGACTTGACAAATGGTAATGAGATAAATAAATAAATATGATAAGCGTTTTCGAACTATGAAAACATTAGGTATTAGTTTTGGAGACTTTTTAATTTATAAAATTTTACTATTTCTAACTGAAAAGTTCAGAGATGTATTTCTATACTTGGACCAATTTTATGAGTTCTAATCCATTTCGTTGGATTTTTGTTGAAATAGTCAAGACCGGATCGGAAGGAAGGGTCACGCTCGCGATGCTGTTTAAGTGCTTCTAATTTTACCATTCTCTCCCTTCGACGCCTACACTCAGAAATACCGATTCTATGATCACTAAACAACCCAGCTTTCATCAGTGATTACAAACATATGACCTTGGTATTGGAGATATCTCAAATTAAATGGAAGTAGATTTTCAATATTACAATAAACATTGTGATATAATCATTTGCATGTCACGAGTATTACAAAGCTGAATTGACTTGAATTGTTGCGAAGAATGTTTTGTCATATGGTGGATAGCTTGGAATGAGGGTTGACCCGAATATCTATTTTGTATTTTACAGTATTCTTTCCAGTATATCTTCCACCCCTAAAAATCAATATCCATCAATCCTTTCTCTGCGGTTCTTCTTGCTAGCTAGAGGTTCCTTCAAAATTAGCGCTTAGCTTTTACGCATAGTTAATTCCATAAGAAAGCATACTCAGGTTATGTCTGCTCTTCTCAAATCTTATTAAACACGTTGGCTTCAGTTTTCAATTAAGACATGTATTTTACCAAATAGATGTTTAAAATTCAACTTTATTTACAAAACTAAATGAGTTGATATGTTTATGTCGAGATGTTGTTCGTAAACGTCACTTTATTAAAAACTTAAAATTTTAAGCCAGATAAGCATGAAGTAGTCAAACCAATATGTGTCAAAGACAGAGTAGTGAAGAAGGTTTCAATTTTTATTTGTTTTCCATTTTGTGGACTGTCGAACAAAAGTATTTTTTTTATTTTGGAGAATAAATTTAACTCTTCTAATTAGACTTCTAATATGTTACCTTAATTTTTGTTATAAAATGGTTAATGATTAATTAAATAGCCAAAAAAGGTTGTAAATTCCAATTTCTTTTCACGTTCCAAAGTGGGGATCCTTGCGGTTTTACAAAAAGTGTAGGTCTAATTGTGGCTGATGCCAAACCTTGACGAACAATCAACACTGGCCATCGTCATGACCAACAATCAACAATAGGCTACATATTTTATATTGTAGCTTTACTTAAACTTACAATTACTATCAATATTTATTCTAATGTTCTGCTGATTTTGTTTTGATATTGAAAAGTAGGTTTTGCAATAAATAAAATGTTGTTTCAGCCGTAACAGTCAGATACCTCACCAGAAGATTTATCGGCGAATACCGGTCCAACACTGGTAAGTTTTCACTCTGTAAAAATAACTTGACTAAGGATACTATTTTAAAAGTGTTTATTGTGTGCACCGTAGGCCCTATCTGTGCATTATATTACACACTAACTTAACATTTTTGTTTAACTTTTGTTTGGGTCCAAAATAGAGATCAGCTAAATGCAAAAATGGATATGTATTTTCCATACATACAACACTCACAACATATACAACACTGCCATGTGTACTTCCCTCATTGAAATGGATTAGGTTTTAGTGTAGTATACCTTACAGACAATTATTTTATATTATTGAGTCCCACCTTTATGTTTTACATTATGTTTATCCATGTTTTGTTTAACTGATTTTAAATATAAAATATTATTATTAGTTAAACATATTTGTTTTGTGTAAATAGTAAATGCATGAATATATTTTGTAAATAATACAAATAAAAGTTAATTAGAATCTGGGTTATCTGCATTTTCTCCGTTCAAAATGTAAAACACGTATTTTTATGATAGACTTAAATTTCAATTTAAAATAACGCCGACGGTTTATTCTCCTGACCATGGTTTAGAACTCTATAAAAATTACTTGAAACATTTATTATTTTTATTGTAGTGAGATATCTGTATTCTTGGTATTTTACCATCTCAAGCTCAATTAGGCTCATCATAGGCTCAATTAGGTTATATTTTACGTAACAAATTTAATAAAAGTATATTCAAATGATAAAATAACTGAATTGTGTCTATTACGTGTTTTCACTAAAGGTAATTAAGTTTTTTACAATAACTAGTACAGTAATATCCGAATTTCAATAAATAATCCATCTCCCTTCTTAGTACGTAATTTTCCCTCACCCAATACACTTGTTTAAACACCTAATACAAATAAATGGTATAGAGGACTGACACAAACTTTCTACCTTAAGTAAATTTAAAATTGACAATCTGTTATAAACAATCATATTCTTTAAAGTTTATTTAAATATAGTTTAACAATTTATTGTTTCAAAAATAATAATCCAATTTTAACACAAAGTTAAATTAATTGTTAGAATTTTATGAGAGGAACCCTCCCTCGTTAATACCAAGCTTTTTTGAGTGGGTTTGGTTGGGTGATTTTACCTTACGCTTCATACCAAATCCCATGGATAACGGTTGGAAAATAAGGAAGATATTGTTTTAATAGTCTCCATAAGAATAACATTAGGTACTCTCAAACAACGTACTGTGTTTATCATGTACAGTAAAATTAATTTTTCTCTGGAACCGTTAGTCTTAGACAAAACCCTCATTGTTTTTGCTGAAAATTTAAAAAATTGATTTTTTTGACATCTAAATGTCCATAAATTTTGAACTGTCATTTGTACAGATATGTGGGTGATGATATATTATGTAGTACTCTGTTTACTTTAAAATGTCAAATCATCAAGAATCAAAACCATTAGAGCCATTTTTTATAAACTTTGATTTGTATGTTTTATTTGGGGTTTTAAGAGTGAACAACCGTTAAAAATCAAATATTAAAAAAAATAATAAAAACGTCTGGAGATACGTTGAATATATATATATATACATTCATAACAAATTTCATTTAAATCGGACCATCGGGGTAACAGCCTGCCCCAGAGCCACAGCCGGCTCTGTACACATCCAGACACACACACGGACGAACAGAAATCACGTCAAAACCCACTTTTTGGGATCGGGGGACCCCAAAACGAATATGTCCACTTTCAACTCAAATTCTAACATTTTGACGAAAACAATACTTGCTCCATATACTATGTATAAGAGGAGAAAGTAATTTAAACGTTCGACACCCCATTTGGTTAGTAAATGAATGGACCTATGACGTAACAGCCAGCTGGCATATTGTGTAAACACGCCTACCACAACACTACACAACCCAACACGTATACCAACGCTGCAGACAAAAAACAAACACTCCTTTTGTGCGCATTTAACATTCTTTAAGATGATATTGCTTTAACTCTTTCATGCATTTATGGTTCCTCCCTAATCAAGCCATGTAAATGTTAAAAAATAGAATTTATATATACTATATAACTAAGAATTTTTAGCAATACTAACATTTGTAACAGTAAAATTTACATGTTTACTACCGTTACAATATTAATTTTACAGCCTCATTAACACATTAAATAATAAAATGTAGACTACAGTCAATGTCTAGTATTTTTTCCTAAAATGTAAAAAAGTAGTTTTGATTCAATCATCATCAATACTAATATGATCACTAATCATATAACATAGAAAGAATCATACAATATTGGCCAGGCTGCTATGATGAACGGGTCCAATACTGGGCACGTATGCGACTCTCTTGACCATCTGTGCACACTATTCCCCATCCGACTTTAAGGCCACAGCTTTGCTAATGATACAGCGGAGTTCCTGGCGAACTCAAAAACATCTGGAATGCAACGAGGCTGCCAACTTTGCAGCGTTTATTTTCAGCTGCCCGTGTCTTTATCGTTATTTTCAGTTACAGAAACGTTGGCAACTCTTTATTTAGGAATACTGAAGGAAAACTGCTAACTATTAAACTGTATAGCTTGGTGATATATTTATATTTATTGACGACAAAATTTAATAGGTAAAAGAAAAAATTCTGTAGAAATTTTGAAGGAAGCTTAGTTTACAACTGGCGGCGTATAGCTCAGCTCAATATCAAAAGATCGTTGTCGCGACAGTTGCCACCACATACGTCATGAGACAAAAGCGAGATGGGTGGGTTGAATATTGATTTTTGATACAATAGCTTACCGATAAAATATATTCTAAGTATTTATTTTGTATTAAAATGTTTAGAGTAAACTGAGTTTCAAACTACACAATGTCGCTTACTGGTGGTAAGAAAAGGATAATCTATCAAAGACAATTAATTTATAGAATAAAATTGTCTTTGATATTATAAATCCACATTCTCGAACCCCCCGGTAATACCAAGCTTTCTTGAGTAGGTTTTTGGGTGATTTGACCTTACGCTGCATACCAACTTAAATCTTAAACTTAAACCTGCATACTCTTTTCCCATGTTAATCATATAGAGAATAGGCAAACTTCTTTATTGACATGGATGTCTTAGCTCTGGGACTGTTTAGATGAACTTAAAACATTCCCTTTGGACATATCCATGATGTAACATATTTCCCACAGGGAAGTAAATACAAACATTTTTACGGACAGATGTTTATGAAACTCTGTATAGGTCAAAGTAACATTTTTTTACGCTAGTAATGCCTACTTTCAATCTTCCTCACAGCAGCAAACCTGCATACTCTTTCCCATGTTAATATCATGGAGAATAGGCAATAGCTCTTATACTTATCAACAGATATTGATAAAACTTGTCATATATCATTTTATATTATATTATTGATTTGGAAATTTGCTTAGTACGCAGGTCTGCTGCGACGGGAGTATTTTACATCTGAAAGTCCATAACTTTTGAACCGTCATTTTTACAGACGATTACAGACAGGTTGTCAGATATTTTACTAGTCTATGCACTATAAATTACTACATTTTAATCAAAATCATTTTATCCATTTTTAAGAAATTTGTATTTTTCAACTTTGTAAAGGTTTTTAGGAGTGAACTAACTTTAAAAATCAAAATTAAAAAAATGAAAAAAACTCCAGGCACAAGGACGGATAGACATCACGTTGAACCCTACTTTTTAGGATTGAGGGGCCCCAAAAATATATATCCACTCTCGACTCAAATTCGAAAATTTTAACGAAAAAAATACGTTCCCTATCGTTCCCTAGTATCGTATAAGTGGGAGAAAGTAAGATGGAACAGATGTAATGGACATGTGCGGTTTGGCACGTGTGTGATTGGGGATGATTGCCCGAGGGAGGTCCGACCCCTGCGGCAGCCACGAGCCACGCGCCACCAGCCAGCCCTGTCAGGGACGACTATTTCTGTATCAGGACTCTTCGCAATGTGTTTCACAACAATATATTTCCATTTTTAGATCTTAAAAGATAACCTCTTCGTTTTTGAACATTTCATGCATATTTTCACATTAATTTAAAATTGAATTGGATTAATATGAAAAAATGTTTTTATAAGTGTTCATAAGGTTTGTTGAGATTATTTATAAATTCCTCTAATAGAATTCCAGCTGTATTTTTTAGTCTATAGGTACTAATACTGGAGTACTGCTTAGGAAGGAATGCTATCAAGGAATGCTGCCACAATTAAAGACAGTTATATAGCTGTAACATAAGTGGGGAGTTAGTGCAGGTCAGGGCTTGAAGGCGTAGCTGGACGGGGACTTCTGGTCTAGTGCAGGTTAGGGCTTGAAGGCGTAGCTGGACGGGGACTTCTTGTCTAGTGCAGGTTAGGGCTTGAAGGCGTAGCTGGACGGGGACTTCTTGTCTAGTGCAGGTTAGGGCTTGAAGGCGTAGCTGGACGGGGACTTCTTGTCTAGTGCAGGTTAGGGCTTGAAGGCGTAGCTGGACGGGGACTTCTTGTCTAGTGCAGGTTAGGGCTTGAAGGCGTAGCTGGACGGGGACTTCTTGTCTTGGTAATCTATTATTTCATTCATACCTCTCTCCTGTTACTGTAATCCCACTGGAGAGATGGAACATAGTGGTAACGGGAGTTCTTACTTCGCTTCGGTGGCTATCACACCAAGCCCCGGTTGACATGTTCCGGACCTCCAAAACACCCTAATCAACATCATCCTTATTAAATTAGAAATGTTTTTATCTGATTTATTTCAGGCTTATTTAATCATGTATCTATTTGGATCAAAATTAATTAATCTTGGTTAATTAATTATATTCTTTGTTGATAGATTGACATGATGAATAGCTTATGGTTGTATAAGTGTATTGCAAAAACTGTACACATAAAATGAACTTTATGACACAGGATACAAAAATATATACTGTATGTCAAAGTGATGACAGCATTCTGATACATTTTTTTATCTCATGCTGTTTGTTGCAGATTTGTTGTATCGCCAGACTGTCACAATTAACAATGCACCTGTAGAAGTGGAAATCATTGACGTCTCTGGAGATTCGGTAAATATTTTAAACTGTTTCATTGTTATGCGATAAAATATAAGACTTATAAGCAATATTTACTTTTGTAAAATAGAAACAAAGGAAAACTAACACCTGGAGCGAAAGTTAATTTCAATCGTCTATATTTCCATAGATAAGTTTTTTAGAATACTTTTCCACCAATGATTGCTAAACAAAATAAATGATCAACATACAATTATAAATAGTCAAGTAATATTTATGGGTTTAAAAATCTGTATTGTTGATGGGCGAACAAAAAATTAGTGGAGTCAAACTTTCCATAAATAATGTTACTGGCCACAATGGGATTTTTCGTTATTTCGTTAATATTAAATTAAAATTGTAGAGTTGATGAGTATGATGATGTGTTGCAGCGAGACACGAGCTTCCCCACTGAGCAGGTGCAATGGGCTGACGGTTGTCTCATCGTCTACTCCATCACCGACAAAAAGTCCTTCAATTACGCCATGGACACCTTAGACAACCTACAGAAGATGAGGCCCAACAGTCTGCCGGTCACCCTCCTCGCCAACAAAGCCGATCTGGAGCACCTTCGAGAGGTCAGTTTAAACATTTGACCTGTGGCGTTAGAACTAAGATCAAGTTTTTGATTACTTATGGTTTTATTGAGTTTCCTAGTAATTTATTTCACTTATAATTATATGTAATCTATGTTGTTCCATTATTAATAGCTCTTACAGATTTTTAAAATAGTAAAAACCAAGTTAACTAGGAAACCCGTTTTGGATCCGAGTTGCCTGTTTACATCCACTCAGAAAAAAAACATGGCTTTATGTATTTTGCCTTAAGTGGTAAAATATACAACAGTCTTATAAAGGCTATGGTTGATTTTTAACATGAAACATTTTTTACAGTAACAAGTTGTAAGTATTTGGCAAATGGCCAGTTATGTAAGAAAACTAAATTCTTTTCTTCTCAACCTCTTATTGAAAGACCTTAACAGTAAACACCTCTAGGTTTTCTCCTCACCAGAAACAATTTCTTATAAATATAATTAAAAGTTGAAATATTGAAATTCAAAATATTTATTGCCCAACTATAGTTGAATATTGGCTATAATGTAGATTCTCGGAATTGGGTCAAACCGATTTCTTGATTGCCACTCTCGCTAACTTTGAAACCGTTAAACAAAATCCTTAAGCAAACATTGCACAGACTGCCCCAAGAATGTAGGAACTGGGTCAGGCTTTAAGTGCGACCAAAATTAGTTCATCTGAAACATCCACTGAAGTGGTTCTGAAATAACACTCCTATTAAAACTTTCTTTTGGAGCTCAACATATTTTCTTTATGTAATATAACCTCAGAAAGAATACAATCAGGATCATAATTGTTTACTTAAATAAGATTTAAGATTAGTTGAGCTTTAAAAAGAAATAAGTATAATAAGTATTCATAAGTAGGCTATATGTTTCATAAAATAAAAAGTTTACTATTAATATAGATTCTGTTCATTAATTGGATGAATGAATCTGGAAAAACTGTTTCCTGTCACTTAAATATGCAGTAACTTTTATTTAATCATTGAGACGTGGATATAGTCTCACTTTGTCTATCGAATTAATTGTAAGAGGTATGAGATAGATAGTGTCTAATCTACGTACAATGAGAAAATTGTCATTGCATCACATCAGATTGATAAACTAGCATTATTAATTTACTAATCGATAAACTTAGTGTTGGACAGATGCTTTATTCTAATTTCTGTAATGTTATAATCTAATAAAACACTAACAATATCATAACGTTTGTCCACAGGTAAAAGAAGCCGAAGGTCGCTCTGCAGCTGTCCAAAACGGATGTTCCTTCTTCGAAGTATCAGTAGCTGAGAACAGTTCTGATCTCTACATCGCCTTCGAGATGCTGCTGAACGAGTCACGGTGTCAGCAAAGCAGCAACAAGACGAGGAAGTTCTCAGTGTCCAAGATGATAGGAACACTGATCGGCAGCAGCAATAGTAAAGATCAAAAGCTTTCTCAAGGCGGAACTGTAGTCGTGTGCCACAAGTCCGACCTGCACAAGTCGCGGGTGCTCAAACGACGCCAGAACTTCACTGCGACCGCATCTTTGTGACAGTCCCTGGCGGGAGAAACAGCAGCCACATCATGAATAGGAGTTTAACTCTGAATCACTCCAGACTTTACTACTTTACTAGTCTCTGGACCCAAGAACATGATTTGTTCTTTCTAAGAATAATTTCCTGAGTTTTGCAAGACCAATGATCCGTTTTGTGCCTCAGGAATGAGTTTTAAAAGTAAAGATTCCTGGTTAGCATCGTCAGAGATAGATCTCAGAGATGTAAACCACCATACACATTCTAACGTTTGTGTTTATGTGTTACCGTACTGAAAATGTGCCAACATAATAACATCCATCCACTCAGTGCCAGAGGTGATTGACTTTGGATAGTAGATTTTGTACAGATTGTTCAATATGATCTCTTTTATATTTTAAGCTGATATTGGTTTTGTTGAAAAATGTATCACCTAAGAGTAAAATTATGCATATCAGAACAGGATTAATTTTTTTTTCATGTAGATATCAAATTTAATACTTTTGGAACCAACAGTTCATTTTTACAGGCGTAGGTTCAAAGTTTTTAAAGACATTATTTTTAAAGATCGTATAATGTTATAATCATGACTGGAACTTAGACAATATCAGCTTCAATAGATTCAGTAACTTATATTTTGTGATCATTGATATTTTTTCCTTTTGTAAATAGTATACAAATACACGCTATGTATATCTTACTGTAATATATTTTCGGATCAAATCATTTTATCCTGTTAAAATTTCATAATGTTTTCATATACAACAAATAGGATGAATGTATATTAAGTATATATTCTATAATCATTATTCGTTATTAGTAATATTTTCTGTATTTAAAGCTCTCACCAAGAAATTTGTTATCACAACTCAATAGTTTCAAAATACTTATCTATCGAAAATCTAAGGATTTTTAACGTTTGGTCAAAATTATACAGTTGCACTGTGCTAGTTATTACTAAATTATAAGAAAAATTTAGTAAAAATCCTAAAAATAACAATATGCAACAAGCGTGAAGTTTCTTTCAATTATATATTTTTATAGATGTTAAATTACGTCGATATGGCTGTGAGTAGTTAGTTATACTGTTAAATATTGTAATAAAACTTGTACATTTTATATGAGTGTCATTATATGACCATGAATGTTTTATAATATAATAAAATATTTTATATAATTCAGAGTTTGTATTTCAATTACACCTGCACCACAAATAACAGAGAATACCAAAATTTGACCAAATAGAAATATACGCAATCTTTAAGGTAAAGTACAAAATGAGTATTGGGTTCAAAGTGGTATTCATTATCTGTAGAAGGTTCAAATAAATCATTAGACACTCCTAATGATTTATTAAGATCGATCGATGGTTTGACCCCCACCTGTTGACTTACATTGTTCAACAAACTACGTTGTTAAAGGTGTGCTGTGGGCCTACACTGTATGTGAGCGACTACGTTGTTAAAGGTGTGCTGTAGGCATACACTGTATGTGAGCGACTACGTTGTTAAAGATGTGCTGTAGGCCTACACTGTATGTGAGCGACTACGTTGTTAAAGATGTGCTGTAGGCCTACACTGTATGTGAGCGACTACGTTGTTAAAGATGTGCTGTAGGCCTACACTGTATGTGAGCGACTACGTTGTTAAAGATGTGCTGTAGGCCTACACTGTATGTGAGCGACTACTTTGTTAAAGGTGTGCTGTAGGCATACACTGTATGTGAGCGACTACGTTGTTAAAGGTGTGCTGTAGGCATACACTGTATGTGAGCGACTACGTTGTTAAAGGTGTGCTGTAGGCATACACTGTATGTGAGCGACTACGTTGTTAAAGATGTGCTGTAGGCCTACACTGTATGTGAGCGACTACGTTGTTAAAGATGTGCTGTAGGCCTACACTGTATGTGAGCGACTACGTTGTTAAAGATGTGCTGTAGGCCTACACTGTATGTGAGCGACTACGTTGTTAAAGATGTGCTGTAGGCCTACACTGTATGTGAGCGACTACGTTGTTAAAGGTGTGCTGTAGGCATACACTGTATGTGAGCGACTACGTTGTTAAAGGTGTGCTGTAGGCCTATACTGTATGTGAGCGACTACGTTGTTAAAGGTGTGCTGTAGGCATACACTGTATGTGAGCGACTACGTTGTTAAAGGTGTGCTGTAGGCATACACTGTATGTGAGCGACTACGTTGTTAAAGGTGTGCTGTAGGCCTACACTGTATGTGAGCGACTACGTTGTTAAAGATGTGCTGTAGGCCTACACTGTATGTGAGCGACCATTCACTCTATTACACTGCGATCATTTTTCTGGTGCCAGCTGCTTCAGTAGTAAAATATAAGAAATTGATTGCTGCAAACCCTGAAACAATAATATTAATATATTACCAAAGTGAATATGAATCCCAAACTTAAATTTAAGAAAATTATTTCACTTTTTCCACCCTAAAAAGGGTCATGTGGAAAAACTGTTTCGAATCATCAGATATATTATAGTACATCAGTAATAGATTATATTAAAGTATTTTTTAGAGGTTTAGCAGCTTAATCTACTGACATAAGCAAGCATTAATGTCCTCTATAACATTCAGATGAATTGAACACATTGTTTGATTGAATAATATTATTCAGTTGTAACAACTGCAGAGTACTATGAAATAACATTAGAATACATTAGTAAACATTGGAATAACATGTAAGCAAATAACATAAGGTTAAAAATAGACAGTATGTTCCTTAGACAGGACTGTTAATTAATAGGCCAACTGCCGATGGCATCCAAGGGACCTACAGTTAAACGTGGGTCCGAACCACTTTTACCTCGGAATTTCGAACTGGTCTAATTAATAGGATGGTCTTGGCGGATGAACGTTGTATTCAACATTGTGGACGTAAATCCACACAAGAAAATACTACATCCTAGTGGATATGGTATTTTCTGTAGATGTGTGGATAATTCGTGACCTCCAAATAGCTGGATTACAGGACACGCCACCGTCCCAATCTCCAGAGTGGGATGTAGATTTCTGACTCGGATATGTCTAAGCTCTGGGGAAGGGTCTCTGAGACGACGTCGGATGGTCTTTGTCGGAAGGCTATCCCCGCTCAGTGTTTCATCCTTAGCCCAGATCTATGGAACATCTTATAAGGTGGTATTTTTAGACTGGTGTCACCAAAGAGACTTGTTTTCTGGTGGACTACGTGGACGTCATTGCGGCGGTTAATGTCCCTGGAGACGTCCAGCGGGCTCAGAGGACTCGTCACCATAACGATGGAGAACAAGTCACTGAACTTGGTGGCCGAGAAAACGGATCTCTTGATATATTTCCGTCTTAATTCGGAATCTATTCATTCCAAGTCTGCAGTTAAGTACCGGGGGGTTAGAATTGAAACCAATCTAACCTTCAGAGAGCGAATAAAATTGCTCTTTGAAAGTGACAAAGACAATGAAGGCGCTCAGTCGACTCATGTTAAACGTCGAAGACCCATGGACTTACATGTAGAAATGTTTCAAAAGATGCCGAGAAGATTCCACCACCGGAGAGTTTTAACGGACGATTAGAGTATTGCATCATCAAGATAAGGGATTTCTTAAAACTTTGGGGGCAGTTGTACCACTCACAGCAGTAGAGTGCTCTGAACAGATCTTCACCCTGTCAACACAAACAATATTAAGGGATGAGGATATAAGTGAATTTTACGTGTATTAGTATGTAAGGTAATAATTACAAGGTTAAAGCTGTGGTATATTCCGTGCTAGTGTTCAATAGGGACGTTTAACTGTTGCCTAATTAAATCTTTTATGATTGGCAACATCACACACCGAGAAAGAAGCGACGGTCGACATTCACAAGACGAACGTACTCGTCTCGAAGGCGTATTTCTCGGTAATAGTTCAAACTAAATAATATATTATTTGTATTTTACATTGAATTAAACTTTATTAGAAGGAGGAGCTATGTTTTTCTGATATTAGTTGAAAAATTACGGTGAACATTATACGCGTAGGTTAAATTTTAAATTTTTGTTATTCTTTTACTCTTCATTTTTATCAAAACCTATTATTAAGAATGATTTTAATACTGAGAAAACTTATTAAAAGAAGTAATTTTAAAGTATTTTGTACCTCTGAAGGAAAAAGTATCAAGAAAATAAGGTGATGTATTTATGTTTGGGTATTATATAGTGGTTAGCGCTACATCCAGTGGAACATAAAATAACTTCAGATTCTATATTAATGTATGTTATTTCAGTCAGTCTTAATCCTTTATGAGGAGAAATATACTTTGGCTTAGAGTTATTACCTGTATTTAATGGAGTGAGACTCATACCTGCATTTTATTTTTTTACAGGGTTATTGCAGTATTTGGAAATTAATTTAACACTATTAGTAAGTTTAGGAGTAAGTAAAAACCCATTTTATTAAATAAACAATTATACCTCATTACAGTCAGGCCTTGTACTTGGGTCCCTCACCTTGAGTAGCATATCAACAAACCTGAGGGTAGAAGACCTCCCGGAAAGCCAAAGCTGTGATGGCTAGATCAGGTGAGAAGTGACCTGAGAAGGTTTGGGAGGAGAGAGGAGGACAAAATGGATCAAGAAACTTGGATGGAGTGTGTTGGTGAGGCAAAGTACCTCCTATGGTACCAAGGTTCACGGCAGTAAGTAAGTAAATACAGTACATAGAAATTATGACGATTAGCGACATACCTATACTTCTTCAACATCACGCGTGATTATTTAGTCACAATACCAGATAAACTATAAATCAATTAAGCAATATTTACCGCATCTGTAAGCCTTTGACCATTCCAGCAGTAAATGTAAAGCAAGTAGTAGGATAGAAAGAGAAGAGGACTGGACTTGATTATAACTTTATTAAGTCGTTCAGTCTGAAAACAGTTACAGTTTAAAACATATTTCCATTCATGATCTATCTGTGCAATGTTTTTTTTGAAATAACATTTATTGAAATACACAAGAAACAATTATCGATACCATATGGATATTCAAATAAATATTTCAAATAATATTTAACATATAAATTTTTACCTTTTCCCTATTAATCCCTATAAAATTAATATTAGTGTTGCGTTTAAAGTAAAGTAAGACTCATGAGCTTGACCATCACGCTTATTAATTATTATATGTTACATTTCCCAATCAATTCCAAGTTCCTCTTATATGATTTCCTTAACTTTCTCTTTGTTTTTCCATATAATTAATTTATTTTCAAATATCATCATATGATTTCAATATTAATTATGTTTTGTTTATCTGATTTTTTTTTCTTTGGTTGACATAGCAACCAGTCCAGTTTTCTTTCTTTACCATTTTTAAACTTTCATTTTTTATCAGGTTCTTAATCAATTTTTAATGTAATGTCATAATTCTGTAAAAACGATGTAAAATTGTATTGATCAAGAAATATAAGACTCTGATAATATTGTGACTATTGAAGAATCGAACATGAAGAATGGTGTGGTGAGTGAAATGTAAAAAACTAATAGGCCTAACTTTGTAACTTAATAATGTGAACATTTTTTTGTGTTTAATCTCATATTTGTAAGAACCTGATATTTTGTAAAAAAAAACAAAGTATATTTTGTATCCAACCCTCTTTTTTCTGTATATTGGTCCTTCGAATTTATGCTATGTTTTAAATTTCTTTATTCCGCCCCCAACAATTAGAAATCCAAAGGACAATACGTACTTACTAATTTAATAATAATATTTTATAATATAATCCTGAGGCTTTTACATCCCTATTAAGGTTTCTTGCCTGCTAGCCACAGCTTTTGTTGTACGTTCTAGTACAATGAACGGCATGTAGTCAGCATAGCGAGTTCTTAACCATAATAGTGCTGCTTTCTAGACCAGGATTCGCCATTCGCGTCGTAGCTTCCCAATTGCCTCACGGGCCGGGTCGACCCCGGGAGACTTGAGGTGAAAATTTTACCAACCGCCAAGCGTACGATTCGAACCCGCGACCTCAAGCTTCGGAGACCGATGATTTGGACCACACGGCCATCCGAGCCCTTTTATAATATACTATTTATTTATATTATTTTATGTCTCAATACAAGGTTGACAAAGATGGAAAATTAAAAAAAATTATGGTTTTTTGGCTGATTATACAAACAGCTTTTTAAAAACCTCTTTCGGATGGATGGATTTGCCTATATCTCTTTAAAACGAGAGTTATCATGTTTACTATATATATAATACACAATTTCAGAAGGATTTTATTGATATTTTTGGTTATGATTCTTCAAATGAATATATTAGTTACTGGATCAATAAAGATTTCATTTCATTTCATTTCATTTCATATCCACTGAAACCTCAAAATTTTAACTCTTGCAAAAATAATTCTTTATAACTATCTTATATTTACAAGGAAAAAACAAAAAAATATAATTGTAAAATAAATTGTAAAATATAATGTATTACAAGAAGAATGAAGAATGTAGTGTAGTTACTAAAAATCCTTTCAAAGTTTTGTATGCAAGTCCTCCTAGTTAAGTGTTATCATTAAATCCATAAAATTATTTAATTTAATGTTTCTTACTACTATAACAATAAATACGGGATTTTACTGGACATTAGACCTTACTAGAACTTATTTTGACATGGATATATCTTAGCTCTAGGGTGGGGGGACTCATTGCCCACATAACTCTTATGGATAACAGACCAATTGGTATAACTCGCTTAATTATCGACATAATTTAAAAACATCTGGTATTTTTTATCTTAGTTAACAGTCCTTATATATATACCATGTAAAACAGCCCTTATTACAGAAAACCTGAATACTCAGTCCTATTCGATTACTATGATGGGAATAAATACTATGAAATTCGCTCTACTCACGTCAGCGTGCTGCGTGCAATCTCGTTAGATTTTCTAGGAGGTGTCTGATACAGTAAAGGAGGAAATTACTGATAAAAAATAGTATATTTCATATCTAGGACCAAAAATTGACGTTTTTAGTACGAGCACAAGATTAACAGCTGAGACGTGCCGAGGCTGTTAAAATGCGAGTATATATAAAAGAAACAATTTTGGGCCGTGTGATTAACTTTATTTTTTGTCATACTGCAAATAAAATGAAACAAACTCGTAAAACATAAATTATTACCTGATTCAGAGGATCAACAGTTCAGTTGTTGAACATTTTTGTCACATTAGACCAATCAGCTGTTATGTTACTTACGTTGTAGCAGTTCTTTATTAATTACTGATTGGTTGTTTAGGTTATGTCAGTGTTGGTTATTATTATCGATAGATCCAGATTTTATATCTCGAACGTTCGAAATACACAAAAATATTGATTGTTGTAGTTACTTCATCGATTATTTACAAATCGAATGCTGACCTCGAATCAAAAGTGTCATGAACACTGATCTTTTGCGGCCTAGGACTTAAAATATCATAATAATAGGTTTAATCCTAGGAAGAAAAAGAAAGACTTTTGCTCTTCCACACATGTGTCTATAACATCTGTTTTTGAATCAGAATGACGAAAATGTATTTACTTCCCTTTGGGAAATACCTTAGATCATGGATATGTCTAAAGGCAATGTTTTCAGTTCCTCTGAACAGTCTATCCTCGTAATCACATGACGTCACTTCCGTTTAAAATTTTGGTCTGACGGATTGTCAATACCCCCCAGAGCTAAGATATTACATATCAAAACTGATTAGGAAGTCTGGGATCCAAACCAAGGCCCTCACTGACCAAGATTCAGAGTCTGTCACACAACAAATTATACCTCCGACTCACCTGACTTATGTATATTAATAATGAGAATTTTTGTTACTACAGTTTCTTATTTTTAAATCTTACGTAATACATGTTGAAGGCCAAGAAGCAGGAGAGGAATATTGTGAACATAGCTTGGGTGAGAAACATGTAGTAGTGAATCTGTGACACATCATCAATGACACTGAAAAAAATAAATAATAATTATTTTCTTAAATTTATAATATACTAGGGGTACCTAAAATGAACCGTAATAGCATTCATTGCTAAAGACGGAGCTTTTGTACAAATGTATTCTGCCTCTAGCGCCTGGCACTTTGTTTGTCTGTTTGGCTGCTGCGTAGTTTTTTTTTAAGAATTTAGTGAACAACGTAGGCCTACCGCTGTGAAAATTTGTTTTCTACTCGGTAAAAACGCTGCTGAAGCTGTTAATGCTGAAAAATGCTTCCAAATATGATGCTAAGAAGAAAACTCAGGTTTATGATTGGTTTTTCTTGATTTAAAAATGGCGACATGTCAGTCGATGACAAACCTCGTTTTTGAAGTCATCAATAATTGCCTAATCGATGAAGATGTTGAAAGAATTCAAAAGGCTTGAATGTTGTTTTGTCTCTGAGTCATAACCATATGGTAGCATGATTCATTGCCAGTAATAATTAATTATCTTAATTATTATAACTATTATAATAATTAATTATAAACCTTTGAAAGAAAATTTGAGTCAATTCTAAGATGTTCTTTTAGTTTACATGTTTCGACTTTTATATACTTATTAAATTAACAATTAGTTGGACTTTTCCAACGCGTCTTCGACAACAACGTTTCGAGAGTAGGTTAAACTACTCCCGTTTTCAAGTGCCTAATGATATTTACATTTATACAAACAAAGGGTTATTTCTATATAGAAAAAATCCGGTCAAAAACACAACAAAAAATATAACTATAGAATTAAATAGTAAACAAAACACTATACTTAGCCTATTTTGTATATTCGGAAAGTTGCAATTCAACGACACTAACACTCCGCCTCCGAGCAAGCGGACGTAAAAAACAAGTAGGACCGCACGACACGAAGGTTAGACTACTACTACAGGAGAATATCGTTAATGCCCTGTTTCCAACTCACAGGCTCAGACCACATGAGGATATTGCTGTGGCGACTGGACATATTCCTTTGTTCGTGAATACGAGCTGAAGAACGCCATTTTTCATATGTGTTGCCGTAATGCACCAGATCCCGACAGAATCCCAACCGAGGCACTAAAGGTGGTAACTCGAGCTTCCCCTCATCTGTTACAAAATATGTACAACCGCAGTTTAATCTTTTTCATCTTCAATGGAAAGTGCAGCACCTGGTGTTAATCAGTAGGGGTAAAGATGATGCCAAGATCCCGTCCGTATATCGACCCCTTTGTACGCTCGATACAGCAGGGAAACTTTAAGAACGACTCTCAAAGCCCAGGCTGGCAGAGGCGGTGCAAAATTCTGGTGGTCTTTCTGACCGACAATTTGGCTTCCGAAGGCCGATCTATGGTTGGGGCGGTGAACGAATTGATTAAGACCTTCGAGACAACTCAGCAGGCAAGCTGATCGTGGAAGATCGCCAAAGATCGTGGAAACTGTTTCTACTAGCTACATTGGACGTAAGAAACGTCGTTAAATCAGCCAGGTGGGCTGACATTGTGGGGTTCTTAAGGACAGATTTTCAAATACCACTATATCTTCTAAGGATAAGTCAGAGTTAACTTCAGGGCCGTCGTTTGGTTTTCAACACGCCGGATGGACTAAGACGAAGTAACAGCAGAACCTATGGAACATCACCTATGATGGGATCCTTCAGATGGGTATGCCTCACGTTACCTTTGCAGTTGGTTACGCAGACTAGGTGGCCATAGTCCTGAAGGCAAAAGACCATGAGGAGGCACACCGACTACTGTATAATACATATGATTATAACAATACTTGCATAAATACAATGCATTACACACAGTAAATAACAGCTGACAATCATTTTTATAGGTATTTGCGGATGTTCAAGAGGGAGATTCTGTCATCGTAGTGATAATGTCCTTCTTTTTTCTATTAATTCAGATATTATATTTTTGTTATTCATTTTCCTATGCAGAAGAATAAAATTTACTATATTTATATAGCTATGAAACGCCATATTTAGTATATTTGCGACTCAGGTCTGTGCACTGGCCCATGCCCATTCAGCCCTTTTTCCACAGGCAGTAGCAATTTTTGTTTTTAATTAAATGTAATTAATAGTACATTGTGCCAAAATTTTATATAGATGTATGTACAACAACAGCTATATTTCAAGCTCAATCTCTTATGTTAAACTGTACATATTTTTTTGGAAATAAATAAATCATTCGCATTCATTCATTCATTCACTGGACTACTAGATCGAGCCATGAACCGAGTGCTACTCTGGATGAATGAACTCGGCCTTTCTCTAGCAATTCCGAGATAATCCTTCTTACGAGGAAAATAATCTCCCTTGCATGGAGTTTAATGTAGTCGGAAAAATTATCGACAGTAAGCGGGTCATAAAAGTATCTTGGGATACGTCTTGACTACCGGGTTATACTCTAGGATCAGATAGCGTTTGCTACCGAAAAGGCTGAAAAGGTCTTGGCAAATCTGAGGAGGCTAATGGTCAATATTAGTGGACCTGTATCAAGTAGGCGATGTGTCATATTATCTGTCGTCTAATCTATCCTTCTATATGGTTGTGTTATGGGCGGTAACCCTCCGTAAAAATAATTACGGGAGGAAAATTATGGCTGTGCAGAGAATATGTGCTTTTCGGATCTCTTCAGCCTACCGCACAATATCGGAACCAGACGTACTTGTGGTCGCTGGGGTAATTATTCCCCTTGATCTTCTTGCTTTTGAAAGATAGCAGATTTTTTAAGGGAGTGGTAGACTGACTAGTGCCCAAGGCCGCAGGCAAACAATGGAGGAATGGAAATCCCGATGGGATAGAAACGAGGACATTGGAAGGTGGGCCTGATTAACGATATCGGGCCTCTGATGAATCGGGGATTTGGTGAGGTGGACTTTTACCTCACCCAATTCCTCAAGGGTCACGGTTGCTTTGGTGCCTATCACCACAGAATGAGGATAGCCGATACCCCGGAATGTCAGTACGGGGACTCTAGCAACGACGATGCACTGCAAACCTTCTTCTTCCGTGGAAGGTGGGAGGCAGAGCGGAGTGAGCTTTGGTGGCCATTGGCCTAGTACCTTTGACTATACATTATTAATGTATAGTCAAAGCTAGTACTCTTGTCGCTACGATATTGTCCAGCCCCAGACCGTAGAATGCTATTTCAGCTTTCTGCAGGATGTTGCTTAGGCAAAAGAGAGCAGAACAGCTGTGATGCACCGTACCAGCTGATTTAGACAAGACTACGTGGTCGTAATGCCCTCTGGGCGAAGTAGACACCCTCTTGAAGTATTGCAGAGAGGTTTTAGTGGGTATGAGTCCCACACACCAGGGAAAACCCCGATCCCTGATGGTGCAAACATCATTCCCCTATCGTTAAAATTGCTATTCCAGTTACTATTGGGCACTCCCTCATACATAATGATTACAATAAGTTAACACTTAACTCTTATTTAATGGATAAAGAGTATTAAAGCTTGGATAAAAGTGTATATAATACATTCACAACATTGTGTATTTATGTGTATTAATCTTTTAGTATGTGATCATTCCATTCATTCATAACGAACTATACCAACCTTAATAGGCTCTAAAAACTATAAATATTAGACGGATTATTTTGTGTACTACTGGTCAGCACTTTGGCCCAAATTTCGTTTTTTTCTCGTTTTTGTTGCATAGATTTAATGCCGTTTAAAAATCAATTAAATCAGTTTTTGTTTCTCTTAGTACATTAATCATAGAACATTTTAACATAATAAAAAATAGTGATTACCTCAAAATATGTATTTTTTTTAATTATTTAAAATTGGGCTAAAGCTGACACTGACTTGGGGTCACTTTAGCCCAAATGTTAAACGCCATATAAAACCATGTCTTTTATGACTTGGGCCAATCCTACACTGATTTTACTTTCAATATAGTTCATTCTGTATATAAAATGGGGGTTCAGGATGGAAAATAATTGTCGGCACAACTTATAAGAATTAATTTCAATAAATAAACTAATGTAGGCATAGCGACTTTTCACAAAGTAAAAAAATATTAGGGGGCTTAGTTGAATAATAATATAGGGCCTCCTGTGAAAACTAAATGAAATCTTATTTCAGGAACCGAAAATTGGTTCCTTTTTATCACGTTTTATGGGTTGATTCTGCAGAGAATAATGTCGTCCCATTGATAGCCATGACAATCGACCCGCTCCGGGCACCTTCAAACGTAAGTGCCTAAGATTAAGTGCTGTTGCATTAATTTGTTTAAGTTAATAAAAGTGTTTCGGAACCAAAATACATTGGAAAAACAAACATTTAGTTGACAGCAACTCAAAAACACTATTTTGTAACGTAGAAAGATGTGGGCTAAAGACACCCCAAAAGTTGGGCTAAAGTCACCCCAACACATATTTTTGCATATAAAAATTAATTCATAAGGAAAACATTTTAATCACATTAACATAATGTTTAGTAAATATATAAAGAATTATTTTTGCCACTTAACCATAGCAATACTATAAATTTATAACTGTGGCGATCAGAAGTTTTTTAACATATTTTTTATTTTACAATCTGTTCATTAGAAAGAACAATAAGTAAATATTATAAAATTAAATAACATGAGTCAGAAACAAACCAGAGTTTGCACTAACATAGGAAAAAAGTAAATGTCAACTTAAATCTTACTGAAATCGATAACTGAGCTCAAGGACATGGTATCTCTGAAGACGAAAAGTAGATTCACTGTTGTCCAATAAATTAACTGCTAGATTATTAGGATGGTCTTCGAGTTTAGATTGATGTTTCCTGCTGTATCTCGTAATTTCCTCTTTGACAGTCAGCATTTTTGTGTCAGCACAGATAACTCTGTTAGTAACAAACCATGGAGCTCGTAGAATCATCCTCAAAGTCTTTGACTGATACCTCTGGATGATATCAATATTGGAGTTGGAAGCAGTTCCCCATAACTGTATTCCATATAGCCATACAGGTTTTAAGATAACTTTATACAAAAGTAATTTATTTTCACAGGATAATTTTGAATTATTGCCGAAAAGCCAAGCTAATTTTATAGTTTTCAAATTTAATTGTAATCTCTTATTCCATATATGAGTGCGCCAAGTGAGACGTCTGTCTAAATAGATTCCAAGGTACTTTACTGCGTCTGCTTGAGGTAGAGGGATATTGTTTAATGTCACTCCAGGGCAATTTTGAAGTCTCATTGTAAAAGTAATATGGAGGGATTTCTTTTGATTTACTTTAATTTTCCAGTCATTCAGCCACAGGGATATGACGTCTAAGGCTGTCTGTAAGTTGTGAGATGCCTGTACAGGATCAAGGTCAGACGATAAGAGCGCTGTATCATCTGCAAATGTTGCAACCGTGATTCCTGGCGTTTGAGGAAGGTCAAAGGTGTACAAAATGTAAAGGACAGGTCCAAGAACACTGCCTTGGGGTACACCAGATTCAATGTTGTTCAGATCAGTGATATAATCTTCGTATTTTATTTGAAAATATCTGTTGGAAAGGTATGAGTTCAAAACTTCAAAGTAACTATGAGGTAGCAAGGTTTTTATTTTAAACAAGAGGCCAGCATGCCAAACCTTATCAAAGGCCTGTGCTATGTCCAAGAATGCAGCTGAACAAAAGCGTTTATTTTCAAGATCTTCCTTAAGTAGGCTACATTATATATTCTGTGAACTTGCTCTACAGTGGAATGCCTGCGGCGAAAACCAAATTGATGCGATGGTACTATATTTTTTTCGTCAATTAATATTTGAAGCCTTTGCAGAAAGAGTTTCTCGAATACCTTGGAAACAACTGGCAGAAGACTGATCGGGCGATAAAAAGATACCTGGTGTAGAGGTTTGCCTGGTTTAGGTACTACAACAATCTGAGAGACTTTCCACTGTGATGGAAAATATTCTAGCCGTAAAATTGCATTGAAGATTATTGTGAGCAACACTATACCTTTCCTTGGCAATTCTTTTAATACTTTCCCAGTAATTAAATCGTATCCCGGGGCTTTTTTAGCATTCAAATCATATTTTATTATTTTACTAACGTCATTTGGAGTAAATGACGTAATTGGGAAGTCCAGTTGATTTGGAGAATCATTGAATTCAATAATGTCCTGTTCAATGTTAGAGTTCAAATTATGTGGAGTAAACACTTTTTTAAAATATGAAGCAAAAGTTTCAGCCTTATCTTTACAGTCTTTTGCCCAAGAACCATCGTTTTTTAATATCGGAGAAATGGATATTTGGGGGCGTTTTAGATACTTTGTCGATTTCCAAAGGGAGTAATCACTTGCTTCAGTTGATGAGAGCTGAGAAGTAAATTATTGAAATTTCTCGTTGTGTATATTTTTAGTAACCTTTTTAGTTGTTGTGCTGCTCGATTAAAATTGGTTTTGTCCCTTTGCAACCTTGAGTTTTGCCAAATCCTGCGAAGACGTCGCTTTTCTGCTATTTTTCTATTTATCTCCACTGGATATCTTGTTATTTGAGGAACTACTCTTTTTTTATATATAGAGTTGCTTGCCAAGCAGAATCTTGAATTGCATTATTCAAGTGTTCAACAGCCAAGTCCAGGTCTTCTGAGGATTTCAGACTAATTCGTAAGTTGATGTTTTGGTCAACTAAATCACAAAAATAATCCCAATCAGTATTCTTGTTACACAATAAGGGAAGGAACCAGTCGCAAAATAACAGTCGAAGCCACAGTTAAAAGAATGGGCGAGTGGTCAGAGGAAAGGTCAAGAGATTGTTCCACAAGGAAATTATTTCTGGGTAAGCCCTTTGTTATAAAGAAGTCTAAAAGGTCAGGAATCTTTTGTCAGTCAGAGGGCCAATATAGGTTGGTTCACCTGCTGATAAGTGATCAAGGTTTTGATCGTTAAGAGAACGTAAAAGCTGACGGCCCCTAGGATTTGCCAAACGAGAACCCCATGTAGGATGTTTAGCATTATAATCACCACCTGAAATAAATCGGTGACCCAAGGTATCAAAGATGTCGTTGAACTGTAGATGAGTTATGTTGTGCCTAGGTGGACAGTAGACAGCGCTGATAGAGAGTGGGCCCGTAGGAAATTCAACGATCAGAAGTTGGACAGATATAAGTTTTCGCCAAAATTGTAGACAGCTATGTTGCCAACATTGATAGCTCTTTAGCCATATAAGCCAATGTAGCCAATGTAGTAGCATAGACTAGAAAGAGCATAGAGTAAGCAACAAAATAAGCACCATAACATCAAAAATGGTGGGAAATGAAAAGAACAGCATAGGACTGAAAGATTTTTTCGTCCATGAGCCAAAGTCACCCCAGTTGACGGTACCTATACATTATCACTAAAGAAAGTATAAATAAGACACTTCCTCACTCATACTTAAGCAGGGAACTGATTTAAGAGATTCCAGAATCTCAAGATTGTCAGGAATTTTGACAAGACCTATGATTTTTCTTGTTTTAATTTTATATCGGCCTGAAATACGGAATAGCTGTTGTTTGGGGCGGGTATGATGGTAGAGTCTAAGTGACCTTCAGTCTGTCTCCAGCTTTGTTTCGCGAAGATTTACAGAGCAGTAAGAACAAGTTGCACAAATAAAAAGGCTTTTTGATTAGTAATAAATTATGTGTTTGTATATTTATTACTTTGTTGTTGTTACGATACAATGAGTCTCTTTTTAATCGTGTCCTGTGTTTTAAATAATTAATTGAAGAAGTTAAATTAATTAATTACTGTGAAATTAGTTATTTTTAATTTTGTATGCGATTAAGGTTATAAACATAGTTAAAAAAAATTATATGATATAATTTGTTCAACATTCGTGAAACATAAATCGTTAACAAGGCATTTAAAAAGGTTGCGCTCACCCTTTGACCATCCGTGTATACAAGTGATCTCGACCAATGACTGGTTAATGAGTAACTTCAATTCATCAAGTAACAGTTGGAAAATGGTTTTTATGTTTAACTTTGACTCCAAATATAGTCAGGTCTCACCTCTTAATATTCAGATGATGTTTGACAAAGTTTTGAATGAATACATTTGTGTCCAACTCTGAACTACACACAGTTCCATTTGTGACACATTTTTTCCTTCCATTGCTTTTATTTTTTAAATTATCGGCACTTTCTTGACTGGAATTCATCGTAAAACCAGACAATTTTTTGACAGTAATCATTTTGCCTGTGTTATCTACAAATTTAAATTCGTTTAACTTTTTTATCAGATAATTTATTTCCTTGATTATTACCATGTTGGCCACAATAGTAAAAGGTGATAAAAACCCATAAAGAATCAAAAAATATATACCGGCTATTCCTTCATACACCCAGAGCCCAAAAAATATGGATATTGACAAAGGTTGATCATTGTCAAAGAATGGAATCCAAGCAGGTACCAAGACTTCTCCGTAGTATATAGATCCACTGATGTAAAATACAAATGAAACAGATATCGTCAACCACAAAACCCACATAATCTTGATATCCTTCCAATCAAAGTCAGAATAGGATATAAAATATGTTCTTATTTTGTCTGAAGTAGATTTGTAAAACTTCGAAGCCTTTTGAGCAGAATAAGCTATGTACAGTGCATTACAACCAAGAACATACATATGCATAATGTCGAACAAATCTTCCCACTCTTTTTTTACAACTAGCTGAATTACTTTAAGGGTAACCATGATCAATATAGGAATCCAAATCAAAATGAAAATGACTGGCCACACTCTGTTAAACAAAATTGTTCTTAACTCAGTTTTCAATTGTTTCTTCTCTGTCAAAACAGCACAACAAAATAGGAGCCATGTGGTTAAAGTGAAATACGACTCTAAAAACACGCTGGACATGGCTTAACTAATCCAACATCAAGTGTTAGACAAAATACTAAACAGTCTTACTATGCACTATTATGGATGGAATGAGTTTTTGCAGATTCTAAATGTTGAATATTTAATAAATCACTTTCGCAGTAATATCCCAACTAAGTAATATTTAATCAGTACTGAATGAAAAATCTGTCCTTTATTGTCTTCAAATATTGCATAAATGATGGTGATTTGCCATTTATATTTAACATGATAAGAATGTTTGATAAATAATGCCATGCAACTGAGTGGTGCTCTGTAAAATAAATAAACGGTATCGGTGGACTGACACATACTTTCTCCCTTAAGTAAATACAAAACTACATAGCTTTAATAAAGCTATCATATTATTAAATGTGTTTTTAAATATCATTTAAAACTTAACCAATACAAAAATAATTGTAAAGACACAATCAGAGAAAAAATTATTGTAATTACTTCTATGTGGAAAATAAGTTAGATTATGGATATATCTAAAAGAAATGTTTTCAATTCCTCTAAATAACTGTACATATAACTATGACGTCACTGTTTCAAATTTTGGTCTCGCGAATTGCCAACACCCCCTCAGGCTAAGACACATCCACGTCAACAAGTTAGAAATTGTTAAAACGTTTGGGGATCCAACACCCTCCCCCACCTGGTGTAGTACCAACCTATTTTAAGAGGGGTATGTTGCATGATAGGACCATATACTGCACACCATGTTTCATGGTAAACTTCTTCAGCTGTTTCACAAACGGCTGAAAAAGTTTTTTTCAGAGGCACTAAAAGTTACAACAATTAATAAATATCACATCCGATATGGTTTTTCTGAGGTTTTACAGCAAACTTAAGGTCAGCCCAAATTTTTGAGGTTAAAGTGGATTGATGACATGTCAATTCATACAATCTCAACTAATTTGGACTTGGATTATAATAGGTACAATTACTAGCACTTGAGGAAAAGAGAACTCACTCCATTTCAGTAAGATTAATAGGGCTTGGCCCATTAGTTCCTTGAAAATCCGTTCCCGCCAATTGCTGCCTGGCAGCGTCTTACTACAGATTTTACATTAGTGATTTACAGTTTGTGTTTTACATTTCTACCTGATGTACTTTTTCATACGAAAAAAGTATTCAAATCATTCCAAGCACTAAGCAATTTTTAAATTATAAATATTTTTTCATTAAAAGTAACAATATTCCTTTGGATTTTATATTAATATGGCTTTTCTCCTATTGTGTTATCATATACCAATGTAAAAAAAGATTTTGTGAAAATTACGACTTTCTTTCTTACTCCTTTGGACCAGTTTTAGGTTATGATGAGATACTTGTTTAGGCATATGAGATTAGGACGTTCAGGAACATCTATACTCGCCTATGTGTTTATACATAAGTGTAAACTCAAAGAAATAAAAAGATGAATTTTGCTGCAACAATATTTAAAGAGAGTGAAAATGGATCATGTTTTGATTGCTCAAAGCAATAAATACACACATGAACATGGAGAAATTAAGTTGTGAAGTTTTCATTAAATTTTGTAGTTTCAATGTGACATAACCACCACGTTTATATAATTGCATAAGAACAAAAGTACCAAAAAACATCCTATATCATCAACGTCAATATCTCTTAAACTTAACATCCCAAGAAAACAGAAACAGCTGAGCATAACCAGTGAGTATTCAGACCACTCACTGCCGTAACCTAGCACGAACAGAATATTACATAGAGAAACTACTACTACATAAGAGAACACACTATACCTCAGCGGCAATGACCACAATAGAATATTATATAAAGAATTTACTTCTACATAAGAGAACACTCTATACCTCAGTAGGAATGTCCATAACAGAATTTTACATAGAGATAGGTACTTAGGTACTTCAAGTGAAAGGAACAACCACAGTTTTGGAGGGGTTTACGTGTAATCCCTCCTAAAGACACCAGTCTCGTAACATATCGAAGGTGATCATCCATGATCTTAGTAAATTTCCCTTTTACCATGACAAAATCATTTTGTTTTTTTGTGTTGTGTGTGTTATGTGTTATCCTTGACGACTAGACCGGCACTGGAAAATAACAGTGAGTGTTGACCTAAAACAGTTAAACACTGTTTAACCGTTTGAAAAATTTTATATAAATGGTTTATAACTAATTACCTCATTGAAAAATCATGTCATTCAGAAAAAATATCATCCTTATTTCCCTGGACAAAGACACCCTTAATAGAGAGCTCATGGAGCAGTTTGTCCACCACCAGGCTCCACAGAAGTGAAAGCACCTCCTCCCCCCCTTGCGGACAACCCCTAGCCACTACCTTGTAGTTCAGCTTTGGTTCATCTGGAGTGCAGCATGTTCTCAATCCACCTGCTAAAGTTGTGTTTGAGTCCCTGTGCTCCTATCCTGTGGACCATGTCAAAGTTACATATCGTGACATTTTCAAAGGTGCATTTACTGGCCAAGAAGGTACATAGAGCTATTTCCATAGCTGCCAATCTGCCCTCAGGTGGTGGAGGGCTGTTTCACAAGGCTTGCCAGATTAGTACACATGCTGGTTCCAGTGAAGGGGGATGTAAGAGAGTCCACCAGTCTTTCTAGAGTTTCTAGAACACCCTAAACCCAAAGTGGCAATGTCCACAACAGGAAAAGCCACCATTATAATTCTTTTGTTCCCAAGTAAGAGTAAGTCAAGTGAGGAGTCTGTTATATACTTTTTACTTTAATCAGTTGATCTATAGATTTATAGTTATATATACTGGTTTTCAACTTTAAATCTTTAACTAAATAATTAAATGTTGCCAAAATGTATTATCCAGACTTAATGAATACAAGAATAAGAATATTTTTATTTTCTCCCATTGTTAACGCAATACAAAAATCCACAAAATGAAAACAAACACTAAAATGTCCATAATTGTCCTTTGTGTCGGACTGACTGCTACTCTAAAATGTGAAATACAAAGTATGTATGTTTGCATGTATGTATATACAAAGTAAAGTAAATGTATCTGTCAAATGCATAAAAAACAAAAAATAAATAAAAAATTTGGGAGAAAATGTAGGGCTCCCAAGGCAGTCTGTTCGGGGGTCCCTTCACTAAAAAATAACCAAAATAAAAATACAAGACAGCGTTTGGATAAAATTATAAAATAAACTTGATTTCCTACGGTCTCTAATATACAATAAGCGCCAATAAAACATTTTTAAACTCCCATACTGTACCAACAGAAATAAGGTTTGAGATTCTCAAACCTTACTATATTGCCTATATTATGTTCAAACCTATATTATATTACACTTAATTATTAAATGTGTACAATAATCCGTACACATAAAGGACATTTAGACACAATACAACAATATCACAAAAGCTATAAAAATAATGGATGTGTGCAGATATTCAAAAAATCGGATCGGATCTGATATCAGGCTCCGATCCATATGCAAATCAAGTATCCGGTAAAATCTAATAATATGCGAACTTTCGAATAGACTTTATAAGATGAGCATTGAAAACAAAAGATCAAAGCAAAAAAATTCTGTTTGGAATTAAGTAGGCAAAACGGAACATCTTTGATGAAACGAAAGTGTTGAAGCAGATGACGAAATTACGCAATTCATATCCTATAGGAATGTAAAAATGTCATTGGCCAGTCAGAGGATGCAGTTTGGATTCCTCAACTACGAATTTAAATATCGGCTACAAAGAACCTTGAATCGTTGATGTAATTTTTGACAACAGAGCTCAATCATCATAATAGCTCATTTTGTAACGGTATTTGCAGCAAAAATAATATACTAATACATTATGATTGACTACGTAGACAGCCTAATTAAAATTGAATTATTTTGATATAATGGACCACACATTATCAAATTCTCTGGGTTTGAGCAAGATAAAGTGTTGCCAAATTTACATTTAGCCTATTTCAGTTGTTCAGTGATAACATAACCAACAAATTTTCCACTCGTTTTAATTCTACATTTTCTCATGGATGGATGATTTTAAGTGTCATTAATTTTTAAATGGTGCATTTTTATTTAGTTTTAAGTTTAAATAACTAGATTATGACATAGTACTATAATTTCACGGGTTGTAATATTGTAACACGACAGCCCGATACGCACATGGCCGATGACAATGAGCCAATGTCCTCTGTCAAATCTTGGTTCTTTGTTTATGGCATCGTTTATATCATTGTAATAAGTAGAATAGTTGAATCATGAAATAAAATTTTGAATTGTTATTTATCAATCCATCCATGGTTTTTTTAACTAACTTTTAAGATCTATTGATGTAATTTATTGGCAAATTATAAGGTTTTTATTCATTTCATTAATGAATTACGCCATCTTAAAATTGGTTACTTTTAAATGCAGTGAAGTATAAATTTTAGTTTTGTTGTTCAGCTTATGAGGAAAATATGATTTTTATGTCCAATGTCCAAACTTTGATAACATTTATTGATTATTGATGTTATTGATTTTTTTTAATTCATTCTTAGATAAATGTGATTCCACTGTGTTATTATGAGTATCCAAATCTGAAAATCATCTGATCCTAAACCTAACTATCCGATCCGAACTTAAGCTATCAAATCGGAATCCGATCCGAAAAAATGTCACTGTCCGCACACTTAAAAAAATAATTTTGGAAAGAAATATATTGGCAGGAATGTTAGATGTCAGTGGGACTTTAACAACCACACATCCTGGGCTCAAACCAGTCTGTTTAGACACAGGTCACTCAGTTAACATCTAATTAAATCTGTAAACATGTAAAATATTTATAAAATTTAATGAGTAACAACAAACAGTTTTGTTTCAAGATTTTTATTAACTATAAACAAACCTAATATCAAAAAGGTTAAAAAAACAACATATTCAAAGATTAAAATTTATTAAACTGTAAATATGAATAAGTTAATAAAAACTAAAAGATATGTGTTTAACAATACTTATCAACTGATAGATGAAGCTATAGTCATAATAGTAATATTTATTAGACAATATAAAATCACTGATTAGATCTACATGCTACTACAGTTTCTTAAGTGACCACAGAGGGTCCAGCTGACTGAGGGGATCACAAGTCGCAGCATCCAACGAGCTTCCGTCTGTGAACATGCAAATGAATATGCGTGAGCTATTGATACATTAAATATGTATTTAACTAATAAATTCATCACCTCATTGATTTGTTTCTTTTGGAACACCATGATCGAACAAGGGTGAAAATGAGTCAATTCCCAAAAGATATAGGTAACCCATTCGTTTTCAAAGGCAGAGCAGATAAATTTAAGAAACCTTGATTTATGTTGAGATAGTGAACACAATCACCAACGTGGCCGGTGGGTAAAGGGGTTTTAGGAAATTTCCTGCAGGAAATTGAACCTCCAACCATGATTATCATTATAAACCCTACACCAATGACATAACTTATTTAATACTTAAATAATTAAAAGTTCTTGTAATTAACCATTTAATCAACTAATTTACACATTGTAAACAAACATATAATGACAATGCAAATAACCATATGATTTGTTAAATATTAAATAATGAAGTAAAAGAGCAACTGACATATCAATCCTCCCTCTTAAGTTTGCAAGGTATGATATGGTTGATGTGCCTTTTGCAAGTGTGTCCATCATCCATTTTAACTGTATATAGCAGGAGTCCATGTTTCTTTACTACTTGTCCAAATGTCCACTTCTCTCCACGATTTAAGAAACTTCTGACTTGCACTCTGTCTCCTTTTTGCAACTGGCGCTTTACTTTAATATCTGTTTGATTATCTTCTTTAAGTTCTTGGTTTGGAGGAGTCATCAAATTGAGACGTGTTCGTATGCTTCTGCCAAACATTAACTGATAAGCAGATTGACCGGTAGGATTAGGTGCATTTCTCCAAGTCATCAGAAGTTGTTGAATTTTAAAAGATAAATCCCCACCATCATTTTCCATTGCCAGGAGTTGTTTCTTCAATGTTTGGACGAATCGCTCCGCCTGACCGTTACTTGCAGGGTGGTACGGAGCTGTAAGTTTGTGAGTTATGCTGCAGACTTGTAAAAATTGGTTAAATAGTGTAGAAGTAAAGTTGGGACCGTTGTCTGAGACTAATGTCAATGGATAACCAAAGGTAGCAAATAGTTGTCTAAGTTTTTGAATGCACCAGTTCGAATTTGTCGTTTTAGTTGGTATTATTTCAACCCATTTGGTGTAGGCGTCAACTATTACAAAGGCCTTTGATTGGACCGGCAAAGTCAATATGGATACGTTGCCAGGGCTCTGACGGTTTTATCCAAGGGTGTACTTCAACTTTGGCAGGTAGATTTTGCTTCAAACAGCATGAACGGCAAGATTTAGCAAGATCTTCAATGTGGTTGTCAATATTTCTCCAGTAGCAATAGCTTCTAGCAAGTCCTTTCATCTTCACAATTCCTAAATGGCCCACATGTAACTCTTTTAAAACTTGTCCTTGCAATGTTTCAGGTATCACAACTCTTGAGCCTCGAAACACACACCCATTTTGCAGTGAATACTCATTGTTGTTTAGGCCAATAAGTTCTAAATTTTTTCCTTCTGTGAGAGCTTTCAAAATCTGTTCCAAATGTTTGTCTTTTGCTGTTTCTTTAGCGATGGTTTCATGAGTAACTGGCATTGTCTCAATTTGATTAATAAGAAAAAGTTCATGTTCATCAATAAGATTTGTTGGTAAATTTTCAGTTGGAAATCGAGACATGTAGTTGGCATTGGCATGTGCACGAGTGTTTCTATACTCTATCGTATAGTCGAAACCGGACAGGAAGTGGGCATAGTTAAATATACGGGTGGCAGTCATAGTAGGTAAGGTCCTGTGAGGGTCAAATATTGAAACAAGAGGCTTGTGATCTGTAATAAGAACAAATTTTCTCCCATAGCAGTATTGATAGAATTTCTTTAATCCCCAGTAAATAGCCAAAGCTTCCTTGTCAATTTGACTATACTTTTTTTCACTAGCTGTTAAAGAACGAGAAGCAAATGAGATCGGTCGCTCTGAGCCATCCTTATAACGGTGAGATAAAACTCCTCCTATTCCTACAGGAGAAGCGTCTGTAGCCAATACGACGGTTAGGTTTGGGTTGAAATGAGCAAGTACTCGGTCACTGGCAATCTCAGTTTTTACTTTCTCAAAGCTGATGTCGCAATCTTTAGTCCAAATAAACTTACTTTCAGTTTTCAAAAGATTGTGAAGTGGATTCAAAATTGTGTTTAAGTTTGGAATAAACTTTTGATAGTAATTAGCTAAGCCAAGAAATGTACGCAGCTCCGAAACATTTGATGGTTGTTTGCATTTTAGAATTGCATCCACTTTGTCTTTGTTCTTGTGTAACCCGTTTTGATCTATTGTGTGGCCAAGGTAATTTATGGATGTTTGAAAAAATTTGCACTTTTCTTTATTTAGTTTAAGGTTATTTTTACTAATTACATCTAATACAGTTTCTAATCTTTGTAAAGTTTCAACTTGAGTAGATCCTTGAATGATGATGTCGTCAAAAAAACATTGAACGCCATCGATTCCCAAAAGAATTTGGTCCATAAACCTTTGCCACAAAGTAGGAGCAATCTTAATCCCAAACATAAGGCGATTTACCTTGTACTGACCTTGATGTGTAATGATCGTTTGTAGAAGTGCGCTTTCTTTGTCCATAGCCATGTGCAGATACGCGTTACTAATGTCCAATGTGCAGAAGTATTTACCCCCGTTCATTTTGGCAAAGATATCTTCAATTCTTGGAATTGGGTACTTCAAGTCTTTTATTTGTTTGTTTAAAGTTGCTTTAAAATCGGCACATATTCTAACATTTCCATTTTGTTTGACAACTGGTACTATTGGTGTGCTCCAGTCACTTTGGTCAACTTTTGTTATAATGTCTAACTGTTCCAATCTATTCAGTTCCTCCTCTACTTTTGTCCTAAGGGCGAAGGGCACTTGACGAGATTTTATGAAAATAGGCTGTGCATTCTCTACTAATTGGATGTGAGCTTCTACTCCAGGAATCATGCCAATGGTAGGTTCGAACACCTTGTGATATTTTTCCATTAGTTTGTCTACATCTTTGGAATTGTTAGTAATGTTTAAGTTTTTCATGTCTGCCCAGTCAAGTTTGACTTCTCTTATCCATTCGCGTCCAAATATGGGGTCAACATCTTGCTTGATAATGTACAGTTTACCAAGGAAATCTTGGTTTTTGTATTGTCCATGTACAAACACAAACCCCATAGTTTTGACAAGTTCTCCCGTATATGTACGTAGTTCAACTCTAGTTTTATGTAAAGGTTTGTCCAGTTGAAGTTTCAAATAATCACTGTAAGATAAAGTACTTAATGCAGCACCTGTGTCCAGTTCCATTGTAAGTTCTTTACCTTCAATGCTTACCTTCACATTGAATTTATCACTGGTTTTTGAAGTTATCAAATTTATTTCATATTGTTGTTGTTCTTCGATGAAAGCCTCTGCTTGGTGGACACCAACATTTTTCTTATAAATTTGTGGGCTAAGGCAAACTGTTGAAATGTGACCAACTTTCCCACATTTTCTACAAAATTCATCAACAAACCTGCAGACATTAGCTTTGTGTTTGTCATTCCCGCATGTGTAACATCTACCCTTTAGTGATTGAAATGTAACTGGCACACTGTCATGTGTAATGGAGTTGTTCATTTTATTTTTATTATTATTAACATAATTATTTTTTTTCTTAGGAAAACTAATTTTATTTACTTGAGCCTCATGATTAGTTGAAGACATCATCATGTTTTCAAATTTAGAAAGTTCCATTGTCATAGCCATGGCTGAAACTTGTTGAAAAGTTTTGGTCGGTTCAGTTCTTAACAATTTTGTTCTTATTTCACAGTCCCGTAATCCTCTAAAAAATTGTAATCTTAGCATTGTATCTACTGTAGACTTACCACAGGAGCAGAAGAATTCACAAGGTGTGACAAGTTTCTTTAGTTCAATTGAAAAATCTGAGATAGTCTCACCAGCTCTTTGTTCTCTTGTAATGAAGTTGTGTTGCCTAGCCCATACACTAGGCTGTGGATCTAGGTACTGACGTAACAATAAGACAAGTTCATCGTAGCTTTTCTTGAGTGGATTTTCAGGCGCACAAATGTTATATAACTTCTGATGTAGAGATGGTGGTAGGGCGTTCAATAATGTTAAAGTTTTGGTAGATTCTCCGGATACATTTTTTAAAGTCATAAAAACTTCAAGTCTTTTAGTGAAATTATCAAAGGTCTCCTCTTCATTGAATGGCACAAAAGAAATGTGTGCTGTCGCATATTGGTTATCAGTGGTATTACCTGTAAACATAATACTAGGATCTTCATTTTCGTTTGAAGTCAATACAGTTGGTCTTAATTTTCTCATCAAAGTTTTTAGTTTCATGTAACTATCTTCAACTTCTAGTCTGTAATTTATTTCTTCTTCAATGTCATTTTCATCTGTTAGTAGTTCAATGTTCTCCTGTATTGAAAGAAACTTGGTCCAATTTGTCTCTAAATGTTGTAATCTATCTTCAATCTGATCTTGATCAATCTCATGTTTGATGATTTTATTTGAAAGTTTAGTGAATTGTACTTTAATTGTACCTCTAAGCTTTTTGTAGTCACTCAGAGTTAACATTGTATTGATATTTTTCTCCTTCGTCGCCACTATTTAATACTTAAATAATTAAATAAGTTCTTGTAATTAACCATTTAATCAACTAATTTACACATTGTAAACAAACATATAATGACAATGCAAATAACCATATGATTTGTTAAATATTAAATAATGAAGTAAAAGAGCAACTGACATATCATAACTAATATTTTTATACATTTGAATTTACTCTAAAAATTGTATTTTTGTCAGAATAATTTAAAAAATCAAAATTTAGTACGTATTTTGAATCAATGTCAACGATGCTGATATATTTCTCTAGGCAAATTACTGTAATAGTAACTGTTAAAATGTTTCTTGTTTTTTTACAAGATAACAGTAAGTTATCTTGTACATCTACAATAACAAATTATTTCATTCTTCTTCAAAAATTGCATATTTGATTTTCTTACTTTCTTTTTTTGACTTTCTGATGATTTAAGCTCATTGGATTCAGTAATTCCTATATATATTAACAATGCATTAAGAATAACTTTTACTATTTCATACTACACCACTTTTGAGTTTGTTTGAATAAAATGTTGACACAATGTACCTTTACAATTAATTCTTAAATGGAGAAAGACATAGTCCAACATATACGCAGACAGCTATGACAATTGGATTGAACTATCGTAAATAATTCCTAGATTAAATAAGAAATTCACTGACTGCACATGGGAATTATTCTGAACCAATACATGCTAGGGACTAGAGGCTAACAAATAAGAGCTATGACATGTCATGCCAAATGGCATAGTCGACAAAATATTATTGTTTTGGATTCACAAATCACCTACATATAACATTTTGTATTAGTCTAAAAAAGAAGGTTTCAATTAGTTTCCATTTTTTAACAGTACAAGTTTTGGTCATAAATCTGGATATTGTTTTCAAATTTAACATGTGACTTAAAAATTCTCCCTCTTTAAAAGATTACCTATTGATTTTTTCTCAGGACTCTCTTGAGGCTTGACGTCTTTTGGCGGACCAAGCAGAAAATCCTCAGAAGGGTGGCGGGTATGGGATTTGGTCTTCTTCTCTTCAAAACTTGATCGGCTAGCTAGAATACCACCTTAAAAAAAAATGTATGAATGTACAGCAATTTCTTCCATTGCTATTTTCATTTTACAAGAATGGTGGTCATGTTTCATGCAGTTATGCTGGTGATGCTGCTGCTATGTCATTGACTGATGAAGTTTTGGCTGATAACTTGTGAATTCCAATATAATTTGATAGCATACTGATAACAAATATAACATAGGATGGGAGTAATAAATTATAATTTGTACATCTATATACGGAAAAATTAGATTAATATAGTGACTGTTTCTACGAGTGATGTGATTCAGAAATATTTCATTACTGGTTATAATTACAAGGATTGGTATTACCAAGAATAATCGGTTTTAAAATATTCTTCAGTACCTGATAATAAGACAAACAACATTAAAAGTTGGATGGCATAAGCAATGAAAGAGGGTGGATGTAACTCAAAATTTAATACAGTGTAACCTCTCTGATCTGACCTTGGATGGTCTGTCACTCCAATTAGTCAACCACACTCAGGCTCGCGAGCTTGTGCTGACACGTCACTCACGGGGCATCTGTTGAGCCATTGTATTTGGTTAGTTATTGCTTCCTTGCTTCCGCTCTTTCGTTACCATACTCATATCTTGTAGTGTCTAACGCTATGTGTGATAATGTGCAAAAATGTTTGTTTGAGATTATCTCGGTGACACAGAACATCTTTGATCGAACAAAAGTATTGAAGCAGATGACAAAATTACGCAATTCATAACTTATTGGAATGCGAGATCGTTATTGATCGGTCCAAGGATGCGGTATGATTATTCAATTTGTCAACTAAGAATTCCAGTAACCAGTCAAGTTCAAAAAGATATTGCATTTTAATATACAAGCACAATGCATATCGTCATTGAAAGTTACACCGAGTATCAGACTGTAGTTTGTTATTATTCCACACAAAATATGATTTCAGCAGAAAAATCTTGAAATATTTATCTCATATTTGTTAACAAAGCTCCAATCGAGGGTTTAGAGGTAAAGGTACCCAAGTCCATATTTTATATTTTTGAGTAATGCAAAATAAAGATTTGGTTGTGAATATTAAATTATTACATTTCATAATAAATCTTGAAAAAATTATTACATATTCAAAATACAGGGTCCGGCAGATAAACCTGATGGTCTTCATTTGCACACTGTTGGCGGTACTGTTGTCTGGGGATTGTGGGTAGTGTATCGGTTAGGGATATGACGATAGAACCAAGAGTAGTTAGATCTCAGAAAGATGACTGGGAAGTGGTTGAATCAGTCATCTTACCAGGAATGTTAGAGTGGGCCATCAACTCTTTCGAGCCCTTTAAGTCACCTGGAATAGATAACATTCTTCCAGCACTACTCCAAGAGAGAAAAAAGGAGATCTTGCCCTATCTCTTCAAAGTGATGAGATGTAGTTTAGCAACAGGGTATATACCCTTGAAATGGAGAAGGGCTAGGGTAACCTTCATTCCAAAAGTAGGCAAAAAAAATAGTCAACCTAAGTCCTATCGTCCTATAATTCTAACCTCTTGTCTGCTATAAACAATGGGAAAGATGGAAGACAACCATATAAGGTCAGACAGAAGTGCTGAGGTACCATCCCCCCTCCTTTGGAGTCTGGTAGTTGATGAGCTTCTTGGTGAACTGACTAAGGGCTTGCGATGTATCGGACATCCAGATGATATAGTCATCATCGCGAGAGGGAGGTTTGAAAATACTCTGTGATCTAATTCAGGGAGGGCTTAGTTGCAAGAAGGATTGGTTTCAATCTGTTGGGTTGTCGGTCCACCAAGACCTCACTTGTGCCCTTACAAGGAAGAGGAGACTTGAACATCTGAAGACCATCAGGCTTGAGGGGAAGGAGCTTGAATGGAAATCAGAATTGAAGTTTCTAGGTCTAATTCTAGATAAGAAACTTATGTAGAATAGACACATAGAGGAGGTGACCCATAGGGCTAGTAATAACCTGATGATATGCAGAAGATATGTGGGGAGGATGTGGGGTTGTAACCTATATATACTAAGAAGCATGTACACCCTGTTGGTGAGACATATGGGTGTGTAGTCTGGACGGGCAGAACCAAAGTTGAAGTAACAAAGAAAGCTCAGGAGAAAGTACAGATGCTGGCATGCATCATCATCACAGGAGCCATGAAATCCTGTCCAACTGCTGCCCAGGAGGTGATCTTGAATCTGACACCCCTACACATTATGGTAGAAAGAACAGCTAGCTTAGAATGGAGAAGACTGGTTTGACATTTACTCCACAATCTGCGGTGAGTTATTTCCGCCAGGTCTAAGGGAAAAGAAATTTCATGTGAAGCTAGGAAATAAACTTGGCTGGGATGGGAAAACCCTAAATTCCCTCGAGAATCAGGTCATTAGGTGGTACACTGATGGCTCCCAGACCGAGGAGGGGACTGCTGTGGGGGTATTTGGACCAAGGACCAAATACCATGAATCGCTGGGGCATTCTCCCAGTATTTTTCAGGCTGAGGTCAAGGCCATAGAAAGGTGTGTACACTTCAACCTAGGAAGAGGATACAGGAAAAGGGAGATTGCTATCCTGTCAGACAGCCAGGCTGCTATATTGGAGCCTTGAACTCAGCAGCCTTCATATTTAGGATGCTTTGGAACTGTTGGCAAAGTCTGGACCAATTGGGAAAGAACAACAAGTTCTCACTGCTTCGGGTACCTGGACACCAAGGTATTCAGGGAAATGAAGTAGCAGACAAGCTGGTGATGGCAGGATCAGCCACCCCCTTTGTAGGGCTGAAGCTAGGTTGTGCACTTGAGGACTCCTTCTTCAAAAAGAAGCTCAAGGAGGAAGAAAATGAAACTAGAGGGAAAGTCTGGACTGATCTTCCGGGATGCCGCCAGGCCAAGGAAATGCTTGGAGGGCATAATGTAAGAAGGTCTGAGACCATGATTAGGCTAAATCAATAATTTAGGGATGCTAATAGGTTTTATAACCAAACACAGTAGGCTCAAGGATCATCTGAGAAAGATGAGCATTGTTCAAGAGGGTTACTGTCGCTTCTGTAAATCAGGGGAGGAAACATCTAGACACCTACTAGCTGAATGTAAGGCTGTAGGTCAGAGGAGGACCAGAAGCTTGTGAATACACCAGGTGGCAGTTAAAGATTGCCCAAAGTTAGAACCCCACATAATACTTTACTTCATTAAGGTGTTGGGACCAGAGGGGGTTCTCTAAGAAGAACTGGAGAATAGTTTGGAAGGACAATAGCTCACATAGGTCGCAGTACAATCTTTCCCCCTGGTATTATCAGTATCAGTATCAGTGTATCGGTTTGAAGTTAATTTTTAGCAGTTTCCGCACTTTCACTTCACGAACATTTACGGTCAACCTAGAAAATATTTGAGAATGTTGGACACTTTTGTCATTCCTGAACTAAAATGGAAACATCTTGGCTTGAAAAATATGTTATTCCAGTAGGGTGGAGCAATGGCTCACACAACAAATAAAGTAATGCATTATCTGAGGAGGAAGTTTCGGGGCCGCGTTATCTTTCGCCACGGCGACTTTACTTGGCCCGCTCGCTTACACGGCTTCAGTGTGATTTTTTTTCTTTGGGGCTACATAAAATCTAATGTGTATGTAAACAAACCCCGTACAATGAGAGACCTGAAAGAGAACGTCAGGCAAGTGAATGGGTCGATTACCAAAAATAAAATTATATATTGGCATCGCTACGTCGATGATATTCTATGTCTTTTTGATGGAGATCAAAATATGTGTAATGATTTTCTAATGTATCTTAACAAAATTCCTTCAACTGTTTCCTTGGATACTCTAAATTTGGAGGTTTGCTAATATGTATGTACTTATAAAATAACCTTCAATAGGACCAAAATATTTTTATATGGTGTATCTTATATGGCTTAGATTTAAAATTATAACAAATTCTATTGTATATATAAATATATAATTAATAAATATATGCATACATGCAAATAATTATGTTTTATGTTTTTTTGTGGACAAAGTCATGGGCTGTAAAATAAAAAAAGATCTAGGCATAGGTATATCTTGTTATTTTAAAAATTTATATTATTTTTAGTAAAATAATGCAAAATAGCCTATTGGAACCAAGCGATAAAGTATATTACAAACTCTGGCACCTTAAGCGAAAATTTAAAAAAAATCCTCGGCACCCAAAGGGTTAAGAAACAGCTGAACTTTTTCAAAAATTATGATATATCTTGAGTCGGGAGGGAAAAAGCCTAGAAGTACGGTACATAAGAGATGAGTCATCTTCCCTGTGCCCCTCAGATCAGCGCTTGTTTATGCCAGATGTGCTCAACTAAAGCAAGATATAGGGAGCAGCAGTAAGAATTAGAAAGATACATAGTACAACTACCCGACTACGCAATCTGCTTTTCCATTTGCATAGGTTTTATGCAAAGGACACACTATCGCCACGCTGTTACTTATTCTAACCATACATTTACAAAAGCAGCCTTAAAAATTGGTTTTGCCCCTCTAAATTTGGCTCTCTAAGCCAATACCTCATCGGCCTAGTAGTAAATCTGGCCCTGGTTTCAATGTTTGAATGAGAGCTAAAAATTCTAAACTCGACATAACACTTTTCAGATGGTTCCATTATTTTAGTCTGGATCCTTCTCTTTAAAAATATTGTTTTGGACGAGTTGTGAAATGCTCAAACAAACATTTCAGGAGCTGGTTTTCTTCCAGTCTGTTCAATTTTCAGAAAAGTTATCATGGCATAGAGTCAGACATACGTTTCATGAGCAGGTCCTGCGCATAATACAGCAATGTCTGGTAGCTGAACCTGAAGTGTTCTCGATCACGGAGGGGGTTCTTGCGCCACTGGGCGATGCTTGCTGAAAGAGACACCAGGTCTGGCAGAGTGCGGTTGGAGAGGATGTGACATACTGCTGCGGCCATCAGAAGGAACAGGCCTGACCTCCCAACACCTGCCAGTGCCAATAATCATATTTTGTTCATGATTCTACATTTTATTTAATTTTTATTTGTAATATTGATTCTAAATTTAGTTCAACTAGTTGTTTTATTATAGAGTGGTGACTACATTGGGTAAAAAAAATATCTATTACTCTCCCTCAACACAAAGAACAACACATCCATTAAATGTACATGCTGAAAAATAAATAATTAGTTGTTGTTTAAGTTTTATACTAAATACTTACTTACTTAACCTATGATAGAAGAATTCTGAAATTTTTCGGACAGGTGATTTTGTCAATCCTGTTTAAGTGTTTTTTTTCAATAATTAGGTTAATGTTAGGTTTATTGACTCCAATAATTTTCACATTTGTGAATAATTATTAAAAGTTACTGGCCACTAACCATTTCCACAAGCCAGCGTATCTCTTTCATTGCAAATTATCGCCATTTCCTAATAAATTGAATAAAAACGCTAAAACAATTGGAAAATGAGTTCTAAAAAGATAGATTTTTGTACTCTAAATTTAATCATTATGTTAATCTAAATAAGTTATGGATATATTGAAATACATACATTCTTAATGGTAATAAGGTACATTGTTATGTACCTTAAGTTATTAACTCTATTTTTCAGATTTATGCTGACAAATAAATTTCTTGGATGAATTTATAAAAATAAATACATGAAAATAGAGCAGATTTATTTCTTCTACTTCTAAATGGTTAAGTAAAAAATAACATAATGTAAAAATAATGGCCTTTTGTGTTTCTAGTTAATCCATTGCCAGTTATAGAAGCCCAGGGATAATCAAAAATTGTATGTAGTACAATTGAAAATGATTGTACAGTAAATCAAAGCTAACATATTTTAAAATCAAATTTGAGCTTACTATTGCATGTTTAGTTAACAGTGATTTATCAAGTGTTAAAACTTTCAATGTGCTATTTGTACCACTTTTGCTTTGTGCACCACTAAGGTAATTCTTGTATTTTTGCAAATCCAAATAATAAACCTAAGCAAAAAGTTTAAGCCTGCAAGTTTTGTTGTATTAATAACTAATGTAGATCCACAAGTTTTTAAATTCATTTAAAAAATTAAAAAATATATATTTAGGTAAATTGTAAACTGTCCGACATACCGGATAGGCAATGTACAACGCAAGGACCTCCACCTCTCTGCTGAGCAATCACACTGAGAGACTCTGCGACCAGTGAGAGGAACGGCCCGGGGGACGACGGGAATGAGCTGGAACATATCATGAACATATCACTATGAAGCATTAATGCTTCTACAATGTTAGACCTGTTACTCACAGTCAAATGTTTTGCAGCAATGAATCTACCAGAAGGCAATATCAAGATCAAATTTAGTCATTGTGACTGAGTATCAAGCTCAAACTATGATAATATATAAAATCAATCCTCACGTAAAGATAAACCACTCAAATACGAGTCTGGTAATTATCTCTCTAATCTACAATGTTACAGACATGAAACGTTTTCAGTCGGTGCTCTGAAAACATATTGTATAGGCCTATGACTAATGGTAAATTGTATTTCCGCTATGTGTTAGTGATTAAAATTATCCCTATTTTCACAGAACAACTTTGAACTGAGCGGCCCCCCCCCGGTTTGAACCAATTTCTTGGCAACAGGAATGAAATATACGGTATCAGTGGATTGACACATAATTTCTTCCTAAGGTAAATTAAAAAAGTACAACCATTGTTAGCACTATCATATTCTTTGGTCTATTTAAATACCATTTAAAAATTTTTATCTCAAAAATAATCTCACATAGAATACAAGAAGAAACAAGTTAAAATAATTGTTAGACATTTTGGGGGCATAACCCCACCCCCAGTTAAGATTAAACTTTCAATGGGTTTTTTTGGGTGATGTGACTTTACACTGCATACCAAGTTTAGTGGCAAACGGTTGAAAAACAAGAAAATCTCCATAAGAATAACATTGGGCAACATGCGGCATTTACCACGGAGAGTAAATTTAACTTTTCTCCGGAACCATTAGTCTTAGGCTAACGAATCAAACTACAAATTTGTTTAGTTTTTTTAGCTAGTTTTAATGGAGGTAGTCAAACTATTTTAAAAATTTATTGTTTAGTCAGAAAATGTAAAAATTGTGTTTATTTGACATTTTAAAGGCCATAATTTTGAAACCATTAGTTCTATAGACATACGGGTGGTGACATATTATTTGGGACCTTAATGACTATATACCCCCGTCACAGCAGACCTGCGTACTCAGCGAATTTCCAAATCAATAATATAATAATAATAAATGACAATTTTATAAAAATCTGTCCACAAACATGAGACTTATTTGCCTATTCTCCATAGAGAGATTAACATGGGAAAGAGTGTGCAGGTTAGCTGCTGTGAGGAACACTGAAAGTAGTCATTTCTACCATAAATAATTATTATCTTAACATTTATACCAACTTTCATCAACATCTGTCCATAAATAAAGGAGTTTGCCTATTCCCTATATGATTAATATGGGAAAAGAGTATGCAGGTTTGCTGCCATGATAAACACATAAACTATGATTTTTAAGCATAATTGGATAGATCTCAACCACATGAAGCTAAATATCAAGTTTTATCCAAAAATATTGATTAATATGGGAAATATTAATTTTTCCCTATCCTCCATAAGATTAACATTGGAGCCCCACAATACAACGTACTGTGTTTAGATTTTTTAATATCTCGGTAACCGTTGGAGATAGAGAAAAACTTTAAGAAACTTAATTGTGTAGTTTTTTAACCTGATTCCAATGGTGAAATATAAAATTAGAAATTTTTAAAAATTACATGTGAAAAACGGAAAAAATCCCATTTTGGGGTACAAAACCCCCGAAACTACCCGTTCCCATTGACCGATATGTCTGGTTTACGAACTCGTCCGAGCATTTATAGGAATACACGTCTCTACCAAATTTTGTCTCGATCCGACCATTTTTACGAGTTATCGTGTTCACAGACACACACACATATATATATACAGTATTATATATATATACAGGGTGTTCATTAAAGTCGGGGACAAACTTCGAGGGGTGATAGTACTTATCAAAATAAACAAAAAATTTCTAATAAACATATGTCAAAAAATCCTTCGTTTAGCCGCTAGCCGCCATTTTGTATTTTATACAAAAAACGTATATAAATAATTATTTAAGATACGGGAACCAAACTTCGCACACATATTAAATGGCTAAAGAAAAAAAATATTCTCAAATTTTCATTAAGTTTGTGTTTATATTTTCAAAATTACGGCGGTTAAAAATATTTTAATTAAAATAACAAAAAACTATTAACTTTAAGAACCTCCGCCATTTTGAAAATATAAAAGCAAACTCAATGATAATTTGAGAATATTTGTCTCTTTGGCTAATAAATAAGTGTGCAAAGTTTGGTTTCCGTATCTTAAATAGTTCTTTATATATAAAGTTTTTTGTATAAAATACAAAATGGCGGCTAGCGGCTAAATGAAGGATTTTTCGACCTATGTTTATAGGAAGTTTTTTGTTTATTTTGATGAGTCCTATCACCCCTTGAAGTTTGTCCCCAACTTTAATGAACACCCTGTATATATATTTTTTAACGACTACTGTTTTTGGACTCTGGGCACCTAAAGACCAAAAAATAACATGGTCCCGGGCTTAAGTCTTACCATGAGACCTACGGTAATAGCTTCTTCCCTATGGGAAATTCGCTAAAACCGTGAAATTTTGATCAAAATAGTTAGAGTGGATTTTGAGGAATTTGTATTTTTTAGTGGATTTTTAGAAGTAAACTATCCTTAAAAATAAAAAATTAAAAATGGTCTGGAGGTATTTGGTTGGATTATGGGTGGCCAAAGTGTATATGTACCAAATTCCATAATAATTGGACAATCGGTGGGGTATTGGGGTTTGTGCATAGACAGACAGAGAGTTAGATATCAGTCCGAAAACCACTTTTATGGGTTCAGGGAGCCTCAAAACAGATATATCCACTCTCAACTCAAATACGAAAATTTTGATAAAAACAATACTTTCTCTATATGCTATGTATAAGGGGAGAAAGTAAAAATGAACCTTAACTCCTCTCAGATGTGGTTAAAATCAGCTGATACTTTATGTTTTGTTGCTATTGTATGAACTATGTGAGTTTGATGACGGTAAAAGTTATTCATTTTTGTTACAGGTAAGTGCATTCTTCTTCCATGGGTGAAAAGTTTAATTTGTTTAAATATTGTATGTTTTTTAAGATGCCAGTAGACAAGAAAGCTTTGATAATAGTATTTTCAGAAACACTGAAACAGGCTTCTTTAGGGGGAGGTAATCAACTTTCAGGCACTGCAGAGGCTACATTTCAGGTTAAACCACCACCAAATGTTATTTTAAATGAATCAGCTCAATGGTCTAATTGGATAAGACAGATTAAATGATTTAGAAATGCATTTGACCTACACAACAATTGTAAGACTCAAAAGATTAGTATAGCGGTTTATTGTATTGGATCTGCGGCCGATGAGTTTCTCACTGCTTTGGTATGCTTCTTTTGGCAGAAAAGGATCTTTTGATATTGTTGAAAATACATTTTTTAAATATTTTTCGTTTATAGAAATCTATTTCTAGAAATATATAAATTGATCAACCATTTTTTTTTAAAGGTTTAAGTGTTGATGAAGTTATAATGACCTATACTATTCATCTGTACGTTTTGACTGGTCATATGGAAAATGTAAATGTAGCTATAATGATGATGATAAAAGATAATGCTGAAAATAGTAATGGGGCTAACAGACTATTTTTACAGAACAACTTTGAACTGAGTGGTCCCCTCAGTTGATGCCCATTTCTTGGCAATAGGCATGAAAACATGAACATGAACTTCTTTAAGCAGAAACTAGGAAGCTATTATTTAATAAATGAATTAATAAATCCTTATTTAAAACCTAGGACTTACACAAAATGTAGACCAAATATCAAAAAATGTAAAATAAAATCATTATGGCAAGAGAGGCCTTAAAGTGATGCAAATGTTAACTTGGCCAACTAACTAGGGGTGTGCGATGCAGCAAAAAAATTTCGATTCGATACAACGATGCGATACAAGGAATTCCGATACGAATCGATGCGATTCGATTCGATACAACACGACAAACACGCAACACAATTTCCTGTAAAACAGAAATCATATAACAGAAGATAATAAAAACCATGGTATTAAAGCCAAAAAAATATATATTATTAGACTATTCACTAAATTTTACAGTTCATAATTAGTTTGATAATTTTTAGTTTGATAACTTTCAAGTTCAAAAGATTTGTGTTAAGGTATTTTATCTATGTATATTATATCAATAAAGCAAAGTTCGCTAAAAGATTTCCAGGATTCGCTAAAATTTTTAATAACTTGGAATATTATAGCTAGCCTAGAAAATATAAAAACAGAAGTAAACTGTTATTTAAAAAATAGTTTTAGTATCATCCATTTCAAATGGTTAGTTTCTAATCAAATTCATATTTTAAATTTAAAAATATATAAAACTTTTAATAATGAAGTTAGTTGTGGTTAAATATTTATTTAAAACTATTTAATCATTACTATTATTTAAAAGTAAATTTCTTAATTAATTAAACACACACAACTTAATTTGATTGCTTATTTACTAAATCACCTCAGATTAATGATTATTTAAAGAAAAAACATAAAACTCAATTTTTAACTAGATCATACTATGTAGAGAAATGTAAGTATTTGACCGAAAAACAAAATAATGAAGTCGCTCAGTCAGTTCCAAATATCAACAAACCCCCTTGTCCCTGAGCAAGGCTCAAGGTCATTTTTTATTACCTACTGCCGCTATTGTCTGACCACCTGTCCACCTCGCTTATCTCTTAACAAAAATAGCTTACACCCGATTTAACTGAGAATCACCAATTTAATGTTTTTATTCATGATTCACTGATAAAACATTTAATATGTACATTATAATAGACAATTTAGAATAATGTCAAATACTCAAGGTTTAGTTTTTGGAATTAATATTATTAAAAAACTATGAATCTACTTTTTTGCTTTGTAAGAAATGCAATGGAAGCTGTCAATTGATACTGCGATGAAAAAGGAGCCGTTATTAAAACTAAATTAAACAAACTATGATTTAAATAAATACAATTCAATTTTGGTTGTTAATATTTTTTGATGTATTTTTTGTTACTATTGATGTCTGTTGTGTCCAGCGGAGGAATACCTAACCATAAACAACTCCCATTTAAATTGTAATCGTCATGGTCATGTCACGTAAGCTGTTGTCCTGTTAAAAACTTCTCTGACTTGTTTGTCAATTTTGAGAAAGGATTTAAAATCAGTTTGAATAACAAAATAAAAAGGAAAATTGGATTGCACAAACATAGACAATAAATAAATTTGTTTCAAAACCTGAAAATCGGTATAAGCTATGCCATTAGAATCTACAGGCGCTGCCGGGCATCAGGACTCGCTCGATGCATCGGGACGCTCGATGCATCGGGATTTCGATTACCTCTGTATCGAATCGCGATTCGATGCATCGAATCGAATCGTATCGAAATTTCGATACATTTTCGATGCATCGCACACCCCTACAACTAACCTGCCAGGCCACTCAGTAAACTGTAGATGCACCACAACCATGGCCAACTAAATGCCAGGCCACTCAGTAAACTGCAGATGCACCACAACCATGGCCAACTAACCTGCCAGGCCACTCAGTAAACTGCAGATGCACCACAACCATGGCCAACTAAATGCCAGGCCACTCAGTAAACTGCAGATGCACCACAACCATGGCCAACTAACCTGCCAGGCCACTCAGTAAACTGTAGATGCACCACAACCATGGCCAACTAAATGCCAGGCCACTCAGTAAACTGTAGATGCACCACAACCATGGCCAACTAAATGCCAGGCCACTCAGTAAACTGCAGATGCACCACAACCATGGCCAACTAACCTGCCAGGCCATTCAGTAAACTGCAGATGCACCACAACAATGGCCAACTAACCTGCCAGGCCACTCAGTAAACTGCAGGTGCACCACAACTATGGCCAACTAACCTGCCAGGCCACTCAGTAAACTGCAGATGCACTACAACCATGGCCAACTAACCTGCCAGGCCATTCAGTAAACTGCAGATGCACCACAACAATGGCCAACTAACCTGCCAGGCCACTCAGTAAACTGCAGATGCACCACAACAATGGCCAACTAACCTGCCAGGCCACTCAGTAAACTGCAGGTGCACCACAACTATGGCCAACTAACCTGCCAGGCCACTCAGTAAACTGCAGGTGCACCACAACCATGGCCAACTTGGTGTCAGTAACATAGATGATTCTCTCCACCCAGTGCTTGCACGTGTTGCAGGTCTCCAGAGTTAGCTTCACCCTTCCTGCTGTCATCTCGACTCCCTTATCAACGGGCCAGTACCTTCCTCCAGCCTCTTCAACCTATATACACATATGATTGGATCTTGATCAATTACTTCAATCACTCCAATTTCAAATTCCAATTCCAATGCACTTTAAACTAGCAATGTAAAAAATATATAAAATATCAAAATATAGTTACACTTTAGCTCAAACAACAACCAATATTATTACTAAGAAACATAAGCAAGAGTAAATAATAGTGTGATTAAGAAAAATAAAAGGAAAGAAATTACATAGATCTGAACTCCCTAGCAATGGTTGCATTGAGCTGCATTAACTCTTGTGAACAGGTAAATGACTAGACTTAGTATAAAATTTTGCAGTGACTCCAGTAACTAACCGAGGCAAAGTTAATTATTGAATTCTCATTTAACATTTAACGTTTTGTTACTGACTTCATCCATCGTTGAGTGGCGGCTGAATAACATCAACACATCTGAGTAACAACTTACAAAAGACCAAATACAATCCTCCTTCAAACCCACAAGCTAATAGTGATTTAAAGTCTTTAATCATTAACACTGAAGCAGCCATTTCGTGCATTGATAAACAAAAACAGGATAGGGTTAGGTATGAAGTAGCTAATAAAATTGAATCTATAATATCGAAATCAAAGAAGAGACATTTCAGGAAAAAGAAATTTAAAATGTTTAACGCTTCCAAGAAGGTAGTTAACCAAGTTAAAAATAAATTAACTGAAAACAAGGCTAAAATGGTAGAGGCAGACAAATCTAGTTCTACAGTTATTATGCTGGAAAAAGATTTAGATAAGAAGGTAGAAGATTATATACGGAATAATAGTATTAGGGAAATAGATAATAAGACAAAGGAATATAACAGTAGGATAAAACATTGTTTGTCCAATAATTGTGTAATAAACCCAACTAAAATAAACAAGTTGTACAATCCAAGAGCGTCAGCACCTAAATTTAGGCCGTTAGTCAAAACGCATAAAGAAGATAACCCAATAAGACCAGTTATTAACTCAATAGCCTCTCCATCGTATTTATTAGGAAAATTCCTTAGTGATTTGATAAGGGCAAATGTCAGTCTGGAATCGGAGAATACTTGTAGCAATTCCTTATCCTTTATTGACAGGGCAAAAGTTTTGGAACTTAGTTCTAATCTTACATTATTGACCGCCGATATAGATAATATGTATGGTAATGTACCTAAGGTAGAAGCCGTGGAGGCACTAAATGAACGTTTAACCCTATCAGGCAAATTTAGTTTTGACGAAATAAAAGACATACGCAAAATGGTTCTTGAAATAACAAATCAAAACTATTTTCAGTGGAAGGACAAAATCTATTATGATAACAAAGGCCTGCCCATGGGTGGCCCGCTTTCAGCGTTATTAGCAGAAGTCTATGTTCAAAAGTACGAGCGCAACAACATTTTAAATGAAGCAAATCCTTATTTTAGAAATATAGTATTTTATTGTAGATATGTAGATGACATCTTTATGGTTTATAAAGGGAGCAAGAGACAGGCTAAACTAATGATTAACAACTTAAATAAACTGAATTTGCCAATTAAGTTCAAAATGGAACAAGAGGAATTGGGTACTATACATTTCTTGGATGTGAAAGTGTCAAAGGTAGACAAGAAATTAGGTTTCGGAATTTATAGGAAGCCTACACAATCAGATTTGGTCATTCCAGCTGACTCTAATCATCCACCCAGTTACAAACTGGCAGCTTTTAGAGCAATGATTAACAGGTTACTAAAGTATAATTTATTGCCTAGTGAATACCAAAAAGAAAAAAATGTAATTAAGCAGATAGCCTTCAGTAATGGTTATGACCCCATCATAGTTGACAATCTTATACGTAGAATTAAATTTAAATTAATAAACCCAAATAATAGCAAGAATGAATTGGCAACAGATATAAAGTATGTATCATTGGACTATGTAAATGAAAGTTCGTTGCAAATTGGCAAAGCTTTTGAAAAATTTAATATCAAACCAGGGTATAAAATTAAAAAATGTTTAAATTTAGATAAAAAGTATAATCGAATTGACAACGGGGATACAAAAGGTATTTATTTAATAGAATGTGATGCGTCTAATGGCTGTGATAAGAAATATATAGCCTATACAAACAGATCGGTAAAGGAACGTTTTAAAGAGCACACTGCAATCAACCAAAAGAATCCTTCATCAAAAGTAGCGCAGCATCTAAAAGCCAACCCTTGCCATAAAGTTAATTTTAACTCATCAATTAAAATATTAAAAAGTTGCGAAGATAAATACAAAGCTCAGGCTTGGGAGGAATTTTTTATATATAAATATTTTAAAGAAGACAAGGACGTTATGCTAAATAAAAAAGATGAGTTTTCCGAAAAAATAACGTTCCAACTATTAAATAATGTATTGCAGGACAACATCAGCTGATTCATCGTATCGGCCTTTGAACTCGGCTATCTGAATAATCTTTCCTTGTTCGCCAAGGTCAGTAGCGCTACAATCATTGCTGTGAGAGGTTCGGGCAATGAATCAGTGGGGTCCTCTGTGTAAATGTTTCTTTGTTTGTTCGTGTTTCATAACTCGTAAATATGTGTCGTGTCTGTGTAAAAGATTTGTTAAAATTTGTTATCTTGACGAACACCGACGGTGAGAATTTGTGTCATGTGATACCTGTTTAGAAGGCTGATGATGGTCGGTTAACGACCGAAACCGGTTCCTGTAAGGAATATTTATCAAAACTGACACCTGAAAGGCAGATACCAGTCATTTGGTAAGTGATAATATAACTTACAAAAGGTTAATCAGTCATACAACACTCATGTCTGTAAACTACTCATACATGACTAACAAATTATCACTGAATGTAAAGCCAATCCGAGAATTAAAAAAAAATTGCATAAGAATCTTCACAGTTTATAATAAATAAAGAATCAATTAAAAAGAAAAAACCCAAAGAATTAATGGTTAAAAAAGAAATAATAAAAATGCTGTCATGACAAATTATAGATTTGCCTCCCTTGAAGATAATTCTTGATTCTGATTTTGAATATGAAATTCAGAATTCCAGTTTTGATTCCAATTATAGATTAGTGTTGCTCAGCATCAAGGGTCAGTCTTCATATTCAAAATAAAAATTGATCTACCAAAGTATTTAGGTGAAACTATTGTTATCCGCAACATCTACATGATCAAAGCTGAAAAGAAATGAAAAATTAGGATTGGAACTTTGATTGAGAAACAGGTTTTAATAGACACCAAGTGATTAATATTAAAATAAAGATGTTTTCTATTTCAGCTCACCATTTTGACAGAAAAATCGATAAATTAGTTGCTTATAAAAAGTGGATAAAATTAGATTTTATTAGCATAGATTTTATGTACAGACAAATTGTTCTCTAATGGAGGTTTTGATTTTCATTCAGTAACAATGTTCCACTACTCTCTCCAATGAAACAGCCATTAGAGGTCCATCATCAACAAAATCACCAGATAGTTCTCCAGATTCAACAGAACAAGCTTCCACTGGACCCTAGCCTTGCTTAGGTGCTGGTGAATGTGTTGATGTGCATTGCGGTAAAATAGTTAAATAATGAATACTAAGAATGACCACTTAAAATGTACTTAATAATTCACCAAATAGTAATAAGATAAAGATATTTCAACATGGTAAATAAATCCTTTTCTCTAATACACTTACTTCAGTATCATTCAGGAGGCAAACTATCAGTTCGACCTGTTGTTCCAAAATCATTGTCCAGAAGTCTCCAAAAGTGGACTGGAGTGGCATCTGAGTCACAATGAAATCTGGGAAATTAGATGTTACATCCTGAAAATTATTTGAAATGATTAAATGTAAACAACGATGAAAGTTTTGTGGCTAAGTTTCCAGTGAACTACAGTATCCTAAATACAATTTGTTTTAACTTGTTTGATCCAATTAATATACTTTACTTGAATATGTTTAACGTCTATTTAATGCTAAACTAATAATACTAATGTACTCCCAATAGTCAAAATCTAGCCCTTGCCCACTTCTTTACTTGAATCATGATAAATTACATACTGAGTTACTACATGCTACATCAGGCATGCTACATGACTAATACTACATGAGTAATCTACAAGGTATTAAATGAGGTGAAACCTTGAAAACTACTAACTAATGTATTACCTATAGGCAATTGGTCTACCAAGGGGATCAAAGTTATATAATTATTTGAACCATATTCAGTTATATCTTGCCCGTTATTAACTATTTTGATCCCTCAATTGTACAGTTACTTGTATTATCTTTTTCTATTGAATCTTACCAAATTCAAGGATCTTTATTTGGTCATTGAATAATACAATTATAATAGACCACGTCAAAGTAGGATAGTTAGGTTACATAAAAGATACATTTACAGGCACATGAGATGTGACTAGATTTATTTAAATAGGCCAGTTTTATTACAAACATTCTGCTTAAAAATATATAACAATAACATTTACAGGTACATGAGATGGGACTATATTTAACATGGCTAATTCTATAACAAAAATTCAAGTTTAAAAGTAATACAATAAAATGATAAAATCAATTTCAATGATACTGAAAATTAACACTGGAATTCCACAAATTTAATCTACAAAATTTAATGAAAAAGCTAATTTAAGTTCAGATAAAGGAATTGCAAAAAATTTGTTTATGTTATAAAAGGGCCTAGATACTAGAAACCTGTAAAGAATCCTTTTAAATTTACTGAGACGCATGTGTTGAGCAATTTCTGGTAGCCTATTAAACATTTTTAAACTTATGCTGTTTAACCAGCTTCGAGTCAAGGTCAACCTACTAAAAGATTTCCCTACCTGCCACTTGTGCCTTGTATTATGGTAGTGGCCGTCACTTCTCAGTATGAGATCGTTAAGATTGTTCCTAACTCTACATAAATAAATATAAATATACACATTGACAACAGTTAAAATTTCCTCAGCAACAAATAGAGGTCTACAGTGTGCATTAAACAACGCTCTACTCATAACTTTGATTGGCTTTTTTTGAAGTTTAAGAACACAATTAACATGACAACTACTACCCCACAAACTAATACCATACATCAAGACAATGTGAAAAAAAAGTGAGAAAGGTTTTAGGTAACAAATTTCTCAACTGTCTCAACAAAAGAGAAATTACCTTAACGTAAGATGCATTGATATAGTCATCTTTTGTAGAAGGCATCTCAACTCTAGAATCGTCATATGGCAGGATGTCTGGGAACCTATTCTTGACTGGATAGCACCGGGCTACGGAGATGCTGTGACTTCCACTGTCTGTTTCCTGGAAAGGCATCATATGAAATTAGAAAGCTTGAAAACTAAGGTATATAATTCCTGCTAAACTGAAGAGTAACTGATGGGAAAATTTATCAGTGAAGCAACCCTGAGATGCAGGGATGAAAAACTATTTTGAAGTTTGAGGTCTACATAAATAGAAAAAAAGGTTATGGATGCCAATGATAATTTACTGGAATCTACGGTAATTAGAGCAGTATCAGTCTTGGCTTTCAATGGACACAAGTGACCTGGTACAAGGTGTTGTGAGTACACAAACTATTTTTTTGTTCTTTTAGTGTTTTATATTTAGGATCCAAGGTTGAGTAATAATAATGAATATGAGTGATTTTTTAATAATTCAGAATCCTAGAGTTGCAGATAGTTCATAACGAGGAAACATGAAGAGCAAAAACTTGTTTACCATGGTTTAATGATTGGTTTTTGTAGAGGTGTGCAGATATCTGAAAAGTCAGATCAGATATCCGATCCGAATGTGACCAGAATGTGATGTGTGTATCCAGTAAAGTCTGATAAATATCTGAACTTTGAGACAAACTATAATAAACGAGCATTAAAACAAAAATAAAAGCAAAACTTTTCGTTTTAGATTATGTCAATGACATGGAACATCTTTGATCGAACTTAATTGTTGAAGCAGATGACGAAACTACACAATTCTTATCGTATTGGAATGTAAGAACGTCATTGGCCGGATAGAGGATGAACTATGATTATTCGATTCTTCACTGTAACTACGTATTCAAATAACCGATTAAGTTCAACATGATATTACATTTTGTAATACAAGGCATCGTGTTATCGATAGTTGCACCAAGTATCAGATTACGATTATTCTGCATAAAATATGATTTCGGCTACGAAAAACCTTGAATGATTGATCTATATTTGGTAACAAAGCTAAATCATCATAATAGCTCATTTTGCAAAGGTATTTGCAGCAAAAATAATGTACAACTTCATTTTGATCGTCTACGTAGATGATCAAATTACAAATTTTATTTATTTTGATATTATGTTCTATTTTTTATCATCCCATTCTCAAGTTCTCCGGTTTGAGCAATACAAGTGTTGTAATTATATACCTTCAGGCCCAGTTTCCATCTGGACCTAATGATGTTCGGTGTGACTGGACGAAATCAACCAATTTAACACCTTTGGTATATATTTAGCGTTTGTATATATTTACAACATAAGTGTAAATATATTAAGTAGAGTTGGAAGACTTGAGTTTTTACTTCATCTTATAGTAAAACCAACACATATAATGCTAATCAAGAAGTTAAGGTTTTTGTTAATTTCATTTGAGAATTACACCATCTTAAAATTTGTTACTTTTAAATGCAGTGAAGTATAAATTTTAGTTTTGATGTTCAGCCTATTACAATGATTATGATGAAGTTATAATGTAAAGTTTATATCTATTCTAATATCTTTTATAACATTTAAATATTTTTTTTCTAAATTATTCTTAGATAAGTGTGATACCACTGTGTTATTGCGAGTATCTGAATCCAAAAATTATCCCCTTACTATCCGATCCGAACTTGAGCTATCTGATCCAAATCCCATCTGAAAAAAATGTCACTATCCGCTGACCTATAAGGATAACTGAAATATTCAATATTCATTATTGAAATTAAAAAAAAAAAAACCTTAAAAATCACAATTAATAACAAAATATCTCACCACTCCTACCATGGCCTTTGCCCATACAAAAATTGCCCTTTGCCCTTTGCATATCGGGAGACCTTGGACACAAAAATCAAATGAGTTGAAGCGTAGCCGTTACCTTCCGGAAAAGATTTGGACAGCCTAAACTCATTCATCGACTGAATAACCATCTGACAGTGCAATATGTCAACAATGGAGCCTCAATCTGTGGTTTGGTAACAAAGAATAGATATAATGACAAGCCTAAAATCCCAGACTACTCAGCTACTTTCTTAGAATTTACTAAATATTTCAAAAGCAAAAACCTTACTGAGTTAGTCTGTTCACCTGTGGGATGTGTTCAATATTGACAACTATCTATTTAAGTGTTTCTTACTGGAGCAAGACATAATCTCTGATCATGCTGGAATTTTTGCCTCCTTAAATTTGAAACGTATAAAACCATCCAAAGATGCTTCTGAGGGCAGGACCAAACATATTTTAACTCCAAATCGGTTAATTAATTTTAGGAATAGTCTCTATAGTTTGGATTGGAGTTATTTTAATAATTCAAATGATTTAAATATAATTTGTAATTCTTTTCTCAATTTGTTAATGCCACAATTTAATCTATATTTCTCTCTAGTTAATTTTAAGCATACAAATTTTTAAATGTTAAAACAATTAATTGATTTACACCTGAACTTGAACTTATGAAGTCCTACATAATAATTTTTTAGAAACATTGTACATCTCAGGATGATAAAATTAAATTTCAGAACTTAAAAAAATTATATGAAATGGTTAATGTAAAAGCGAAAAAATTGTCAATGACAATCTGCTGAAAAAATCTCAAAATAAATGTAAAACAGCATGGCAAATTGTAAAAAAAAACCCGTCGCAGCAGATCTGCGTACTCAGCGTTCCATCAATTTCCAAATCAATAGCATAATGATAATAATATTTGACAAGTTTTATCATTATCTGTCGATAAACATGAGATTTATTTGCCTATTCTCCATAAGATTAACATGGGAAAGAGTATGCAGGTTTGCTGCTGTGAGGAACGCTAAAAGTAGGTGTTAACATTGAGGCCCTAAAGTACAACATACTGTGTTTAGATTTTTTAATATCTTGGTAACCGTTGGGAGATAGAAAAAACTTTAAGGAACTAAATTGTGTAGTTTTTTAAGATTATTCTAATGGTGAAAAATAAAATTTTTAATTTTTAAAAGTTACATGGGAAAACGCAAAAACCCATTTATGGGGTACAAAACCCCCCCAAACTACCCGTTCCCATTGACCGATATGTCTGATTTACGAACACATATATTTATTTATATTTATATATATATACATATAAATTTTAACGACTATTGTTTTTGGTCTCTGGGCATCTAAAGACGAAAAAATAATATGGTCCCGGGCTTAAGTCTTACCATGAGACCTACGGTAATAGCTTCTCCCCATGGGAAATTTGCTAAAAGAGCAAAAATAATTCTTTATGTCTTTCTACTGATGAATTTTATAATCATTTTGTTAATGTACCTATTAACCTGTGCAATAGTTTGATTCATGATGATGATAACACCTTTGTTAGTAAGTTAAATAAATTTTCTTGGCCCCAGAACATTATTGTAAATGATTTTAAATGGAATTTGATTGATTGTAAAACTGTTAAAGCTGTTGTGATGGGACTTAGCTCTTCCAAAAGTGAGGACATTTATGGCCTATCTAATTTCACCCTTAAGAATATAATAGATGCAATTGTGTTGCCAGTCACACACATTGTTAACTTAACCCATTCCTGTCTGGCAGAACGGTCGACGCCTGAGGCCACCCGGGCTGAACGAAAATCGAGCCTCGTTCACTACGACCGTGTGTCACTATTAGCGTGAAAGAATTAACGGTAACTTCATGAATTATATATTTTGATTTCTTTGCTCTGTTCCTTATACTCTTTAACTGCGTATACAATCACTTTTAGCAAGAAAAAAAAATTATTACTGTACTTTTTCACCAGTTCCAAGCTGTAGACTTAGAAACAAGTAGGTATTTTTGTTTTGTCAAATTTTACTTTATTTTCAAAAGATTCCTTTATTTTACTTGGCAGATCTACTTCTAGTTACCTGCAGTAATAAATAGTTAATGATAAATCTTTAAATAATAATTATTATAACTGTATTATCATCAATAAATACAATCGCTAAACGAATTGTGCGAACGAAAAAATAATTTACTCTCAATACGGAACATTTGACACTAAATAAGATGATAGAAGAGGACGCCAACACCATCTATCGGATGAGAAATGAACTAGAACCCCTAACGGCGGAAAAAAGAACTACGTCGAAATATAAGCAGGCAACGTACATTGTTTACATTGATACATTGTCTTTCGGACCATGTATCCTCTGTAGCAGAGAAAGCCGAAAGGATTGTGGCAAACCTGTCAAGGCTGATGATTAACATCGGAGGCCCTACTCAAAGTAGACGGCGCATACTCATGTCCATTACTAACTCTGTAATGCTTTACGGATGTGAGTTATGGGCCGATGTACTGAAGAAGAAGCGGTACAAGAGAAAATTGGCATCAGTGCAGAGAAGAGCTGCTCTTCGGATCGTATCCGCTTACAGAACCGTATCGGAACCAGCTGTACTCATTGTTGCGGGGGTCATACCCATCGACCTCCTAGCTTTTGAAAGAAAGAAAATTTTTGAAGGAAATGGCACTTTGAGTCACGCTGAAGCAAGGAGACAAACTCTTGAGGAGTGGCAAAGTCGCTGGGAGCAGGAGGAGAGAGGTAGATGGACCGCTGCCCTGATCACCAATCTTCCTATGTGGTTAGAAAGAAATCATGGGGAGGTGAATTTTTTCACGACGCAGTTTATAACTGGCCTTGGTTGCTTTGGAGCCTACGTGTATAAAATGGGAAAAGCCGAAAACCCAGAATGTCAGTATGGCGATTCAGCGAATGACGATGCACGGCACACCATATTCTTTTGTAGAAGATGGGAAGAAGAACGTTCTAATCTAGAGGCAGCCATAGGCCAAATATCACCGGACGGTATCGTAAACCGTATGTTATCAAGCCCTACATCGTGGAATTGTGTCGCTGAATTCTGCAAGAGGGTGCTCAGTCAAAAGAGAGAAGAACAGCTATAGTGCACCGTTTCAATAAATAAGGAGGGAATACGAGGACGTATTGCCCTTTGGGCACATAAAGGCACCCTCTTGAAGTAGTGCAGAAAAGCGTTTCCGAGAGGGAATTCCATGCCTGGACTGATAATAATAATTACATGTATTTTACAGTATTGTCTGTATATTATTGTAAAATAAAGTGATTATTAATAAAAAATAAAAAAAAATAACGTACATTGTTTGCTCATAACCACTCCGCGGCCCACACCAGTCACACCAGGCCAGCAGGACGCACGTCATTAGACATCTGTCTAGCGAAATACGCTGACGTACAATGTACGTCATTAGACGGGAATGGGTTAATTTTGACTGCGGGTGTTTTTCCAGACTAGCTAAAATATTTTGAGGTAATCCCAATTTTCAAAAAAGGACGAAAGGAATTGAGTGAAACCTACCAGCCCATTACATTAGTACCTGTGATAAGTAAAATAATTGAATCATGTTTGCTCAAACAACTGTGTGAATATTTTTCTCTTAATAACTTATTATATAACAAAAAATTTGGATTTAGACCATATCACTAAACATCCATCGCTGTTGAATGTGTTGTTGATGAAAATCTGATTGGATTGGAGAAAAAACTAGTGGTGTATGCTTCTCTTATTGACCTGAGTTAAAAAACTAAATTGGTGTAAGAGAAAATGAGTTAAGCTTAATTAAAAGTTATCTGAAGAATCGAAAGCAAATGGTAACTATAAATCACAAATCTTCTAAGTATCAAAACGTAGTTGCAGGAGTCCCTCAGGGCTCAATACTTGGGCCTTCCTTATTTTTAGTTTTATGAAAGATTTCAGTGCTATTGTAAACTCCATGATGGTTCTGTATGCAGAAGACACTACCCTTCTTTGCTCTGATTCTGACTCTTTGGCTCTTAATGACAACTTATCTGCTTCTTTGAAACAAGCTAAAAACTGGTACAAAGCTAACAAACTAGTCATTAATGAAAGTAAAACTAACATATCTTTCACACTTAAAAAAATATTCTTGATTCAAATGTTTATTCTCTTAAATTAAATTATTAATTAAGTTAAATTATTAGGTGTTGTATTGGATAGTATATTGTCTTGGAGCTTCAATGTCGAAGGAGTGTGTAAAAAACTTTCAAGGGTAATTTTTTTAATGCGTAAACATAAATTTTGAAATCCTATTAATGACCTATTTTGGTCTTTTTCATTCTCAACTTTCATTTGTTGTTCGTGTTTGGGGCAACTATAGTAATACAAAGAGGTATTTATGTGGCAAAAAAGCAATAAGTTTGATAGTTGGTCTTTCTCCACGAGAATCATGCTGAAATTCTTTCAGGTAATTGAAAATTATGACACTTCCTAGTATTTAAATCTTTAAGAGTTTGCTCTATGTAAAAGAAAATATTAATTCTTTAATTTCTCATGAATCAATCCACAGTAATAATACTAGGTTTAAACAAAATCTTGCTCTTCCAGACGTAAGACTTAGCAAGGCATTACATAGCCATGGATTTCAACAAATAAAATTATTTAGTAATCTACCTTCTAGTATTAAAAAATTATCTTTCAACAGATTTAAATCTGTAATTGAATTCTGGTTGAAGCACAAGGCATTTTTGTCCACTGATGAATACATGGCAAGTGAAATGAATTATGTCTTGGATTAAGTTGGCACGGGTCTTATGTTTATGTTACGTTTAGCACTAATAGATTATTTATTTCTTATTATTATTTTTTATACTATTAAAACTTTTAATTTTATATTTTAAAGAGCATGTACTTATTTAGATTTTATTTTTTGTTATTTTTATTTGTAGCAGTTAGTCTTGACAAATCCTAATGTAACTCCTGTTATTTAACGGAAATAAAAAATATTCTATTCTATTCTAATGTATGGTTTGAATTCAAAAAAAAGCTTTTTCTAAAAGTCACACTTGTCAAGGCAAAACAAAACAACAAAAAGTGAACACTCAAAATTATACATGCTGATTTCGTGTGATATCATTTTTCATTCAGGCTGAAATGTTCTGCTACTGACAAAGATTTAAAAAAACACTGCTTTGTTCATTGCTTTGCAAATAAAAGGTTGGAGGATTAAGGATTTATTAACTTGCTAAGAATAACGCAAGAAAATGGGGTAAAAATGGTAAGATAAGAAAATTTATTTTGCTATTATTACTCTTTTATTTAAGATATTTGACTGTTTTTACTGAAAATTTAATATAGCAAACTTATATTTTACCAAAGAACTGTTGTTACAATGGTGATTTTACAAAACAATAATATCTTGATTATGTCATTGTAATAAAGTTGTGTAGTGTACAGTGTTACAGTGCAAAATGTCTCATTAAATTAAAGGTGAAAACGTACCATATCTTTATCAATTTTATACTTTTTTCTACTAAGTATGCATGATTTCAAGAACAATCACTAAATTTATTTACTGTAACCAATTTTACCTTTAAATCAAGCAGTTCTTTCCACTTTATATCCAATGGTGTTGGTCCATTCAGAGTCTTCACTGTTAGGCTCTCAACAAATTTATCAAACTTTTCAACTTCTTGAATAAACTGATTCAAAGCTTCAGTATCATTAAATGGATCTTTCATTTGAAACTTTCTTTTTACTTTATCTTCTGAACTCTGTGCAAAAATTGTACAGCTTCATTAAAATGGAAGGAAAATAATATAACTAAATTTAATACATTTTACAATGTAAAATAACTGTTTATACAATACACAATTGGTTGTACAATAACCACAATCAACCATGGGATTTTCACCAGTTAGGCCTAATACAATTATATTACAGGAACTATTTTATTGCACAGTATCAATGAGAATGGAAGTGTCCACAGGTCGCAGATTTGTAGGCCGGCTATGGCTGAGTCTGCCAAACATCTGTAACATACACTGTGTCACCTGCCTGGTTGACTATCCTGCCAGTCTCTGACCTTAGTTCTTCTACCTGGGTGTCTGTGTTTTATTTTGTAATTTGGATCACGGTGTTGGATTGCATTATCTTGATTTAGTCACCAAAACAATTTTTTTTATTGTTCATTGGTGTAGAAGTGAAAATACCACAATATAGTGTCATACAGTAAAAATTTTATATGGCAATATTTATAGTTGTTCTTTCAACAACTATAAATAATATGTATCACATATATGTTATAAACAACTTATAATAAAGATAATAGACCCTAATAATAAAATATAGATAATTAATTATGGTGATTAGTAATAAATGTTCCCAATCATGTCCCATATGCTTAGAACTCAAATGCATTAACAATTAATTAAACTCATCTTTAGATTTCTTAAACTATTGATAAACCTCAAAAGTATTTATTTTAGGGGACTTCAGGACATTAATGAATCTTTAATTTCCTGAAGTCCCCTAAAATAAATACTTTTGAGGTTCCTATTCTATTCCTATTCTTTGAAATTTGGTCCTTTTTAGACATCAATGACTATTATCATTAGATTTGGATTTGGATTTGATTTTAAAATAGATTTATACTATTCATCTCAAACAAAGGATGTAAAGAAAATGAGTGGTCTAGTAAAACACAAACTCACATTAACTTGACAATATCATAATATTTTAGGATTTAAATTATAAGATACATATTTGGGTAAATAAATACTGTGAAAAAGTTTTTAACTCCTTGAAAACATAACAGAAGAAAAATTTTTATGTTTACACTTAGATATAAACTAAGGAACCATAAAGCCCTGTACACTAAGCCTTACAGATTTGTGAAATGGCTTTGAAAATTAACCCTTCAAATACATTCGACGTACTGTGCACATAGTGCCAACTTCTCGCCCGCTGTTGGTCGCCGTGTTTTACATACGACTGGCGGTGCGATTTTTGTCAGTACTGCATTTTGCTGCTACCTTACAGGGTTATTTAGAACTATTTGGAGCTTCTCAATATTGGAGAACACCTTTCTAGCATAATTGTTTTTACCATTCTGCTTTGTCTTTGAAAAGAGGAAAACTAAAAAATCTCAGCTGGAAGAGCAGACGATAACCACTTGGTTTGTTCCTTGTTTACTGTTGTCTGATGTAATGTGGGAAGGCAATATTTTTGTGTTAGTGTGACAGTGTTTTGGACTGAAATATAATTAGTTATTATATCTACAGGTATTTAATTTTTTGTTAGCGAAGTGTAGTGCCTTAATAGTAAATATGAAATAGAAAATTAGTTTAAAATTTTAAATGGAAAGAAGAAATTTTATGGTAAACTGTTATTTTTGGACATTTTAATAAAATATTAGATTGTAATAGACTTAAAACGATAACATTGCATTGTGGTTAGATGAACAAAAATCGGTCAACTTTGGTTAGCAAATACAACCACTCGGCTTATTTACCCAATAGAGACTAAAATAAATAAAACAAAATGATACTTACAATTTTAGGAGTCAAATAAACTGACTCTGTTGACATTTTTGATTCTATTGAAGGCAATGATGTTTTATATGAAGATGAGCTGGTTTCAGACAAAGAGGAACTGGTTTCAGCCAATGTCACAGCAGCAAATTTCTCCACAACAATTATTTCAGATGAGACTGCAGGCTTAATTATAATTTCAGAAATATTTGCAGGAGACTCGATCTTGGGTTGAGGCATAAGTGGGTCTTGACTGACAGAGAAATCAAGTCCTGCTAAAAGATCCACGTTCGAAGAGCCCTTATTTTCTCCTGAGACACTCTTTGTACTGTTTACAGATGTGACGGTCAAGTTGGAATTAGAAGCCTGCATATAAGTCATTGGACTCTGTGGTGTGATTTGTCCTGGCTGAGGGGTTGTATGGCTAGGGTAGGCTCGGGAGGGTGACTCCATTGTCATATTCTGGTATGTGCCAGATGTGTATTGATAGCCATATGGTTGGTAGTAGTAATTTCCCTGCGTGTAAGTAGGCTGACTCGTCTGCTGAGTGGTGGCCTGAGGAGTCGAAGCGCTGGTTTGATAGCTTGAGTTTTGACCCGCTCGCGAATAGTACGAAGCACCAGTCGCAGGAGTGTACTGCATTTCAGTGCCCACTTGAGAATAGTTGGCATACTGGTTGGTTGCATAATAGTTTGCTGGAACTTGTCCTTGAGAGTTCGCCCAAGGAGTTGCATTTGCTTGAGATACTTTGTCATTCACAGGGGAATTGTATACTTGAGGAATGTATGATGAATACTGTTGGCTGGTGCTACCTGGGTTCACCGGCTGGGGTAAGGTATTCAAGGTCGCTCCTTGGTTTGTTGGAGTAGAATATTGATATGCATTATTCACCCCAAGATTTTGATACTGTGATAACACCACTTGACCATCAGCCTTGTCTTGGAGAAGGCCTCTTGTAGAGTTCGGGGTGGAATAAGTAGTGTTAGTGACAGCTGGATTGTAAGTAGCAGAAATATTCTGTACAGATGTGGTAGAAGAAACTGGCTGTTGAGGTTGAGTAATTGTTGGTTTTTGAACAGATGATGCCGAGGACTGATAAGGCGGAACCGAAGAGTAAGGGGAATTTTGGTTAGAACTCAGTGTCTGGTAATTTCCAGTTTGTGGAACTGAACTAGGATAATTTTGAGTGCTCATAGTATTTGCAGGATAGTTATGAACTTGAGGAACATTTTGTATTGAATATGCCTGTGATCCTGTCAAATACTGTGTAGGCATTTGTTGAACATTATTTTGTGGAGGAACAGAATGTCCAGGATAACCCGCATTCTGAATGCCAGTTTGATAGTTCTGATTGGTATAAGATTGTGGTGTAGAATAGTTTTGAGGGATAGAATAGTTTTGAGCGATAGTGGTCTGAACACTGCCTGATTGAGATTGCTGAGAACGTATAGTTTCCTGATCAGTCATGCTTGGTAATTTATATTCTTGTTGTGAGCCCAAAGCTCCCTTATGTGCTTCGGAAGGTTGCTTGTAAGCATTGTAAGTCGGATAGTTGTGAGTGGCAGGAGATAGAGCAATCGGATAAGCTGTACCAGTCTGAGCTAATGGAGAAGGTGCAGGGGAAGGGTAAGGAACACTAGGATTAGGCAAGTGAGGGGTGGAGGAATAGTTTGCAGCTGGGTTGATACCAGCCTTGGGGAAAGTAGAAGCATCATTTTTGGCATAATTTGTTGGCATAAGATATGGTGACGTGTACTGTTGATATTGATTCATGTAAGAGGCATAATTTTGAGGATACTGAGTCCCTTCTACACCTTTACTGGAAGGATACGATGGATAGTTGGAGGAATAACTGGGATAGGAGGGTTCTAGTTTCAAATCCTGAGAAGTGGTGGTGGGTGTGGAGCCTTCTTGTCCGACGGGAGCAGGCCTAACACTGGGGATCCACGGCTGGGAGGTATCATATGGAGCTGACCCACTATCAGGATAAACTGCAGGTTTGGTAGGTAAACTTGGGTTATAATATGGATCATTTATGTGTCCGCCAGGATTTTGTGTGGAAAACCCTCCTGACTTATCTCTTTTGTAACTATCCAAGTAATCTTTCAATTTTGGTCCTCCAGATATACCTTTGGAAGAAACTTGATGAGGACCAACATCATCAACGGATGCTTTCAATTTTGAAGGAATAGTTTTGCAATTCTTAGCAAGTATTGTATCCCTTTCTTCTTGTTGAACTTTACATGTCCCTTTCACTCTCTGGTGAAGCTTAGTTACATTTGTTTCAAGTTTCTTGTAAAATTCTTGACCCTTATTGGTTTTAGCAATTAAATCTTCATAGGCATCGTAAGATGATATCAGAGCTGACAATGTTAGATTGCGTTGCCTAATAACTTCCATAGTGGCTTTTCTAATTGGAGCATACTGAGCATAGGTTTCTGTTAAAGCTTTCACTATGTTATCCTGAGCAGCCAAATTCTGTTCAATCAAAGATACCTGCAAAGAGATAAACAATACACAACTAATTATTTAATCAAAGTAATAAAATAACTAGAATGTACATACATACTACATAAGAATAATATATGTAATAATACATAATATACGTATAATAAGAATATTTTAACCCTTACCGGGCGGTTGACGACATTTCTCGCAGCATAGTAAAATCACACGGCAAAGTAAATGAGCTTATTTGCCATCAATCATTTTGCCACATTTACTGCACTGTAGTTTGCGAAACAACCCATAGAGTGCATGGTTAAGTTGCTTTAGTCTCTATGCACTAACAAAACCAATATGGCGGCTTTTTTGAAATATTTAGTGACTGAAATTAGTTGCTAGATAACTTATAACTATCTTATAACTTATAACTATTATATATATAGATAACTATCGAGAAAACTCGCAAGTCACTACAGCCAGCTGTTTTCACTTTCCCTAACCTTATTTATTAACATTTTTATCGATAGGTGTTAATTTTTATTGTGTTTTAGCAGTAAATAGTGTATATTGTGTGAATTTTTTTTTACTGAATAGGATTTATTAACTAATTATTATTAACTGAAATGGCTAATGCACACAAAAAAATACTTTTTTTAATACCTAAAAATAGTTTTAAAATCTTCAATAATTAAAAATGAAGCAAATTTCTGTTTTATACTTTATTCAAGCTACCTAAATCCAAAAATAACATAGTAATATTTTAATTGTTTTACACTAAATGAGCAGGGACCTTGATTTTTAGTAGCACATTAACGGTTAATAACAACAACTATTACAACTGTTAAACGCCTAAATGATCATGGCAATAAGTTGAGTGAAACACTTTTCAAGCAAGAGAACTATAATCAAAGAGTAATAAATTAACAGTAACAAAATAAGGTAAACCAAACTAATACTGGTTGCTGGGCATCTATACAGAGTTTCGATAATTCGGACATAAAAAATCAGGACGATCTAGCCGGAAATAAAATTTCGTACCAAATGCCCTTGTACTAAGATCTTTACTTGATTGGGCAATGGGAGAATAGTGTGTGCATGCTGCGTAGCAAAGAGAAGGGGGGTGGTCGTCAAAGAGGAGGGGGAAGCGTTGCCAAGTTAACAAAGCCAACCAGCTATGTGACAATTGTCCCGCCATCCGCCAGTCGTCCAGTTGTCTCAGTCTACTGACCCAAGAGCGGTACTCAAAATACGATACAGTGCTTGAAAAAAATTTTTTAATTCATATCTCTTTTAGAAACTTTACTGTACCTGCCTATGATAGCAAATACACAATTTTAAATAGTTTTTTTCTCAAAATAGTGCATGCCCTTTTTTATAGGTAATTTCAATAATCCGGATGATTTCATAATCTGGATCAATTATTGATCTAGATTATCGACAATCTACTGTATTTTCATTCATTCAAAATTTTTCCATTATAAGAGTTGTTTCCTGGTTCAATTTTGCAAGAACAATGTTTAATAGGTTTATTAAAAATATTGCTCACATATTTAACATGCTTCTGCAACTCCTCTTGGAACACAGCTTCCAAGTTTTCACTCTGCCTGGTCACCAGCTGTGTTGTGATGTCGTCTGCACAAACACTCTCCCTCAGCTGTGACGCCAGCATGGCTCTTTGTCGCCGCATTTCCTCTACCTTTGCAACAAGCCTCTTCATCTCATTCAACACTGGCTGTTCTTCCACTGAAAAACCCCATAGTATTCAACAGTTAAATTAACTTTACATTAACCCTTTGAGAACCAGGTGAAAAAAGTATGTCCCATAAATGCAACCCAGTTATTTGTTAGTGTCTCCCAAATCCACACACTTTAAAATTATATCTTCTTTAGTTTTCACACTAGCAACGTGATTTTTTTATCAGATTGTCAGGCATTAACTTTTACATACTAAAATGCAAGTCGAAATTAATAATTACAAAAATTAAAAACTGAAAAGAAAATAAATTGATAGTTTTTATATTTTTTTATATAAATATACAAATTCAACACAATATACAAAAAAAAGAAGAATATTTTTACCTTACAAAACATATTTTTTAGTTCTAAATATCATTAGTGACATTTGTTAAAAGTTTCAATAAATTTGGATGTTTATAAAATTATAGATACAGTAGAACCTCGATTAACCGTCCCCCTCGGGACCAAGACCATGGCGGATAACCGAATGTCTATTGGGTTATCCATCTGAATAACAAAAATAATAATAGCGCTGATACAACTTAGCAACTAGACAGCATTTGGCATGGCAACATCGAAATTCACTGCCTTGCATGTTATAACGGCGCCATTATAAGTCCTAATTAATTTTCATGATTGCTGCACAGTAAAAAATGTGAATTTATTTTAAATGAGAAGAAACAAAACTAGGCCAGTTCAAGTGGAAAATACTTTATTAAAATATTTTAATAAGAAAACAATAAAATACCAACTGTACATGTACGAACACTCTCAAAACTTGCGTTACCGGTATTTAGTTTTTAATATAACCCATCATTTTCTTTTGTTTCTTTTCAACTTTCAAACTTTCAAACTTTTCAGGCAGTCATGTTTTTAATTTTTTTCTGAGAAGCGGCAACGGTGTTAAATAGTTTATTGTTTATCGTCGAGTCCCATAACTACACTTTTCTGTTTTTGAGCCATAACAGAACAGCATTAAACACTACGAATAAACAGCACTGTCAACAATAAATGGTAAAGCACCTAAAACACTAGTAGGCATTGCACTCGAAATCGGCAATAACTTCAGGTCTCTGTAGCCACTCCCCAAACTGAACTGAAATGAAATAGTAGCAGTGGAATGCAGAAGACAGTGTAAGGGATTAATCAGCTGGGTTACTACTACCCTTGCCGCCAATGATTCACGCACATTGCAGGTGTGCAGTACAGTCGTCACCACTCATCATAGAGCCTCAATAGACGATCCGGCTCGGCCCTGACGCGGAGACATAATTTTTTTTGCACTTGCGGTGTATAGAGACTGACAGTTAAAAGGGTGACGGTTAATCGAGGTTCTACTGTATTTTATTGTAGTTCAGCAGATATAAACAATGACATTTATACATTCATACATTTTTATACTACACATTTATTATTATTTACATTATACACATAGTTATTTCTGAACTCTGGGGAGAGTGTTGGTACAGTTGGAACAACTGACAGCTGCACATGTTTTATAACTCCAAATAAAATATATTAATTGCAAAATAAACTTTTTATGGTTAAAATATCATTGTATAGTACTCAAACATTAATAGAAAATAGTTATGGATTGAAATACACTTATAGAATTAAAATATCAAGTAGTAAAGTTTGCCGTCCAGAAATCAAGCGCCTGGTCTTTTTCGCGCATGAAACCTACTGTCCAGATATCAACCGCCTGGTCCTCAAAAATTAACTCTGGGGCGATTCAGTAGCAAGTGAAGTATTTATCATAGAAATATATCATTCATTTGCCAAGAATTAATAAGAAAGTTAAGAATTAGAAAGTCTCATCAGTAATATCATAAGGAAGTAATATATATTCTAATAAACAAACTGCAAATATTATATTTATGTAAAAGGTGACCAAGACTGAATACATCCTAGGAGTATATTATCCTCTTATCCATTGAGTTGGCAACAAATGAAGGGGTCCCTCAAACAACATTCTTAGTGAAAATAATGTAGATTTGAGATAACAAGCAATGAAATTTAATCATGAAATTTTGTTTTTTGCAGAGGTTAGAATTCACAATAACCTGTAATCTGTAATCTTCTAAACTATATATATATATATATATATATATATATATATATATATATATATATATATATATACATATATATTATGTGTGTGTATGTGTGTATGTATTTATAACTTAATAATGTGTAACCAAACAAATACGAAAACAAAAAAGGGAAGGTAGACATTAAGAAGGGAAGAGTTGTTATTTATTTAGCACTTCAGGTTGGTGGTGTGGACAGAAGAAGATGGAGAGGCCTAGTAAACACCCAGACCCGAAGATAATCGGAACGGGACAGGATATGTATGTATGTTGGTGGTGTGCTCATTGCCTTGTGAAACATACTGCTAGTTACCATACATAACAAAAATAATTTCAACTCACAGTTGAGGGCAGCCACAGACGGTATCTGCTGAGCCAGCTCAGACAGTGGCAACTCCAGTAGCCTCATGTTGGCAATGTGCTGTGTCATTGCCTTGTGCAGTGTCTTGTTGCTCTCAGCTGCCTTGTTGTGGGCCTCTTCATACTTCTTGGCCTCCCTGGTTAGATCTGTAGCCACAATGGATGGTGGCCGGCTGCCCATTACCTGCTGGTACTCCTTCTCCTCTACTTCTTCATTCTGAATATTATATTGACTTTGAAATTAGATAAGCCACGTATTACAATGTCAGTCACGTTTAGTAAATTTTTAAATAATCAATAACTTACCAAACTGTAATAAAATTAACCCTAGAAATGGCAAAGTCGTAATTTACGACGCATTTACATATTCAATAAGAATTGGCAGGTGGAGGCATCTGTCGTGGGTTTCGTGTACTTGTTTGACACAATCGCCTACGAGACCGTCTTGCCCTCTGGGGGCAAACAACCGAAACTGCTCTCGTAGTACACGAGCCTGCCACTGGGCAGGTCTATAACCAAGTAAGCGTTTTCTACTCCTAGGCACTGATTGTTCGAGCCGGCTAACACGCTACGCTGACGAGCGTAACGTTCTAGCCATTCGGAAGTGCTAGGGTTCGAATCCCGACCATGAGCAATCCCAATTTGGCTTGCAAATGTGTGGTAAAGCGGAGTGGAGGGCCCACCTTAAATAAACGGTGACCGGCTTGGGTGGAAGTTGACGGCATTTGTAGACTTAATTGGGATTGCAGTGGACACCTGTTTTGCTTTTGTGGCTAGTGGTTATAAGGGGGTGGGCATGTTTTAAGATTTTTTTGTTTAAACTTTGATATTTCAAGAAGATATTATTAATTATTTTTATGTTACAGTTAAGAGTAAAAAGCTTGCCACTTCTAGGGTTAAAGTAACCTGAGTAACAAGGAATAAATTTTATTCGACAGAGATGTAACTCAATTTTTACTTTATAATAGAGGTGTGATAGATTTTTGGGTTCCAACCATAAATATATGAAGAACACTGGATTGTGGCCTCCTTGCCGCAAGAACAAGTTGGCATGCTCTTGCTACCCCTACCACAAGGGTGGATCGGCAGGGCAGCATTAGCACTGAGAAATACGGTAAAAACACGACACACGCTATTTCTAATTGCATTAGCAGCCAAAATTAGCCATCTATTGTGACAGACATTAGTATTATTGTAGTAAACTAAATTAACTATTAAATGGTGAAATTATTTGTACAAAAGAATATTTTCATTGTTTATTGTAGGAGGCTAAAGTAAGAAGAATTGCCCTACTCTACAGACATGCGAGTATTAAGCTTACATTTTTTAACGATATAGGTTGTTTTATTTTAATAAAATTGTTATTCCTGTTCTTAAAAGGCTTTCTAAATATTAATATTCATTTTCACAGCCTCTGAGTTACAAACGGGACTAATTATGAGAATGGTCTTTGTAGATTAACATAGTATTCAACAGTGCAGACGTTATCACTACACCCACCGATCATCGCTCATAACTATCCAAAATTTGTGACCTCCAAGTAGCTGGATTACAAGATGACGCCACGGTCCCAGTCAATAATAATAATTGTCTTGGCAAGTTAACATAAGGTTTTCAAATTTTCACTTTTTATTTTTATTTTTAGGCACAATGTATGAATGTGATATAAAAATACATATGATTTTCTATGCAGACCTCTCAATCTCAACTATATTGAAAAACTATATAACATGTTTGTTAACAAAATTTGTCTCCATGGTGGCCTTTCCGTGCTTTGATGATGCTTTAGTGCTATGTGCTTTTTTTGCTATGTGCTCAACGACGCACTTTAGCAATACAGGCTAAAAAAAATCCAGCACTGAAAATGTTAACAACTATAAAAATAGAACTCTTAAAATAAAAATTCAGCAAGTAACACAGATAGTTAAAAACATTAGCAGCGAAATGTAAATATTTATGACTGATTAAGATTATGAGAAAAGTTTTTAAACTGTATATCTGCATTCACCTGAATAAGTTCCATAATTTCCTTGAGCATTGCTTCGACATCGTGATATACATCTGACAGGTTGTCCATAGCACTTATAAGATTCTGGATGGCATCAGGCTTTGCACTGAGAGCAGCACAGCGATCAACTACATCCTAAACCAATATTTAATTTCAAATTAAATATTACATTACAGAATTATTTTCTAAGTTTACACTTTATTGACCTTTCTTTTTCTTTTCATTTCTTTGATACTTAGTAAACTATTGGTCATATTAATCTTTATACTGTTATACTAATCTATGCTGTTACTACAGTACAGTAGAACCTCGATTAACCGTCACCCTCGGGACTGAGACCATGACGGATAACCGAATAGACGGATAACAGAAATAATGATAGCGCCGATACAACTTAGCACCTAGACAGTGTTTGGCGTGGTATTGTAAGTCCTAATTAATTAATTATCATGATTGCTGCGCAGTACTTAATGTGAATTTATTTTAAATGAGAAAAAACAAAACTACTCCAGTTCAAGTGAAAAATACTTTATTAAGAAAACAATGAAATATCAACTGTACATGTACTTTTACTCTCAAAACTTACGTTACCGGTATTTAGTTTTTAAAATAATCCGTCATTTTCTTTTGTTTCTTTCCCCGTCGAGCTTTTCAGGCAGTTATGTTTCTAATTTTTCTGAGAAGAAACACCAGCGTTTAATAATTTATTATTAATTGTCGAGTCTCAAAACTACACGTTTTCGTTTCTCAGCCATAACAGAAGAGCATTTACACACTAAGTAGTGGCAGTCATAGCTGAGTGGGTAGAGTACTGGCCTACCACCCAAAAGACCCGGGTTCAATTCCCGGTCATGACACATGAAATTTAATTTCTCAGACTGCCACCGTGCTTCGGAAGGCACGTTAAGCCGTTGGTCCCGGCTACATAAGTAGTCGTTAGGTCACGTTAGAGGCAGTAGTTGCGACCTGAAAACTCTAACATTAGACCTTGGCCAGAAGGTTACACGAAACTTACTTACTTACACTAAGTAAACACAGAACTGTCAACAATAAACGGTAAAGTACTTAAAAAACTAGTAGGCATCGCATTTGAAATTGGCAATAACTTCAATTCACTGTAGCCACGTACCATACTGAACTGAAATGAAACAGTAGCGGTAGAATGCAGAAGACAGTGTAAGGGATTAACCAGCTGGGTCACTCACTACCCTTGCCGCCAATGATTCACGCACATTGCAGGTGTGCAGTACAGTCGTCACCACTCATCATAGAGCCTCAACAGACGATTCGGCTCGGTGCTGACGCGGAAACAAATTTTTTTGCGCTAGCGGGGTGACGGTTAATAGAGACTGACGGTTAAAAGGGTGACGGTTAAAAGGGTGACGGTTAATCGAGGTTCTACTGTATGGAGAAATATATAATTAATTGTTATTTAGGATTTATTCTTTTAAAAAATAGTACTTCTGATGCAAGAGTTTTTAATGTTTCAAAACATGTATTTCTAACAATCTTTCAATCTAACGTCATTTTCAGTTTTTTGTTTATTTTAAAATTTAATATTAACTGCAGTAATTATCATATATGCAGATCACTGGTGAAATTTATTGGCCATTAACCATTTTCTTACAAACAGCTGATTCCTTCCATCCCAAATTATCACTAGCATTTAATAGCAACCTCATTGAACACATGAAAAATAATCAGAAAATGGGGTTTATAGAGTTATTTTGGCATTCTAAAAGCGATTATTTAGGCAATGTATTATAGAAATATAGGTATTAATCTTCAATTTAAAATAAACCTGGTGCAAAACAGTTTGGAAAAAGTCTTAACTCAACGTCCCAGAGAATGAAATTTTGCACATTTATCCTGGTTAGGAGGAAATTTCAGTTAGTTTGAGAAATGGATGGAGGTTTAAGGAGCGTCAGTTGTCTGATGCTCCTTAACCCTCCGACTGCTGTGTATATTACCCAGGACTGCCAGTTACTTTTTGACGACTTTGCAACATTTTATATAAATAACTGTAATGATTTCTAAACTAACAGAAACTGTAACATGTTGTATGTAATTTTATTCGGCACAAAATCTTCTAAAAGAAAATTATATTGATATTCTGCTCACTATAAGCTGTTATGTTTGTGTTGGTTTCCAAAAGACAATCAATCCAAAAGAAAAAAAATAATACCACAAGTTTGCTTCCCACAAATACACACTAAATGGAAATCTACACCGTTTTCAAAACAGCCATTTACAAGATAATTTTATGAGGAACAAGAATATGTATACCTTTATGAACTTTAATTAAAATAAAAAATATTTACAGCGATTCAATAACAACACGTTCGCATTGTCTGCCAGCCTGTGACAATGTTTACACATTTGTCTCAGAGCTGTCAAAACCTTGAAATACCTAGAGAAAGATATCGGAAGAAAGAACAGAATCTGCCTTTTAGGCTGATACCAATTTCAATCTAATTACACTACAGGAGCAAAATGTGTGGCAGTTGTGGCGGTGGACGCATCGACTCGGCAGAGTCGATTGGCAGTCGGAGGATTAAGGCCCCATGTAGGCAGCTCTAATTTTGCACAGTTGTTATTTGATATCTAATAGTTTGTTGGAAATAGGATTTTAAAAATATAGTGAATACATATATTTATGAATTTTTTCCCAAAACATATTTTTAATGGTTTTCTCCCACTTTCACCACAATTGTGAACTAAACTTAATAATGCTACAGTATACAATAAATATAGTGTGACAAAAATTTTATCAAAATATCTTTAACGGGTTTCCAAGTTATGTGTACCTGCGTATGTCTAAAAACAGTTTTTCGGGAATCGAGGAGTCATTTGGGTTGGAGGTGCAGCAGCTGCTAGTAAGCTGCATAGAACCTCTGTGCAGACCAATTTTGAAAAATTAATACATACCACGTAAATTTATGAAAACTTATTGTTTTTTGTATCGAAACATTCAGAAAAGTATAAATTTTACGAATAACAAAAAAAGATAAAAATGACCAAAATATATGATTTTAGACGTATGATTCCCCTTAAAACACAAATTACAGAAAAACAGCTAAATGAATACTTCCCATTTTCAAATAAGCTAGTTTGGTGTATTGAAGAACATACATTTATTAAATTTCAACCAATTCATCAAGCCTTACTTCTATTATTACACCTCAAACAACAAGCGCCGACAGATTCCCCTAACAATCAACACAGATAGATCATAGATGTTCTCACTTTGTTCGTTCATCAATCAGACTAAACATATTCCACATGACATGCCCACTCACCGGCGGGAGACGGTTTGTCTCGTTGTGTGCATTGAGGCATTCCAGCTGCAGCGAGGACATGAATGCCACTAGCTCCTGGTCCTTCTCATCCACCATTGCCCCGATCCTCCGCAGCAGCTTCGCCTTCTCCTCACTGTCCAAACACAATATCGCCCACTTATGTACTTTGTGGTATTCTCCACCAACTATGTTTTTGTTTTATTCACTCGGTCATTGGTAAAAGTATGCATGATTGTATCTGGACCACTTATATAAAAAGGTTTGGATTACCGCCAAGTGGGTTACACACTACTACAGTTTTGAGTTTTAGAGAAACATTTTAGAGAAGTTAAAAAGCACAAAAGATAATTCTTTTCCTTTTAATTAGAAGGTCGTAATTTTCTTCAGACACTTTGAACATATTATTTAAATACCCCTGTTGCAGCAGACCTGCTTATTCAGTGAATTTCCAAATCAATAATATAGTAATACTAGCTGACCCGTCGAACTCCGTACCGATAATAATAAACATTTGGTTTTTAATCATAAAACATAATCAAAAAAATTCCCTCTGAGGAAAATTATATTTATACAGTAATTAGATACCATTAAGCACTTTCTATTTTATGCCTGCTTCTTTGACTTGCTCAATGTTTCAAATAAAAACAGCTGAACACAAATTACAGAAAAACAGCTAAATGAATACTTCCCATTTTCAAATAAGCTAGTTTGGTGTATTGAAGAACATACATTTATTAAATTTCAACCAATTCATCAAGCCTTACTTCTATTATTACACCTCAAACAACAAGCGCCGACAGATTCCCCTAACAATCAACACAGATAGATCATAGATGTTCTCACTTTGTTCGTTCATCAATCAGACTAAACATATTCCACATGACATGCCCACTCACCGGCGGGAGACGGTTTGTCTCGTTGTGTGCATTGAGGCATTCCAGCTGCAGCGAGGACATGAATGCCACTAGCTCCTGGTCCTTCTCATCCACCATTGCCCCGATCCTCCGCAGCAGCTTCGCCTTCTCCTCACTGTCCAAACACAATATCGCCCACTTATGTACTTTGTGGTATTCTCCACCAACTATGTTTTTGTTTTATTCACTCGGTCATTGGTAAAAGTATGCATGATTGTATCTGGACCACTTATATAAAAAGGTTTGGATTACCGCCAAGTGGGTTACACACTACTACAGTTTTGAGTTTTAGAGAAACATTTTAGAGAAGTTAAAAAGCACAAAAGATAATTCTTTTCCTTTTAATTAGAAGGTCGTAATTTTCTTCAGACACTTTGAACATATTATTTAAATACCCCTGTTGCAGCAGACCTGCTTATTCAGTGAATTTCCAAATCAATAATATAGTAATACTAGCTGACCCGTCGAACTCCGTACCGATAATAATAAACATTTGGTTTTTAATCATAAAACATAATCAAAAAAATTCCCTCTGAGGAAAATTATATTTATACAGTAATTAGATACCATTAAGCACTTTCTATTTTATGCCTGCTTCTTTGACTTGCTCAATGGTTCAAATAAAAACAGCTGCTGTTTATATCTTAAAAGGTAAGGATACATATGTTGGAATCCAAAACATAAATTATTTCTCCTTAAGATTAACATGGAAACTTTGAGGGCGTATAGGGTAGAGATTTATGGAAAAATCGTCACAAAAACTATTAGCCTTTCCTATTTTTGCCTAAAGAACCAGTATACCAAATTTCAGCCTCCTAGGTAACCGAGAAGAATGGGAGAATTAGTGATGAGTAAGTGAGTGAGGGCTTTGAATTTTATATATACAGATAAGTTTTATCAATAAATGTCGATAAGTATTTGTCTATTCCCTATAAGATTAACTTATATTTTTAATAATCAAGCTAAGTCAACTCTGTTGAGCGCGTGTTGTGTGTCGGTGATATTAGATTATCCATAACCTATCAGTACCTTGATTCCTTCGCAACCAACAACTGAAGGAACTGAAGTATGGAACTGATGAACAACCTTGCAGAGTTACTTGTGATCAAAGAACATAAAATTTAAAAAAAAATTAATTCAATGATTCTTATCAAATCCTTAAAAATATTTCTTTCCGACTTTTTAAATAGAACATAGATAATTTTTGTTGCCTGATACATCTTAGTAACACTGATACTAAAAACTAATGTTGTTGTACTAAAAAAATAGAATATTTGTTTTGACCTCGCAAGTGCAGATGGAAACCGAAAAAGTAGGTAACTGCATTTATATAACTGAAAAAGCCTTTCAGACCTTTTTATTAGATAGAAGTTTACTAAAAATCATCTAAAGATTGACATATTACAACAACAAAAAGATCGAGTCTGACAACCGTAGTCTTATTCTTTTACCCAGTCACTTGAATCACACAAGATTAATATTAAAATTCTCCAGATTATTATCTGAAGGATTTTAATTACTCACCCAGTTCTAATTTTAATTTTTAACTACCTAGTTCTCTTTCTTTAAATTTTCTAAGTTATATAAAAAATAATACAACATGAATATGAGAAAGTTATAAATCATGTATAAGTAACAGAGTAAAACACACGAAAATGGTCCAATGAGAGTCAGTTTGGTGTTGCAAAATCGCCATATTCTATTATAGCATGTAGTTACATCAGTTGATAGGCTAAATGAAAAATGGCAATACTGCTGGGAAAGAGGAGGTGAGGGGGAACCAGCTGTCCAAGACCTCATCGGACCATTTTCGTGCGGTGTACTCAAGTAACAATTCAAATGAATATCTATGAGAATGACTGATATTTAATCTAAGGGTCAGTAGAAATCAGAGGTTGTATAGAAACAAAAAAAATTATTCCAAAACATAAAACCAATCACTGAACAAACTTTAAGCTCTCTACTACAGATGAGGTGTTTCAGGTTTAAAACAAGTAGAGGATAATTATTGGCAAATTGGTCTTAACCCCTGAACTGGCAAAGTTGTACCTAATTCATGATGCATTTACAAATTCAATAAGAGGTGGCAGGTGGAGGAATCTGTCGTCAATTTAGTGAACTTTTTAGACACCATCGCCTTCATGACCGTGTTGCCCTCTGGGAGCTGATACATCAACCTGCATTTCACTAAACTGCCACTAGGGTATGTCTTATAGCCAAGTATTTACTTTATACGACTATGCATGGTGGCTGAACTGGTTAGTGTGCTACACTGACAAGTGTAGTAACGTTCTACTCATTTGGAAGTGCTAGGGTTCGAATCCTGTCCATGAACAATCGCAATTTGGCTTGCAAATGTGTGATATAGTGGAGAGAGAGACCCACTTTAATAAACGGTGGCCGGCTTGGGTGGAGGTTGATGGCATTTGTAGTCTTAATTGGGATTGTAGTGGACAACTGTTTTGCTTTTATGATGAGTGGTTATAAGGGGGGCATGTTTTGTGTTTTTTTTGTTTATACTTAACATTTTTAACTTTTTGAGGACCAGGGGGCCGATTTCTAGATGGTAGGTTTCATGTGCGATAAAGACTAGGCAGTCGATTTATTGAATGTTGCTTTCACTCGTGTAAAAGACCAGGCGGTCGATTTCTGGATGGTAAACTTTACCACTTGTTGTTTTAATGACATAAGTGTATTTAAATCTATAACTGTTTTTACATAAATGTTTAAGTACCATACAATGATATTCTTAACCATTAAATGTTTTTCTTGCTCATTTGGCTACTGTGCTACAATATTTTAGTATATAATGGTTTGAAATTTCACTTGCACATACATCACTCCACAAATATTAATTAACACACTAAAAAAGTTTGTATCTACTTCCACGTGAGTAAAAGGTTAGATCATTATTATATCTAAAGAGAATGTTTTCAGTTCCATCTATACATCTGTTCTTATGTTTCTAATTTTCATCTTAGAATTTGCTAACACCACCCAAAAGCTATTATATATCCATGTCAAAACTTAATATTTAATGAAAGAAAATTATAATATCAGTCTTTTTCTAGTAACAGGGTTTTAACAGCATGTGTTTTGATATGAATTTTAAAAATAATGGTGATGTTAAAAGTTTTACTAGCAACCTGTTTACAGTTTGGCTATCTGCTAAAAAGTGCCTAAACATGGAGTAAGTACCGAGAGCGTAAGCCAAATTTAGGCCTAACCTGTTTTAATGTGACAATCTGTTCCAGGTTAGATTCCTAAAGAGTAGAATTTCTTTTAGTGTGTAACCCCCGCTTCTTAAGGGAGTACCACATTACAGGCAGGCCACCTGTTTGCATAAAGAATTTCTTCCAACTCTCTCTAAAAAAAACTACATGCGATTACGCTGACAACTAGAATGGGGGCCTGGGGGCGGAGTCCCCAACGAGCAAAGCGAGTGTTTAAGTACTATACAATGATATTCTTAGCCATTAAATGTTTATTTGCTATTAATACATTTTATATGAAGTTATAAAACGTGTACAGCTGTTAGCTGCTCGGCGCCGATGATGAAACATCTGTTCCGCAATTTTTTTTCGCACGCTCAAGGTCGTCACTACTCACAGTGCATTCAAGTTATAGTAATTGTTTGATGGTGTATAAAATATGAATGTATATAGATCATGTATAGATAGGTTAGATTATGGATATGTCTAAAGAGAATATTTTCAGTCATCTAAACAGCTGTTCTTGTAACCAATCAATGATGTCACTAACCATATGACACCACTAACCAAATTACGTCATCGTTTCAATTTTTGGTTGCGCTAATTACCACTACCCCCAGAGCTAAGACATATCTATGTCAATAATGTATATAATGTAAATAATAATTAACGTATAGAATAAAAATGTATGAATGTATAAATGTTTATAACAGCTAAACCACAATAAAAGACCTATAATTTTACAAATATTTTACCAAATTTATTGAAACGTTCAACACATGTCTAATTATATTTAGAACTAAAAAAAATATGTTTACCACACTAAAAATATTTTTTGTTTTTTTATGTTGTGTTAAATATGTATACTTATATAAAAAAATTATAAAAACTATCAATTTATTTTTTTTTTATTTTTAAATTTTGTAATTATAATTTTTACTTGCATATTAGTATAGAAAAATTATTTCCTGACAATCTGATGAAAAATCATGTAGCTAGGGTGAAAACTAAGTAAGATATAATATCTTTACCAATCCTTTGTAACCACCATTATTTGGACTTTTGGGAGACACTAACAAAAAAATGGGTTACATTTTTGGGACGTACTTTGTTTTTCGCCCGGTCCTCAAAGTGTTAAGAAGAGATACATAATTAATTTAATGTTTCAGTTAAAGGGAAAACACTTGCCAGATCTATGGTTAATTGAAGAAGAAGCCTTCATAATACCTGAAGTAGTCTAAATAATTACCATATACAGGGTGTTCATTAAAGTCAGGAACAAACTTCGAGGGGTGATAGTACTCATCAAAATAAACAAATAATTTCTTATAAACGTATGTCGAAAAATCCTTCGTTTAGCCGCTAGCCGCCATTTTGTATTTTATACAAAAAACGTTATATATAAATTATTTTTTAAGATACAGAAACCAAACTTCGCACACATATTTTATGGCTAAAAAAAAAATATTCCCAAATTATCATTAAGTTTGCTTTTATATTTTAAAAATGACGTCTGGTAAAAATATTGTATTTTAAATAAATATTTAAAATTATATAAAAATTATGATATAAAAATTTAAATAACAAAAAACCATTAACTTTAAGAATCGCCGCCATTTTCAAAATATAAAAGCAAACTTAATGATACTTTGAGAATATTTTTTTCTTTGGCCAATAAATATGTGTGCAAAGTTTGGTTTCTGTATCTTAAATAGTTCTTTATATATAAAGTTTTTTGCATAAAATACAAAATGGCGCCTAGCGGCTAAACGAAGGATTTTTCGACATATGTTTATAGGAAATTTTTTGTTTATTTTGATGAGTACTATCACCCCTCGAAGTTTGTCCCCAACTTTAATGAACACCCTGTATAAAGTTATTTAATATAATTCAAACTCACTCAGTTAAACATATTGAATTAAGGGGCCAATATTTTCACCTTAAGAAGATCACAATGTGCTCCTACAATTATTATAGGTGATACCCATTATTAAATTAAATTCTTGACTGAAATCTGAATTGGAACTACACATGTAAATTCAAAACTGAAAGAAGTTTTCCTATTATCAATTCTTATTTTATTGATTGATAAGATGCCTGAATATAGACTTCTTTCAAACAAAAGTATTTTAGGATCCCAAATATTTCATGCTAACTGAGAATGATGGTGTGTATTCGATTTACGATATCATGAAGAAAAAATCAACCAAATTCCTTACTTACACTGGACTCGCTCCGAATGTCCAATCCTTAAGCAGTTGTGAGCCAACTGATATCAGGTGAAATTAGCAGAAATTAAGATGGTATTAAATTTTTTTAAATTTAAAAAATACTTTATCGCGGTAGCTTCAAGTTACAATTAGTGGGTTTTAAACATAAGATTTATAAAATAATCCATATATCATAGACCTTCCAAAATATAACATAGTCGGTAGATGAATAAGGAAGGAATTTTCACCTCTGGATTTTGACTGCGACGGTGGCATCGTCTTGTAATCCAGCTACTTGGAGGTCACGAATTGTGGATAGTTGTGAGTGATGTTCAGTGAATGTAGTGATCTATTGTGTGGATTAATGTCTGCACTATTGAATAAGCAAAGATCATCCTCATAATTAGACCAATTTGTAATTCAGAGGCTGTGGTTCGGATTCCTTAGTTGCCGTCGGCTGTTGGGCTATTAATTAACAGTCCTGTCTATGGAACATGTCAGCCTTAATCAGTAACAAGACTATAAGATTGTGATTGTGCCACAATCATCTTACACTCAATCCTCATTCATACTTGGCTTAAAATACCTACCTTGTGGTATGGTTACCATTTCAATAATCTAATCTAACTAACGAAATAAAAAACGTATGTAGGATCTCCTGTATTGTTTAGTTTAGATTATGGTTGAATTAACTTTAAATAAACTTTTAAAGATAAGTTTCACCATATGTTCTAGGCTTATTGAATTTTTTGACATGGAAATGTTCTTAGCTCTGGGGGAGGGGGGAGTGGTAGCAATTTGAACGACCAAAATTTGAAAAATAAGAACAGCTGTTTGGATTAACTGAAAACATTTTCTATAGAAATATCCAAGATCTAAATGTTTCACACAGGAAAGTAAACATTTTTCTAATATAAATAAACCTTTTCATATAAATTAAGGGGTACCAGTTAACTAATACACCAGAGTCCTGGTAATCCGAACTAATTGGGACCAAACCCTTTAGGATTACTGAGTTGTTTGGATTATCTAAACGTGCAGTGTAAAGTTCATTGAAAGTACTAATAAAGTCCATTATTTTAGACCCGAACGATGTATTTAGAACAAAATTAACTTACGTTTAATCACAGTACACATATAGGTTTGTTCACTTCATGTTTTGCCTGAACGGCATCAAGTGTTCCTGCAGAGACATTCTATCCGTTATGGATCCATCATTAGAAATATAAAACACGACACACACTGACACATAAAAAGAAAACAAACTATGATCAAACAGTGCAGACTGTGGCCGTACCTTTTATGCGATCGCGATCAAATGGTCAAAAAGTAATTCTCCGAAAAGCAATGAGTCGGACTGTGAGAATTGAAACTATTGTGATGTACTGTGAGTGTAGCTAGGCATCGCCATTCGCTATCTCAAGCAACAGTGTACTGCTAGATCAGAATGCTTGAAGTTTATGTTATAAGGCGATGAAGCAACTTGGCTAACAGGACGTCTTTATTACGCCAAGACGATAATTGAATTGTTATGTGTCAAAAAATAATTATTGTAAATTATTAACATTGTCTAAGCGGTAATGTAAAATGTGTATCCGTGCTCTACATTAAAATATTATAATTGAGATTACATTGCTTAATTTTTAATTTAAACTCAGTAACCTTTTTCTCCACCAAGTTGTTCAGATTAGCCGGATGTTCGGATTACTGGGACTCTGGTGTACATACTTTCTCCCATTACAACTAAACTAAATAATACATTCCGGTACTTTTATTAAACTATAACGTTAAAATATTTTTATTAAAATGACTTAACACATTTAACCTTTCAAAAAAATTGTCAATAATTTAATCAATAATTTAAGTTAGTTTCAATAATCATAAAAAATATCTTGTCGACACCCTATTACTAAGAGTTGAAAAGGTTAAGAATGATCAAAATACCCCCTCGAAAGTTATAACAAACTTTTTTGTGTGGATTTTGTTGGGTAATGTGATCTTATCCTACATACCAAGTTTCATGAAAAACGGTTTATCAAAAAGGAAGAAATTGATATTTTAGTAGACTCCAAAATAATAACATAACACACAATAACACAGAGCTATAGACAAGGTACTGTGCTTACCGCAGACAATAATTTAAATACTCTTTGGAATTAGTTGTATATTATTAATTCAAAATACTAATTTGTTTAGTTTGTTAATCTCCTTTTAATGGCGATTGACAAATAAGTTTAGAAACAAATACAGTAAACCCTCTCATATCCGGATCTCTCATATCCGGACCCTCCGATATCCGGACGTGATTTTGAAAGAATGCAAAAATTTAAAATTACTCTAGGACGTCAATGTTTGTTAAACCAGTAGACGCGAACGATGTTTGTAGGCCGGTTAGTAGTAACGCGGGGTTGAAGCCATGTGGACAGTGGTAATGTTCAAAAGCACAATCGGGAAACGATGAGTCACCCTAGTCCCGAGTACCTGAGTCTCTAGCGCTACTGTCTGTATTCTGTGCTATCTGGTGCAAGGTCACTGACTTGCGTAACAATAAACCTCCCCAACTGTCCGTACCCACCCCAATAGCCAAGCCAACGCATCACGTGTACTATAGAGACAAAACCCGCCTCCGTGATCAGTATCGCCTTTGTTTTGCTTCAGTGACCTTGTCTTTCTTGTAACGGTTCGTTTTAGTTTCTGGGAGGAATAAGTTATTATGGCTGGAAAAAGAAAATGGGTTGTCATTACGATGGAGGAAAAATTGTATTACTCTAGTACTGTACCACTTTGTACTGTATAACTTGATTTTTGAGTTTTGATATTATTAAAGTATTTTTTTTTATTTAATATCTGGATATTTTTACTCCCCTCTCATATCCGGATTTTTTGCTATCCGGATCGGCCGTCGCCACATTAGTCCGGATATGAGAGGGTTTACTGTATAACAATTAAGTTTTGATAAAAATTTTAAAATATAATTTTTTGTTCATAATTAAACGCCCAGAACTTTTGAACCATTAGTTTTATAGACATTCAGGTAATGGCATATATGATTTGGAACCTTAATGACATTAACAATGAAATTGTAGTCAAAATTGTTGGAGCAGATTTTAAGATATTTGTATTATTCACGTTTTAAAAGGGGGTTTAGGGGTAAAATACCTTTAAAAATAAAAATTCAAAATACTAAAAAAAATGGTCAGGAGATATTATATGGATATAATATCCATGTATATATGTATTATGGATAGTGTCTATATAATATGGCTTAACCGTACCAAATTTCATAAAAATCAGACGATCAGTGTGGTCTTGGGGTTTGTAAACCTGACTGACTGCTAGACAGACAGACAGATTTAAGACAGAGAGACGTCAGTCTCAAACCTACATTTTTGGATTCAGGAAGCCTCCAAACGCATCCTCTCTCAACTCAAATTAAAAAATGTCAATGAAAACAATACTTTCTCCATATACTATGTATAAGAGGAGAAAGTAAAATTGTATAAAAATTTCACACTTAGGTATATAGCTTTTGGGGAGTGTTATAGGTTGCGGGTCAAATATCCAACCAAAAGTGTAAATAAAACTTACCTGTAAAGTGAAGATGCCTCATGTGCCTTCATAGGGACCAGCCGTCCAAAGATGTCCGGTCCAGATATCTCTAGGTCTGTTACCTCAAACGGAATCCCCTTCACGAGCGAAGCACCCTTGATTTCAGGTAGAGAGTCTTTATCTGGCACCTCTTCATGGTAGATGAACTCATTTTCATTCTTAGCTGCTTTTCGCTTACCCTCTACTACATCCATGGTAAAAGTTAATGCCTCCTCTATCACCTGTAAGAATAATTTAAGCTAATCCATTGAAATAAAACTGCAATGTTAAAAAATATATTTTAGAATCTAAGTTATTATTCATTTTGCAATTTTGTCCTAGATGAATGCAATCATGAATTTACAATAATTTATGTATGATTGAATGTATACATACATGTTTTCTTTTATTACTCTATGATATAATCATTTGCTTTAAAATTGATGATCGTATGCAATGTAGGTGATAACCATTACATTATAAATCATTATCATTATTAAAATTATAACTCATAAATATAACTTATAATTCATAAAAAACTAAATAAATTACAGTAGAACTTGGATAATTCGAACCTCAAGGGACCAGAAAAAAAATTTGAATCATCCAAAAATTCGAATTAGAAAAGTTTTTCCATGTGGTTGAAATAAACAATTAAACATCATGTTTTAACATTGTATATTAAAAACGTTAGGTTAATGAAGATATTATTGATTAAAAATCCTAATTTTTGTTAAATGTGGATAATGTGTTTAAAGGGATCCCGGAACTAGCTATTTCAAACTTTTTCAAATCCCTTCTCTACCTCCTTGATCGCCGCTATTTATTCTTGCAACGTCAGAGATTTGTATGTTCGCTTTGACGAAACCATCATACACACGACGAGTTAACATGAACGCAGACGAAGTCACAAATGCCAACACGAAACAAAGACGACGAATATCGGAATAAAACCACCATCAATGATACACACGTTCAATGATACACATGATATTCGAATGAGGACGTAAGGTTGGGTGCATGTATTTTTGAATGTGCATGTGCAGAGAATGTAGATTGAAAGGGATTGTCTGATAATAGTGTGGATGTGATTGCATGTTGCGCATGTACGTTTTCTGTAGCTCTTAAAGTATCTAGTTTGGTTTATATAATTAACTTATTTTATAATTTAGCCTTCATCCGCATGATTAATGGTTCTTTTATTTTTGTTTTTATCAAATATTTTACAAACTAAAATATTGTTCCCTGCAGTCAACATAAATTAGAGAGCGATAGTCGCTAGGGATCTGCCCCCGCGCACAGGCTCTGCCTATGCGGGGACATTTCTGATTATATAGTACATATTGTAATATTTGTTTGTATTTAAAAAGAAAGAATAAAGAACTTATTAACTTATTATTAACTTATTAACACGGTACTGAACTGCGTCGGCGCCGTGTAGTAAGACTAGAGATGTCAATGTTGTGATTTATGAGTAGAAGTGGACAGGTGAGGGGGAGGGGTATAATGTGACCAGTCAACAGCAGGTGTACGTGCTATGAGAAGGATTGGCGGGGGGTGGGCGCGTTGATCTAACTAAAAATAGTCTGAGGACAGGAAGCTCCGACGTCGTTTCCTGGAAAATCGCACACAATGACTTGTTCACTTTATAGATTTATGCTGAAAAAACTTCGAATTATCCAAAAAATTATTCGAATTAACCAGGATATTTTAACATTGTTTTCATATAAAATTCTAGGGACCAAGACAAAATTTCGAATTAAGGAAGTTTTCGAATTACAGAAGTTCGAATTATCCACGTTCCACTGTATATTTTCATTAAAAAATTCCGATATAGAATAGATATGCCCTAAAAATAATATAATTTTACAAAGTTTTATATCTTTTTGAATTTTATTAAGGTTTGAAGAAAATAATGCTTAATGTATTAGAATTAGCAAGACAAACTTTAACTCAACACACATTTTACTTTTAAGTATTTGTTATGAATTTTTCTTTAAAAGTAGAAGTTGGGGGCAAGGGGGTACCGTAAGGCCCTCAGAAGTCAATGCCACACGAGCTTCGTGGGGCAGACTGCTTCTGCAAGCCCGCTGTGGAGCAGCGTTTCTTGCTGCCCGATTGGCCTTGTTGCCGGTCGTTCTGTGTGCAACACATAGCCTACTAGGGGTGCCCCTGTTTTTTAGCAGAAGGCAGCGGATGTATACCTGGGCGTCGAGAAACTGCCCGTGAGATGGGGAGCAGCATCTCATGTACAGTGTTGGGGCGGAGGTGAAGTTTACTGGAATGGCCTAACACTCAGTTAGCGGAAGGGCAGAGTGATTGGTAATTACTCAACTGCCACCGCACTGCCGACTAGGACAGGTATGTCTGCAGCTGTTTCAGGACTGAGCTGGGGACGATGAGGGGTGCAACTCCAAAAGGGCGCAGTCTTTCTGAAATTGGCGGGCGGAGCAACATTTGCGGAATGGTTGCCAAAATGCTAACAATCTGACTTCTCAATTCCAGGAAAAATGGAATTAATTCTAATACATTTATTTAACAGGATGTTTTATCAAAGAAAATGGTTAAAACTGAACCTTGTTACTAGACTCTTGAAACACAACTTCCTCAACTGTGAGTCTCATTTATCAATCCCCATGAATTCCCCATAACAGTCAATGTGAATAATAACTATATAGAATAGAAACCCCATCTCATATAAAAACCTCAATATCACAAATTTTGCTTAAACATTTGTTTTAACAAATAGCTAAACCTTCATAGCACAACTGCAACCACGGGAATATGATTCTCTCAATAACTGAATCCTTATTATAGACACTAACCTTAGACTAATGTCTTATGTTTAGGTTATGTTTGGAAAAAATTCTCTGTTTTGGTATTAAGTGCAGTTTTAATTTAGCTATGGTTTCAGTGTAATAAAAGTGTGTACTGAACACAAAACGTAGATGTGAAGAAAGTAAAATAAGACTGTATTTACTTCTGTACCAAGTTTGTAAGCTAGAGATCAAAATATAAGCTTATGACACTGCTTTTTTGCTTTGCTTTTTTTACCTGCACAACCTGTATAACATGTGATATTTATTGCATTCAGAATACAGTATTTTTCCATATACGATTGATTTAAACATGTTTATTAGTGCAGTATTTGTAATTGTATTAAATTTTAATAAACAAGAATAAAACACCATATTTACCATACGGTGCGATATAATATTATTATTTTATTTCTCAGCTAATAATGGAAATTTTATACTACACCTACCTTTTGCTTATGAGATTTAATTTAAATTCCACTAGCTAAAAAGGTATTTTAAGAGCATCTGTTACTTCCATTGCATGAATTATTAGTAAAATGACCTAGTTGAAGAACATCTGTTACTTCCATTGCATGAATTATTAGTAAAATGACCTAGTTGAAGAGCATCTGTTGCTCCATTGCATGAATTATTCGTAAAATGACCTAGTTGGTACGACCCTGATTAGATGTGCACCTCAATGAGACAAATTTTGTATACATCCCTTGAGACTTGTCTTATCGAGGTTATATTGTAATAATAACCATGATGAGATTGACATAAAAATGTTATATTCATTGTTGTACTCGTCTAACATGTTAACATTACAGAACATGACTGATATAGGCACATTTACAATAGTTATTGTCTCATAATTATCAACAAATCTTCATCATCTTCCAGTGATAAGATTAAATAGTTTCATTGTTGTTATTTAATTTTAAAAAATGATCCTACTAACATAACAGACGATATGTCTTTATTTTTAAATTGAAATAAAGGCTGCTGCACTATCTACTGTTTGTTGTTTATTGGAGATCGTTACCAGCGTTGTTTACTCATAGATTACACTCACTGATGAAATAACAACCTTAGTTTTGACTGAGTCAAATCTCCGCTTCAATTTAATTTTTCATTTTCAAATATTTTGCTGTATTATATATGTATTACTATGTGAAAATTGAAACATCTTTGTGTTAGTACTTTCCAAGAGGTACTCTATCACTATGACAGACAGAAAAAAGCTCCCCGATAAAGTAATTTAAGCATTATTATAATTAATCTATTTGTGACTGGAATGGTGTAATAATAACTAAATATTAAGTCAATTCATCACCTCTGGATGGTCAAGGCCCTTGGTCAGCTTGGTTGCATCAATCAGTTTATCAAACGCAGCCTGGTAGTAAGACATCCGCTCACCCATCTTCTGCTGCTCTTCAGACTGTTGTCCTTGATACAGCAGAGAAATGCAACCGTAGTAGGTCGATTTGAACTTCACATATCTTTTCCAACTCTGATGACAACAGTTTTATTTATTGTTTTAACAGATTCCATGAAGGTATTGATATTACAGGACAAAAAAAGAGAAACAAAATAAGAGTATTAAATCATATTATTTATTCTTAGAGGAATAAATTAGGGATTGTTCGATTCCAATTTTTCGATTCTGATGCTGATTCTTTAAAATCGATTCCTGATTCCGATTCCAACATTCCAGGAATTGATTAAGTATTTTAATTAGGGGTGTGCGGTCCTGGATTTTTATGATCGAGCCGAGCCAAGATTTTTGTTGTTTTCAAGCCTCAAGTCTAGCTTTTTTTAAATCAACAATAAATTTCCCTTCTCAAAAACTTAAAATATGAAAGAAAAATTCAGTTTTTGAGATTTTTACGTTATATGTTAACCCTTTTCAGACCAACTTCAGATATATCGTATGTCGTTATCTCCACGTTCACGGCAAACTTTCAATATATCATAAGTCCAGATTTCAACTGATAAAACTCTTATTTGTTGATGTTTCAAGTTAAAATCACCGAAAATGTATTTACTAGTACGATAACCAATTTATCGAAAACAATCACTGGTTATACAAAAAAACATCGCAAGTAGTGGTGATATTTTTATATGTCTTTGGTTTTGCCGGAAGCTGGCTCTAACAGCTGTAAGCTGCTAGCGTCTGTTTTGTGTAGCTATTTGCCATGGTAATTCTGTTTACTGTTGATTGTTGTCATAACGTTCAGCCATTTATTGAATCGTGTGTTTAATGATATTTTCAAAATAAATTCAAGACATAATTTACTTTAATGTGTAGTAGATAGGCTCTTATTGTGTTCAGACGACAGTAGATATAGACGCACAGAAAATAAATAAAAACAAATATGTCACATTTGTATATTCAACTATGTTATTATATAACTAACTATGTTATTTGAATTTTTTTCCAAAGTCTGTTTTTTTTATATTTTGTTTACTATACAATAACTCTGACTAACAAAAACATACTCTTGTGCCTGTCTTTTTTTTATAATGTCCAAACAAATTCAAAGTAAATTTTTTTTCAAATAAGCTAATTTTTAAATTTAATGCATTTTTTCAAAATTTGTTAACAAGTTAACAAAGTTAACAGAGTAAGTATTAGGTTTTCTAACAGCACTTATTTTATAGCTATTTGGTTTGAATATTACAAAGGTTTTTGTAAACCTTTACAAAAAGACCTGAAATAGCTTGGTATTTATAGGTTATTCTCAAATTATTGTCCAGTCTTAAAAGGGTTAACTTAATCTCCTCTTTAAAATTGTATACAACAGAATGGCAGAATAGCTTTATTTAATTTGTTTTCAATTAAGAAATCATTTGATTGCACGCTCATTTGGTGTTTGCATTTAAACTTCTTTTCTTGTTTTCTGTAAACACTTCTTTATTTAACTTATGAACATTTTTCTCAAAAAGTATTTAAGCTATCTACAGTAATGTTTTTTGCACACGTGTTCAACATATTATTTTACACAATTAGACCAGAGCTTCAAATTCCTTCAAATTTAATTTTTATGATTTTATACTTAGTAAAAATGTTCAATTTTTGTAATAAGTTAAAATAAAATTTATAAACAAAAAAGTTTTTTAGATATAAAAATTTCCTATAGTCCAAATATATAATGAGGGTCATTCTTGGAGTGTCCAAAACATAAGGATTGTAGCTTAAGTATTTTTGAGAAAAAGGTGTGTTAGTTATAATTATTGTGAGTATAGTATGTAGTTTCAGAAGTGGATGTCTCCCCTTTTAAATAGACCTGTTATTCTTTTACAAAAAATCCAGTTACAAAAATTAATCATCATGAAAAATAAATATACTTTACTGTGGAACTTCAGATATTCATCATGTAATCTCGAACCATAATTTTGAATTTTAATGCTCATTTTACATTGTCTATCATAAATTTCTGATACTTTTTGGAGTCTGAGGTTACACTTTCGTGTTGGAGCCGGATGTGATAATATTTCTTTTCAAAGCACTCTGTGTTAGAGTGCTTTCGAGTTTCATCAAAACAATGACGACTGTTTCGTGTTACGACATCACGACGAGGTCGATCCTTTGTACACCCCTAATTGTTGATGATTTATTTCTTATATATGAGAAAGAGGAACCAGGGAGAAAAAAACAACCTTTATGGCTTATTACCATACAAAATACTCAAGGCATTCCATTCGCTGTTCTTCATGGGCTGAAAAAAACTAACGCCTGGAATCAATATAAGCGGAATCAACTTCAGACAATCAATTTTGATTCCGATTCCAGCTCTGAGAATCAGTGAATTCAAGAATCGACGTTTGGAATCGACTCCACCCTAGGATAAATATATCCATTAAATCCCATACTATTCATTACAAATATTTATTTTAAACAGGAGCTTTTACCACACTTTGCAACTGAGGCTCTTTCCAATAGGGTTAGTACTTTTATTGTGACACATGTAGTAATATATAATTTACATAAAGGGTCTATCATGAATGTAAACCTGATTGTGATGTAGGGATAGACAGTACGTAGAAGGATTCCTGAATTTACTAAATTTAGAACTACTTTAACACGTTGATTGCACAGGGCGGGTATATATGCACCCCATCATTACAGGGCGGAAAATTTAGTCTGTGAAGGATGTTAACAACCCTTCAGGGTGAGCTCAGCCTTGCACTGGGAACGTTGATCTGATTGCAGCATTTCATAAGTGTTCTGCTATAATTTTGGCACCCTTGGTTTCCGTGGTGGCCATTCCGTGCTTTGTTGATGCTTTCGGGTTTTTGCTTTGTGGTCGATGCCAGACTAGCTAAAGTGCATCATATTAGCACACAATGTGTTGAACAGAGAAAATTGCTTGAAAAGAGAATTTATGGAAAGATATGTTAAAAAATGAGTAACAAAATTTAAAATAAATACGTAGTTTTAATTGAGTTATAAAAAGGGCTACAGTTTACAGTTGGTTGCTTTAGATGTAAAGATCTATTTTTCAGGACAGATTCTACTACCATTAAGCTCAGATATGTTTATCTTTTACATGCAGACCTACCTTGAACAGTTTGCTGCCCACTGTCTCCAATACTGAGCTGTCATCAGACCCTCCATGTGAGAGCGCGTTCAAGGCCATATTGTAGTAGTCCACTATCTGAGCTGCTACTTTTGCTGTAAAAAATAAAGTAGTCAATTATAAATGAAATAAGTTCATTCTTGTTTTAATGGTTGAAACCTTCTTTTAGGAGATTCTGGTGTTTAACCCTTCAAGACGGTAGTTTTTTTAAGGCCGCTGGACCCTGCTACAGTAGTTTTTTTAAGGCCGCCGGACCCTGTTACGGTAGATTTTTTAAGGTCGCCAGACCCTGCTAAGGAATTTTTTTAAGGCCGCTGGACCCTGCTACGGTAGTTGTTTTAAGGCCGCCGAACCCTGCTATGGTAGTTTTTTTAAGGCCGCCGGACCCTGCTGCGGTAGTTTTTTAAGGCCGCCGAACCGTACTACGGTAGTTTTTTTAAGGCCGCCAGACCCGGCTACGGTAGTTTTTTTAAGGCCGCCGGACTCTACTAAGGTAGTTTTTTACAAAGCGCGGGCGAAGACCACTCAATCTCATTTGATAATAACCCTACAACATCTAAGTTCCAAACAACGATCTATTTCACTAGATCTATACATCATCAAACTACTGAAATCAAAAAATTGTCTAAAAACTAGCTACCCCGTTTCCAGTTACAATAAACCAGATCACTAATGTTAAACTTCAACGCATAAGCGCTCTCACAAACACATCACTAATTTACATTTCCAACCAAAAATAAAAACACAATAAATTCCTAATTATCCAGGCGATAGCTTGTAAAATAATTTGATGTCAGTATACATCGTAAAGATTATAAAAAAATATATGAAAAAAACTACAGTTAACAGGACTTATTAACACCATGTTGACGCAACGAATAAAGACTGTCCTTGTACACAACATATTTCTATCTCTGTCGCACTCACAGCTGATCAAAATTGGTTGGAAAATGTAAAGAAACTCGTGAGCAATATTCTCCACACAGACAGAGTTAGAAAAAGTTCACTAGGACGTCACTTGAATGTGCCAGCTGAAGGGTTGCATGATGACGTGAAACTCACCTCAAACCGCAACAGTGGCATTTTTTGCGTGACGTGAAACTCACATTGACAAACCGCCTTGAAGGATTAATTTGTTGTATGTACTATTTAGCACATTACATGGCTTCACCTCTACTTCCTCTATGAAGAGAACATTCCTGAGTTTTATTGATTTGTTCAACATAATTTTGTGTGTAATTTATCACAAAATGTTATAACACATAACACATAATAGATATTATACAACTAACATGTTATGTAAAGGGTTAACATGGGGTATAAGGGGTAACATGTTTATGGGTGTGTAAAGTAAAGTAAAGTAAAGTGTGATGTCGTAACAAGATGTCGTCATTGTTTTGATGAAACTCAAAAACACTCTAACACAGAGTGCATTGAAAAGAAATATTGTCACATCCAGCTCCAACACGAAAGCGTAACCCCACACTTCAAAAAATATCCGAAATTTCTGATAGACCCTTTAAATGAGCATTAAAACTCAAAATTATCGTTTGAGCTTACATGATGAATATTTGAAGTTCCACAGTAAAGTATATTGACTTTTCATGATGACTAATTTTTGTAACAGGATTTTTTGTAAAAGAAAAATAGGTCTATTTAAAAGGGGAGCCATCCACTTCTGAAACTACATATACTATACTCACAATTATAACTAACACACCTTTTTCTCGAAAATTACTTAAGCTACAATCCTTATATTTTGCATACTCCAAGAATGACCTTCATTATAATTTTGGACTATTGGAAATTTCTATATCTAAAAAACCTTTTTGTTTATAAATTTTATGTCAATTTATTACAAAAATTGAACATTTTTACTAAATATTAAATCGTAGCGCACACACACACACAAAAGCACATCAAAGCGCCTCGAAGGGTTAATTTGTTGTATGTACTATTTAGCACATTACATGGCTTCACCTCTTCTTCCTCTATGAAGGGAACAATGCCGGGTTTGATTGATTTGTTCAAGGTAATTTTTTGTATACTTTCTTTATTATAAAATACTATAACACACCTTGATTTACTCAGAAACTTCATATGGTGATTAAAAAGGTATCGAGAGTTGTACTTTTACTGCAAAGATTGCTTGACTTTGTTCCGTTGAAGTATGTAATTTCCTCCTACAGTCGACTCCCTCTAGTCCGGACTTGGATAGTTCGGAAGCTGGATGGTCCAGACTACATCTTGGAAATGAGTCATCAGTGCGAAATATCGTTTTTCATGAAATAAATCAACAGGATTGTACGTGTTTCTTTGTTTCCAGTCTAAATATAAACAAATAAACACCACAAACATCATTTCAGTTAACAATATTGTGTTCGATACGGATCTTCAGTGAATCGGGAAATAGCAACGTCTTTGTGGGAATTTTGACTCATGCGGATGGGAGAGCAGTACTGGAACTGGTAACAACATCGCTAGTTGCCCTACGCAGTTGCAGTTAGTTACTCTACGATCAGCTGGGGTTGTAATTTTTATAAGGAATGGCATGATTGAGCATTTAAGAAAATGGTTTGAATTAAAAAGGAGAAGAAAATAATAGATTTCTAATAATATGTTCATTATTGCAAAGCCAAGATTTTTATTCTCCTTAGGTTACAGTAAATACCTTTGAGATAATATTACAGTATTAATATAAATAATTATACAACTGGTTTGATAGGATAAATGAAATATTAAAATAAAAAGTTTTGCGAATATTCGTTTAATTAATATACGAGGGCAATCCAGGAGGTAGATTACGTTTTGGATTAAAAAATAAACAAAGTATAGGAAACAAATTTTATTATTTACAGATGAAAGCCACACTCAAATACTACTTTCCTACATAGTCACCATTCAAATTAAGGCATTTATCGTAGCGATGTACGAGCTTGGAAATTCCTTCGTCGAAAAATATGGCCGCCTGCGCCTTCAACCACTTCGTTACCTCTTCTTGCAGCTGTGCATCGTCATCAAAACGCTGCATAGTCAGCCACTTCTTCATTGCTAGGAATAGATGGAAGTCGCTCGGTGCCAGGTCGGGACTGTACGGCGGATGAGGAAACAACCACTTAAAAGATTCAAGAACATTACGAGTAACATTTGCCGTGTGGGGCCGGGCGTTGTCGTGAATCAACAAGACCTTAGATCTCAACATTCCTATGCGCTTGTTTTGAATTGCTCTTCTGAGTTTTTGGAGAGTTTGGCAATACCTTTGAGAGTTTATTGTAGTGCCTCTTTCCAGGAAGTCCACCAAAATCACACCTTTACTGTCCCAAAAAACAGTCGCCATCATCTTCCTTGCCGACATTGTTTGCATGTATTTCTTGGGTTTTTGGGGAGAACTTGTGTGCCCCCACTGCATTGATTGCAATTTCGTTTCACAGTTCACGTGTTCACCCATGTTTCGTCACCAGTAACGATACAATCGAGTAAAGAGTCACCATCCTTATGGTAAGCGTCCAAAAAGTTCAACACTGCAGCCATTCGCTGATTTTTGTGGTCCTCTGTCAAGATTTTTGGAATCTATCTTGCACAAAACTTGTGGTAACCAAGCTTTTCGCTGATGATTTCGTGCAACAAACCTCGCGAAATTTGTGGAAAACTCAAAGAAAGTTCCGTTATTGTGAATTTTCGATTTTCACGGACTTTAGCATCGACTTTTTCGACAAGTTCGGCAGTCACTATGCTGGGTCTCCCACTTCGATCCTCGTCGTGAACATCGGTTCGGCCATTTTTAAATCTTATGACCCACTGACGCACTCCACTTTCAGTGATAATGTTGTCCCCATACACTTCACAAAGCTGCCGATAGATTTCTATCGGTTTACAGTTTTTTGCAGTCAGAAACCTTATTACTGCACGCACCTCGCAGCTCGCGGGATTTTCAATTAACGCAGACATTTTAAACCGTCACAGTATCTGAACAGAACACAGCACAAACCTCTCACTTGCACGGCTAGATGCCGACTGAGCTGCTCAACGCTCTGATCCCAAGATGGCCTCGCTAGTCCCGCCCCTAGCGGACACAGACGAAATTGTAATCTACTTCCTGGATTGCCCTCGTATAAACGTTTTCAAACAATTGAGAGAATAGAAATGAAAGTATAATAAACAGAGACTATAAATATTTTAACATGTGATGTCTTGACAGTAAATTTTAAATATTTAACGTATGATTTTGTACATTTTATAATAAATATTAATAAAAGTGACATTCTTTTCAGCGAATTTCCCATAGGGAAGAAGCTATTACAGTAGGTCTTTTGACAAGACTTAAGTCCGGGACCATGTTATTTTTTTGTTTTTTAGGTGCACTGAGGCCTAAAACAATCATTAAAATTTAAATATATATGTGTGTGTCTGTGAACTTGATAACTTAAAAATTGTCCGAACAAGACTAAATTCGGTAGAGACATGTATTCCTACATTTGCTCTGACGAGTTCGTAAACCAGACATATCGGTCAGTCGGAACGGGTAGTTTGGGGGGGTTTGTACTCAAAAATTGGGTTTTATAAGTTTTTCATATGTAATTTAAAAGTTTTTAAATTTTATCTTTCACCATAAGAATCAGCTTAAAAAACTACACAATTTAGTTCCTTAAAGTTTTTCTCTCTCTCAAACGGTTACTGATATATTAAAAAGTCTAAACACATTACCTTGTATTTTGAGGCACAGGCTATATAATAACTGTATGGATAATTAAATCTGTATAAATAAAATTAGAGTTTTGTCTGTACATTGCTCAGGATTATTCATTTTTTAGTTATGTTTACTTTTCATGCATTAGAAAAGCAGAAACTGGTCTTTTTCTCAATTTTTGTCTGTTTGTCTGTGACGCTCTAGGAGGCATTTTACGCTGTCTTCTCCAAAAAAACGAGAGAATTGATTACAATGAAACTTATTTCATTTATTCTCTACATTCCAGAGAAGGTGTGTAAATGCTTGAAATCGCCCACCGCCTTTTAAAAATTAAATAACAAGCATTTAAAAACCCACTTTTACTCGATATTACTTGCATTTTTCATCAGTTTTCAATGAATAACCTACTGGTAATAATCAGTTGTCTTTGTAGTTTAAAGAATTAATTTAAAGAAAAACATACAGCTGTCAAATCAATATTAGTTCGTCTATATTGGTCATTAAACCCATTTCAAAATCATACTATAGTAAATAATAAAGCTGGGTATTGATTTATTTTCTTTGTACTGACATGTTTAGGATTTCAGGTTTACATTTTGGTATGATAATCTTTCTTCTTTAAACTAAATCCTACAACCCGTTCAAAGGACGGGCTTACTGCTAGTACAATATAAGATCAGCTAAAACAATTGAGGTTGGCCAAAAACTCTTAAATAACGGCCCCAACTTGGCCGACGCTGTAGCTCAGTGCTAGCGCATGGGTTTTATGTGCTGAAGGATGTGACATCGAACCCCATCCGGGGCATTACATTTTTGTTCAGTGTTTATCCAATAGTGTTTATCCAATACTATAATACGAGCAAGGTTTGTATATATATATATATATATATATTTGCACACGGATCTCGAAAACGGCACCGAGGAATTTCTTTAAATTTTGGAAATAACTAATTTCCGAGTAGAAAATAAGTTCTAGATAGGTCTAATGTCCAGGAAAATTCGTGTTTTACTGTGATATTAAGTTTAAAATCTAAAAATTTAACATTACGCTTATGGAGAATAAAATGTAAACAATACAAACCAAAACAGCTGTTTATAACCGTTTGACAGTTCTTGATTGAAGACTGCGGGGAACAATATAGAGGTTATGCATTAATATTTATTTTATGAATTAAATAAATGCAAAATTATCAGGTTACTAAACAATTTGTAAAAACTTAAGGATAACATAGCTGTGCGAAATAAAAGCAGGAAAGAGTATTTCCAAAATCTTCCGTGTTTTGATAGAAAACGTATTCGGTGTATTGCTTGAAGCCACTGTAACAAACCAATTAATTGCTGTAAATTAAATTTCTCTTTTGCTTTTCAATCCTCATTCCGTTTATAAAAAAATCAGTTGATCACAGGCTAATAATAACGGTATGGATAATTAAACAGTAAATGATCGATTTTGGCTAAAAGACGTTAAACGGCATCGCTCAATTGACTAACGTCGTAGCCGAGTTGTAGCATGTCGGCCTCAAGAACTATAGGCCGCGAGTTCCATCCCCACCAGGGGCGATACTTTTTGTTCAGTGCTATATTAATTATGGTGTATTAAATCGGTTTTATTTCAACCACATAAATGTTTTCATTGAGTAATAAATGTCTTTTAATTTTTCTAATTAATTTTTATAATACATGTCTTATTCTATACGAGCAAAGCTCGGTCACCAGGTACTACTATATTAATTAAAGTATATTAAATCGGTTTTATTTAAACCACGTAAATGTTTTCATTGAGTAATAAATGTGTATTAATTTTGCTAATTAACTTGTATAATACATGTCTTATTCTATCCAAGCAAAGCTCAGTCACCAGGTACTGTTAATCTTATGGAGGAAAAGGAAAAATTAATATTTCACTCATCAATCTATGGAAGACCGAGAGTGCGGTGGAGAGATCAAGTGTTAAAGGACACAAGATTTTTGGGAGCAACAGTGGAATTGGCAGAAGATAGAGAAGAATGGAGGCGAGTCGTTGGCGAGGCTAAAAACCATCTTGGGTTTACATGGCCACAGGAGTAAGAGTAAGAGTAAGTTATCAATCTATATTTTTTTATGAAACTTAATATTTAGCTTCATGTTGTTGAGATCCATCCATTTATGCTTAAAAATCACAGATTATGTGTTTATCATGGCAGCTAACCTACATATTATTTTCCGATGTTAATCATAATTTATGGCTTCATTTATGGACAGATGTTGATGAAACTTTGAGTACATGGTCAAAATGAAAATTGTTTATGCTAGAAATGCCTACTTTCAGTGTAACTCACAGCAGCAAACCTGCATACTATTTACTATGTTATCCTTATGGAGAATAGACAAACTCTCTTAAATATTACAGATATTTATGAAACATGTTATATATTATTATTGATTTGCTGAGTGCGCAGGTCTGCTGCAACAGGGGGTATTTTTTTATACTGTAAAATAAATTTGTAAAGGATGGTCCAGAATTATTTTAATCCGGCCAGGAGTCTGGTCAAGAGGTGTCCGGATTAGAGGGAGTCGACTGTATCAAAGACAATTTTATTCTAAAACAGACTGACAGCGACGGTTGCGCATTTGTTAGTAACTAGTCTGAACACCAGACTGCACTAGCGTGATTTGCCGAATTGAACATACAGACGAGCTGATGACGGAGGCAAACGACAGTTTCTCATCTCACTAAAACCTACTACCTTTTATTTAACTCATTTTAATTAACTGGGGTATCGATGTTGTGCATTTCATAGCTTTGTTTCTGTTTCATTTAACGTAGTCACTATGAATATAAACAACAGATTAATTTGTTTTGAGAAGAAATATCTTGTTTAGGTAAATAACCAGGGAAGATTCTAGGCCTAATTGGTTGACCACAACGCATCTCAGCGAATTTCTTTGTTTTACGTTATTTATTTCTAATGTACACAACAAACCTCATAATGTAGACCTAATTGTAATAGACCTAATTTTACTAAGAATAATAATTAAAATGTTTTGCTTTTAAAGCTCCAGTTTTATTCAGGAATACGTTTCCTTCTCTGTCAGGTGTCATTATACTCAAAAGTGTAGTAGGGGCCTACTCCTTTTTATTTGCAATAAAGCTAGCTAACCATACACCAACAAGAAATCTGACATGTGTTCTTAATTAAACACATTCCATATAAATACCCTCATCATAGCCAAACCTGCATCCTTTAGTTGCATAATGAGGAACATATTTTATCAATTATGTATGTAGAATTATGAATGGCATTATATCATTTCTTGAGTACAAAACCTGTGTAACGTTACACTAGCATACCAACACAAATACTAAAGAGGGTCTTTAAATAATAAGTAAGAATTAGTAGACCTATTAGGTGAGCTAAGGGTTTTGATTCTGTGTAGGTTAGATTTATTAAGAGCCCTACAAAAACACATTATGTTATACATTTACTGCACTGCAGTTCGCGAAAAAACCAATAGAGTACATGGTTTTGTAGCTTTAGCCTCTATTCACACACAAAACCATTATGGCGGCTTTGTTGAAATATTTAGTGACTGAAATTAGTTGCTAGGTGACTTTGGTCCGTATTCATGCGCTCCCGTACTGCTTTTGACGAGAAAACTCACGAGTCATTACGACCAGCTGTTTTCACTTTCCCTAACCTTGTTTGTTGACATTTTTGCTGTATATTAAAAATTTACAAGTTTAATAGGTTTGTTTACTCACCATTAATAGTAGCTTTCCTGTTGTCAGTCATACTCTTCTCTAGAATACACTCCTGTGCCTGTGCTAAACACACTTGATACATAAACTGCATCAAATCAGGAGCAAGGTCGACACCAGCTGGCTGCGGGTACGTGTCTTTCAGATGCTGCAAAAGAACAATTTCTCCTCAGACTATTGACTATTTCATCAAACTTAATTATTTACTCTCAGTCAAAGAGGGAAAATAATATGTGATATACAATATATTATATGTTGAAAAAAGTCTCATATAAAAAATATAAATAAAAGGCAATATATATATATATATACTTATAGAAGTATGCTTTATTATTGCATAAAACTTTTTAGTGTATATAGGTATTAACTAATGAATGAACAATGTCAGTCATACACTTCTCTAGAATACACTCCTGTGCCTGTGCTAAACACACTTGATACATAAACTGAATTAAATCAGGGGCAAGGTTGACACCAGCTGGCTGCTGGTACGTGTCTTTCAGATGCTGCAAAAGAACCAAGACTAGAAAGAACCAAAGAACCTGTTCAACCAAGAACAGTTATGGTGTTGGCTAGCTAAAACGGAAGATGATGAGATTGTCATCCGTGATGAAGACCCTGATTAACTTGAAATAGATAATATTGTGTTGTTTAGTTAATTATTCCTAACCATTTTAAAAATATTTCTTCAATGAAGCAATATGTAGGCCTATTTATTTTATTGTAAAATTTGCTAAATTTTCAAGGGTAATAAGCGAGTCTACCTTGATTATTTGAAATGTGTAGAATGTGCTAATTAGGTTCATTTGTCAAAGTATGTTGTCATAGTTGGTTTTGGGTTTCGATTGCTTTGTTTAAAAAATTATTCCTAAAAATTTTCTTAAATAATTTTTCCATGTACCAATATTTATTTATTGTATTGAAAAATTTGCAAAATAATTTTTTTGGTCTAAATTATGTGTTTTATAACATCACCAATCACATCAATTATGTGTTAGGCCTATATGTGTCTATTTAAAATAAAGTGTTAATACAGCTTCAAGATAACTCATACTAATCAAGAAAAACAACAAAACAAGTGGAGTGCAGTGGCACTCCACGCGACCGCTCGTGTTTCAGCAGAAATATTGGTTTTTATTTACGCGGCTACGACTTTAAACTGAAAGTGCACAATAATTTTGAGTCCCCAGGGCGACGATTGGTTTCCAGATCCAAATTTCAACAAAAGATGAAGATTATTTCTTCTTATGACATCACGACGAGGAAACGAACATAACTATTTCTTTCCTTCGCTGTTCGTCGGCAGCGGAATAAAAAATGCTTGGAATCGATGGGATCGGAATCAACTTTAGACAATCCTTTTTAATTCCAATTCCAACTGAGAATCGGTGGTATCAAGAATCAATGTTAGGAACCAACTCAATCCTAGTTTGGATATACATAGTGGTTTTTGATAATATTAAGAAACTAAGTTATAGGAAATAATGCCAAAAGTTGACTATAACATACTACTATAGGATGATATTGAAATTAAAAGGCAACGGTCTTTAGAACTACATTACCTTAACACTTAAAACGAAACATCGGTCAAATTGACCAATCGGTAATTTTACTACGTAATAGTGGCTAAACTGCTTGACCTTGATGGCTGTCACCCCCAGTACCTTCCCCCCACACCCCTCTCCGTGATATATGGTCATTTCCAGCTAGTTGGCGCGACGTTGTCGTACATATTGGACGAATTGTGTGATTACGGTCGGTCAGATTTACCGCGTGTTTCTCTTACCGGCTGGCAATCGTCGGTCGAATATACCTGTGATTATACTTTGTATAATCGGTAAAAGGCTGTAGTAAAACGCAACAAACAAAAGAACACCTGCTAGAAGTAAAATAACAGCTATATTACTCACTATAAGACCACAAATATGGCCTTGGGCAACAATCCTATATGGATTTTTTCCCGAGGCCAGAGCTGGTCGTCTTGAAGCGTGGAGTTTGGAGTTTCATTTTTTTCTGTCACATGATCTTTGCGTAATAAATATGATTTGTCATAAAATGTTGTAAAACATCATTTGTTACTCATGTGATTGCCAAATGATACATAAAAACAATAATAAACACCCTAAACAACAATAAAGCACAGTGACAGTCAAGACCGTATGTTTCTCTTAGCGTTTTCAAAATTATGTTACGTTATAAGTGTTAAACAGACATTGATGATATTTATCAACAAGTTAAAGAAATTATATTACCTGAAAGGCATATGCTGCACACTGAAAGTGTGTACAGGCCAGTTTCAACCCTTCGCTGGTGGATCTTGGGTCTGACGCTCCCAACTGGGAGTGAAGTGCTCCAATATTGTAGAGCACAGAAACTATCTCAAACCTGATGTCAGCCAGTGTGCAGACCATGTTGGCGTACGTATCTCTCCTTCACAAAAGTATAGTTTTTTTATTTAAAAAATACTGTATGCCTTGTGGTTTAGGGCGTATATTTACCATAAATTTAATAAGAACCATAGTTGGTCCCATGGAACTACTATTATGTCTTTAAGATTACTCTGGCACAAATACTACATATGTTAATGACTGGTTGGATGGTTCAGTGATTATGGTACTCGTATCATAATCTGAAAGTAGCTGGTCTGATTTTCAGCAAAATATTGACACAATTTAGTGATAGTTTGATACTAGACCAGTTGGCTATTAGATCATGATCCTGCAAATGAATCATGGGGTCTTTGTCAGTAGCAAAGCTGACATATGTCATCAAATCCATTACACTCATCATACTCACCCTTCCCTCATCATACTCATCTTAAAATACCCTAAATGGATCGGTGTCTTATCTATGAATATGATGAATATATAGCAAAATTAAATTCAAGTTTTGATGCTCTATTAAATATACCTAATCTTGTATTTAAGATATAAAATAAAATATCAATTATTTTCTGAATACGGAAATAATCTTGACTATTAAGAGATCTAGGGGTATATAGGAGAAAATCTAAGTTTTAAGCATGTAACATTAAAAGCATTTTAAGAGATATTAAATAAAATATTAGTTTTAAACTAACCAAGTAAAGTTAACAGCAGCTGCTCCATCCTTTCCCATGGGAAAACGACTTTGTAGAAAATGCAGCTGACAGTAATATTTCTTGAGTACAGAGCAGCCAGTAGCGTCGTTTGCTGGTCGCATGGCTGTAGCTCGTAGGGCTTCCAGTTTGTGAATCTCTCCTGAATAACTTTCTGGATCCTCATTGTAGAAATCACGAATATACTGCAACAATGGAAATGGTCACAAACCTGGATATATATTTTAAAAAATTACAAAACTGACTGGAATCTTTTTATTTGGTATTAAGAGCCTAATACTTTAAAAAATCTACAACTAGAGTCAGGTACTACTGCATTAGATATTATTCGTACCTAACTTTTTCCTATTCATTAATTTTTGTGGCAGCAAAGCCACATGACTAAATTAATACCATATATTTTATTATTTATAACTCATTATTACCTGTTTATTTACCTTCAGTTGTTTCTCTACCCTCTTGTTCATATCACTCAAATACATTCCTCCTACCTAACTCGGCTTATTTATTTTAGTACGACGTATTTTCCTTCATTTTAGCTAATTTCCCTTAGGGAAGAAGCTATTACCGTAGGTCATGTAAGACTTCAGCCCAGAACCATGTTATTGTTTCGTTTTTAGGTACCCAGAGTCCAAAAACAATAGTCATTAAAATTTGTATATATATATATATATTTAAGATGATGAACAATTTTTGGTTTGTCAGCCATATTGATTTTACTGTTTATTTCATCAAACAGGGCTACTAATATTATTATATTGAAATAATTCAACCAAGTACCCTTAGAAAACATTTTTATTCCTTCTACATGTTTCGGGTAATAATCCCATTTTCAAGAAGTGTAAATGTTTCACCTTATTTGGTAATATTAATCTTTAAATGTAAATAAATATCATATGATAATTTTAAATTTTACTGTATCTAACTTGGTGGTGTGTGTTAGCATGTATTATTTCTATCTAGTATTATTTTTTCATATATATGATTATTTGTTTCAATTTGTGAAGTATTTAATATGCTGTTTTTGCCAATTTGATAGTGAGCGTAAATTTGGAATTCTTCTTTTGTATCCAATTTTCTTCCTTTGTGTTCAAAATTCAATATTTTCATATTATGTGTCATACTAGTGTAATTGTGGTTTGTTGAAAGAATGTGTTCAGCAAATGCTGATTTTTGTGTTGTTTTGTTATTTGATTTTAGTGCTTGTATATGTTCTTTGAATCTTGTTTGAAAATTTCTCCCTATCATAGCCCTTATAGGCTGGGACGGAAATAATTATTCTGTCTATCTTTTCTAACACATTTTAAGTCAATTTCAACATTTTAGATCCATGACCTCTACAAAGCAGAAAAGGAACAAAAACATCAACAAATAATATAAAAACAAACATAAAAATATGTTCGCTGAGGTCAAGATGGCTAGGTAATATAATTTATCATATTCCAACACGTATTGATCATGATGATGATGAGAAAAAACATTATGAGAAACAAATATGGTCTGCACCATGTTATGTATAATTGTGGGTACCCTAAATTGGTGATGAACATTCTGACATTTTTACTCCGTTAATTATTTTTCTATTATCAATAACCAATTTATTATACGTCAAACTATTGCAACTGAAATTTTCAGGCTCTGATGGCAGTTAGAAAATAATATAAAGATAAAAATAATTTTAAGATTATTATTTAATAATCAATTTGGCAATTATTCAATTATTCGGACTTTTCCTTCCCCTTTGAGAGTTTTACTACACTTCGTTTCGGGAGGTAAGGAAACTCCTCAAGTAACCACAATTAAAATCTACATTTCTCTTTTTAACCTAATTTTTTGGCTCTTTTAATTTTTTATCATCAATTCATACACATGTGGTGAGTTTCTGTTTGTGCGTGTCGGGTGTTGGCCGGCCTTTACTGGCATGGAGGCGACGTTGCCAGTGAAAATGTAGAGGTATATGTTTTTAACTAGTATTATGTTTTAACTTTCATGTTGAGTGAATTCTTACCATGTTGTTTCCAACAGTTGTTAAGTACTTGATTGTACTTGTACTGTTTAATACTTTAAACCAAGATAAAAATATCTAAATACAAGAAAAATGGGATTCACCCACATTTATTTCTTATATTTGCCAGATAGTGATACTTCATTTGTTATGTTATTTAATTACTTTCACTTCTTCACTACTAATGGCATTCAACTCAATGAGCATCACAGATTATAATATAATCTAATAATAATCTAAAATAATATAAATTATCAGGAATGTATTGTGAGAGATAATAGTTTACCAACCTTTCTTGACTCTTATTTCATTTTATGACACTTAACCCTAGAGTGGATGGGCGAAAAAAGTTACGTAGTTGGACGGGCTGGGTCTGACAGACCCAAAACTAAAAAATCTCAAAAAATACTAAATCAATTGATTTGCCGTATGCAAACATTTTTTTTCAAATTAAAGCTTCATATATAATACGTTGTAAAATACAGTTTTGATAAAATATAAAAATATACAGACAGATTTAGAAAATAATATAAAATTCTTGTATAAGTTTTAAAAAATTACAATTTTTTTCCCAAAACTAATTAGTACCCTAAAAATGGAAAAATCCTGTAATTTAGATGTTAAATACAAGAATATTGTAGAAAATGAAATACTGTTTGTGTGAAAATACTTTTAAGTGGTTATCAATTAAAATAATACGTTTTTGAAGGGCTTGAATTTCTTTAAAAAATTATTTGTTACAACAGTCGTTACACAACATCTCGTAATCACATTTTACACTTTCTTCACTCAAAGCATGTGTGCCTAAATTATTTTCAGTTTCATCGTTCATCCCTTCTTAATTCTTGCTAACCATATTATTATCACATTTCAAAAGAAACTCAGGATCATTGTTGAAAACACCAACTTCATTTTCCAATAGAACCTCGAACACAATTTCATTGTTACTTGGCCGTTTTCAGCTATCCATATTTGTTTAAAAATCACTATAGGCTACTATGTAGGTACATAAAACTGTTAAAAAATAGTAAAATTATTTAAAATATGAATTAAAAATATTCAAAAAACATAAAATTGTCTTGGTCGAATAAAGTTACGTAAATGGACGGGCTGGGTCTAACAGACCCACCTCCACCAAAAACCAGTTAATAACTGCAAACTGAGGGTTGCAGTGGAAAAACCCACTACACTATTCCTTTTTCTGGAGTATTTTAGGAAGGTACACAGAACCTCGGCGTTTTTCTAGACCAATGACCTTGAATTAGAACAATAACAAACACGCCTGGGTCTCACAGACCCAGCCTGTCCGTTCTAGGGTTAATTATTTTCATATTTCTTGACTTCCAGTAGAAGTAAGTATCCAGAGTAAGTGTACCCTCAATATATCAAGGATAAGGGCAGATAACTTGATACTGTATACGGTACCAATCAATGGTTCTTTGATAAAACAAACAAAGATATTTAGATATACCAAATAATGATACACTAGGCTGGTATACAATATATGGTACGCTAAAGAAAATCAAGAATGAAGATCATGCAAAAAATATTGATCATTCCATACTAAAATAAGCTACATAAGTCTGGAATAAGGAAGACTGGTGTTAAGAAAGACCATTAGTTGTTGAATAGCCTTAAAGTTAAGCAGTCCCGTAATTGGTGGAAAACCTAATAAGTGTTCATGAGGCCTATCTAGGACATGGTCTAGAGAGAAAAACAAAACTGACTCTTTTAACAGAGATGTTGAATAAAGGCATTCCACTGTAATAACTTTTACAAGACTATTATGTATTAAATCTGTGTTTTGGGTATTAGAAAATAAGAGTTCAGACTAAAAGGGGTTAAAATTAAATCTAAACAATTGAATATGAATAAGATATTAATTTGAATTAAGTAAATTAGTTGGCTCCAACTTCTAAAGGCCTAACTTACTTCCTTAACCTCAGCCCCAACCAAAGATTAACCAATTTGTAGGTGTAAGTCCAGTCCAAAGCTTACCTGTTTCAGTTTATTATAGTCAGTAGGCTGTCTATCCGGGCTAACTTTTAAATCGAAGCTTATCATGGGAAGTCTAGGTACAGCTTCCATTCTGATGAGTACCTTTACAAATTTGATTAATAATCAAAGATGGATTCTTTCACAGTTTATTTCCTTATTCTAATCACTTTGGGTGAATAAACTAAGGGTTTCCACCCGGCGAAGAAAGTAGCTAACTTTACCACACTTTAATCAACCATATCATTATATTACACATCATGATTGAACATACATAATACATCTTGAGGTTTAGTCACTGTCATAGCTTTGAATCATTGACACTCAGACTCAGACATTCCACATAATTTGACGTTTGGACTTTTTCATAAAATAAATAAGTTTAACATAGAGTAACAGTAATAAGAAACCTTCTAAAAAGCAAAGAGGTAAAATATCCTATTTCCAAATCAAATTCTACTATATTCTATATACACTATACAGTATATACTATATATATATATATATATATATATATATATATATATATATATATGTATGTAATACCGTATAAAGTAGTATTTCATTTAACATTTTATATATATTATTTTATAGACTAAGTAGGCCCTACTTCCAGTATGATTCCTCTTTGGCAGTATTTAATGTGTGGGATTGCTTCACCGATACTGAATTAAGTGAAGTTGAAGCATAACTTAGAATAATAACTGCTACTTGAGTGACCTGCTGCTGTCAAAAAAATTAAAAGAATAGAGTCAGTCATAGGACACAAAGAAAATTTAATTTTGACACAAATTTATAAATAGTATGTACATATATATATTAGAATTCCCGTTCCTTTGTGATCCACATGGTGTCATAAATAATGAATGAATTGTGATGAGTGAAAAGCAAGTATACCGTTGTCTCAGTTTTCCACTGTAAGATATTTACTTAATACTAGATTCTCCCTCTGCGTCCATAGGCTCTTACCGAGCGTTGAACAGGTCAATGTGCCATAGTAGTATGGCCACAAGGGTAAAGTAACACTGGTTGAGTCCGATGGGTAGTTCTGGTGTTCATGCTGTTATTGGTCTGTTAGGATGCTAAAATTGTAAAAGCAGTATCTTATTAAATAATTCTTAAGTATTAACTTGAATTTAGAGTTGATGACTATTTCTACAAACTTTCGAATTTATTGGTAGAATTTTAGTCCTTGATATGGTTTCCTCTCAAAGATGGCCAGATTGTGGGGTTCAGAGTACTTATTCTTAAATCTAGTGTTGTAGTTGTAGTTATGATTTCTTAAATTATGGTCCAGAAGGTGTTGACTCTTAACATAGTTTGAGATTTCATAAAATACAATGAAGAAACTGTCAAAAATACCGGTACATAATTTTTTGAAAAGATCTTCACAATGTATATGGAGGTATAATCTGAAGATCTAACTGTTTTTTTGCAGGACAAAGATTTTATCAAGATGAGTTTTATATCCTTTTCCAAAGGGCGATGGAATACACAATTTGGGATTCGATGAGGCTATGGTAAACCATCTTTGAGAGGTTCTCGTTCCTGAGAGAACTAGTTCTTCTCAGTACGAATAAGAGCCCTGAAGAGCGCTGAGGAGATCTCGATTTGGACGTTTCTCGATTTTATCAATTTGGTCTGCCCATGTCAGACTGTCCAATTAGAAACTCCTTGGACTCTGAGGGGTTAAGCATGTTCTCGCGAATGAAGACTGACAACTGAATTGACTGATTGGTTTCGTTTCTTTGTTGTGTAAGAATGCAGATATAACCGGTTTACTCAGTTTGAGGAAATTCGCAGAGAAAAATGCGCAAGGTGATTCATTATTCGAAAACTTTCAATCTCGAGGTCCTGGATGCTTTATTTGTTTTTCGTGAAAAGGGTTGTATCGTCTGCAAAGAGAAATAGGCAATCCTCGATCCGGAACCACCTTACTCATGACATTTATATAGATCAAGAATGGGATGGGTCAGAAGATTGAGCCCTCAGGAACGCCGCTTGTGATGGTTTTTCTGTCGGAAAAGAAATTTTGAATTTTCTTTGAAGTTAGATTTTAACTAATTGGGTTCGGTTGGTGAGGAAAGAGACTAAGCAATCTTTAGTTCGATTGTAGATGCCGAGTTTTTCGAATTTTTGAAAAACAATAACAGAGGGTCAGCACAGTCGAATGCTGTTGAAAGATCTGCATAGCATCCGACCACAGTCTCTCCCGCATCCATCGCATCAATGCACCGATTGACGAATTCAATCAGGGCCAGCTTTGATGATTTGTTTTATCGGAAACCGAATTGTTTTTTTACAGAAAAGGTGTTTTCTTCGAGGTAGCGGTTGAGCTGGTCACACCCTGTATTTCAATGAATTTTTAGAACGAAGGGAGGAGTGAAATTGGACGGTTTCCCATGTCTAGCTCATTTCCTTTTTTGGAGGCGGGGTTTAATTTTTGCCACCTTGCACTGGTCTCGGAAGATATCATATTAGATTAGAAAGATATCAGACTCCAAAGATTTGTTAATCAAGTGCAGAATGGGCTTGGAAATTTCGTTTTGACAATGTTTAGTGACCATCAAGCTAATTTTATCGAACCCAACCGAGGGCTTGGGGGAAAATTTAGAAAACATCTTTTCTAGTTGTTTTTATATTTTACTGAAATTGTCGAATTTAGAGCCTGCAAATAATGCCTGAGGGCGGTTCGTTGTTGTTACATGGATTGTGCTTATCAGATCTGAAGTAATGCCTAGGAAATAATTAATTGTTGAACATTTCAGTAATCCGAGTAGGATTTTTTCCACGCCAGAGTTGTTTGCTAGCTTAAAATCACTAACTTGTGACTGTTTCTTACAATTAAACTTATAATTACTTTCCAGGCCTGTTTTGATTTATTGTCAGAGGTGGACATACAGTGTTCCATCCAGTCGATCTTCGCTTGTCAGTTGTCATATATTGCATCTCTGTAAGATTGCCATCTGATAATTGCTCTTGTGGTTGTGGCAGAATGTAGTTTTAAATATCGCATAAAGATTGAACATGGATATCTTCTTTGAGGTTATGTCAGCATTATGCCATTTTAAATTAATTGGCTTCTACAGGAAGCTTGGTCCTCTTAATTGGGCAGGAGATACTGAAGTGATAGAGAAAAGTTTTAAGAACATTTTTATATTTAGCATTACCTTAACGTTGAATTACCTTAATGTAGCTGAAAAAACGTTACTCTAGTTTTCGTTCTTAAGTTTGTGACCAAGCTCCATAAGGTTTTCATGATTGGTTACTCTGCGATTGACCCATATTATGGACTTCTTCTTTTTCGCAAGGGCTTCAGGAATATCAATGCAGATAGCATCGTGGTCTGAGATGAGCGGAGAAATTACCTTTTCTATGGCTGGGTTGATGTTTGTTATGAAATTATCTGTGCATGTTGATTAATGTTCGGTAACCCTTGGGGGTTGTTAATAACTGTGGAAAGAACAAAAAACTATGAATACTATTTAAAAGCTTTCTAGATTTGCTGTCATTTGTTGTCATTTGTCATTGGTTTGCTGTCATTGAGTTATAATGTTATAAATAGGGAATCTATTACTATTTTAACCTATTCTATTGACCTATTTTCAATTTCTCTTTTTGATCTCTGCAAGGAGTGCTCATGGGGAAAGATTGCTCTCAACACGTTTTTTTCTAGAGGCCACAGCAACCACGTTGGACAGGCTAAATACTTTGGGCTCTAGAAGTACAGTAGACAGGGATAGTCTAGTAATCAAGGGTCGACCTGTCTGACTAAATTGTGTCACTCGCTGCATCGTGAGGCAACAGCACTTATATGGTTGAGAACCAAAAGGGTCAGACGACTTCCCACTTCGCTGCTACCTTCATTCCAGTTTGTGATTGTTGTTGTAATTTTAACTGGTCTGCATTCCCGCTCGACGGCTTATCGTCCGTGTCGCCATTTGTATCACTGTCATACTACATAAGATTTGGTAAAATAGAATTAATTTGTCCTTTCTTTTTATAAGTTGCACAGCTTGTGCCATGCTTGTTTGCTGCTTGTTGTTGTTTTGTGACAGCGGACGAGCTCCTTGGTTGCCGCTTGGTGATAGTGTGTGGTGACGACATTTGTGGACTAATACTCTTATGGTGGCTTTAAGAGGCCAGTGGGCAATATGAGAAGAGAGGGACCTTTTCCACTTTTGTGGCGTTTTACACAGTGAAGTTAACTGGTAAACCCAGTTTAGTGAAGTGTTTACTAGTTAGAATACATATTAAATTTAGAATTAAAAAACTTTATTACGCTAGAAAACATTTATGTTGAAATACCTCAGCAAGAAGTACTGGCAAGCAGTGAATATATATATTAACATATTACAACCTGCATAGTATTGGATAGAGGCGATATAGCGTGCGATTTCTCTTACGCGGGAAAATAATACGGGGTTTTGGGTGACCAACAACAACAAATCAGACGTTATTTAAAAATAATACTTGTCTTTATTTGGAGCGTTCTTCAACATACAACGTTGGTTTACAAAACAACTCAATTCATACAAATACGGTGTGGAGAAAGTGACTATAACAATTATCTAACAAATTCTATACTAAATAAACTGAATAACAAACTTAACAAAATAACATTTACTGATAACATAAAATACTGTCACTGAGTACAGTTTAAAATTAAACTATTTAAAAAATGTTTTTTTTGTTTTGTCACTGACAGCTCGATCACCGATACTAGCCAAGAGCGATAGGGAGTTTATTTATAGAAGGCAAATAGGAAAATCTCTTTTCTGATCGCACTCAGCCGCACGCGAGGTTATCCCAGAAATGTCTTGTATGCCGAGAACCACATGTAAAAAGTTACCATCCAAATACATAATAATGAGTGAAACATTGTTTTTCCTTATATAAGATTAACATAGCCCCAAAATACAACTACTGTGTTTAGATCTTTCTATTACAGAATGGAGAAATATTGTTTTCGTCAAATTTTCGAATTTAATGGATATTCTTTTTCTAATCCAAAAAAATTTTTGACGTATTTTCCGTCCGTGTGCCGTGTGTGTGTGTGTTCTATGTGTACAGCACTGTGGTCATTATATATAAAATTTATGTATGTATATATTCAATATAGGCGTCATTTTTTTAAAAATGATTTTTAAGGGTAGTAAAAAACAAAAAAGTGTGAAAACAACAACAAATCAGACGTTATTAAAATTTGATAGTTTTTTCAAACATAAATAATTTTACAAAACAACTCAATTCATAAATACGGTTCAAAAGTGGGTTTTATAAATGTATAAAAACAAATTTTACTAAATAACGAAAAAAAAAATAAAAATAACATATAACTTACTGGTACATTTAAACAGTTTAAAATTAAACTATTTAAAAAATGTTTTTTTTGTTTTGTCACTGACAGCTCGATCACCGATACTAGCCAAGAGCGATAGGAGTCATCTGTTATAGAAGGCAAAATAGGAAAATCGTTTCTGATCGCACTCCAGCCGCACGCGAGGCATCTCCATCCCAGAATCCTGTCTTGTATGCCGAGAACGGCACATGAAGCTAAATATCAAGTTCCATCCAAAAATATTAGATAATGAGTGAAACATTGATTTTTCCTTATCCTCCATAAGATTAACATTGAAGCCCCAAAATACAACGTACTGTGTTTAGATTTTTTAATATCTCAGTAACCGTTGGAGATAGAGAAAAATTTTAAGGAACTGAATTGTGTAGTTTTTAAGGTGATTCTAATAGTGAAAGATAAAATTTGAAATTTTTAAAAATTACATGATGGGAAAAATGCAAAAAACCCATTTTTGGTGTACAAAACCCCCCCAAACTACCCGTTCCGATTGACCGATATGTCTGGTTTACGAACTCGTCCGAGCAAATGTAGAAATACACGTCTCTACTTAATTTGGTCTCGATTGGACCATTTTTACGAGAGTTATCGTGTTAACAGACACACACACACACACACACACACACACACACTATATATATATATATATATATTAACAGTATGATATACAGTGTTTGAAAGTATTTGAATACAGTATATTTGAAATTATATTCTTTGTGTTCCTGCCTCATAAGTTTTTAATCCAAAGTAAGACCCAACAATTTCAGCTGTACTTGAAGGAGATATTAAATTCTCAGTTTTAGCGAATTTTCCATAGGGAAGAAGCTATTACCGTAGTTCTCATGGTAAGACTTAAGCCCGGGACCATGTTATTTTGTTCGTTTTTTGGTGCCCAAAAGCCAAAAACAATAGTCGTTAACAGCTATATATATATATTTAGTTTATATATATATATATATATATATATATAGTTTATATATATATAACTTTTAAAGACTATTGTTTTTGGCCTTTGGGCACCAAAAAACCAACAAAATAACATGGTATATATATATATATATATATATATTAATTTCCTTAGCAAAAACAGACTCTTTATATATATAAGAGTCTGTTTTTGCTAAGGAAATTAAAAAACCGTGTAAGTCCCTTCCGTGTAAGTGTAACCGTGTCAAAAGTCTATTAATATAATGTTATTTTAGTTTCTTTCATTCACATTTATTTTACTTCAATATGCTCTTGGGAAATAGTGTTGGTGCCTAGTGTAATAGTGTTTTTTGAGGCAGAAAAAAGGCCATTAGAAGTATTTTTTGTTTAGGGTACAGGGATACCTGTGGCTGTAAGATATTTTTTAGTACCAATGACATAATGACTGTTCCCTGTATTTTTATTTTTCAATAGGAAACAACGTAAGAGAGAATATGTCTGAATTTGTAACTTTTAGTTTTAGTGATGTACATAGACACCAAACACGAAATGCCCAAAATTTAGTTTTACCAACCATTAGATTGGAAAAATATGCTAGTCATGGTAAAAATTAAACTCTTTAAGGAAATACCCATGACATGGAGAGAGTTAATTATAAGCAATTTAAAAAAGTTTCCAAATGGCTTGTTTTAAATGCCTTTTATTTCGTAAATGAATTTTTAGACTGTGATAGTTAGGAAACGTTAGTTCTTATGAAATAAAAATTAAGTTAACTTATAATTGTCTGAGTGTAATTAATTGTGTAATAATTTTGTGTAACTTATAATTAATTATGTTCTACTATTTTGCATTTGTTATGTTTGTATGTATTTATTAATCGATACCTGATTTCCATAAATAATTAATGGCTTTGTCCAGTTCTGTATACGAGAAAGGACAATAAACCTGATTCTGATTATGTTGTAGGCCTAACTCGCTGTATTCAGCGTCAGCATAAATTTTAACGCATAATGATTTTAACATGATTCATCACTTAAAAACATGTTATGCATTAATATTACTAATAATATTACATTAACACATTTACACATTAACATTTAGATATTAAATCAGTATTACTATTAATATTACTAAAAAACCTACTAATTTGCTAAAAAATATATAAAAATTAGTTCAATAATTGAACACAGTGTGTAGTGCTTCTACCTGTTGTCGGCTGCTCGAACTATATGAAGCGGTTGAATCGACAGACCGTTGTAGAAACTCGCGAGCAGAGAGTCCAGTGCGAGCGCGAGACGGAGACGAATGAACCGCCAGTGATGTTTGGCGTTTGCCGGCGAAACCACCACGATGGCAGCCGATGTCGAAGTGCGAGGTAGCAAGTGTCGGTTGGACGGAAATGGTTGTGTGTCATTGCTCGGCATATTATCCTCCTTTAACGCACCCATAAACGAAGAGCACGCGTGGGCTTTGTGTTTCCAGTGCGCAGTGTGTTTCAAAAACGCCCTGCAAAACGACAGGAGCAAGTGTCGTGTGGTAACAGAGTTGCATCAAGTGTTGTTGCACAGGGATGGAAATGTACATCCAAATACAATATTCGCCGGTGGAGGGATATCTGACGATGAAGGTAGGATAAAGTTTTAATACAACCTTTAATATACTACCAGAAAAAATCAGTGGCTGCTGGTTTTTATTAATTATAACTAATCTCACCCAAAACAATAGGACAGTTTGTGCATTGATAAAAACGTTTAGATTTGCTTTTGTGACTGATAAGCAAGATGTAGGTTAGTTCTGACGGCTACTGCAGTTGGGCTTGAATCAATACTCAGCTGATATTCGTGACTGAAACTTCCAAGTAGAATGCGACAACCCCTTATACCTTTCATTTTCGATCAGTTTAAGTGTGTAATTTTATTAATATAATTTCTGCTTTACTTTCATAACCTATAAGTACGAGTATAAATAAACAATTTTGTAAACATCGTAATTTTGGTTGTCAGGTGTTGAATGCACCTGGTGTATATTTAGCCTGTAAAATTCAATGCCATCTTAATTTTTTTTTATTAGGACAAAAAGTCAAATAACATGCCCGTTAAATTGCCTACTGAAATATATTTTGGCCTCAGTTTTTCTGACCAAGATTAGGCCTAATCATTTCTTAAATCTTATGAATATTAGTGGTAAATTTTCAATCGGTTGAATGCCACTAGGCCTACATAGCCGCAGAGAAGAAATAACAATTTATTTCTTTATTCTCTGTGATATTATCAGGGTTTGTTTACACATTACCTAATCCTAAATAGCCTATTCTAAAAGCTATTTTGCTTGCAGGTTGAAACAAGTAAAAAAGCATGTAAAAATGTTCGTCCATGAGGCTAAATACTTTATTACTATTAAATAAATTAATTAGTTTAGTTAATTTAGTTAACAAATTAGTTAATAGCTTTGTATTATTCTTATGGAACAATACTGTACTTTAAACAATTTCAGAGCAGTTTTTACCCTATAAATTTAATCATTAGGTTAAATAGACAAAAATATGACAAGAAGCACATAAATCGTCAAAAGTCTTTTTTAATATTTCATGGATTTTAGTGTTCAGGTTTACCCTCGCTTTTGTGTTTCATGGTGTTGGTGGTATGGGGTGTGTATATCAGGTTACACACAGTAATCGATGGTGTCTTACATAACAAGTTAGCACAGTATTTACCTTTTTCAACCTTCAAGAAAATGTTCTAATATAGGTCCTATTAAGTTTGATACAGCTCTTTCTGCCCACCAATTTTCAGAACGTCTCGAAAGCAAAGGAAGGTCAGCCCAGCACGTTAAACCACCTGCCACAAAGTTGCCTCTGGTCGCCACCTGTCACCTGTTCCACCCTCGTTCTCAGAACTTCCCCTCTGTTCACACCTCCATTCAATGTCTTTCCCACGGCGGATGGGCATGTCATCGATTTAAAACTCCCCCCTCCAACCTTACCAACCTACTTTTATCATCTTGGTTTATTGGCAAATATTTAATTATGACAGCTTTTTGACTGGTTTTTGAGCAACGATTTTTTATCGATAATTTGATGTTTTCACTCTTATTACAGACTCTCCATGTCCTAAAACTCGATGGTAATTAATTGGCGGATTAGTATACGAGAGAAAATATTAGTTTCAATATCGTAGCAAAACAGTTTTATATGTGTGTTCTTTAGGGACTTGTTGAAAAATAAACGGCATCGGTGAATTGACACATATCCCTCTCCCTTCTTCTAAAAGATAACTAAAAAATATAACTTTCTTGCAATTATCATATTACCTAAATGCGTTTCAGCATAACAAAACTATTGTTCAAAAATTTATTCTGTGCGAAACATATTATTTCCTATTTAATACCAAATCGACTTGCAAAGGTGGCGTGTAAGCTAGATTTTATTATTGGGCCGTCAACCATAAATTATACGATCACATTCTTGAGCAGATTGTTGGCAATGGCGTATATATGAAGGGGTGTGAAAGTGTCTTACTGCAGGAGTGATAGTGTTAACACGTAGATTGTAGTCGGGTCAGGCTCGTGGCGCTCTGGCTTGGTTGTCATGGCAACGGGCTTCGATCTCTCTCATCAAGGACGTTTAGCTATTATTATATTTCTGAGGCATTTACTTATTTGTATCTGGGACTTAAGTTTTTAAGTAATTTGGTGTTTATTCTGCTGGCGGAAAACGGTCAAATGAAAGCGTTTCATAAACTGTTATTTTTAGTTTGGTTGTACGATAGTAAATTTCTTTTAATTTATAGGTTCAGGTACGGTACCTGGAGAGGTCAGAGTGTCATATTCGTCATAAATAATCATTAATCAGGATTATAGGTTTTGATCGCAGGAAAAATTATTTTAATTTACTATACTTTCAAATTAAATATAATCGATTTTGAATTTCCACCGCAGAGAATTATTGTATTATTCACTTAGCGTTCCATCATACATTTTTGATATTGTAGTTAAGAAAAATTACAGTTGATTATAGTACTAATAAATAAATATAAATATTTTTTATTTTTATTTCTGTGTTATGTTAAGTTAATTTTAATTTTTATACTTTTTTATTGTCACCTGAAGACGCGGAAAGCGAAATATAGTGATGAAACTTAATTATTTCTAATTTTTTGAAATATATATATATATATAAATTTTATTGCCCTTTGGGCACCAAAAAAACGAAAAAATAACATGGTCCCCGGCTTAAGTCTTGCCATGAGACCTACGGCAAAAGCTTCTTCCCTATGGAAAATTCGCTAAAAATACCACTTTTTACTGCAAAAAAATTTGTTGGGGTTAACCTAGGAACGAACATATTATTCCATAAATTAAAATATGTTTGATTAGCTCTATTAATGTCACATTGATTAGAGATAAAACCCTTAAACTTCTCTCTCAAGCAAAATAATTAGCATTAGTAATAAATAAACATAACAAAATTATTCTTTATAGGCTAATTAATGTTAGTTGTTTACTAACGGAAAGATTTTTAAGAGAAAGATTACATACACACCAGCAACAATTATTGTTGGATATCTACTCAAAATGACATAACCATCGATCTCTATTCAGTTGCCTGTGGTCATGGTCAGTGTGCTTCATATTACCGCACACTTATCAAATATCTGTTGTGCCGTGCATTACTCTATGCTCCAGTGTACTCACTCTGGGTCGTCTTACTTGATGTCACGTGATGTTCCTGCACGTGCGTGTCCGGCAGACAGTACGGAATGTGTCCGGTGCTACGCTTGCATGTCGTTGTTATTGTTTTGTTGTCGACTCGGTTATCCACGTACATGTTTTCATTACTCTCCACTAATACGCCCTCTTGTGTCCGCGAAATTTCGTGTTAGCATTTCTTTGTACCCAGTTATTTATTTATTGTTTCCAACTAGGACTACCGCGTTTACAACTACTTGTGTGTTCAATTGCCCACCAGGGTAGCATAGTTTGAGAACACTCATGCATGCAAACTTTTCAAGCATCAGACCTACATACTAAGATAGTCTTCGTTGATTTAAGAATTAATTTTGATTCAAACAAAATCATATGTTAACAAAGGAATATACTAAAATTTACCCATCTCTCTATATATAAAAATGAATGTATGTATGTATGTCCTTTATTTGCCAAACTACTCATCCGATCGCCATGAAATTTTAGGAAGTTGGTCTATATGTGTCTGGGAAGATTTTAGTGATTTTTTTCTTAAACTTCGTAAGTTTCCATTTTATGGCGAATGAAATTTATAATGTTAATCTTATGGGGACTAAGTTTGTTTTAAAATGTTCTACAATCAAAACATTTGATTTCTTAAGCTTCAGCTGTTGGTTTACTTTTCATTAGCAATATGCTCTACAATCTAATGTCATCTTTATCATTCACTAGCCAAAGTACCCGTTCTTCGCACGGGTAAAAAAGGCTGAGAGGTGTAGGCTCTACAGATACATTTAAGATATTGATAATTAATTCTTTATTGTTTACAAAATGACAAAACACGTGTCTAAGTATATATCTAAACATGACAAAGTAACATATGTCAAATATTGGGAGAGGATAAGCATTAACGTAATAGAGGCAGGCATCGGGAGAAAATTAAAAATCTACCATTCCACTATTTCGAACTAATAATTCACTAATTTCGATCCAGCAGTTTATGTGTAAAAATTAACTTTATTTCCTTTTCTTACCGAACTGTCAAAATGTAAAGTAAACGGATGTTGACATTAAAAACTGTAAACATTGAATCCCAGGGTATTTACAGCAACCATGTCTTCTTCTTCTCGAACTGTCAAATTTTAGTGTTCACAGCTGTTGACATTCAAGTAATTTTATGTTTTCATTTTCTAAAAATGTAAACATTGAAACTTAGGACGTTCACAGGGCGTAGCCCGAGAGTATTTTAAGGAAATGAGTATGCCTATGTGTTGCATGAGTTTAAGATCTGTCTTTGTGTAAAATTTCAAACTGTTTGGTTCAGTATTTTTTGCGTTCACTTGCCACAACAAACCCACAAACACACAAACCCACAAACAAACATACAGAAACCACCTCTTCTTTATAATATTATAGATTAATGTAAAACTATGAAGTAAATATGTGCTGTACAAAATGAACAGCTTTATTCGCCACGTTAACAGTTTTTGGGGATTATGTATTTATATATTTTTCTTTTCTGTCTGATTAAAAGTCACGTGTTTATATATTGGCCAAATAACAAATAATTACAATATTTGTACATATTACGTTACATATTACGTTTACGTGTATTATAATAACCAGCTGTTGTATATCTTTCCTATAAAGGCCGTATTACAGTTAGGTTTGGTTTGGGTTTTTTGGATTAGAAAATTGTGAATCTATCCACTCCGAAAATTATTTGCTTTGTAGGAATGTGTTAATAATATGTCTTATCGTTTCAGTATTGTTATTCACAATGCCGCGACCCAGAATATCTACACAACGAAGTACTAGTAATACTATTCGACCTCAGAATATGGCCAATCTTAAAGTTAACACGTATTTACTGTTAGGCGTTACGAGGTTCGCCGGGTCAGCAAGTTCTATCCAATACTATAATACGAGCAAGGTTTGTATATATATATATATATATATATATATATATATATATATTATATTTTTGCACACGGATCTCGAAAACGGCACTAAGGAATTTCTTTAAATTTTGGAAATAACTAATTTCCGAGTAGAAAATAAGTTCTAGATAGGTCTAATGTCCAGGAAAATTCGTGTTTTCTTGTAATATTAAGTTTAAAATCTACAAATTTTACATTACGCTTATGGAGAATAAAATGTAAACAATACAAACCAAAACATCTGTTTATAACCGTTTGACTGTTCTTGATTGAAGACGGCGGGGAACAATATATGAATAGAGGTTTTCATATATTTATTATTTTATGTATGTAATAAATGTAAAATTATCAGGTTACTAAATAATTTATAAAAACTTAAGGAAAATATAACTGTGCGAAATAAAAGCAGAAGAAATTATTTCCAAAATCTTCCGTGTTTTAATAGAAAACAAATTAATAGGTGTAAATTAAATTTCTCTTTTCATTTTCAATCCTCATTCCGTTTCTAACAAAATCATTTGATCACAGGCTGATTATAACTGTATGAATAATTAAAAAGTAAATGATCGGCTAAAAAATTGAGGTTGGCTAAAAGACGTTGAACGGCGTCGCTCATTTGACAGACGCCGTAGCTGAGTGGTAGCGTGTCTGCCTCAAGAACTGGAGGTTCCATCCCTACCAGCTGCGATACTTTTTGTTCAGTGCTATATTAATTATGGTGTATTAAATCGGTTTTATTTAAACCACATAAATGTTTTCATTGAGTAATAAATTTGTTTTAATTTTTCTAATTAATTTTTAAAATACATGTCTTATTCAATTCGAGCAAAGCTCGGTCAGGTACTATAAAAATGAAATGGCAAAAGACTAAGCAAATTTACTGCCAGGATGAACAAAAATTAAGAATTAGTTCAGCATACCTTTTTAGATCTTGACTATATGAAGCTGTCTGTATACGACGTCTTTTCACGATATTTTATTAATAAGCGAGATATAAGTTTTAACCTTTTCCTCAAAAGATAAGCGTCGAACCATCGATAGACGTAAAGCATTTATTAGTTTTTATATCTAATTATCCGCTTAACATTGAGCAAAAATTCAAAATACGTTACCATTTGCAACAAATTACAAACCTGTCGTCTCGAAAATTACGTTCAAGTACCTTTTCATTCGTTATTTGTCAACCGACCAACCGCTCAGAAGCACCGTTATAACCCGAGGGATAACATACGGACGTCTCATCACTTTGCCTATGCGCATGGAAGGCGCAACGTGCGTTAGGTCACTTCCCTGTCTCCGGTGTAAGGCTATCGGCTGTACGCTGGTGGTGGGGGGGGGGTGACCCGTAGGCCTACTTCCTACTCGCGGAATGCTGAAGAGCCATTTGGGCGCAGGCGGAAGTTTCCCATCGTCGTTCGGTTTGCAATTTTGTACTTAATAATACAATCGGTTAATTCTTTACTACATGGAGTTTTAAGCCAGCGATTGGGCGCGCAAGCCAAGTAGTAACGAACGATGATTGTTGACTATTGAAACGTTGCTACGAACAGTCGTTTCGGTGAAATATCCGTACGTCAAACATATTAAGGTTATCAAGTGGATAGTTTTATGATTCGACTGCGATAGACTACTGTCGCTGGTCAATGTTCTATTGATAATGTTATCCAAACTAACCAAGTATTTGTTGTTGTTAGGTATATAAACCAAACACATTCATTAAATACTGTTGAATCCTGGCCCTAGTGAACGGATTATGTTTATTAAAACCTTAGAAAAGAGTTACTATAATTTAAGAATAAGCAGGTAAGATTAATGAAATAAATAGTGAAATAAAGAAATACAAATAAAGAAATATGTTAAATAGTGAAATGAAGACTCGTGAAATAAATAGGGCTTTTATTTTTAAAACATAAAAATAACTGTAATAAATAATTGAAAATAAATTTTAAAGTTCATTTTGCAACATAATGTAGTTCCTTCGAATATAAAAAAGACAATTAGCTAACGCGCGTTTTTAATTTAGGACAGACTATTCCCACACTTAGCGGGCGAACCGGAGCGTGTACTGGCGTATTTAGCATTCAACCGTAATTGACCAGCGGGGCGGGCGATAGACACTGGTGGGAACAGCATGTGCTCTCTGGTATGAAGGGTAAGAGGGGGAGGAACAACCTGTCCGCAACTGTAAGAAACTCAACAGCCAGGGAACCGGAACACGAGACACTCCTCCTATTACTGCAGAGAACGAAGGATAGGTTACCATGGCCGGCGCTTATTCTCGTGTAAGGAGTGACCGTGGTGCTTGCTAGAGACCATCTACAGAGCAGTGACGTTACTGTCATGCTCAGCCATGTCTCTGTAGTCTGTCGATGTGTATTCTCGTGTAAGGAGTGACCGTGGTGCTGGGTAGACACCATCTACAGAGCAGTGACGTTACTGTCACGCTCAGCCATGTCTCTGTAGTCTGTCGATGTGTATTCTCGTGTAAGGAGTGACTGTGGTGCTGGCTAGAGACCATCTACCATGCAGTGACGTTACTGTCATGCTCAGCCATGTTCCTGTAGTCTGCCGGCGCGTATTCTCGTGTGAGGAGTGACTGTGGTGCTGGCTAGAGACCATCTACCATGCAGTGACGTTACTGTCACGATCAGCCCTATTCCTGTAGTCGACGCGTATTCTCGTGAGAGGAGTGATAATTCTTAAATCTTAATTTTTGAGTTGCGATTAATATTGAAATTGTCTTTGCCTTGATGTTTTATAAACCAGAGAGTTATTGATATTTCCTCGTAATAACAAGTAGATATTTTCAAGAAATTAAATGACTTGCATCTAACAATGCCAATAACGTACAAGAAAAAATTCATCCACTGACTACCATTAATGTACTGTATTTACAGTTACACGCATAATTAGCCAACTACTACCGGGACGATGCGGCGCTGCGCCCACTAAAGTAATGAAGATATTGAGCCACAAAGGATACACGCTCGAGTGGCGGCTTTGGGTGAATGAAGAATGTTTGAATGAATAGGAGCGGGTCTTTTTAAAGGAAGCGACGATTTTACATCTGATTTACCACCGGCAAAGATCGCGAGAGTGTTCATTACAGCACCTAAGAATAAGTAGGCTCATTCAAACAACAGAATCAATAACCAATTACTAACATAAAAATGTAGGTAATATTTATTTTTTCTTATTTTACACCTCAGTTTTATGTCCAATTCGCAGATTTGCATTATTATTTATTTTGTGTTTGACATGGGTTGAAAATGCATTACTTTTTACCTGTACAGGTTTTGTAGTTAAATATAACATAGTTTTGAAAAAAATTTAACATTTCATAACTTTTGGGTCCTGGAGCAAAGCGACCCTGTATTCTTTGTACATAATTTTTTTTAAAGGGAACTAGGTATTTTTTATTCCATGTTTTCTATTCTGACACTGCATAGATCGCACTGAACTCTGTAGAGAGTTATATCCTATGTACAGTATGTGATGTCTTTCACTGAAACACACAGTGGTATTTATATCGGTTCCATATAAAATGATCAGGATTTTATTTTAAAGCTATAATACATTATCTTTGTTGTTTATCTTATCATTGTTAAGTCTGTTGTATAATTAAATTTACTCAGAAACACTAAGAAATTGTGATTATTAAATTTAATCTCATTTGGGTTGAAGGTCTTAGCCACTATTCATTGCATATAAATCAGAAAAAGTAAGTTGAAAGGATTAATTAGCTTTACTGTTAATTTGCATATTGTGATCTCTTATGGTCTTTGTGGGCGTACTACAGTACAGTAGAGTACAGTAGTGTAGAGCGTCGACGGAGTAAAGCTGACAGAGCTCGCCTCAGCCCAGCCTTTTAGTCGGGCCAACCCGACCCGGACTAAGAGATACATGCTAAAATATTTCGCTTATCAGCAACCACCTAATGTAGCCATCGATGTTCCTCCCACGAGCGGTGAAATATAAATCAAACTTATCAACCATCGTCGAAACAGCGACGGCGGACACAGAAATGATTTACCGGTAAATAACGAGGCTGGAGGAAGGCCCGAGGTGTGCACGACACGGAGCGCAGCGCACGCGCGAACCTAGCTGACTACGCCCTGCGCATGCGCGGACACGGCGTCTGCGTAATGTGGACGATTATGCGCGTTATACGCTGTCGCCATACTGACGGGTAACGGGGCCGAGAGAATAAATGATGTCGGGATGGTTGCCAGGCACATTTGTAACTGATGTACTTACAGACTAATTTTTTGCTTCAATTTTTCTAAATAAACAATCAGCACAGTTAATAACAATACCTTTCTTCTGGCTCATGTTCCGTATAATAATCTCCCACAAAAAATATTGAACGTCGAAGGAGGTAGTGCCGTAATCAACAAGACGAAGGTTAATGAATGACATTTCGAGATCTGCCGGATGGCTGTGAGTTGCTAATAAGGTCGAACTAAATTTGTGGACCCACCAGGACCTCTTATAGGACCTCACTGCCTCACTACGGCTCTCCGAACATTGGAGCTGTGTTTTTTGTTTTTATAATATAAGTCTAAAATAGATTGTTTTTATTAAGCACACCTCAACTTTAGTATGAACTCTTTTGTCTGCTGGTGATTAAACTCTTTCCCTGCATCTAGGGAAATAATTCCTATAAAACATATGTAACCTTATTTATTTGGATGAATTAAGTGAATAATTTATTTTAATTGTAAAATGTTGGCAAATTGTACCCGCGCAGGGATTAAACAAGTTATAAGCTGAAGGTTTATCAATCCTAAACAGACGATTCCTGATTAGACATAATTAAAGTGAAAGTTGTGTGTTGAAGTACTTATTCTGCGTAAGAGTAACATGGAAAAAGAATAAGTAGGTTTGCTGTTACAAGGAACAAAATATCTTAGATTTTTCAAAATTTATCGGTATAGACATTATACAGGTTGTTCATTAAAGTCGGGGGCAAACTTCGAGGGGTGATAGTACTCATCAAAATAAACAAAAAATTTCCTATAAACATATGTCGAAAACTCCTTCGTTTAGCCGCTACCCGCCATTTTTCACATTAACGATATAAATCAAGAACTATTTAAGATACAGAAACCAAACTTTGCACACATATTTAATGGCCAAAGAGAAAAATATTCTCAAAGTATGATTTAGTTAGTTTTTTAGCGAATTTCCCATAGGGAAGAAGCTATTACCGTAGGTCTCATGGCAAGAGTTAAGCCCGAGACCATGTTATTTTTTCTTCTTTAGGTGCCCAGAGACCAAAAACAATAGTCGTTAAAATTTATATATATATATATATATATATATATATATATATATATATATATATATATGTGTGTCTGTGAACACGATAACTCTCGTAAAAATGGTCCGATCGAGACCAAATTTGATAGAGACGTGTATTCCTACAAATGCTCGGACGAGTTCGTAAACCAGACATATCGGTCAATGGGAACGGGTAGTTTGGGGGGGTTTTGTACCCCAAAATGGGGTTTTTTGAGTTTTTCACATGTAATTTTTAAAAACTTCTAATTTTATATTTCACCATTGGAATCAGCTTAAAAAACTACACAATTAAGTTCCTTAAAGTTTTTCTCTATCTTAAACGGTTACCGAGATATAAAAAAATCTAAACACAGTACGTTGTATTTTGAGGCTCCAATGATAATCTTATGGAGGATTAGGAAAAATTAATTTTTCACTTATTATCTAATATTTTTGGATGAAACTTGATATTTAGCTTCATGTGGTTGAGATCCATACATTTGTGCTAAAAAATTATAGTTTATGTGTTTATCATGGCAGCAAACCTGCATACTCTTTTCCCATGTTAATCATATGGAGATTAGCAAACTCCTATATTTATAGACAGATGTTGATGAAAGTTGGTATAAATGTTAAAAATAAAATTTTTGATGGTATAAATGGCTAATTTCAGTGTTCCTCACAGCAGCAAACCTACTCACTCTTTCCCATTTTAATCTTATGGAGAATAGGCAAAAATTCTCATGTTTATCGACAGACTTTGATCAAACTTGTCATATATTATTATTATTATTATTATTATATTATTGATTTGGAAATTCGCTGAGTACGCAGGTCTGCTGCGACGGGGGTATTTTCTCTTTCTCAAAGTTTGGTTTCTGTATTTTAAGTAGTTCTTTATTTGTATAGTTTTTTCATAAAATAAAAAAACGGCTAGCGGCTAAACGAAGGATTTTTCGACATATGTTTATAGAGCATTTTTTGTTTATATTGATGAGTACTATTACTCCTCGAAGTTTGTCCCCGACTTTAATGAGCACCCTGTATAGACGAAGCCGTAACAGGTGCTACGTTGGCAGGTGCTTCGGAGGTTTTGCGTGATGGATACCGAGCTTCTTCAGTAATGAGAACGCCGTTAAATTGTACAATGCTTGTTAAATTTTATACCAAGTCTTATCACAATATATCAGCTTGATCGGAATTCATGCCAGTTTGCTTAATCTCCATAAGAACAACTTATTCTACTTATTCATTCCTCATGAATGAATAGTTAAGGTTTGCTAACACGCGAAACAATACATTATAATATTACATACAATAATAAACATACTTTAATAGAATCTGACTTGTACCATCTGATAGTAGATGATAAAATCGTGGCCCTAAAATACAACGTATTACTCGTATGTCTTTTGTGACACTTGACTATAAGTAACCCTGTTTACCAGATTCTATATCCTGTATCTGTAACAAAAATTCAAAATACTAAATTGTTTGTTTTGCTTTTCATGTTCCAACACTGCTAAAAATTTTAGTTTTCTAATTAGGCTCTGACTAAAACCCCAATTTGGTTTAGGGGGGGTTGCACCCTAGCAACCCCCCCCCTAAACCACCCTTCAGATTGACAGATATGTCTGGATTTCAAGGTCATTCTGATAAACAGGATTACACATCCTTGCCAAATTTGATCTCGATCAGACCATTTTGATGAGAGTTATCGTTTTTAAAATCACACACACACGATCTTCATTTAGTATTTTGGTAACGAACAAAACCTAACTTGCAATAGTGTGGGGAGAAAAACATGAGTAATATTAATAATTCTATTTACTTAAGAGATTTTAGTAGCCTTAACAAATATTTGTTCTCGGTCTTATCAGATTGTAATCAAGTCCAAATTTATATTTCTTCTCTCTATCTGTCTGGTTCTCTAAATATTGGATTTAAAAGAAATATAAGGAAATCACAAGAAATTTATAACGTAATTCAGACATAGGCCTATTTCTGAAAAGCGGGAAACGGATTTTTGGCAACCGCCCAGCCCCCACCGAGGGTCGGAACCCTAATTAGCCCTCGACAGCGGCCTTTTGGCAACCTCAGTTTCATCCCAAAAATTCTCCCGTTTCTCTCTGAAAATCCCTGCCTCGTTATTTAATGCCACAATATATCACTCTTATTCCTTAAAGTCCCTCCCTCGCCCCGGAATGGCAGGCTATTCACGACTACGGGGAACCGGCTATGAATGAGCCAAGTCCTTTGAACTAATACCATTATTTCACAATGGACGTTACAGGATGTACGGCTAGATGGAATTGGATTTTCCAAGTAGAATGTTTGAAAGACAATGATACAAAAGACAAGACAACACCAACAAATATAGGTCAATATGGTGAACTGTTGAAGTGTTACGATATTGTCAACAGAAATTGTTTATACAAAGTCCTAAATATTAATAAACTTCATGTTCATACAACTTCATTCATAAACTTCATATTCAAACTTATTTATATAGATTATAAATTGAAAGTTACAAGTCTTATCTGATTTCAAAGAAATATAAATCGTTAATTCTTTCCTCAAGAAGTTAAGTATGGGTTTAAAAATAAGACCAATACAATTCATAATATTGTACCTCTAAACATAGTTCAAACTTAACAACAGACAGTACTTAGACGGTTAGTAATCACACACTTGAAAGGAATCGGGTATCAGGCGTTGTGCTTTGTTATTCTTCGTCTGTCTTCGCCCGCCGCCTCCCCTCTCGCCCTTATCTAGCGCGCTTTCTCCCTCACCCTCAACCCCGCCCGGCACGAACGAAACCCCGGAAATCCCCACCAGGGAGAACAGCGGTTGCCAAAAGTCCGCACCACGGGTTGTGACACTTTTATAGCCCTCTGCGATGACGAATGGGATAGGCGAGGTTGCCAAAAGTCCTACACCCCTGAAAAGCTGGCCGTTATTAGAAAACCTGAACTATTGTACGAGTATAATTAAAGATACCCTCCGATGATTGTATGAATTAATTCCAGGTACAGAATTAAGCAAAATAAATGTAGAAATTAAATTAACTAAACTAATCAGTTACGTTTAATGCAAAATTTATCAAATTTAAGTAATTAATGGAATTCAATCATACATTACGTCAAATTTAGTTACAGTATAGATAATGGTCATATTTAAATATTAACTTTTTGAAAGAATAAATTATTGTTAACATAGCTTTAATTTGTTGGGGGATAAAAGTTGTAAATGTTTGTTATATTCATTGTCATTTATCTTATTTTTGTTCGGATTAACTATGTGTAATTGGGAGCTATCCATGTTGTCACTATGTACACTATGTACGAGCACATGTAAATGCTAACGAAGTAACGTAGTAACGTTCAGTAGTAACTTAGACGCACGACGCGTTAAGAATGACCGACGATTACATAGAGTAATAACCGTGGTCTAGGGAAACTCACGCATTTCCCGCGTTCCACGATAATTAACTAGCGATCGCCGTCGCTTACTTGGAGCATCGTCACATTCTGTGCCATCGAGCTACTTTCCGTGTCCCAGCGCATCTCTACAGCTTTCGCCAATGATATACTTGCATTTTACCGCTGGATTATTAAACATACCTGGTTGTGCATTTTATTTGTTTTAGCGAATTTTCTATAGGGAAGAAGCTATTACCGTAAGTCTCATAGAAAGACATAAGCCCCGGACCATGTTACGTTTTCGTTTTGAGGTACCTCAAAAATAGTCATTAAATGTATATATATGTATATAGATATGTAAATATATATATATATATATATATATATATATGTGTGTGTGTGTGTGTGTGTGTGCGTGTGTATGTGTGTGTGTGTGAGAGAGAGAGAGAGAGAGAGAGAGAGAACACGATAACTCTCGTAAAAATGGTCCAATGAAGACAAAATTTGCTATAGACGTGAATTTTTATATTTACTAGGACGAGTTCGTAATAATTCAGACGTATCGGCCAATCAGAACAGGTAGTTTGGGGGTTTGTACCCCAAAATTGGGTGTTTTGCGTTTTTAATATGTAATTGAATAAATTAAATGTTATCTTATCCCATTAGAATCAGCTTACAAAACTACACAATTTAGTTCCTAAAAGTTTTGCTCTATCTCCAATGGTTACCGACATAATAAAAAACCTAACACATTACGTTGTACTTTTAGGCTCCAATATTAATCTTATAAACGATAAGGAAAAAGTAATGTTTCACTTTATTAACAAATTTTTTGGATGGAACTTGCTATTTACCTTCATGTGGTTGAGATCCATACATTTATGTAAAAAAATCGTAGTTTGTGTTTATCATGGCAGGTATCCTGCATAATCTTTGCCATGATAATCCTATAGAGAATAAGTAAACTCCATTATTCATGGTCAGATATAGATCAAACTTATGGTATTTGGTCAAAATAAAGTTACTTTATGGTAAAAATACCTACTTTCAGTGTTCCTCACAGCAGCAAACCTGCCTACTCTTTCCCATGTTAATCTTATGGAGAAAAGGCAAACTCTTATTTACGGATATAATCAAACCTGTTATATATTGATTTGAAAATTCGGTTAGTACGCAGGTCTGCTGCGACGGGGTTATTTTAGTTAGTTAACCCTCTTGTAAGGTTAAATTCTATGGCAGAGATATATATTTTTATGAACCATGCAAAATGACCACGTTTTAAATTAACGTTTAAAACTCTCCCACATTCCTATCTATTTTAGTCAGATTTATCGGTTTAATGAATTGAATAAACAAAAATGTTTGTTTATTTAGCATGGTATTATCCGTTAGTTTTAAAATAACATAACTGAGGTTATTTGTTAATTATTTTAATTGGGCGCCTTATTAGTTCATGTGCAGTTATCGAAATTCTTTCTTTCTTCTATTTTTTCCTATTAACGTAATCTTACTTATGTATTTGATTGATTTTCCTTAATTTTCTTGTTTATCAACGACGTGGTGCTGTGAGTCATCCTAAGCCGGTTACCCGGCCAGCGTTGGCTTGGGTCCAATAGTTACATAACTTAACACGACTTGAGCTTTTAACATGTTTCGGTGACCATCGTGATATTGCAATCATCTTGTGACTTGCTTGCATAACCGTTACCAATAAGTTAAGGAATTTTTTGCGTAGTATAAGATGGAAATTCTCTCATTGAATATGATTAGTTTTATATACACAGTAAATATTTGCATTTTGTAGTTTATTTATCTTCAGAGTTTCAGAGTTCTTTCTTACAGTAGTATTTTGGTTAAAAATAAAATTCCCGTAAAGTTTTCAAATTTATAGGAATAACTGTACTAGGAATACCGCTCTTTAGGCTGGAGTGAGGATACGAGGCGTGTAGGAGACTTGAGCTGGCTACGCTCGGTAGACGAAGGCAACGGTTATGGCGTATGGGGTAGGGCTCATAGTACACTATCTACTACACTACCAGATGATGATCTCTACGGATAGTGACAAGGCAGCTGGAGAGCCAAACTATTAATACTGTCTTTTCCTGGTGTGTTGTTATTAAATAACTGCTTGAAGTACTAAAGCTCAAGCTCAGTTCAACTTCAACGGTACGAGTAGATTAGGTTTCTATTAATGGCTGAACATTTTCACATGTTTCTTCTTATCTTGTTGGGGTTTTATGTAGTAGATTTTTAAGTACTGTTTCCAAATGTTCAAAGCTTCCCTCTTCTTAGTTAATACTTGCTCCCTGTCGCCTTTGGTCTACGGATAATCTAATCTAATTAACATTTATTTTTGGGCCGTATCATTTCCTGAAAAAAAATAAAAAAATTACAGTTTGGAAAATGTATTTTGTGGCATTAACGGTTCTATACTTAGAAATTTGTTTTGAGTTATGTTTACAGTATACTAAGTTAATGATGCAATGTCGCAACCTGTGTTGTACTAAGTTCCACACGCACCAGGGGTGCTCATCGTAGCTCCTCGCCGCCGTGGGATGTGTTTTGGTCTACCACAGAAACCCATTCGACGCACCACAAAGTTACGTGTTGATCACTTCATTCATAAGTTCCAGTACATAGGTTTAATCATGCAATGTTGCTCTAAATCACGAACTGGTATAATTATGACAATGATCTTTGCGGATTAACGTAGTGTTCAATAGTGCGGACGTTAATCCACACAAGAGAACACTACACCCACCGACCATCGCTCATAGCTATCCACCCTCCAAGTAGCTAGATTACACGACACCCCACGGTCTCTAGTCTAGTGATAATTTTTTCTTACCCCCAAATAGTCTTGTCAATGGGAAACATTCACGACTAATTTAAAAATACAGATTTTTTTTTACATATACTAAAGAGTAAACTGCATGAACATGCTTGCAATTTCAAGAGGACTCTTAAATTTCCCGTTCTATCCAATAATAACCATTATGTATATTTAGGTAGAAATGTCTTGATTAGCCTTCCTACTGTTGGAGCTGCTCAGTTGTTTGGTGTCGGGTAGAGTTTTCCACAGTCAAATAGTACCGTTAGGCCTAGTAGTGGAGGTGTGTAGTAAGGATATGTCGGGAAGTGCACGCACGCTTCACGGGTAATTGAGGAAGTCGCAGCATGCTGGAGGCGAGCAGTGCGGTGTGACGAGTATCCAGTGGCTGCGGCAGAACTGGTCTGGAGCTGGACCGACGACCCGATGGAACTTGTCCTGGAATAAGTATTGAGAGCGGCCGAGGACGTACTTCACAGCTTTACGTAGGAACTGAAGAAGGGAATTTATTACAAATATTAGTTTTGAAACATTACCAGTACCTGAGAGTGTTGCACACTCGTTGTTGAACCACAGAATAGCAGTGGCGTAGATACAGTTTTTTTCATGGGAGGGGATATAAACCCCCCCCCCCCCCCCGAGTGAAAACCTATTCTAGAGTATGCACTGTAGGTTACAAAAAGGACATTTCGATGAGTTAATTACCATATAAATATCATGCAATACCTCCATTGCCATCTTGGACTTAGTGTGAAGTAGTCTAGAGCAGTTTCTACACTGCGACGGAGGGCGTTTTGTCCAAATCGAGATGGAAATTTCTCAGGTTAATCGAAAATGATATCAAAGTTCGTTTAGTAGCGCATTCTAATAGGCCTATACTGAAAATTTCATTAGATTTTCTGTTAGTGTTTTATTTCAATGTTTATAAATTTCTAAATCGGCTACGTGGAAAAAATTAATCATGATACAATTTTTTTTTGCCAAAGATCCCTAACTTCATTTGTTTCAAACAGACGAAATAACTATGACATGTAGTTAAAAGGTTTATTTATAACACCGTTAACATTTTCACAATATTAAATTTTTTCCTTTTATACCATTGATAATTTAATTTATATGGAATAGATATTTTTCAATGCTTTATTACTTATTGGATGTCCAATTTTAACTAAAGACAATATATTCTAGCTGTCTCTGGGTGGGCCGTACAAACACTTTTTTCATATCATTACCAATACTACCACAATAATCTAGTGCTGTCTTGACACGAACAAAGTCACCGTGACTTTAATTAATCATTTTGGAGGTTTATTTTAGATGCGATTTACATTACTTTTTTTACGAGTTTACGCTATTTCATAATGAAACAAGTGAAAAGCAGACAAAAAACACGAACGCCGAACACAAAACGCAGAGGGTACGGAAAATATATGACATAAGACGTCATACATCACTAACGTCAAGATCTTAACAGTTTAGGTTAGACCTACAGTATAAGTTATAAGATTTTGCAGCTAAGCGATCTTGATGGTAGGAGGGATGACCGGGAGACCAGTCGGGAAATATCGCTTATTGCATATACTGTATTTCGACATACAACATACAGTAACATCAACGAACTGCTTTTTTCTTTTGTTTGTTATTGCGTAGCGGTATTTCAGGATATTTTTGTTTTGAAATTATTAGTAAAGGTGGTCGCTATGGGGGGATATATCCCCCTTATCCCCCCCGTATCTACGCCACTGCACAGAATAGCAGTGGTTGTACCTATACACATGCAACGCTTGCTTATAAATGGACTTGCGCTTCGACTGTAGCCTACGCCCTACCGTTGGACCAGTCGAGCAAGCGCTTTTGAGTTGTGTATACAGCACCAGTTTTTCGTAGCATCATGGAAGAAAATTTGGCTTCGTTTCGTCCTACCTCTTCGACATTATTTAGTAATTTAAAAATCTTTGGTTCAAATATTCTTAGATTAAGGCTGAAGTGTTGCCATGAGGTTCTTTAAAATCCGATGTACCCAGTACTGCACTTCATTTACCTTAGTTTTCGAGCCTTATACCTACGGTTTAGCATCCGAAGAAGTGCTCTCTTCAACCTGCTAGTGAAACTGTTGTTATTCCAGCCGAGATCAACACGCCCTCGTGTGTACACGGTCTTACAGTTTAAAACCAAGACGCTGGATATGAATATCTTGTTTCCGGGTTTCACATCTCATACCTCTTAGTCTACAGTATTTTATCTGTAAACTTAACTTAGTAAATAGTAAATTAACCCTTTTTAAACAATGCAGAATATGAAGCAGTTAGTCATGTTAATGATTGAAAGTCATCAAATCGGTGTGACTTTTAGCAACCATCTTTAATTGTTTTACAAGAATTACAGTGCGGCCAACAGTAGCATCATAAATATTTACTACTTATAAGCTCTACGTTGTTAACACAACATTTTTTAGTACGTATACGTATTTTGTGTAGGTAGTTTGTTTATCTATCGCTTTCTTATTTGATGGGAGATGGTCGGGGGTATGGGTTTTATGCAGAACATTATGCAGAGGAAGCACGAATAGATTTGGAAGGATATGTAGACCTTTAGGCGTGGCTCTTCAGATAAAAGGCAATATCTGAGCTGGACTTGTAATTAGATCGGAGAAGTTTAATCACTAGCAGAGTGACTTTGGGTGGGGGGAGGCGGTGCGAGGGGGCGCGGTCGTGTTGCCAAGAAGCGTCACCACATTGAAAATTCGCCACTTTAACCTTTAGACTTTAGACTTTAACCTTGGCTAAAAATTGTCATAAAATTATACTCATGGAGGTTGGAGGGAGTTGACCAGTCAGCTTATGTTTTGCTTAGTCGCTTACAAAAATGTCGTTATAATTACCTATATAAATTCATGTTAAATTAGACATTACATCTTATTAACTACTGGTCTAATTGGTATGCCAATTTTTTGGGTTTTTGGTTGACCATTTAAGGTTGGGGCTTTTAGATTCCTCATTTTCAAGTAGTTTTTATCTTGGGCTATAATTGTTTTACAAATTGAAATTATGGTTTTTGTAATTTTACAATATTTCTGTGTTGGATCTTTATTAAGTCTAATAAAGTTGTTGTCATTGATAAAAGTTTGGACTTTTTCACAATAGTTAGTTCTTTTTACTTTCTCCCCTTATACATAGTATATGGAGAAAGTATGGTTTTCGTCAAAATTTCCGAATTTGATTTGAGAGTGGATATATCCGTTTTGGGGTCCCCTGAATCCAAAAAGTGGGTTTTGACGTGTGTGTCTGGATGTGTACAGAGCCACAGCCTACCCCGTAGGTCCGATTTAGATGAAATTTTGGCATGTATGTATATATTCACCCAATCTCCAGGTGGTTTTTTTTCATTTTTGATTTTTAATGGTAGTCAACCCTAAAAACCCTTAAAAAACGAGAAAAATCCAAATTTCTCAAACACGGCTCTAACGTTTTTGATTAAACTTTGATAGTTTATAGTGCACAGAGTACTAAATAATTTGAAAGCACCCGCAGGCGCAGGTCTGTAAAATGACGGTTCAAAAGTCAAAAGTTCATCGGCTTTTGAATGTAAAAAAATCTAATTTTTAAATTTTCAGCGAAAACAATAAAAGTAAAGTATAACTTGACTGGCGCCATTGAAACTAGCTTAAAAAACTAAACAAATTAGTGTTTTGAGTTTTGTCTATGACTAACGGTTCCCGAGAAAAGTTAAATATACTGTCCATGATAAACGCAGTACGTTGTTTGAAAACGCCCAATGTTATTCTTATGGAGAATATAAAAAATCCATTTCTTCCTTATTTTCCAACCGTTTTCCATGAAACTTGGTATGAAGCGTAAGGTCAAATCACCCAACAAAACCAACTCAAAAAAGCTTGATATTACCGTGGGGGGGGTGTCCACCCATACAATTCGAACAATTAATTTAACTTTGTCTCTTTTGTTTTTATTTTCAGAAATGGGATGAATATTTTTGAATCAGTAAATTATTAAATGCTATTTAGATTAACTTTGTAGAACATGATAGTTTTATTAAGGGATATATATGTTGGTCCACTGGTACCGTTTATTACGATTACCGTTGTATTTCCGTTGTCTGCTTTCACTATTAAAGATTTTTTTCTTTTAATTCATCGGATATGGAATGGATGGCGTTCATATCTTCTTTTTGTTAATTTAAAACAATTAATATCTGATAAAAATCATGTCTTATCAAAAAAATTCGATTATGTCTATTCGTAAAAATTGTAATTTAAAATAGGCTAGGTCAAAATATAGCCTGAAATGGCATAAATGCCGTAACAGGTTGCCAATAAAGGATAAATACCCCCCGTCGCAGCAGACCTGCGTACTCAGCGAATTTCCAAATCAATAATTTAATATATGACAAGTTTTATAAAAATATGTCCATAAACATGAGAATTATTTGCCTATTCTCCATAAGATTAACATAGGAATGAGTGTGCAGGTTAGCTGCTGTGAGGAACACTGAAAGAAGTCATTTCTACCATGAATAATTTTTATCTTAACATTTATACCAACTTTCATCGATATCTGTCCATAAATAAAGGAGTTTGCCTATTCCCTATATGATTAGTATGGGAAAAAAGTATGCAGGTTTGCTGCCATGATAAACACATAAACCATGATTTTTAAGCATAAATGGATAGATCTCAACCACATGAAGCTAAATATCAAGTTTTATCCAAAAATATTGATTAATATGGGAAATATTAATTTTTCCCTATCCTCCATAAGATTAACATTGGAGCCTCAAAATACAACGTACTGTGTTTAGATTTTTTAATATCTCGGTAACCGATGGAGATAGAGAAAAACTTTAAGGAACTTAATTGTGTAGTTTTTTAAGCTGATTCCAATGGTGAAATATAAAATTAGAAGTTTTTAAAAATTACATGTGAAAAACGCAAAAAACCCCATTTTGGGGTACAAAACCCCCCCAAACTACCCGTTCCCATTGACCGATATGTATGGCTTACGAACTCGTCCGAGCATTTGTAGGAATACACGTCTCTACCAAATTTGGTCTCGATCGGACCATTTTTACGAGAGTTATCGTGTTAACAGACATATATATATATATATATATATATATATACATATATACATACACATATATACATATATGTATATATATAAAAATTTTAACGACTATTGTTTTTGGACTCTGGGCACCTAAAGACGAAAAAATAACATGGTCCCGGGCTTAAGTCTTACCATGAGACCAACGGTAATAGCTTTTTCCCTATGGGAAATTCGCTAAAAAGAGTACTAATTGTTTTCATATCTATTTGATTATATATACATCTACATTTAGCAGTTACGTTTGGTTTCAAGGGGCCTAAAAATTAAAAATAGATTATAGTCCCCTGATTAAGCCCGACTTACGGTAATATCGTCTTCCCATGGAAAATTTGTTAAAAATAAATTTTAAATTTTAGTAATAAAATCTATATGACACAGTGCCATATGGTTACGAAAATCTTCTAAAACTATTCAGAGCTCTCGTGTGAGGAAATGTGCAGGTTGAATTCGTGTTATTTTGGGTGTTATTGTTCAATCGCCACTGAAATATAGTAATAATTAGTATGGCACAATTTTTGGAAAAATGTAATTGTGGTGGTTGGTTGTAGGCTACTTACAATTAGATTTTTAACAATAGACTGTTTAGAAAATATTTTCAAGTTCTTTCCACATTTAGCTGATCCGAAACATCGAATATGTGCTAATAGCTCTACACCAACAGACTTATTATAGTATCAGCAGAAGAAACCCGCACCATGATCGTGAGGAACGCAGCTCGATGAATGGGCTGATTATAAACCATCCGCCTCGCGCGGTAAACGAGGGATCAGCTGTAGCCGCCAGCGGTCACTTTGATAACCAGAGAACCGGAAGTGGGTCAGATGCACCGGCAACCGGTGGGGTGAGGTTAGGTGCAGCGGCGGGTGTATTCCCGCCAACTGGGTCAGACCGAGAGCACTGTTCATCCGTCTAATTAATACCTATCTCATTAAATAAATCTGTGGAATGTTTTCTCAATAGCTGATTTGATATTCTTGAATGTTATGTTATGTTACGCCCTCGTGTCACTGAGGAAGGGTAATATCCGCCCTTCCCACATCCATATCCCGTCCTGTTTACTGGTTTTGGTATTGTTTGTATTATTGCAAAATAAAATACAGAACATCGATGGAACATGAATTATACATATTCTCAAATGAAAAAAGAATTGTAATGTTGACGTATCCTTTATTAGTACCTAATACTGTCCATCTATTAGAGTAGGTAATTAATTTAATTATCATAATTACACTTCAACCAACTTTTAACCACGTGTCATTTTCCTCTTACTCATTGTAGTTTTCAATTCAAATCATTACAAATCATTAAACTACGATTTCTGATTCATTCAATTCGTGCTGCCAGAGAAACGTATCTCGAAAGATGGAGAGTTCATGCATGGAACGAACCCAAAGAGGGTTCTTCGCCCTCTTATTAAACTCAATTGCGTAAGTACTCATGTACAATAGTAAAAATATCAATAACTCTATTATTCATGTGTTGCGTTATTTTACGAAAATTATCGTGTTTACACGATTACATTATAGGAATAGTTGACTCTAAAGAAGAACAAACTTACCTAATTTACAAAGGACATAAAGAACACCCACACGACTTGTAAAATAATGATTCAAACATGAACAAAAAAAAAAAAATATATATATATAATTTGAACGATTATTGTTTTCAATGTGGGACCTCCAAACAAAATATTATCTTAGTCTATGATATATTATCTAAGTCGGAATATTGAATTAGTCTGACATGCCACCCACCTACGATAATAGATCCTTCTCTATGGAAATTCACTAAAACTTTACTTATTAATTAGCTCGCGAATGGTTAAAAGGTTGAAAAAATATTGTGGTGGAAAATAAGTTACACATAAATATGTTTCGTATTTGTTTAAGAGCCTTCGTCACTAATTATACGAATGTAACTTATTAAAAACCATCTGATTCAAAGACAATTATAAACAGCTGACTGTTACCAGATGCCAGATGAGGTCAGTAATCAGCTGATGACAAGGTAACAGGCCATCTGGCTCTCCCTCCCTACCACTACTCTTGTTTTGCAATATAGTCATTGAGGTCCCTGAGCTCGTTATTGAACACATCTGGTCAAATGCCAGGCCACAGATCGTGGCAATTTATGCACTTTTTGTTCCGTATACATCTAAAGTCTGCATAAAATGACTTTAATTAATGTAATTTAGGTTCTGTCACTTAACTATATACTATGCAAGCGGATTGTCTTGACTCAATCTTATGTCTGACACGGTTTTCAAAATGAATCTAGTATTAATAATTATATATATATATATATATATGTGTGTGTGTGTGTGTGTGTGTGTGTGTGTGTGTGTGTGTGTGTGTACCTTAATGCCATTAAATTAATTTTCTGAAATGGTGACCTACCTATATTTTAAGCCAAGTTACGAAAGAGAAATCAGTGTAAGATAATTATGGTACGATCTTGTAGTCTTGTACTGACTAGGCTGACCTGTTCCTTAAAGTCCAACAGCCAATGTCATCTAAGGAACCTACAGTTTAAGTTTGTGGTTTCCTTACCACAAATTTGCCTCTGAACTACGAACTGTGAATCATGAGTACTGTCTGCGGATGACTGTAGTATTCAATAGCGCGGACGTTAATTCACATCATCGTTAATTCGCTGATCGTTCATCGCATCCATCTGTGCATCGTTTTTAACTATCTACAATTTTTGACTTCCACGTAGCTGGATAGTACAGTGCAGCACCAGTTTATATATATTATACATATCAACGCCAATTTTTAAATGTAAACTAGTCTCAATTATTCGAAAATATAACACTCGAACTGAGAAGAAGGCAGAATCAGGCGCCGTTGATTAGTACAACATTAGTGTGGCGGGATGTTCACCAGCATAGCCAATACCATCATTTCATGGTTGTTTTAATCGGTTCTGTTTGATAATTACCATACGGTTTTATCAGATAAGTAGTTTTAATAACATCCTATCATGTATATCCGAACATAATATTGTTGAATATGACTAATAATTGTGGGAATTCAATTACACGAATTTTCCTTGAACGGTTTGAAATTATTTTTGTAAACCACCGACACACTGTAATTCCAGCGGTACGTCTCTTCTAATATTAAACATTATAATTATGCAGAAGCAAATGAGAATCTGCGTTCTCTCAATCTGAGCTGGTCAAGCTCGCTTGTTGGTTTGGTTTGCGGCTAAATTATAGCTCTAATTACTGTCGAGACCGCCGGCGTACAATTGGATAACGGATGGCGGGTAGTGCGAGGTTGGGCTTGGTCGGCTTGGCTGGTGGCCTCACACACGAGCACGAGGGGTAAAGGTCAAACCGTTCATTCATATCTACACCCGGATGTGTTCAAATGAGTCAATAAATACAAGTTTGCTATAGTTTCAAGAATACAAAATATTGTTTCATGATTAAATGGGCTTCGGAAGAGTTTACGTTATCCCTTAACTATTACATTACCAGAAACAGCTTTTCTGTCCAAGATTACGAAGAACATCTCGAGTTTAGCTATTGTCTCGCGCGTGTAAGCGCCCCCCGGAGGAGAACCGTTGGTCTCGGATAGCGACCAGACCAGACCTAATGACAGACTTGAATCCCCAGTGACACGCATTCTGTGTATTTTTAGCCCGACACAAAGAAGATGGAGATAATAGTCAGGGAGTGAGGACTGTTGTGTGGAAGAGAAGTGGACGTACGAGTCATTGGGTCAAGTCAGTCGCACGCAAACAATACGGCGGATACAGTGTTACCACCGTTGTAGTGAATAAATCCCCGCTACGTGTTCTATGCTATCCCTACATATACATATGTATTCCATTAGACGAAATAGATAAAACTAAATACAGTAACAATAAAATGCAATTTAATAAATTTCATTTTCTAGGAAAATGGCTAGGGGAGAGAAGCAGAATATACTTATTACCTGAGTGAAGTGACAATATTTATGGTAATGATAATTTGATTTATGAAGTTTCATGTCGTCAGATCAACTGCGGACCTGAATTAAGTTAGTGCATACAATTGGAACTTATGAAGAAAAAGGCAATTGGATTTTACATGATTAAAAATAAACGTATTAATTATACTGTGTTAACTTCCCCCATAACAACTACAAGCCAGTTGAAGTTAATACTGTTAGTTTATCAACATAGCAAATATCAAACACTATGATTAGTAAATTCAGTTTTCCCTAATTTAATTTTCAGCCTGAAAAATTCAGTTTCATTGTGAAGTTACAACCCCATGATTAAGATCGAATATATTTTAATAATTAATAGAAAATTTCATTTTATCCCGGTAAATGAATCCATAGGTCACCTTCAACAGCTTTTTCACAAGACGAAAGAATGAAATTATAGAACGATGTTGCCTAGGGTTGACCTGACCCCAGCAGTCTTGTCTATCAGAATTAGTTCTCTATGCATGTCAAAGACCAGACCAACCACGCCTTGCACAAGTTGCACGGTAGTGATGGGACGCTCCTCACTCCCGGAAAGGACAAATCGCTTTTTGCTTTCATCAAATCGTCTGCAAAACAGTTAATTGTGGCCCTGTCTTTCCGGTTTTACTGTTTTTGCTAATTAAGTATAACTGTCGTGTAATTATATCCTAAAGATCACCTTTCCTCATATATAAATCGCGTTATCCTGAAGTTGTTTGCGTTCGAAAAGATTTCTCTTAACTATTACTGTGGAGTCGAAAAGCAAGGAAATATATAATGATATACCGAACCGAATCGTGTAGTTTTACTTGCTTACAATCCCATATAGTCGACCCACGCTCGGAGCTCTGTACATACCCTACTCTATGGTTGAGAACCATGGAACTATAGAACTGGTGATATTTAATGTTCGAGGAGTTACCAATGGCTCACATCAATGGCTAAAGATCTCATTGGTTTGATTAAAACAAATTTTCTATTTGAGGCTGTGTTCGTTGGATACTATACTATGAGCCACCACGACAATGGGCGGTAATTTCAGTACTACGAGTCTACTGACACTGAGGCGTATTCATCACGTGTTACGCAACGCGTGACACCGCCGTTACGCAACTCTCGACTTGTTATTCCTCGATCGGTTTAATTTTGATTGGCGTATCCTGTCGTTTGTTTTTCTATAAAGAGTGTCTTCAGTTTGTCAGTTTTTCTTCCTGTATGCATTTTTTACGGACAAAGTGACTGGAATGGAAAGTTTTTGTTGACTAAATCGCTTTAATAACTATACTCCTGTTATATTATGAAATCAAAGGAATAATTTGGCTCCAGTTGTTAATTTTTTACCAGCTCGAAGTATAAACAAGTTGAACAACTTTCTAGAATATGAATTCCTTTCGCCATAATGTGTGGGGTTTTTAACGGTATATATTATAACGTACATATTTTTATTACGTTCGTGATTGGCTTCGCTGGTAATGATTGTCTATACAGTGATCTCATTCCTTTCTTCATTAAAAGTTAATCATTTAGTTGATAGTTGAAGAAGAGATATTCTTAAAATGAAACTAATAACTTGACCAAGGTACAGTTAATCATGCCAGCAAGTATACGCTACACGCCAAACACAATAAAGCATTTACTCGCATGACAAATTGCAAAGTTTTCTGTGCTATTCATTTATTTCTTCTTACATTGTTGAAATAAATTTTAATATTTTGATGAATATGGCATCGTATAAAGTTGTATGGTAAAAACTATACATTTGTTGGGCAACTATACATTGATTTATTGGGCAACACAATAAATGGTTCTTAAATGTAATAAACTGATGAAAATCTTAATTCCAAACGCCACATCATTATATGTTTATTTATGTGTTTCTTTCGCTTTTACACCCATACATACACAAAAAACACACCCACACAAAACAGTTCCTTTGGCAAGGCTAGTTCTTACTCAACACAAACGTTAGTTAGCTGTGTTGAGTCTCACAATTATGTGGTGTTGTGAGGAGAAAATTTGTTCCGCTCGTAAAACTCAGTTGAAAGTAAGTGAAGTATCCTATTCGGTAATGTAAATAACACAATTAGCGAGGTGGAGTTAATGAGCTCATCCCACGCCGCCCGCGACGCCTTGGACCGCGGCTTCACTATGCTGCCTTGGACCGCGGCTTCACTATGCTGCCTTGGACCGCGGCTTCACTATGCCACTTTGGACCGCGGCTTCACTATGCTGTCTGGGACCAGCGCCTCACTAGTGTGCTTTATAAGGTGCCTCGGCACCTTGGGATGCCTGACGCCGGAGCTTCCTTAGACTGTCTGAGACTGTGACTTCCCTATGCTGCTTGGGACCATGGCTTCACTATGCTGGGACCTCGGCTCCACAATGTGTCCTGGGACTGCGGCTGCACCATGCTGCCTGGCGCCACGGCCTAACTAGGGTGCCCAGGACCAGGCCTCAATATGCTGTCTGGAACCAGCGCCTCACTAGTGTGCTTTATAAGGTGCCTCGGACCGCGGCCTCTTTGGGATGCCTGACGCCGGAGCTTCCTTAGACTGTTTGAGACTGTGATTTCCCCTGGCTGCCTGGGACCGTGGCCTTCCTAGGCTGTCAGGGACCTCAGATCCCCGTTTTGATACAGCATAGAATTTTATAGGCTTTTGTTGCTCTGAGCAATATGATATTGTTAATATGAAAATTTATGAAATCACTATGAATTCGATTTATTAGAGGTATAAATTTTTATTTGCAAGTATAATACTTTTTACAATAATATTTTATAACACTAAAGAATTCTTCATAACTTTTCTACTCGTATATTATAAAAAATCCATTTTAGGTCTACAAATATAGCATAAGCAAAGTGTGTTATGAATTCTTTTAACTCTTTTCCCTAGACAGAGCAACTCATACTAAGCAGTATGCAGTATGGCACTTGCGCCGCAGCCGTTTATCGACCAGCAGTCGTCGTGTCACAGTTGACACTCGGAGCCATCGACCCTACACGTTGTTACGATACTCGCACCGCCTTGTTGTAGGCCAAGTAGTACATCCAACATTAACTTTGAGCCATAGTGCAGTATCCTCTTCATTGGCAACCTTCGCGTCGCTTGTGTCAATGTTACGCATTGTCTATTGGGATTTGGACGAACACGAATAATCCCTCCATTGATTCCCTAAACTAGCGATAGAAAATAAGCTATTTTAGGGACTAAGCCTATGCATACATACTATCCAGATTTGCCAACGGACAAAGACCGCTAAGGACCCACTGTGCCGTCGTGTGGCGGTCGCTAGGAGAAAGGAACGGGAGGTGTTGCACAATTGGCCGCAGTTTCATAATGAGATCGACCCAAGTTTGGTGGCTATTGTGGCCCCGGATCGGCCGAGGATCCTCCAGATCTCATCTGCTCTTCCTTCCATAGTCCTGAGAGGTGAAACCGCCCGCTGGCGTTACAAAGGAAATTGCAACAGTTCTGCCAGCATGCGATCGTGTGATACGCAAAAATATGGAAATACATTCGTTCAGCTACTTAATTTCCTTGTTGTAGTAATTTTATTTATTAGATTAATAATTGTGACAGACAATATTTTGTATTTTATCAATTTTATTTTATTTTATTATTTAAATTTATAATCCATCTAAATGAACAAGCACACTTATGATTATGTTTCAAATACTTGAATGTTCAACTTAGCTTTCAACATCTTCAATACCTTTCTCAACATTTACGGCTGCCATCTACAAAAAATTCACGGTTAAAATGTCAATTTTCATTTTTGGTTTTACACCACCACATTTCATGCTGCAGCGGATATAACCTTTGCCGCACCATCCGATAAGGCCGGCGGATACTGCAGGACTGTAGGACTGTAGGTTGATACAATACGCTATGGTCACTCAAGTCCATGTCGTAGGTGCAGCCGTGAGTTGGCGTTGCTTACCACTCGTTGTTCAATTGGATTTATGTTGATGGTTAGGCGTTTCCTTGTTTGTTTTTGATTATTTCTTGTCCATACAAATAACTCGTTTGTTCTTTTTTTGGAAAATTATTTATTGTGCATAATAATATAAGTTCGATTGTTTACGTAACCATATCGAAATTCAGACTTCGTAAGTATTTCTTAACAACTTCCTCGGTACATTGCAATGTTTAAGCTTAGTTTTCCGTGAAGAAATAAATTCTTAATAGATATCTTCACCAGGAAAACTAGGTGATCGCCATGAAACACCTTAACAAACTTAAGATAGTATTGTTTATTAACTGACCATAAGATAAACGGGTGATAAACGACATGTACGTACGGATTACCTATTGACATTAGATATTTCAATTTGATTATTAGATAGATATGGTTATAGTAAATATTCAATATTGAAATAGAGGATTGCTACCTCGTACTATTAGTGCACGCTGTCATGTACTGAACTATTCTATAAAAAATAATCGATTGCTATACAGTGCAGATCCTAGTTGTGTTAAATTCCTTGACTGTTCTGTTCCCGCGACAAGTCCACTCAGTCACTACAGTCGGCAAAGGCCTTCTACTTGGAGGAGCAGTTCGGCTTGGTACATAGTTATCATATCAGATGTTATCTCGAGGTTATAGGTCAAGGCGCCTTCTCAGACTGCGACTAAACATTTTGTTCTCTCGTTTGCTTATACTTTTGTTTGCGATTGCGGCAATATCTCCTTCACTAGATTTCCTTTGTGTTTATAAAGTTGGCACAACTTATTTGACCACGGCGTCTGCTTCTGCGGCATCGGCGTCTGTACATTTTCTAATGCTGCAAATATGCAGTATCCATATTATCTTTTCACAGTGACATTTTCCATTGCCTGATTTTTAAAAACACGTAAATTAAACCTTTGCTAAATTAAATACAATTATTAAAATGCACAAACTCGACTATTTCAATGATTTAATCTGATATAATTATTGCGTAGTGTAAGTATTTCCTACGATAAAGTCATGAGCATTTGTCATTCTGTAAATACGTGCAGTTTACACTTACAAATACTCCCGAAGAGAATACTTTTCTACCATTACCGTTATTGCCTCCATATATTGTAATTCAACTATCAACAAAATAGTACAACTCATACAACCAAAATACTTATTTACTTGGACGGATGATTGCGAATTGAAGTTGTCCACAACTTGAGCTCCGAAGTCCCGTACTGTTGGCGCCGTGGCGGAACGGTCCTGTGTTGGCGGGCTTGTAGCGATCAGCGATCAGCTGTTTCAGATCAAATGTTCTGATAACCCGCCACTGGCCACGGGGCCACAGGCTGCGAGCTGTAAATACAGACAGCATACACCTGCCCTCAATTGACATACGTTTAGGGAATTTTCGTCCACGATTTTCTGACCTTGAGTTTTAACTCATGAATGAATACTTTGACTTCCTTTAAATGTCAATAATCTCTTTGTTAATACAAATTTATTCGGTATGCCTCTTATAGGTTTGTATCACATTCAAAGATGTACCTAATCAACTAAATGAAATAGTTGAATATTTGAGTTGTAACTCAAAAAGACTGGGCTTTCAAATTGTTAAGCCAAAAAAAAAAAATAATTTGGTCGTTATTTTTTGGCGTCTTACAAGGCTGGCGGCTAGTGTTTAATACTTTGGGGCAAGAAATCACGGCTTAAAAATTCGGGATACCTATTTTTGATTTTGACTCTCCAAAAAATAGTTTGTAGAAAGAACAAAAGTAATTACCGGTACCTCTAGGGATAATTTTTATGTTTTCATAATACGACCAGGCTGTTCACCTGCAGTCACGACGGAGACATGAGTCATGACTCGTGGACGGAGGCTGTCAATGGCGTTACATCAGAGCCGCGCCGTACAAATAGATCATTAACTTTCAATCGGCGAGCACTACTCCATTGAGCAACTGGTTTGGCGAGGGACTAGGGTACACTGTATGCAATACAGAAGATGACTTTATATTTAATTTGCCTGAAATAGTCTTGAAATCATGCCATTAAAAACAATAATGTGTCATGTCTTTTATTTGTGCACCAAAGAATTTAACGATTTATTATTACTTAAAATTAGCAGTAATTGGGCAGTTTTAGGTCATTTAAATAGTTCACTAGTGCTTATATTTGTTATATTAGAAACTCTATAAATAACATATACTGCAAATGATAGGAAGGGGGTAAAGTTGGTCAAATCGAGTTACGATACGTGAAGCCGGCTCAAGTGAGCCGTTAAACAAGCTCTAGTATTAGGTGTATTAACAGTTGGGCGTAAACTGAACTAGACTGCGGTCCATTGACTTTCAAAAGTGGCGGTGTCTGACCGGTGTCACTGATCTATTACACCAAACACGGTACGCTGACTGCATCTGCTGCGATATACGTCAAGGACGGGAAAGTGATAATAACAGTGTAACAATGAGGTGTGAAGGAGTTGTGAAAATCAAACAACAACATAAACTACAAAAATCACGCCAGAATGACCTGGAGTTAATAGTGAAGAGTTAATAAACGTCAAGGCGGGAAAGTTGGTAACAGAGGTGGGAACACGGAAGATGACTCTTTGGAGTCGATCAAACAAGTAATAAACGGACCGATCAGCCAGGATAGCAGACTATACGTCCGAGAACAGCCCTTCCTCTGCTGTGGGTCCGATCACGAGGATAATGCCAAATTGCGGGTCCTCCGGGCTGTGTAGTGAGAGTATCCATTACATCGCCAACTTGGTGAAATATCGTTGGGTCGGCGACGTAGATCTTGATATTTTAATCTAGTGTTTGTAGCTTGCGGTCAGAAATCGTTTATTTGTTTTGTATAAGTGTGTGTAAGCTAATCGGTTGTTTTATTTTGTTTCCTATTTGTGTTTTAGATCCTCGTTAATTTACATGTCAGATAAACCACTCACGTTTATGCGAAACCTCATTTTGGTTGGTCTGCACAGAATCAAGATGGTTGAATTTTGTTCGAAACTAAGACATAGTTTAGTTTTGATGCGATCTAGTTAATGCGAAGAAGAAAATAATTCCACATTAGAATATTGACATTAAAGAATACTTCACTCTTAACATCTGGAATTGCTTGATGCTTTCATGTAAGTGATTCCTACCAGAAATTCACCGAATCGATCACTGAATCCAGCGACTGAAATGTAGCTCCATCCATATTAGACCTTCCAACATCCATTCTAATCTGTTAAAACTTTCCTTGCGCCTCATCCAGGTCGTCATACTCCCAATTCCTGTGTCCTTTTGGAACAAGTCATAAACTCACATACCGTTGTAAAGAACCACAAAGTGAAATCCGAGAAGAGAACAATGCTCTCCTGGGGGTCGGGTATTGAGTCTTTGTCCATGTTATGGGGCGAAAGTAGATATGGCGTTGCACCAAACCGCAATAACAGTCGTTATTCACCTTGAAATCCCATGAAACAGTGTCAAGGGGTTCAGAGGAATTTACATAATAGCACGTTCCTAGCACCGCCACCGCCTAGACCATAGAGTCGGTCGTGCACCGGCCGATCAGCTCGACGTGATCCCTTTCACAACGCTTCATACAGTTGGGCTGAAATTCCTTCCTTCGCTCACTTTAGGCTAAGAATTATTTACCTGAATTACGCTGCATTTTAAGATCAAACCCTCTTATTACAGTTAATGAAATGTGTTTTTGTTATTTGAGTCTGAGTCTTTAACTACTTGTATTGAGCAATACTCAGCCTGCTCACCCCAGAGGTCTTGTGGAAGGACTTGCTCCGGCTCTTTCTGATTTGATTGTTCTAGCCACTCCAAGAGGTAATTCAGCAGCTACAGCGGTAAACGCTAAAGCTGTGATTCGCCCAAATGAAGTCCTTTCGCCCGTAAGTAAGTTGCTCATACACGTCTGGATGGATGGGGGAAGGTGGGTTTAGTTTGGGTAAACACCGCTTAACGGTGGAGTCACCACATAACCCTCGCAGGAGCGGGGGTACTCATAAAGAGTTACCACCTGCCCCCCAAAAAAAAGTCTTGTGGAAGCGCTTTCTCTAGTGCACAGGACTGAGCCCGACCCACAAATACGGAGAGGGCAAGCAAAGAACAACAAACAGCTTCAGCAGTAACAACAACTTATTGGCACCATACTCCAAACAATTTTTATTTAATTTACCTTATTATTATTTTTTAACATGGTAACTAACTAACTTAAAACTTAATAACAAATAAAAAATAAATTAACTACACATAAACACCCAACATTAACACATAAAATCAATAATATATATATATATCATAGTATTTTACCACCCCAAAATGTCTTTCATTCCCCTCCTTTCATCACCGACTTTCAAGTCAAAGAGTTTATGTGTTGGTCTGCTGGTCCGCATTTGGGTGAGACAACTCAGCAGCTAGACGGGGTGGTGGTGGCAGCAGTGGTGAGGGTGGACACCAGGAGCCTTAAAATAGTCTCATGATCTTAGTTAGGCCTAACTATAGTCTAAACCTATCCAACAAAGTAATGAATTAATAAATAAAAAATAGTAGATAGATACATATTTAAATGGAACAATAATAAATAACAAGTTAAATATGAAAATAAACATGAGTAAAAAGTATTACAGGTCAGATTATATAGACTGTCCCCAAAATTTATAGGCTAGTTTAGTAAAAGAATATTTTAACTTTGAATGTTTTCAAGCAATGAAACTAGCCTAGTCGTAAATTTCTCAGGAAAATAAGAGGGAAACATTACATTATTAATTGATAGGCCTAAAATAGTAATTAGGAATCACTAACCAAAATAAGCTTTCAACTGAACAAAATGAAACAGGCTTGACACCTGGTTAGGCCTGTCACATGCACCAACAAAATAACGTCTGTTTTTCGTTTAATTTACTCCAGGCCAAAGAAAAAGGATGGCAAATAAAAAGAACACAGGACAAGAAACATTTAACGGAAACAATTAGCCTAACTCTATTCCAGGAGATAGGGTTAAACCTACAAACTTGTTGGTGTGCGGAAAGTCTGAACTTTCGACATAATATTAAGTTGCCTTGCCAAATTTGACAAGAAACAGAACATAAATCATACTGCTGACATTTATAATAAGGCTTATAAGGCAAAATATAACATGTGCTTAAAGTACGGTAGCACAAACGTATTTTAAAAATGTGTAAAACTTAAAATGATCAGTGAAATATGCTTACCCATGGTGTGGCTGGCTACTGGTTTAGTGGTAGGGACATTCAAAGGTTATGTTCAAAAATACTAACTCGACGACCCCCTCCTAATAGTGTCCATAAAAAACGTGGACTTATTATGAGATTCTCAACCTGAGTTGGTGCAATATAAGGCCAACAATTGTATGTATATTATTTACAAAACTACATAAATATAGTTGCTATCTAGACTGTTGCAATGTTGCTTCCAAAAATTTACAGCTATATAAGATAACTAAACATATACATCACTCTTATAATAAAACACAGAGTTTTAGTATTAACTCAAAATTTGACAATAACATGATTCAAAATAATCACTGAAGGGGAATAAAATCATACTAAGTTAAGAATTTCCCAACAGATTTTCATTTTGGTAATGTTTTGATTTTATGCAAATAAAAACTGGTGTTTTATTGCCAGCTGTACGATGATGTCTTTACTAAACAAAAAAGAAAGAACCATGTTTAACTGTCAGATTTGATTTGCTTAATTAACCACTTCCTTAAATAAACAGCTGATTTCTCGATCGTCGGTGTTTACATCCACATTAAGTTTATGGGGAAAATCGCGACTTTGACCCCATTATTTTCCATGACCACGGTGAATTTTCAAAATTTTTGTAATTGATGGCAAAACTAAATGCTAAGACCTTTATAACGACACCTTGGACATGGTGATTGGTAGCACCACCGCTCCAAAACAATTATCACAAAAATAGGCCTAGTGTATTAAATATATAAGATAAGTGAATGTTATGCTCTTTAACGTGTTTACATACAACATTTAGTTTTTTTATTAAGGAAACGTGAAGACTGTAAAATTGATCTGTGACAATGATGTTACGATCTGCCATGAGCTTACCGGTCATAACTGCATAATCAGGTAATGTTGCATTACAAAGCCACGCGCAGCTCTAAACTACGCATGGTTAGTGTGTGCTGACCAATCACCGACAATGAAGGTGTTACGATCTGCCAACCAGAGCTTGACCGGTCATAACTGCATAATCAGCCGGTAATGTTGCTACATACAACCGCGCCACGCGCAGCTCTACTAGAGGGTAGGAACTACGCAAGGGGTGGTTAGTGTGCTGACCAATCACCGACAATGAAGGTGTTACGATCTGCCAACCAGAGCTTGACCGGTCATAACTGCATAATCAGCCGGTAATGTTGCTACATAACCGCGCCAGCGCAGCTCTACTGGAGGGTAGGAACTACGCAAGGGGTGGTTAGTGTGCTGACCAATCACCGACAATGAAGGTGTTACGATCTGCCAACCAGAGCTTGACCGGTCATAACTGCATAATCAGCCGGTAATGTTGCTACATACAACCGCGCCACGCGCAGCTCTAGTAGAGGGTAGGAACTACGCAAGGGGTGGTTAGTGTGCTGACCAATCACCGACAATGAAGTTGTTACGATCTGCCAACCAGAGCTTTACCGGTCAAAACTGCATAATCAGCCGGTAATGTTGCTACATACAACCGCGCCACGCGCAGCTCTATGGGTAGGAACTACGCAAGGGGTGGTTAGTGTGCTGACCAATCACCGACAATGAAGTTGTTACGATCTGCCAACCAGAGCTTGAGCGGTCATAACTGCATAATCAGCCGGTAATGTTGCTACATACAGCCTCACCATGCGCAGCTCTACTAAAGGGAAGGAACCCGCAAGGGGTGGTTAGTGTGCTGACCAATCACCGACAATGAAGTTGTTACGATCTGCCAACCAGAGCTTTACCGGTCATAACTGCATAATCAGCCGGTAATGTTGCTACATACAACCGCGCCACGCGCAGCTCTACTAGAGGGTAGGAACTACGCAAGGGGTGGTTAGTGTGCTGACCAATCACCGACAATGAAGTTGTTACGATCTGCCAACCAGAGCTTTACCGGTCATAACTGCATAATCAGCCGGTAATGTTGCTACATACAACCGCACCACGCGCAGCTCTACTAAAGGGAAGGAACCCGCAAGGGGTGGTTAGTGTGCTGACCAATCACCGACAATGAAGTTGTTACGATCTGCCAACCAGAGCTTGACCGGTCATAACTGCATAATCAGCCGGTAATGTTGCTACATACAACCGCGCCACGCGCAGCTCTACTGGAGGGTTGGAACTACGCAAGGGGTGGTTAGTGTGCTGACCAATCACCGACAATGAAGTTGTTACGATCGGCCAACCAGAGCTTGACCGGTCATAACTGCATAATCAGCCGGTAATGTTGCTACATACAACCGCACCACGCGCAGCTCTACTAGAGGGTAGGAACTACGCAAGGGGTGGTTAGTGTGCTGACCAATCACCGACAATGAAGTTGTTACGATCTGCCAACCAGAGCTTTACCGGTCATAACTGCATAATCAGCCGGTAATGTTGCTACATACAACCGCGCCACGCGCAGCTCTACTGGAGGGTAGGAACTACGCAAGGGGTGGTTAGTGTGCTGACCAATCACCGACAATGAAGTTGTTACGATCTGCCAACCAGAGCTTGACCGGTCATAACTGCATAATCAGCCGGTAATGTTGCTACATACAGCCTCACCATGCGCAGCTCTACTAAAGGGAAGGAACCCGCAAGGGGTGGTTAGTGTGCTGACCAATCACCGACAATGAAGTTGTTACGATCTGCCAACCAGAGCTTTACCGGTCATAACTGCATAATCAGCCGGTAATGTTGCTCCATACAGCCTCACCATGCGCAGCTCTACTAAAGGGAAGGAACCCGCAAGGGGTGGTTAGTGTGCTGACCAATCACCGACAATGAAGTTGTTACGATCGGCCAACCAGAGCTTGACCGGTCATAACTGCATAATCAGCCGGTAATGTTGCTACATACAGCCTCACCATGCGCAGCTCTACTAGAGGGTAGGAACTACGCAAGGTGTGGTTAGTGTGCTGACCAATCACCGACAATGAAGTTGTTACGATCGGCCAACCAGAGCTTGACCGGTCATAACTGCATAATCAGCCGGTAATGTTGCTCCATACAGCCTCACCATGCGCAGCTCTACTAAAGGGAAGGAACCCGCAAGGGGTGGTTAGTGTGCTGACCAATCACCGACAATGAAGTTGTTACGATCTGCCAACCAGAGCTTTACCGGTCATAACTGCATAATCAGCCGGTAATGTTGCTCCATACAGCCTCACCATGCGCAGCTCTACTAAAGGGAAGGGACCATATGAGGGGTGGTTAGTGCGCTGACCAATCACCGACAATGAAGTTGTTACGATCTGCCAACCAGAGCTTTACCGGTCATAACTGCATAATCAGCCGGTAATGTTGCTCCATACAGCCTCACCATGCGCAGCTCTTCTAGAGGGAAGGGACCATATTAGGGGTGGTTAGTGCGCTGATCAATCATCTACAATGAAGGTGGTACGTGAGATTGGCCAACCAGAGCTTGACTGGTCATGTATCAGCCGGTAATGATTTACGCGACCATACAAGTATCGACATGAGTGAATAGCATACTGTTGTAACTGTTGCATAATTTAATCTAATTACACTTTTTAATTTGCTATCTTATAACTCGTATTTTGATTGCTCTTTATGAGGTATTTACAATTTGATACTCTTTATACTATTCTCTTGCTTTATTTTTACATTCAATAAAGTTTTTTTATTTCCATGTCGACCTCCCATCTTATTTTGCATAGGATATATAGGTATAGGATATTCGAACTTCACTTGTGTCGGATCCTTATGTACTGTATGATTCCAATTTAGAGCTAGGATTATGTTTGAGCCCGTCTTGGCACACTGCCGCTCTGCCACACTTCGGACATCACTTTCACGCACGCGCGCGTCTCGCCGCGGCTCGTCTTTATGTTGTCTTGCGGACGTGAAGTCACTTGACGTGCTCTGAGCTCCTGTCGGCCTATACAGTATCTACATACGTCAGCCTAAACATATATTACACTGTTTTATGTTCATCCAATCATTATAAATATTTAGGATGAAGTAAAAACTCACGTCTTCCAACACTCCTTAATATACACTTAATTACACTTTAAAAGTAGTTATATAAAACGGTAAATATACGAGTATACAATCGTTGTTAAATTGGCGATCAATTTCGTCCAGTTCCACCGAACATCATCAGACCCAAATAGAGACTGTCTCCATGCGTCTCCAACACGTATAATGCTAATCAAGAAGTTATTCAATTTTATACTCGTTATGTATTCATATACATTTATTTATTTTTTATATCCTAAGTTATTTTGGGCATGAATGAAGAAATAAGTTAGTGTAAGTATATACAAGTCTGATAAATTATCTTAACTAGTAACAATGTAAAAGTTGGCGTTGCATATGTGAGAGCTTCTTTACTATTAATAATGAGTTTGGTAAAAATTGATAACTTAAAGAGGTACATTTTATGCTAGTTCGTTATTGAATCGCTGAGATTAAAATTTCATTATATTTCGACATAACTTATTTGGATGAAAGTAGTAAAGCTCACAGTGAATATGACGTAATGTTGCTATTCATACATTTATTTCTCATTACATATACATGCAATACACAGACAGATATGAAATATACCTGTGTATTTTTTGTATCGCTGCAGTAAACTTCTGACTAATGTACAGTTGTATACATGTGCACTTTGTTCAACTATAAGAAGTGTTAATATTGTATAACAATTTGTATCGTTATTGGGACAAACAGGTGATGCATCAGTGAAGCGGAGAGTTCATTGCTCACTTCGTAACCATTGCTGCATAACACTGCGTAATATAACACTGCGTAACAATAATTGTGCACGATGCTAATTACGTGAGTTCATGAGTTGTCAATCGTTTGTCTTGTGAACTTACATAGAGTCAAAATAAAAATTACAAAATTAAAACACTAATTTCACATTGCCAATTTCTAAAATGCCTCTGTTGTGGCATGTATAAAAATAAAAATGCTATAATGTTATTAGTATCAAATATTGTGAAACATAATAAATAATACTACTTGTCTCGATATTTAACTGTATTGCTTTTGCAGTACTGCAATAATTTAGGATATATTAATGTCAATACAAACGGATTTTTTGATGTGTATAAAATTACGGTATATACATATTATAATATATTAAAATTAATTTTTAAATATTTGACTTGTAATGAGTAAATGATTAAGTATTGCTACGTTCTATAAAAATCGTGTTTTAAATTTTATTGTAGTTATAAATAAATCTTGTCTAGTGCCTCTTGATTGTCTACGTACATGAGCATAAATCTCGCGTGGTTAGCCCCAGTGCTCATGACGTACATACATCAGAATCTGCGTGGTCTGGTGCCGCAGCCCAGTGCCTCTTGATTGTCTACGTTACAACAGGTCCATAATTCGCGTGGTCGTCAAGTGCCTCTTGATTGTCTACGTTCCACATAGCAGGTCCAGGAATCTCGCGTGGTCGCTGCCGCAGCCCAGTGCCTCTTGATTGTCTACGTTCCACATGGAGCAGGTCCAGGAATCTCGCGTGGTCGCCGGTGCCGCAGCCCCAGTGCCTCTTGATTGTCTACGTTTCCACATGGAGCAGGTCCAGGAATCTCGCGTGGTCGCCGGTGCCGCAGCCCCAGTGCCTCTTGATTGTCTACGTTTCCACATGGAGCAGGTCCAGGAATCTCGCGTGGTCGCCGGTGCCGCAGCCCCAGTGCCTCTTGATTGTCTACGTTTCCACATGGAGCAGGTCCAGGAATCTCGCGTGGTCTGCCGCAGCCCCAGTGCCTCTTGATTGTCTACGTTCCCACATGGAGCAGGTCCAGGAATCTCGCGTGGTCGCCGGTGCCGCAGCCCCAGTGCCTCTTGATTGTCTACGTTCCCACATGGAGCAGGTCCAGGAATCTCGCGTGGTCGCCGGTGCCGCAGCCCCAGTGCCTCTTGATTGTCTACGTTTCCACATGGAGCAGGTCCAGGAATCTCGCGTGGTCGCCGGTGCCGCAGCCCCAGTGCCTCTTGATTGTCTACGTTTCCACATGGAGCAGGTCCAGGAATCTCGCGTGGTCGCCGGTGCCGCAGCCCCAGTGCCTCTTGATTGTCTACGTTTCCACATGGAGCAGGTCCAGGAATCTCGCGTGGTCGCCGGTGCCGTAGCCCCAGTGCCTCTTGATTGTCTACGTTCCCACTCTCCTCATAACACTTGCACGGATGTTTTCACTCTTGCTAATTCTCCGAGTTCGCTTTCGTTTACAGAAGAGAAGATTTGCTGTGGTCATTAGATAATTTACTGGAAAGTTTATTAGAAGATTTGTCTGGATGTATAACGTGACTGCCCTCTTTTGAAATCACTCATCACAACATCCTTTCGCTTCTGTTGCTCCAGAAATCAATATTGAAAATAATAATGTCGGTTTACCGATGAATTATGTAGCATAAAACATAAAAATCTTTGAATCACATCGAGTGCAGTCGCTACTAGGCAGATGGCCTACGGAAATGCACATGCCAATTACTGAGCGTCGAGGAGTAAGTCAATGGGTGACAGGGTGACCTGCGCTGCGTGAGAACGGACTACTCCGCGCATGGTCACAACCGAGACTGTCGCGCTACTGCGCAGGGTGCGCCTGCGCAGTAGCGCGAGCCATCTGGGGAGTCTAGATCCTCGGATTACCTTACTAGTAGATCTTGTAACTCGCCTGTCCAACGGTTCCCTTCTCAGGAAAATGAGGGAGTTTCCATGAAGCATTCCCTCCCAGAAGGCTAACTTTTGAAATAATAATAACTCACAATATCAATTATGCAGCTGCGTCATTGATTCAAATTTATAAGAAACTATTTAAGAAATAGGGTTTTATGAATGCAGTATTGAGTATTTCACCATTAGGTGTAATATTTGATCATAATTATCGTATGTAAGAATGAAAAAATGTGTAAACGATAACAATAAAGAAATACATAAACATTGTTTTATCATACTAGTTCTTTTAGCATACTTTGGCTTGTTGGCTGGAAGTGAGGTTTTAGAGCCCACTGTGGTTGCTTTAGTTACATATATTTTTACGTTATATTTTTAACACGGTACGTGTAAATTATTGGAGTCTTTTGGCAATTTGGTCTTTTGGTGAATTCTAAGGGCTTTTGGCAAGCTCGCCTATCCCATTCATCATCGCAGGGGGCTATTAAAGTGTAAAAATCCGTGGTCCGGACTTTTGAGAACTGCTGTGTGTTTTGTGTGGTGGGGGTCTTAGGGATTTCGTTCGTGCCGGGCGGTGAGGGTGAGGGAAAAAGCGCGCCAGAGAAGAACGAGAGAGGAGGCGGCGGAAGAAGATAGGCGAAGAATAACAAATCACAACGCATGATACCCAATTCTTTTCAGGTGTGAGATCACTAACCGTCTAAGAACTGTCCGTTGTCTATTTAGAACTACTATATGTTTAGAGGTACAATATTATGATTGTATTGGTCTTATTTTTAAACCCATACATACCTTCTTCAGGAAGCAATTAACGATTAATATTTCTTTGAAATCAAAAGACTTGTAGCTTTTAATTTATAATACTGTAACAATTTTATAACCAAAATAAAGATATTCAGAATGTGCAGAATCAATTAAACGAAATATACTGTCAATATACGTTGTTTTATTTGTTACAAATACAATTGGTATAAGACATTTACGAATATAGGCTTTATATGTAAATTTTACTGTATATATTATTTAGAAATTATTAATATGGTCGCAAACCTTTTTGTCATAAGTTAAATTTAAATTCTCAGCTAGGTGCAAAAAGAGTCCTATCAAGTGCATAACAAAATATTATTGAAATCTTAAAATTCTAAATACAAATACTAAATAAATACAATGAAGAGATGAAATCATCTGTTACAATTATACAATACGTTATGTTGTTACAATACAAGGTGTATATCGACTGCCCCTTGCCGTCTCGCTCTTACATCTCCTGATTTCGGTGATTCCGGGGCGAGGGAGGGACTTTAAGAGATAGGAATGATAATTTGTGAGATTAAACTATGAGGCAGGGATTTTCAGGGAGAAAAGGGAGAAATTTACGGATGAAACCGAGGTTGCCAAAAGGCCGCGGTTGAGGGTTCCGACCATCCGTTACCCAAATGATTGCTTTATAGGCACGAAGATACAAGGACACTAATCCTTGTCAATTACCACCATTACCATCAGTCAGATCGTCACCATTAGTTGCATCTCGCCATCTATAATTTTAATATGATATTTATATTTATGAGACATGATTACGGGTTTTACTGGCTCAATACAAAAAAACATAAGTTAATCGTCTACTTCCTTATGTATGAAGACAAAAACATTGAAAAAGTTCGAATCACACTGAGTGTAGTGACTACTTCACAGATGCACTGCAAAATGTTCAATAAATCTCTCAGATTAGATTATACGAAGTCCAGACCACCACTAGTTGACACTAGACCATGTTGTTACAAATAATTGTCTGTAAGCACTAGGCATGTTTACGTGTCATCCAGCCCGGCCACGAGAAAGCATGGGAACTCGCACACCAACAATGCCCACCATACTGACACTGACATTGTAATTTCGTGTTGCAGGTTCCCCCAGGCAGCTCGCCCCTCCCGAACACAAGGTAAGCAACGCTTTCTTATTTCTCAACGCAAATATTTTACTAAATATATTTTTATAATAAGCTATGAAGGTGTTTCAGTTGGTTAATTTAATTACACCTTCGATTGCTCCAAAAAGCCACCCATAAGCTCCTATAAGCTGTAGTTTTAGGTTTATGTTCTTTGTGTGCTCAGGTACCGTTTCATTTGAGTGATGAACTTAGGGTGATAGTTGATCCAAACGTTGAATTTATTGTTATGTACGAGAATACACCAGAAAAGGGCCTATGAGTGCTCAGGTACCGTTTTATTTGAGTGATGAACTTGGGAGATAGTTGATTCAAACGTTGAATTTATTTTTATGTACGAGAATACAACAGCACATGACCAAACTGACCAAACATGACATGACTCATGATCAAACTGAGTATGGAGTTCTCCCTTTCATTGCCTACAACAACCTAGTTTCGTTATATTTTATCTGTTATATTATACCTGGGTATCTCTTGTAATCGTGACATTATCTAAATCTATCACGGACAAATATTTTTAAATTATAAATGATGGTAGGGTATATGAAGTGTTTAAACAGTAGAGTACGGTTTGGCAAGATACGGCGTTCCACTATATCTAGCTGTATTTCACTTGGATAATACGGGCTAATATGGGACCTTTGACCGACTCCCCTAAGTTTTAGTTAATTCAGGTTATTCGCAGGTAACAACATTTTTAACTTAAACTTAGTGTAAATCATACAACAATCCTTCTGTTCTTTTTACGTTTTAAGAACACAGGTCTTTTAAAAGATGCACTTCACTAGTTAAATGCAGTTGCAACTGAATTGTACCGTGAAAAGACAGTACTACACCACACATCCGATGCCAACGAGTTTGCTGTTGTGATAGTGAGTAGTGAGTTGCGCAAACAGTTTCCGAGTCACAAGTTCGTCATATTTTATTGCGGAAGTTGTCTATTGTTACAGTTTCGCTATTCAAATTACGACAATAATCAGTTTCATTTATAATGCTGGCAGACATGGAGATATGAAACGACAACTGATTTATTGTGACAACGAGTATAATAAGATTTACATAGTTATATCGTGTTTAATAGTATAATACGATGTTTGACAGTTTCAATAATGTTTCTACATTTGTACTGATACCCAGATGGTTGAACATATGTATGAAATACAGAGTTTGTTATAGTGGTCACGTACCCAGATGCGTACTAATAGTGTCACGAAAATACCCAGATGGTTTGACATAGTCATGAGTAAATTCTTTTTATTATGTAAAAATGCAGATGCGTTTGTACGAGGTCACTAAAATAGATGAGTTTGTACATAGTGTATGAGTCAATGCGTTTGTTATATGTGGTCACTAAGTACCCAGATGCATCTTTCTATAGTGGTACGTATTAGAGGTTTGTTAAAGTCGAAGTTCAGATGCCGTCCCTTGCTACTAGTGGTCACTGAATCCCAGATGCGTCCCTTGCTACATAGTGGTCACTATACCCAGATGCGTTTGCTACATAGTGGTCACTGAAGTACCCATGCCGCCTTGCTACATAGTGGTCACTGAAGTACCCAGATGCCGCCTCCCTTGCTACATAGTGGTCACTGAAGTACCCAGATGCCGCCTCCCTTGCTACATAGTGGTCACTGAAATACCCAGATGCCGCCTCCCTTGCTACATAGTGGTCACTGAAGTACCCAGATGCCGCCTCCCTTGTTACATAGTGGTCACTAAATTACCCTTATGCCGCCTCCCTTCTTACACAGTGGTCACTGAATTACCCAGATGCCGCCTCCCTTGTTACACAGTGATCACTGAATTACCCAGATGCCGCCTCCCTTGTTACACAGTGGTCACTGAAGTACCCAGATGCCGCCTCCCTTGCTACATAGTGGTCACTGAAGTACCCAGATGCCGCCTCCCTTGCTACATAGTGGTCACTGAAGTACCCAGATGCCGCCTCCCTTGTTACATAGTGGTCACTGAAGTACCCAGATGCCGCCTCCCTTGTTACATAGTGGTCACTGAAATACCCAGATGCCGCCTCCCTTGTTACATAGTGGTCACTGAAATACCCAGATGCCGCCTCCCTTGCTACATAGTGGTCACTGAAGTACCCAGATGCCGCCTCCCTTGTTACATAGTGGTCACTGAAATACCCAGATGCCGCCTCCCTTGTTACATAGTGGTCACTAAATTACCCTTATGCCGCCTCCCTTCTTACACAGTGGTCACTGAATTACCCAGATGCCGCCTCCCTTGCTACATCGAAGGTGTAGGGGCCTCGCCTTTATTATCCAGATATCGCTTCCCTTATCACACTGTGGTTACTGGAGGCGTATGGGCCTGGCCTATATTGCCCAGATATCGCCTCCCTTGTCACACTGTGGTCAACGAAGGTGTAGGGGCCTCGCCTTTATTATCCAGATATCGCTTCCCTTATCACACTGTGGTTACTGGAGGCGTATGGGCCTGGCCTATATTGCCCAGATATCGCCTCCCTTGTCACACTGTGGTCAACGAAGGTGTAGGGGCCTCGCCTTTATTATCCAGATATCGCTTCCCTTATCACACTGTGGTCACTGGAGGCGTATGGGCCTGGCCTATATTGCCCAGATATCGCCTCCCTCATCACACTGTGGTCAACGAAGGTGTAGGGACCTCGCCTTTATTATCCAGATATCGCTCCCCTTATCACACTGTGATTGCTGGAGGTGTATGGGCCTGGCCTATATTGCCCATATATCGCCTCCCTTGTCACACCTATACCACACTTCGGTTCGCAGAGTACCAATACCACTACCACCAGCGCCCTAGTCGCCCAGCGCCCATGTCTCCCATCCGGGCCGCGTCATGCCGGTGGGCGATGGTCAAGGTGACGGCGACCATTGTCTTATATTTATAGCCTACCATCAAAGGTCACCCAGACACCTTCTTAATCCTGTTTTCTCGCAGAATTATAATTAAGCATACCCCCGTAGTAAACTCCAGTGTGAGGAATCTTGGATAACGTGATGCTGAACATTGCAAAGAGGGTCAAACTGTCCATGCAATTCAATTTGAAATGTCTATTAAAAATAACGTTGATGCTGGCTGGCTCAACAATAGCTACATGTCTTGAAATTCAATATACTCACATGATATGATATCTATATAAATAAAATTAGAGTTTTGTCTGTACATTGCTCAGAGTTATTAATTTTTTATTTATTTTTACATTTCGTGCGTTATAGAAGCCGAAACCAATCTTATCTCAATTTGTGTCTGTTTGTCAGTGACGCTCTAGGAGGAATTTTACGCCGTCTTTTCCGAAAAATACGAGAGAATTGATAACAATGAAACTTGTTTCATGCATCCTCTACAATCAATGAGAATGTTTTTTCAATACTTGAAATTGTCCACCGCTCCTTTAAAAGTATATAACGAGCATTTAAAACCCCACTTTTTACACGATATTAATCACATTTTGCTTTCAGTTTTTAACGAATCACCTACTGATAATAATCAGCTGTCTTTGTAGTTTTTAACACTAAATGGTTTAAGCATTGGTCAATAATTTTGAGAATATTTGATGTATAAAGTGAATTAATAGAAAGAAAAACAAACAGCTGTCAAGTTAAAATGAATATTAGTTTGTTTATATTGACATTAATTTAAAATTCACGTCGAAATCATGCCATGTTAAAATGTCATCTTGAAGTAAAACAAATTTCAAGAATTATAAATATTTTCAGTCCAATCTGATTAATTTTGTCATTTTAGTAAGTATTTTTCCCCTAACACAGAATCCTACAACAGAATCCACGATACATATTTTTGCGACATTTTAACATTCTACTATACAATAAACCTTATCTTCCGCTGTCAAGGTTCTAATTAAGTCACCAATCAAGTTCATTTACCTTGTTTTTACCATCCAGTTTCTGTTGGGTTGGCGGCACTCTGTTGATCTAGAACCACTGCCCAATCCTATTACACCGGTTGTTAACTGATATGGATAATTCCATCGCCCGGTGCGTTTAATCTCCGCATCACCAGACGTAACAGTTACTCCGGCCCAATACTACTGATCGTTTGGTTAATTTCATGTCTTTATTTTCCGCCCAAATCTTTTCACCCGGCTCCAAATTGTTTAAGGATTTGGTGGTTGGATTTCCGTTTCCATGCCAATTATACGAGTTAAGCCTAAAATCGACTGCATTTCCGTGTCCACTAAAGAAATAATTACTGTAGTTTGGCGTTTTAGTTTTTTATTGCTTTGTTGTCTATTAACATATTTTAACATTGTTTATACAGTATAAATAAACACATAACTCAACTAATGCTCCTTGGCATCCCTTATGTCAATGGGTTTGGTGCAATAATTCTTAATAAAAATGTAAAATACTTACTTCCCAGTGGGGTAATGGAAAGGTCTGAGGGGAATGTCTTAAGGGAATGTTTTCAGTTTCTCTAAACAGCTGTTCTCATAACCATATGACGTGTCCCTTTCATAACACTTGGCGTCCTGCAAAATTGCCAACACCCCTTCCCCCAGAGCTTAGGTATATCGTGCCAGTCTGACGGTTGCTGATGCAGCAGGTGGCCGCCCTGGGCTCCAGGACCGCTAGCCGGCATCTTGCCCCCGATTCCGAGGCCCCGCTCCCACCCCCCCTCTGTTTACTTTTCATTTTATTCATGCCCTTTACCGTCCACTTGTAACTGCTTCCCCACTTGCCTCATGGAATGAGGTCATTTGTTCTTATGATTGATTGTTTATTAGTTTTACCGGCGATATCAGTTATTGACGTCTTCAATCAGCAACTGTTCTAAACAACACCAGCACATTATTGAATTTGTAATTTAAATTTTGAAGGTACAATCTTTGGGTTTCTGCTATTAAAAGTACTCCAATTCAAATGTAATTAAGTCACAGGACACAAGTACTCTTGGTATAAGTGTTTTACATAACTTGACCTACAGTACATCGATCCACCAAAGAAATGGTGCGATTAAGATCAAATTATTACTGTAAACTATGCTATTGTATAATATATAATATTAAGTAGCCTATCATGGGACCGAGTTTTGTTCGGTGAACCAAAGTGACATTTCTTATCAGTCTCGTTCAGGACTGATCTTCAAATTAAATTAAAACTCCTTTGAAATTCTAACATCTGACCGCATGTTAACGTAAACCATACATATCTGTCCCTAAACAGGCGTATGTGTAGATAATAATACACAACGTCATTGATAACTTAGGTAAAGAAATTACCGCTAACTTTGGCCCCTCCGACGTTGTCTGTTGTTCCCACAACAGACAACGTCCCTTGGCCCAGCTTTTATAGCTGTAAAACCTTCATTGTGTCTAAAATATTCGGTACCGATTATTAAACCAATTTTAACAGTTATAAATGTTCTAAACATAGTACGTCCATCCATCCTCTATGTGGAGGGACTACATATTCAAGTTTACTGTACATTTATATATTGTCTTGATATTCTGAAGATTTGAACGCTCGTCGACATGTATATCTCTGTGCCTGAGCCTCACACACCCACACTGACACACTAACACACATGAATTGAGCGCCTCTTGTCCCGTTTGCTTATTTGATTTACATGTATTATTTGTTCTTGTCCCCTCATGTACTCCCAATCTCATTGATGATAAAAGCATGACGAAGGACAGTACATATTCGAACGATTTTAGTCAAGTGATAAAATAAACAATTAATGATTGTTTCACAGCTAAATTTAAATTTTCTAACATGAGAGAACTAGTCTGAGACGGTAGTGCCGAATCATAGGAGGGCAATGGATAGAAATTATTAAATTGTTGCGTTTGTTTTAGTAATACAAAAGTTGTAAAATTCGAAAACTTCTCCGGAGCATTAAATACGCATTAAGTTTTCACCAGTAGAGCATATTGCATTTTGGTAGGCCTACTACTATAAAACAGTGTTCATTTTTTAACAATATTATTGATTGCATACAGTTGAGTTGAAGTAGTAAAAGTGGTTATCGAAAAAAGTAATTATACACAAACATAGTGTTTATGTAGTTATACCTACATACATATATATGATGCACAAGTCGAATTATCTTGTTTTATAATGTTCAAAATCAAAATTGTTGTTTTAATTGATCTAAATTACTCTTTTATTTAACACATCGAATATCTGTTTACAGCTGTCGAAAATAATGTTACGAAACGCGATCTTTGTTCTAAAACTTATTTTCTGCTGCTGATGAATGAATAACCCTTAAGTCTAAGGTTATAAATGATAAGGAAGATAAGAATATCGTGGAATGTCAGGTGCGAGATGTAACAGCTAATTGTGGAAAAATCAGCGGCATGACGTGGCAACACAAGACAATATGTGTAGGCATAACTGTCCGCAGCAGATGTCTCGGTCCGGAGACACAGACTGCGCAACGGCATTGGACCAGTGGAGGACTGTGAAATTGTTCAACGGTCGCACCAGTGCCTCCTAAATTGTGCTTTCGTAGTGAGTACTTACTAAATGACCAGCCAGTGGACAGAGTTTTCCTTTCCTTGTAGTTGGTTCTCAACTTATTTGCACTGCACTTAAAATACAGTTTGGTAACTATTTGAGTGTTACGTCAAGATTAAAGAATGTATCTCGATTATTCCAAACAGCAATTACAACAGTAAAATTAAACGAGTAAAGAGGAACCATGACAACTAAGTAAAGTACTGTATACTATAATTGATGATTAATCATAAACTGTATTTTGTAATTAATTGTGAAAATGGAGGTGGCATAAATCGAATAGGTTCGAATCGAATCTTTATAGGTTTTCAAATAATATGATTTTATACTGCAATCTGTGTCATTTATCAGTACACACAAAAAATCCGTAAATGAACTCCAAACCAATAAGTGAATCAATAACCAATAAAAACGATCCTGATGAAAATACTGTAAATATTTAACAAGTTTTCATAACCTGGCGGTAAATATGACTGAATGAAAGGGAAAATAAATTGAAAAAAAAATAGTTTTGTCAATTACTGTAACTGTATTTTGATCTGACCAATTCCTAGAAATACGCGTAATACTCATGTTTTGACAGATATTGTATTAGTCTTCTCCAATTTCTATTTTGTGATTGTGTCATATTTTTAGGTACGAGAAACCAACAAAATGTATCGTTCTCAGGACAGTTTTAAACTTCAAAAAAACTGGTTTAGTTTATCTGAGTGTCGAATAACGGAATGGCTTAATTTGAAACTAGTTTCACGACATAATCTTAATGCAGCAATCCCATAAAAAGAAACTAGTTGACACGTATGCTGATAGTGAGTGGTTTTTGTAATTTATTTTATTTATACAAACAAAGTTTTGCTTTCGAAATTCAAATGCATGTTGTGATTGTTTGGCTGGTTTGACTTTCCTTTGTGGTCAGTACTGGAGACTTGACACTTGGCACGGACCTTCCATTGGTCCACAACCGACAAAAAAGGTGCCAGATATAACAATTTTTCATTACGAACCGAGAAAATGTTTAAAAAATATTGTACTGTATATTACATATTGTTGCGCATAATAGACTCCGGGCCTGCCGCATATTGAGACGCACGTGGAGATTGGTGGCGCAGAGCAGTGATTGTGGGCCACGTCAAGCACGAGAGTATGCACATTGCGGCACTCACCAGTGAGACGCAGATCTGCCCCGCACGTGGAGATTGGTGGCGCAGAGCAGTGATTGTGGGCCACGTCAAGCACGAGAGTATGCACATTGCGGCACTCACCAGTGAGACGCAGATCTGCCCCGCACGTGGAGATTGGTGGCGCAGAGCAGTGATTGTGGGCCACGTCAAGCACGAGAGTATGCACATTGCGGCACTCACCAGTGAGACGCAGATCTGCCCCGCACGTGGAGATTGGTGGCGCAGAGCAGTGATTGTGGGCCACGTCAAGCACGAGAGTATGCACATTGCGGCACTCACCAGTGAGACGCAGATCTGCCCCGCACGTGGAGATTGGTGGCGCAGAGCAGTGATTGTGGGCCACGTCAAGCACGAGAGTATGCACATTGCGGCACTCACCAGTGAGACGCAGATCTGCCCCGCACGTGCCTGCGTCGCAAAAGGGCACTTGTCAGTCGGTTAGTTTTCTTAACATCCAATAGGTCTTTGGGCGTTACATCCCTCTGACGTCATTAACGGTTGAACCAATCTGTGTACTTCTTCAAACTCATCTCTCGTAAGGCGACAATCATTTTTAAACTGTTCATGTGAAGATTCCTTTGTTATCGTGAATGTCCCATGAGTGTGCTATTTTCAAGCAAGAACTGTTCCCTAGTTTTGTCTTCCTCGACCTCTGATATACATCCCGTAGTAGCTCGGTATCCGAATCTGATTCTGAGCTTAAATCGATTAGTTTTGAAAACATCTTTACAACTTGAATTTATGAGAAAAAACATCCACCCGCGATGGAATATCGTGCGAGACTGCCTTCCAATATGCGTGGTCTGGTGTAGAAAACCGTGCGACACGTTTTTCTGCCCTGCTCTGCGCGGCTCAGCTCAATATGCGTCTTGGCCCGCTGAGCAGTCGCGGTCATGAGCCAATCGAATGGCTGCGCAAAAAGGCTCTTAAAGGTCCTGATTTCCGGCGGCTGGCATGGGCAACGCTGTAGCGCATAATCATTGGGTTAGCGGAATAATTGCGCCTAATGTGTTCGTCACGCGCACGCTCCACACTGCGCATGCGCGGTGATTAGCCGCTCCACACTGCGCATGCGCCGTGATCGACTACTGCGCTCCTGCAACGTAACGTGATGTATACACATTACAACTTCCTCAACCGTTTCGATCCTGAACCAAGTTTGTGATGGTTACATACAGAACCCAGTTAGTTAGTTCCCTTTGTTCGTTGGGCTATGAAGCAGATGATCTTTGTCAGCAACAAAGCTATAGGCCATAAGATCCATTGTACTCATCACAACCAACCTTCGCTCACCTTAAAATACGTACCTGGTCTGGTCGGTGGTCGGTGTCACAAGAATAAGAAGAGCTGCACTTGATGAATAATATAGATGTTAGGGCCTACTTCCGTATTTAAGACAATCTCAACTAATATTTTGCCTGAATGTAATAATTAAATTTTGCCCATTGTTTCTAGTTTCTTACCTAAACAAATGAATTCAGTTACCTTAAAACAAAATGTTAAATTAACTTTACTTAAAAAAAATGAAAAAAATAATTCAGCTTACCAGGTAGATGCCTATCATACTAAATATGTCGTGGGTTTTGGTTATACATAAAAATGTGAATAAGGATGACGTATAAATAAAAAAATGAATAAAAATAAATTACAAACTAAAATGTAAAAAGAGGATGGTAATAAGTTAACTCTTCTTATGTAAACATTGGCTATCTTTATAATTGAATTTACAGTAGTTGGAGGATGAAATGTTGAAAGAGACAGAAAAAGAAGAGTATATTTTAACAGTGATTGCCCGAAGTAAAACTTTGTTTATCACTCAGTAACCAGCTGTATTAGGAGACGATCGCCCGACCTCACCTTCCGCCTTGCCTTTTAAAGTTCCGATCTTTACGACTTTTCGTAGACGCTGATGAACCTGTAAACGCGTCGTTGTGATCGCTGCACAGGGAGATGACCACTCGATGTCCGGGGTAGTCACGGGATCGTGAGGGGCCGAGGCCGCGCTCCCGCGGCTCGGGTCACGTGGGCTGGGGCTACAGTACCTACGTTTATACTTCCAAACACATTTATCTATTTATTTAATTTAATAACTGAAGAATAAGGATTAAATAATAATAATAATAACTGAAAAACAAAACTGATGTAAACCTATAATACTGAAAAAGCAGAAACGGAGTAGGAGCTGTAAACGTATCTAATTTGTGAAATAAAGGAAAAAACCAGTTCACCCAATGTCAATGATATTTTGTATTTTTTTATAAAAATCAGCTTATTACCATGATTATAATTTTCTATAGCTTAAAACATCCTTCTACAAATCACTGAAATATTACATTTTTTACAATTTATAATTATATTTTTTGGTGAATTAGATTGCATATTATTGAGAAAAAAATTGTTTGGAGTCAACGTTTCATATTCCGTTTGACCGTTAACGATTTGGTTAAATGCCTTCCGTTGCATCTTAGGTCGCCACACTGTATATGCGCAGAATATTCAGAATATATATATACAATAAAACAATGTTTCAGGATATAAATATAAACATATCACATGTAAATAACGTATTATTCTGTATATATTAAACAGAATAAAGCGGAATTGTCTCCCTAGGGACGCGCGGGGCGACTTGAGGAACTACCGCGTCCCTACATCAACAGTGGTGGCATTCAAAACTTAACATCATTCCTGAAACAAATCAGCGGTGGTATATTACAACACAGCATTTTCTTTTGTTTCGTCGTGTAAAATACTTCGATTTTTTATATTCGAAATTTAACTATTTTTTACAAAAATCTGACATAGTAATTAATGTAAACACATTTTTACTATTTAAACGTTTCTAAATCATAAGGAGAAAGGTATGTGTCTTTTCAACATTACTCTTACGGGAGTAAAAATTAAAATCTAAGATGTCGGAGGTACTACAGACTCTTAATACTGTATACTGGTTCATCTTTATACATTCTTATACATACACTAATATTGTACCCTGGGTGAAAACTTCACCCAGAGACAATCAACCAGATGTCAATGTGGCAGTTTTACAGTAAAACTATACGAATGTGATGCTTGAGTGAAAAATATAATTTTAAAACCCATGTACTGTATAGGGAGTTGGGTGATCATTTTATATTATACATATTCTATAGGTATCCAAGCTTTTCACCTACTATTGTTAACATATCATGAAAATTATGAGAACTATTTTGACATAATACATGCCAGTTGAGCTGATGCGATGATATGAAGGACGCTGTTGTGAGGCCCCCAGGGTAACCGTCTTGGTCATCTGGCTACAGCTCCTTTAACGCTACAGCCTACATGGTGAGAGTTGAGCTGATGCGATGATATGAAGGACGCTGTTGTGAGGCCCCCAGGGTAACCGTCTTGGTCATCTGGCTACAGCTCCTTTAACGCTACAGCCTACATGGTGAGAGTTGAGCTGATGCGATGATATGAAGGACGCTGTTGTGAGGCCCCCAGGGTAACCGTCTTGGTCATCTGGCTACAGCTCCTTTAACGCTACAGCCTACATGGTGAGAGTTGAGCTGGTGCGATGATATGAAGGACGCTGTTGTGAGGCCCCCAGGGTAACCGTCTTGGTCATCTGGCTACAGCTCCTTTAACGCTACAGCCTACATGGTGAGAGTTGAGCTGGTGCGATGATATGAAGGACGCTGTTGTGAGGCCCCCAGGGTAACCGTCTTGGTCATCTGGCTACAGCTCCTTTAACGCTACAGCCTACATGGTGAGAGTTGAGCTGGTGCGATGATATGAAGGACGCTGTTGTGAGGCCCCCAGGGTAACCGTCTTGGTCATCTGGCTACAGCTCCTTTAACGCTACAGCCTACATGGTGAGAGTTGAGCTGATGCGATGATATGAAGGACGCTGTTGTGAGGCCCCCAGGGTAACCGTCTTGGTCATCTGGCTACAGCTCCTTTAACGCTACAGCCTACATGGTGAGAGTTGAGCTGATGCGATGATATGAAGGACGCTGTTGTGAGGCCCCCAGGGTAACCGTCTTGGTCATCTGGCTACAGCTCCTTTAACGCTACAGCCTACATGGTGAGAGTTGAGCTGGTGCGATGATATGAAGGACGCTGTTGTGAGGCCCCCAGGGTAACCGTCTTGGTCATCTGGCTACAGCTCCTTTAACGCTACAGCCTACATGGTGAGAGTTGAGCTGGTGCGATGATACGAAGCGTCGCTGAGCCCTATCATGGGGTCCTCTAGGGTTACGGTTTTGGTCGTGGATAGTTTATCAGCGTATAAAATTTCTCTACAGTTCTTGTATGTTGCAATACAATATTTGAGTTGGTTTTCGTTATAATTTATTTTGTAATTATCATTCGTTTTTCTGCTCTATAATAATTAACTATTCACATAACTTTTACGTAACTTTTAGCATGCAAAGAATTTTCAAGTGGTACATTAAAAATACATTTCATACATAAATGATAACATTAACTAACATCGATGGCTCAGAGCCCGTTCACAGTGGTGGCGGTGCACCACAATACGCACGTCCGATCGCTTAACGCTGAATGCCGTGGCGGATCACGCGAACCCGCTGTATAAACAGCCGCGCTTTGTCATGTCCTACCTGCCAGTAGTCCTTACCGATGACGTTGGCTGCCCCCACGCAGCGTTATACGTTACAACACCAAACAAACAAGGCGCGCTGCATGGATGATTCCCAACAATGTTTTATCTTGATTAAATTTTAGTATTTTTCAGGAGATTTCACTAACGGTACAATACTATATTATTTACCTCAGGTCATCATTACCTCAATTAATACTGTATGGTTGCATTGCGGGAAACTTGTGTCGTTATTTCATACGTAGTTGTTTCTTCGAATTGACACTTATATTTTATTAAGATCCTATTACGTCATATAATTATAACAATTTTAAGTACTTAATATATTTTAAATATCTGATATTGACATTATAACTAACGTGACATATTCAGTGTAAAGTATAAACTTTGTTAGTTCAAGCGTTAGATGAGTCGCCTGCTGTGTTTTGACGGAAAGTCTCGGCCGCAACAACGGAAGTGAAGGAGTGGCGGAAGGTCCAGTGTAACAATTGTGTTAATACCATACGGTTCGGTTTGGTCTGAAGATAACAGCTGTGGCCCAGTGACTTTGGACCAGGGGTTATATCTGTAGTACATTCACAGGAAGAAATCGTTGATATGAAGTTGTTGTTCGTTTCAGACAACACCTTCATGCAAGTGATTGCTTCATTTCCCTTGTGGTTCCGGTAGTTGTCCATGCGCCTAAATAAATTGACTTCATTTATTTGTCAACTTGCTAATACTGTATGAGCACACATTAGTTGCACTACTCTTCATTAGGGAAAACAAAACTTTACATCTAATAATAACAGATTATATCTTGGGAATCCCTCATAGATAATCATTTAAGACTTAAAAGTTGAACAAGAAGAAAAGAAACCACAAATTTTTTTCAATGAAAAAAATTCGGCTAATAATAGAGGAATAAAAGTAAAACGACCACAATAAAATTAGAAACAAGAGGCAGAAACGTGAGGAATGGGCGCGATAAATGTATACAATTAGGAGAGTGGCATCCAACCGTAATAATGCACCAGTAGACCCTCGGACTGCCTGTGAGGTCCGCGACGTGTCCTAGACTACGTGAGCTGAACTGTAATCTAGGACAACGTGACGCACCTTGAGTACCAACCCAAGTTTTGATTGGCTACGGAAAATATCATATCGAAGCCCTTTCCCATTAAAATTACTATGTTTGATTTGCGTTGTTAAAACCATGAACAAGACAATTTTTGGTTTATCATGTTTAATGAAAATAATTAATAAAAATGTTATGATAAATATTATTTTAAAAATGCTAATATCTATGTCTTTTTGAGAGAAAATCAAATTGTCACATTTTCCGCGAGGAAAGTCTTTAAAATTGGTATTCAAGGATCAACATTTAATACGTTGTTTAAACGCAGAAAACTTTTCTAAGAATCATTCCAAGGTATCACTAGGTTTTACAAAATACAATTCTGACTTACATAAACATTTTCTACAAATGTTTTAACTCAACAACTTACTTAAAGTACAAAATATTTGGTATCAACATAATCGAAAATGCTGGATCCTGAAAGCAAACCTTGAACAGCTGCAATGTTAAAGTTGAAGGAAACTGTTCTCCTTCTAGTGAAAATGCATTATTCAGAAGACATTTTCCACGGCAGTAAACCTTAAGCGGAGCTCGTTCATACTAACAGCGTTGCGGTATCAGAGATAGTATCGGTTGGAACTAGAGCTTGTTTATGGGGTCCAGAGCTGTCCTGGTCACGAGCTTCGTCGTATATCACGGATATCTCGATGTACATCTGGATGGAAAGTGTGCAGCAGGTGACGTTTGGCGACTGGTGTGATTCAGGTTCCACCCAGCCACTACGTCGTACTAAGCCGAGCCGAGCGAGCTGTGTATCAACACTTGTCTGCCTGGCTGATTTCGCAAACATGGTTGTTGTGTATAGTAATATTTCTTCTTCTGGTGTTCATATCACTAAATAATTTCAATGGCAACCGTGCAGTAAAGGTAATATCTTATGAACCTTTTAATTAGACTTATTAAGCTGATGAATAATGTTATTAATTTGCAATAATTTTATAAATTTTTTTGTAGTTTTCTTTAAAGATAAAACATTTATAAAGTTTTATTCACAAACTTTTAATTATGTTAGTTGAATAAGGAACAGTTTAAGATTCCATGTTGAAGGAGGTTCTGCAGCTCAGTAGTGTGTGTTTGTAGCCAGGAACCTCCCCGTGGTTTAGCTGAGGTGACGATTGAGCTAGAAGTGCGGTCGAGCCAGTCAGCTAGGTCAGTTGTCCAGCCACGTCTCCCGACACTGCATCTGCATCACTATAGCTCAGTAGTGTGTGTTTGTAGCCAGGAACCTGCCGGTGGTTTAGCTGAGGTGACGATTGAGCTAGAAGTGCGGTCGAGCCAGTCAGCTAGGTCAGTTGTCCAGCTACGTCTCCCGACTCTGCAAACTGCATCACTATAGCTCAGTAGTGTGTGTTTGTAGCCAGGAACCAGCCGGTGGTTTAGCTGAGGTGACGATTGAGCTAGAAGTGCGGTCGAGCCAGTCAGCTAGGTCAGTTGTCCAGCTACGTCTCCCGACACTGCATCTGCATCACTAATTCTAAATGTGTGTTTGTAGCCAGGAACCTCCCCGTGGTTTAGCTGAGGTGACGATTGAGCTAGAAGTGCGGTCGAGCCAGTCAGCTAGGTCAGTTGTCCAGCTACGACACCCGACTCTGCAACTGCATCACTATAGCTCAGTAGTGTGTGTTTGTAGCCAGGAACCTGCCGGTGGTTTAGCTGAGGTGACGATTGAGCTAGAAGTGCGGTCGAGCCAGTCAGCTAGGTCAGTTGTCCAGCTACGTCTCCCGACTCTGCATCTGCATCACTATAGCTCAGTAGTGTGTGTTTGTAGCCAGGAACCTGCCGGTGGTTTAGCTGAGGTGACGATTGAGCTAGAAGTGCGGTCGAGCCAGTCAGCTAGGTCAGTTGTCCAGCTACGACACCCGACTCTGCAACTGCATCACTATAGCTCAGTAGTGTGTGTTTGTAGCCAGGAACCTGCCGGTGGTTTAGCTGAGGTGACGATTGAGCTAGAAGTGCGGTCGAGCCAGTCAGCTAGGTCAGTTGTCCAGCACAATTGCATGCATCACTAAACAGTAGTGTTTGTTTGTAGCCAGGAACCTGCCGGTGGTTTAGCTGAGGTGACGATTGAGCTAGAAGTGCGGTCGAGCCAGTCAGCTAGGTCAGTTTAAATTCCAGCTACGACAAGATGCATCTGCATCACTATAGCTCAGTAGTGTGTGTTTGTAGCCAGGAACCTGCCGGTGGTTTAGCTGAGGTGACGATTGAGCTAGAAGTGCGGTCGAGCCAGTCAGCTAGGTCAGTTGTCCAGCCACGTCTCCCGACACTGCATCTGCATCACTATAGCTCAGTAGTGTGTGTTTGTAGCCAGGAACCTGCCGGTGGTTTAGCTGAGGTGACGATTGAGCTAGAAGTGCGGTCGAGCCAGTCAGCTAGGTCAGTTGTCCAGCTACGACACCCGACTCTGCATCTGCATCACTGCAGCTCAGTAGTGTGTGTTTGTAGCCAGGAACCTGCCGGTGGTTTAGCTGAGGTGACGATTGAGCTAGAAGTGCGGTCGAGCCAGTCAGCTAGGTCAGTTGTCCAGCCACGTCTCCCGACACTGCATCTGCATCACTATAGCTCAGTAGTGTGTGTTTGTAGCCAGGAACCTGCCGGTGGTTTAGCTGAGGTGACGATTGAGCTAGAAGTGCGGTCGAGCCAGTCAGCTAGGTCAGTTGTCCAGCTACGACACCCGACTCTGCAACTGCATCACTGCAGCTCAGTAGTGTGTGTTTGTAGCCAGGAACCTGCCGGTGGTTTAGCTGAGGTGACGATTGATAGAAGTTAGCCAGTCAGCTAGGTCAGTTGTCCAGTAAATATGCATCTGCATACTGTAGCTCAGTAGTGTTATTTGTAGCCAGGAACCTGCCTGTTTAGCTGAGGTGACGATTGGGCTAGAAGTGCGGTCGAGCCAGTCAGCTAGGTCAGTTGTCCAATTGACACAATGAACTCAGTAGTGTGTGTTTGTAGCCAGGAACGTTAGCTGTGACGATTGAGCTAGAAGTGCGGTCGAGCCAGTCAGCTAGGTCAGTTGTCCAGCTACGACACCCGACTCTGCAACTGACACTTCTCGGTCTGCCGCGGCTGCTCACCTACCCTTGAGATTAACTGGCGGCATAATGCTTGATATTTATCTTCATTTTATTCTCTGCTGCTTCATTTTCTTAAATCGGTCAGATGGAACAATGAACTGTTTGTTAAGGGAAACTTAGTTCACTAACGATCAGCAGTATAGTCCAATTTTGTAAATGTCTCGTCCTGGCTCCTCTCAAAATTTAACCTGCCATAATTTCCATCTGTAGTTAACATTTGTAATAATCGTTCTTAACTTCAAGGTGAATTAAGGATTCATTCCAAACTCCAATAATATTTCCAAAATATTGTGTCCCAAAAGTAGGTTTATGCAATTTTTCGTTTGGCACATTAAGTTAAATTTTTTTATACATATATATATATATCTCAAAGACATTATACAATGTGGGAGGCTAAATATATCAATCCATTTGAGGTCGTATGAAATTGCATATCGGAGTAATATGTAATGCCGCAGTGGACAACAATATCGGTTATTGTATAGCCATATTTAGGAGTTTGCCGATTTCAGTAGTATTTTTATGATCTGCGGTTGTTTCTCCTTTATGACTATATGGTGCAATTTATGCAGTTAGGTATAACGTCTCATACGTACTGTGTACTTATATCTTACATCCTAACGTACAACGTTTATATAATCGAAAAACAAAAAGCAGTTACTTTTAAAATTAATATATTTTTGTATTTGTATTATATAAAATAACAAGCGAAATTTACAGTAAATGACAAAATACATTAATGGGACCAAAGATACGTCGGAATGTTTAAATAAAAAAGAGTGGCTAAGGTTGTAAAAAACGTTGCTGGGACTAGATTATTTTCTGCGTTTTTATTTAAAGGTAACCAAAAACAATATAGTTTAAGGGCCTAACATTAAAAAATCCAGCTTTTGAAAAAAGTTTGTAAATGGAGATCCTTATTTCCCAGTAACCCTTCCTTCAACGAAGAAACGTAGTGTCGTCGCCAAGACCGCCTCTTCGGTTTCATCGTTACGCTACGTGACCGGACCTGTCCGATCTCCCAGGACCCGGGATGAGTTATCCAGGGGGCGTCGCCCCGCGGTCACGACGGGCTCTGCGTTACGCTGGGAACTGGGCCTTATCACAATCGGACCGATAACCGCGCAGATGTAACGGCACGGCGCCGATCGCAGCGTCATTGCGGCTTGTGAAATCGCCAAACATAGCATGTTGAGCAATGCGGGAAAGAGCAGTGTATAGTCATGGCAAGACTTTGTGCTTGTGAATTCGATAACGACTGTTATTTCTGTTTTTTTTTATTTCGAAAGATTTGTTATGAGAAATTTCTATAACAATATTTTTACAACTACTATTTTAAAAATAATTTTTTGAAGTAATGTATGTGACACTCACAAACAGTTATTAAAACAATGGAAATCGGATGAGTATGTAAGTCTGCTGCATCATGGGTATTTAAAAATATAGTTTTTAATTATTAAATCAATTTTACGAGGATGATAACGAGTTAAATCAAAACGTTGGGAGGTTCCTTGATTCAGCAACTCACATGAGGCACTGTTGACCCCTCTGTGTAGTATACTGTATTCCTCTTCATTCTGAGGATAACGTGATTGAGGATGACGAGGTGTCTGACGTGTTGCAGGTGGTCGCTGGGCTGGGGCTCGTGGTGTTCAGGGCCCTCGACTACGGCCTGCTGGACGAGGAGGAGAGACATCTGCATCCGGACCTGGCTAAACTGATAGCCGGCATGTCCAGAACATGTGAGTACAACAACTGCACTGTACTGTAGACTGTAAGACTGTCTAATCCTAGAGTCACGATTAGACATACGGATTTATGTATTAAAAACTGTGGTTTTGTTGATCAATGTGTCTTATTGATGAAGCTTTCGAAATAGTACGAATTTAAATATTTAAACGATATATTCAATAGGCCTTTGACTAGTAACTAGTTGAAGGGTGGCGTCAGACTGCGGTCCAGGGACCTGCGTGAGTAACGAGTCAACTAACTCTTAAGACAAACTTCCGTGTTGACTACGCTACAACACAACGTTACAGCCGTATCTCGGGTCGTCGTCCCTGCTAATCTACGAGATAACGGCACTGGTTGCAGTAATTTGTCCATTGTCTTTACATCATGCATTCCTCATGTTAGCTATGGGATCTCTGCGATAACATTAAATCGTACGTGTTAATGACAAATCAAGTACAGCGAAGTGAATGTTGATTATAAAATATTTTACTCATATGTTCTAGGGCAGACGATAGGTACCAGATATTTTTTGAAAGGGATATACATATACAGTGTCCTAGAATTAAAAACAATACTTAAACTGACTCAGTTCAACTTCACTGTTGGAATATGTTGTTTAAGATAATTATGTGTAGGGTACATAAAATAAAATAGGAATTATCAGTTTTTTCTGCAGCTGATATTGTGTATTTGACCCAATAATCAGCTTCAGAGTTTATGATTAAGTTTAGTTTAGGATTAACTTGTTATAAGTATTTTAAAAGTGAGTGTACATTTTATATAAAACCGATTTCACCTTCAGTAAAAAAATGCTAATTCATACTGAAAGACAAGTAAATTTACGGATTAAGTACATTCTCAGATTTGTATTTTATAAGATCAGTTTCAAGTGATCGATTAAAATCTATACTACAGTACAATTACAAACTATAATGAATGAAATGTTTCATTACATCAAATATTTGTGGAGCAGAGTTGAACATTTTTATTTCGTGTTGCGCTATCAACTATTAAACAATCCAGAAATGCTTAGTTAAAAATTAAAACTACAACTCTTATTGGTGAAATATGTAATACCGTAATAATACCGCATGCCTATACGGTAGGCCTGCCTTCTTGCTTCGGTGTGGTTCATAGTTTGTATAGTCGTTTGTTGCCGTAGGATTAGGCAAATGACGTGTTGCACAACTCGCGGTTGATCATGAGCGATGTTTGTACATGTAACCAAGGTTCAGGTTCAGATTGTTATCGATGAGAAGAGACTATGACATGCCCAGGTAATGACGTTGTGCGTGTACAATAGACGTGCGTGGACGTGGACGTGCGAGTGACGGACGGCAGCGGATGTGGCGCGGCGCTGGTGGTGCACAGTTCCGGTCTGTTCTAGCTCAGGGGCGGCGTCCATGTTCATGCTGCATATTGTTCAGACACATGAACAACGGGGCTCGTATGATCATTTTATTGCAGAGCAACAGTTTTATAATCCAAAGTTTTTAATTTAAATTTGGTTTCAAGCTCTTTACTACTACTATTTGCACTTCCGCATTGCATTATAGCCAACATACACATGAGATATAACAAATTTTAACCTTTCATTGTACCCACTCGCACTCTCATGTCGTCGAATTGATTGACAGGGTGTCCTTTTTTAAGAAGACGACTCAATGATAACTCATGATCAACTAACTATAGTACCTTTTTTTAATTTACATGAAATTTAATTATTTAATTTAATTATTATTTTATTTTATTATTATTAATTTTTTTTAATTAACTGGCTGGGTGGTGTAGTGGTTATAATACCCGCCTTCAAAACTGAAGGTCGCCGGATCGAATCCCGCAAGGGTCGAATCTGGACCCAGTCGCCATTTGTCATTGGGCTACTAATTAATGATGCTTCCTAACAACAGGTCGACGTTAGGTAGTAACAAGACCGGGGTTTGGACCGTTCCTCATCAAAACGTTAAAAATGCCACTGGCGTAGAAATACACAATATAAAAAAAATAAAAAAAAATAATTATCTAAATCGAATATAGGTGGTGTGTATGTTTAATTGGACTGTACATGTATCTTGATGAAACATTCTGCCGTAGTTGATAGTTGATAGTCTAGTCAGCTATGTGATTGGTTTTTACTGGTCCAGAGGTCCAGAGGAAACTAGATCTAATTGCTGGTATGTCGATTATTTAGTGTGACGGGCTTCTTTACCACCTTGCCACCTTTATGCCTACCGAATGACGTGAAATTGTATGAGAAATTGGGTAGATTCTTAGCTAGGCATGACGAATCAGTGGCGGTAGATTTGGTGCTATCCCCTTAAGAACAATGTTAGTTTCTTTACAAAAGAACTACGGACTACTCAACAGGTAGAGATATAAACTCTTCTTTTGTTATAATAAAACTAGATAATTTACTTGTTAAAATAATCATTTACTGTATATCAATGTGATATAATGACATGTTATATAATTTTTTTCTAAAAATAAAATAACAAATGTAACCTTTTATTTTCCTAGGTAATCACCATTTCGTGGTTTTACTTTTAAATATCGAAAAAAAATTGTGGAAACATAATTATCTAACTTTATTCTTATGGAACCTTAATTCAATATAGGGACTATATATTGTGCACGTTAAATAAGTGTAACGGGTATAATGTTGCAAATTTATCACTGAATTAAATCAAATACGAGAGAAAGCTTTGGACAATCTATGGAGACAGGCCCGGGGGTGGAAATCGTTGCGCATTCAAACTAAATTAAACCACTCTCTGCAACCTGATTCCACCAGCCCTTCTGATTTATTCCACCCTTCCAGTTGGAATGTTTGAATAGTACATTTCTTATTCATTAAAAATAAAACATCCTTGTACGTATTGTCAAAGTTAGTGTACCTTCATCAGTTTTGGATGTGCAGTTGCAATACTTCCCAAAATTAAGATTACTACACTACTTAACTTCCTAATATTAGTCAGTATGAGTGATTAAATATCCTAGTTCTCTAAGCTACTTAAAACAAGATGGAAGCAATACTGTGCCCATAGTTAGGTTTAGGTCACACCGGTAATGATAATTATCGTTGTGTCACTCTCATCTAGCCTGTACCTTCAGTTACGGGAGATCGCATCATGTTCGGTCAATGATGTGTGCAACATGTATATGACATGCTCAGTTTTATATCACCTATCTTTCACTCTTTTTAATTTGTTCAACTGCTATTATTTACACTAATGTAATTTGACACGCTTAAAATAGCGGTTTTTACGGCAATAATATTTAGAATCGTTTTCAACTAACTACTGTATAATTAAATTACTTTACAAGTAATTTTTCCGCAGAGTAAAGCTTGGCCCCTCTTGGCTCCTCAGGGAAAGTATTCCTGTTCCTGTGCTCATCGTCACAGTTGTGGCATGCGGGTGTCGGGGAACTGCCTTGCCACTCTACTTGTTAGATTTTTTAGGGTTAGACTTACCGTATAACATTGATTATACTCGTATTTTAGTTACCTACAATGAAAATCGCAGAAAATAATCTCATCTAGTCCTTCAACGTTCTACCGCGCCCTTCGTTACATTTATTCCAAACCATTAAATTGATTCAAATAGAGCCTGTACACACAAGGCGGGAACGGCTCGCACATCGGTACTGTTGGTACTGAACATTCGGGCCCGCGTGAGGCGGATGCTGTACGGTGCTGTTCAGACGACACGGGTCTGGGCGCTACTCGCACGCATCGACAACGAGTACATCGCATTCATTCTCAGTCGAGTAATGACCGTGCTGATCGTCGCATCGTGTGTGTGTTGTTTGGTAAAGAAGAGATGAACTATACTGATGAAGTTGACGTTGAACACCTCATCTTACTGGTGTCTCGAAAACTCTGTATTTGGGACAAAAGTTTAGATAATACCGACACAACTGGAACAACGGAGGCGTGGAGGGTTATTTGCAGTGTAATGAGTCCTCGTTTTGATGAAAGCTGCGAGAAAGAGAAAAATATGTTTGTTGAGTCGAATAACATATTTCCTTCCAAACAGCACGACGGACCAAACGGGCTTTTTGCTCGACTGCAAAAAGCCTGGAAGTACAGGTCCTCGTGTGAACAATGAAACGAACCGCGTCCGCTCCGTGTGTAAGAGCACTAAGGGCCCTAACCGTTCCAACGTATTCTTGGCCTTGACCTTGGGATCTTGAGTCTTTGACTGTCTATTTAGCTTGTTATTTTATATCATAAGTATGTACTGTTAACACTAATTAAAAAATCTGTGTTTACTTTTCAGTTCTTCTAAACAGCTGTGCTTATAACCAAATGACTTCCGTTTCAAATTTTGGTCTGACGTATCCATGTCAACATGTTAGCCATCGTGGTCGAGACTGCGGTCTGATCTGTGTGAAACGTCTCTGCTGAAACATCGTGGTCGAAACTCCAGTCTGATCTGTGTGAAACGTCTCTGCTGAAACATCGTGGTCGAGACTCCAGTCTGATCTGTGTGAAACGTCTCTGCTGAAACATCGTGGTCGAAACTCCAGTCTGATCTGTGTGAAACGTCTCTGCTGAAACATCGTGGTCGAGACTCCAGTCTGATCTGTGTGAACCTTCTCCTGCTGAAACATCGTGGTCGAGACTCCAGTCTGATCTGTGTGAAACGTCTCTGCTGAAACATCGTGGTCGAGACTCCAGTCTGATCTGTGTGAAACGTCTCTGCTGAAACATCGTGGTCGAGACTCCAGTCTGATCAGTGTGAACCATCTCTATTGAAACATCGTGGTTGAAACTCCCGTCTGATCTGTGTGAACCTTCTCCTCTGAAACATCGTGGTCAAAACTCCGGTCTGATCTGTGTGAACCTTCTCCTCTGAAACATCGTGGTCAAAACTCCCGTCTGATCTGTGTGAACCTTCTCCTCTGAAACATCGTGGTCAAAACTCCGGTCTGATCTGTGTGAACCTTCATTGCTGAAACATCGTGGTTGAAACGCCGGTCTGATCTGTGTGAAACCTCTCCGTTGAAACATCGAGCATTCTACGAAATCTAAATTGTGATTAATTATTTAACATATTACGATGATTTCTTTATTTGTTTTTGTGTATTTCAAACTGATAAAATAACCTTTAGAATACGTTTAAAACCTTTTAAATTATATCTTCCACCGGATGATAATGAAGTTTTTGTGAGGTATAAATTTTGTTTTTAGTATTAAGAATTGCAATTTTTATTATTTTGTATAAAAAGAGGAGTCAATTTAAAAGTATGTGTCAGATCGTTGGTTTAGTTTATCTTACTTACAGCTTAAATCCATTGTGCATACAGTATAGTATTGGTAGAAATAGACAATATTTGAGTAAGATTTAATGATTAAGTTAAGTTCTGTAAAGAGACCAATAACAACGTAAAGACCCAGATTATTCTGGATTATTATTATATGTTTTGACCCATTCATTAAATTCATTTTAAAATGAGATTCAAACGAGTAATTTCTTAAATCTGAAATAAGACCTTGAACCGTGACATTTATAGCTTGGTGTGGTGTGTCTCGTTGTGATGAGATTAACGATTGGCCGTTCCGAATACAGTGGTCTCGGTGTCGCTGCTGCCTGACCAAGCGCCTGTCTCCTGTCTCGCGGTTGAGGGAGCGGAGGCGCCTGCGGGATATTTATAATGTTAAAAGAATTTTAGTCTAAGAACTTGTCCTTGAACCACGACAGAGATCAGACCGAGGATGGGGAGACAGCACGAGGCATCTCGTGCTCTTACACTCTGCGTCTGCGACCAAACCTATAGGGACAGTTATGTATTTCCATGGAGCCTTAAAGGTTTATGCAATAGATTATAACTCATAATAACTGTTTTAGGAGAATTTATGTCTTCATCATTTGGTTGCATTCTTAAGTATTTATTACTTGTTTGCTAAACTATTTTGGGAAAATCTGCACATTGAACTTCACCCCTGCAGTTGATTTCTGAGCAACCCTTGGGAGTTTTGTTCGTAGGACTTGTTTTAATATTAAGAAATCGGCTATTAAAGTTTTAAAATCTACGAAACCAGAATAACAATACCATTTGTTTACGTAATCGGTAACATCAAACGTAGATGTCGGAGCGAATTCCTCCATCTACGGAACGGGATTGGCGGCTCCGCTCCAAGGAGTTCAGAGTATCAAATACAATTGGCAATTACATGTTTGGATATTGGTTGTTTTCCCCCCTTCAAAATTAAAAGGCTGGTGTATCAAATCAAATCAGATCAAACAATTTTTATTGAAAAACATACACATATTAGAAAATCAATTGATGTATTAAAAACCCTGACATGGGGTGTAATACTTTACTTTGAAATTTCACACATTTCGTAGTAAATATTTCCAATATTATACAGTATTATACTTTTATGTTCTCCACAATACTAGCCATTTAGTTTAGTGTTGAATGTATTTACAAATAGACCATTTACAAGACCCGCTATTCAACCTACAACATACTGCAGCTGCCCTACATATTCTCCACACTGACTATAAACTTAACCGCTGCATCCATAAAAGTGCAATACGCTCCACTTTCGCGCGCGAGCAGCGAGAATTAAACTCAGCGCTATACGTATAATCTATCGACAACTTGCGGGAACCAATCGCACTTTCACACACATCGAGCCATAGAGAAATACCACTGAAATCTATTACACATAGAGTAACGAGTGAAAGTGTGTAATATGCTCAAGGTAGGGCGTTTTACTATCGAATTTCATTAGGTAGCGTTTAATCTTTTATGCGTTGTTTGTTGGTAGTTTACAGCTGAGAGTGACCGTGGTATCAGCTGTTGTATTAATTAATTGTAATATTTTGACTTTCTCATGTTAGTTTACTATTTTATTTTATTTTTTACCATAATTTTATTTCCTTGTGAATTATTTGTAATGTAAAAAGAATTCAAACCATGATCCGTTAAATTTCGGGCTTACTGTGTATAAATAATTTTAGTACATTACCACGGTTTACGAGAATGTAATGAGTACAGATATAAAATAATCCGTCGCAGCAGACCTTCGTACTCAGAAAATTTCCAAAGCAATTATATATATAATAATAATATGTAATAATATATGAAAAGTTTTATCAATATGTGTCGATAAATATGATAATTATTTGTCCATTCTCCTTAAGATTAACATAGGAAAAAGTATGCAGGTTTGCTGCTGTGAGGAACACTGAAAGTAGGAATTTCTTCCTAGTTTTTTAGGAAACTATTAATCTGGGATATCCATTTGTATCAAACAAATCAATATAGAGTTTAATATGATTTATAAAGTCATAATTGTGAATTTCCCATTTGAGAAGACCTAAACTAATTCATGTTGTCAAAATCCTGAAGAGAATTCACACTACGGTATTTCAATAATTTTGAAAGTTTGGAAACAGACTTTTAAAATAAAACAAAATCTGTAAAAAAACTATGACATGAAGTAGTGTCATAATTCAATCTGTGAAAATGCGATTTGAAGTGTCGAGTTTTCTTAAATCACCAGCTTTTAAAGTAAATTTTAAAAAAATCCCTCGACTTTGGAATAAGGAACAATGTAAATTGTAAGTACGCAGGAGTATTTATAATAAAACGAGTAACGTTCAGTTTTTACTTAAAAATCCCAGACTTCACGTAACCAATCATAGAGAGAATTGTCACTATAAACTTATTGACATCGATGCATGATAGATGATAACAGTGATTTGGAAAAGTTTAGGTGGCCAGAGGTAGGGTGAATGGGTGAATGGACTTGCGCTACAGCACAATGTGTCTGATTGAGTATTGTCGATAACAATTATGCGTTGTAGTTCCGGTCCACGCCACCAGAGACCACTCGATTGTAATTATTGTTCTCAAGGTCATCTCTGTTTGCTTTCTAGCGGGAGAAAGTCCACCCTGATCATCGGGTCTAGGGGGTAATTTGAGCATTACTCTATGGACGCTGCGGATGTCCTATCGTGTGTGCTCTCTGGAGAAATCCTCCGGCACGACATATTACAGGGTTAATTGGAGTGAAAACGGAAATTGAGGAAACAAAAGGATGGACAGAAGCCCATAATTTGTAAGGTTTTGAATGTTTTAACGTTGTGAAGTCACTTTTTGTTGTTATAATCTTTTACCTTTTGGGTTTCTACATGTAAAAGGTTTATCTATATATATATATATGGCGAAGACTGCAACAATTTTTACTAATCCCTCATGAGAATACAATATAGTAGGTCACTACTAAGACTAAGTACACTATAGTGTCTGTGATAGTTAGAGGTTTAAAATTCAATTGTGTAATGGAACTTTCTCTTATTGGTCGCTCATATTTCAGATTGTGCGATGAGACGTTACAATTTTAAATTCAAAAGCTAAACACGTTTTAAACGTTATAGGCTATCTACCAAATGACTAATATTTAAGGGAAGACAAATTATATTATAAAAAATATTGTATAAAATCATTGTCATAATGCAGAAGCCAACGATGGTTAGGCATATAACATATAACGCTGTACTTACATACTCTTTACATTATTTAATTCCGTGTAATATGCATTTTTGCGTGTCCTTTTTCATACAAGAACAATGTTATAAAGAAAGTAGATTTGACAAATTGATCAAATAGTTTTGCAACATGCCGTCGCATTCCTAGTACTGTACATTACGAAAGTCTCAGTATTTTTGTCTATTTTAACCTTTTTACATTCTTTTTCATCTATGTGCGTTTGTGTGCGATCGATGCGCGTGAAAATGCATCGAAGGAATTTATTTGCAGACGTCATGCGGCTAAGATATATAGTTGACTAGATCCCCAGACCTGTCGTAGAATGCAATGCGGAAGTGATGACTCGCGGAGAAGACTGTATAACCAGTCTGAGGCTCAGGAAAGTTCTGTGGATATGATGCGTAATGTGTATATGCTAGTTTTGCTTTAAAACTATTTGTTTGGTTCTGTAAAATGTTGGGAGAACATGAACATTCTTCATAGACTGACGGAAATATTCCACGTGGTTGAGATCACATCTACGGTTCCGGATACATTATTGCAATGTGAAGTTCAAACTTTGACCTATTTTTATACTATGAATTGGTTAATTTTTTTCAAGCAAATCTAACTTATTTTAAAATTTTTGCTTCTTAAACAAATTGCAAATGATGAGGATTTGTAGCTAAACCACCAAACTAAAACCCCTTTATAAAAACAGTTTAGATTGTGAGATAGGGAAAATATTGTCGATGTATTGCTTTCTTTGTTTTTTAGGTGATTTAAAAAATGCAGTAGTATAATAAGCCTCACAATCTAAGGTCGCCGGTTAAATGATTGAGTATATTCCTGAAACAATTTCGTGATGGATTGATACTGGACTCAGTTGTTGTCTTTTACATTGACCAATTAGTTAATGATCCTCACAAATAAATCAGATTAGCTTGTTCAGTAGCAAACCTACATGCCATAAATTCCATTACATTCATCACTGTCACCCTTCATCCATATTTACCGTAAGGTACCCCCACAGTTTGGTCTGTGTCTGGTACGGGTGAGTAAAATATACTTATTTACAAGTAGGTTAACAGTGATACAGTATTGTTATGTGTAACACTTAACATTGCACAACATACAGTACCAAATGTATAGCACTTTTCTTTAGGTTTTAAAGCGGCTAGCACTACTGAATCATGTCTATGATTTTTATGTAAGTTTTAAAATATGTTAGAAGTTTACACAGTTCGTTTAGTTTACACAGTATAAACAAATTGTTCTTCATTGCTGGACAATTTAATCAATTTAACTCACGACGACTATGTATTGTTTTCAATAACCTAGCGAATCCTAGTGGCCCGACCCTACAATTACCCCAGCCGCCCAATCTCGCGGCCATTCTAGGATTGGTCTCATACTCAGTCTCATCATAGAAGAACAATTACTGCTTGTGTAACGCTCTCGTAATTGCGGGGCGACTTTGACCTTGGCGGAGGGCTCGTCCACGTCACGTAACTTGCGTCACTTTCTCCGAGTCAAGTACCCCCCCACCCTCCCACCCTTCCTCTCGTGACCTTCGCTACACGGTTAATTACTACTTTACTCGCTTTAAATTATGGGGTTAAACAACAAAAACCTGCACGGAATCTAGAGAAAGTATTTCTAGGATTTTGTAGGAAGTTAATATGAAAACGAAAGTCCTTTTATGTAAATGTATAAGTTCAAATGTTAATGTACAAACATGAATGAATAAATGATTTATTTCCTCCTTCAAAAACATATTTACATAAAAAAAATTAAATAACATCTTTCATTTATAACATATCAGCATAACATAAATAACATAACATCTTACATTTGATTTTAATTAATTGAACTAAAACATACAATCTTTGAGGAAAATAGGGTCCCAAAGACATCGCCACATTAGGGATTCCATCATAAATTAATATAATTTACTTGTCAGAATTGTGCGGTGGCTAACGAAAATATTAACTACAAAAGGGTCATCATAAAAATAATAAATACTTTTCTTGCCATAATCAAGTTCCAATTGAAAATAAAAACAAAACTTATCCTTCATGGGTCTCTTAAAAGTAGTAAAAACATATTTTTAGAAACAAAATAACTATTTCCAAAATTCAAGTCTGTTAATTTTACTAATTTTATAATTACAGTAGGTATATAATATTAACTGTATGATAATCAAGATGGAGATATGATAAGAGTGGACAGACTCACATTTACTGAACAATACCAAGCAGTTCCTCCACATCATCTCTGCTCATGCTTAAAAGCCAAATTTTTATGCTTTTTGAATATTTGCCAATTTTCCTAATACTCTTAATGTTCTGTGGCAATTTATGAAATATTTTTGGGGCTGCATAGTAAAATGTTTTTGTAAAAAAGTTAGGTTTGGTTTGGTTGGGGACCCGAAAATTTGATGCATTTCCGAGACCTTGTTTAAAAGAATTTATACTTGTAGGTAAATTTTCACTCTTTTGGAAAAATGCCTTTAAAACCTTATATATATATATATATATACATCTAAATGGTAATATTTTAAAAATGGTAAAACATGGATGAGAGGGCTCTCTGGAATTACTCTAACATACCACTTTTGGATATTCTCAATAGATCTTATAGTAGAACGATAACTTCCTCCCCACGTTACAATAGCATATTCCAACCTATATGATTAACATGGAAAAAGAGTATGCTGGTTAGCTGCCATAATAAACACTTAATCTATGATTTTTAAGTATAAATGGATGAATCTCAACTACATAAAGTTAAATATCAAGATTCATCCAAAAATATAGATTGATAATTAATTGAAATATTAGTTTTCCTTTATCCCCCATAAGATTAAAATTGGAGCCCCAAAAGACAACGTACTGTGTTAGATTTTTTAATATCTCAGTAACCGTTGGGAATAGAGGAACTTTAAGGAACTGAACTGTGTAGTTTGTTAAGCTGATTTTAATGGTAAAAGATAAAATTTAATAATTTTTTTAATTACATATGAAAAACTCAAAAAACTCAATTTTTGAATACAAACTCCCCCAAACTACCCGTTCCGATTGACCGATATGTCTGGTTAACGAACTCGTCAGAGCAAATGTAGGATTATACATCTGTACCAAATTTGGTCTCAATTGGACTATTTTTACTAGAATTATCATAGACATATATATATATATATATATATATATATATATATATAAATTTGTTTTTTGGCCACTGGCCACCTAAAGACGAAAAAATAACATGATCCCGGACTTAGTACCTTAAGTCTTAGTACCTGGTGACCGAGCTTTGCTCGTTTAGAATAATACATGTATTATAAAAATTAATTAGAAAAATTAAAGCACATTTATTACTCAATGAAAACATTTATATGGTTTAAACAAATCTGATTTAATACACCATAATTAATACAGCACTGAACAAAAAGTATTGCCTCTGATGGGGTAAGAACTCGCGGCCTATAGTTGTTGAGACCGACACGCTACAACTCGGCTACGACGTTAGTCAATTGAGCGATGCCGTTTAACGTATTTTAGCCAAAGCCGATCATTTACTGTTTAATTATCCATACCGTTATTATTAGCCTTTCATCAACTGATTTTGTTATAAACGGAATGAGGATTGAAAAGCAAAAGAGAAATCCAATACTATAATACGAGCAAGGTTTGTATATATATATATATATTTGCACACGGATCTCGAAAACGGCACCGAGGAATTTCTTTAAATTTTGGAAATAACAAATTTCCGAGTAGAAAATAAGTTCTAGATAGGTCTAATGTCCAGGAAAATTCGTGTTTTCTTGTAATATTAAGTTTAAAATCTAAAAATTTAACATTACGCTTATGGAGAATAAAATGTAAACAATACAAACCAAAACAGCTGTTTATAACCGTTTGACAGTTCTTGATTGAAGACGGCAAAGAAAAATATGTGAAACAATATGTGAATAGAGGTTTTTCATAAATATTTATTTTATGTATGTAATAAATGTATGTAAAATTATCAGGTAACTAAACAATTTGTAAAAACTTAAGGGTAACATAACTGTGCGAAATAAAAGCAGGAAAGAGTATTTCCAAAATCTTCCGTGTTTTGATAGAAAACGTATTTGTTGTATTGCTTGAAGCCACTGTAACAAACCAATTAATATGTGTAAATTAAATTTCTCTTTTGCTTTTCAATCCTCATTCCGTTTATATCAAAATCAGTTGGTCACAGGCTAATAATAACTGAATGGATAGTTAAACAGTAATGATCGCCTAAAACAATTGAAGTTGGCTAAAATACCTTAACTGGCGTCCGTCATTTGGCTGACGTTGTGGTCCAGCGGTAACGTATCGGCCTCGTAACACGAAGGTCGCGAGTTCTAACCCCGTCAGGGGTAATGCTTTTTGTTCAGTGCTATATTAATTATGGTGTATTAAATCGGTTTTATTTAAACCACATAATGTTTTCATTGAGTAATAAATGTCTTTTAATTTTTATAATACATGTATTATTCTAAACGAGCAAAGCTCGGTCACCAGGTACTTTAATTTACATAAATTAATTGGCTTCAAGCAATACAACGAATACGTTTTCTATAAAAACACGGAAGATTTTGGAAATACTTTTTTCTGCTTTTATTTCGCACAGCTATGTTACCCTTAAGTTTTTACAAATTGTTTAGTAACCTGATAATTTTGCATTTATTTAATTCATAAAATAAATATTAATGCATAACCTCTATATTGTTCCCCGCAGTCTTCAATCAAGAACTGTCAAACGGTTATAAACAGCTGTTTTGGTTTGTATTGTTTACATTTGATTCTCCATAAGCGTAATGTTAAATTTTTAGATTTTAAACTTAATATTACAAGAAAACACGAATTTTCCTGAACATTAGACCTATCTAGAACTTATTTTCTACTCGGAAATTAGTTATTTCCAAAATTTAAAGAAATTCCTCGGTGCCGTTTTCGAGATCCGTGTGCAAATATATATATATATATATATATATATATATATATATATATATATATACAAACATTGCTCGTATTATAGTATTGGATTAGAGTCCTACGGTAATAGCTTCTTCCCTATGGGAAATTCGCTAAAACATTTCCTTTAATGAAAGATGGAGCTGAGGTACGAAGTATGTTTTCTTAAACGGAAACATAATATATTAGGTAATATATGAGCATAAACTATCTTTGATAGTGATATACAGTAGTTGTATTTTTTTAAGATCAGTTATAGGGTATTTTTATTGGTTAGTCCTGTAAAATTTATAACTTTCAAATAGGTCTTATCGAATTTTATCGTTACTGACTGATTTTCTACATCCGAAGTTTGAAATAGGTAGGTTAGACGAAAGAATTGGACTATAATTGGCCATTAATAAGCTATGAACATAACACAAATAAAAACGCTCTAGCTCAGAAGTGACGTGCTAGCCCGCGAAGTGTTTCACAGGCCCTTTCACAGTTTTACCCGGTCCGTGGCGTCAGTGGCGAGCGACTATGATCAGACAATGATCGGTCAGCTCTAGGCACTCAGAGTCTATGTGACACATGTCATTGTTACAGTATCTTGTTGTCGATATTACAATGCTTGGGCCGTAAGACAATAATTTTGAAGGTAACTTGTCATTTGAGTTGTCTAGTTCTAATCCTTTGATATATGTTTATAAATAACTTTAAATGAGTTACAACTTAATAGTGTTGTATTCGTTTTATTTTTTTTCTTGGGCCAACTGCCATAGTTCCAAGACAACGACCGCTTGCTCGTCTGGCGCAGGAGCAGTGAAGCGTGTTGGGACGCGCCGTTCACACAGCTACCGGCACACTTTATCACCACATTTGCAAACAATACGGTAATTGGGCCGGTGAGAAGGAGCTGTGCGAAGAGGAGAGCAAGGGCAAGGTTATTGCCGGCCGACCGTGGGCGTTCCTTCACACACACATTCACTCTCTGTGGCTCGGAGTGGTGGAAGAAATGTTGTCAAGTTTGTGAGCAATGCTACTAGTAGGGCTATACGAAGACGAGAGTTAGGGCAAGGTTATGGCCGGTCGACCGCGGGCGTTCCTTCACACACACATTCACTCTCTGTGGCTCGGAGTGGTGGAAGAAATGTTGTCAAGTTTGTGAGCAATGCTACTAGTAGGGCTATACGAAGACGAGAGTTAGGGCAAGGTTATGGCCGGTCGACCGCGGGCGTTCCTTCACACACACACATTCACTCTCTGTGGCTCGGAGTGGTGGAAGAAATGTTGTCAAGTTTGTGAGCAATGCTACTGGTAGGGCTATACGAAGACGAGAGTTAGGGCAAGGTTATGGCCGGTCGACCGCGGGCGTTCCTTCACACACACATTCACTCTCTGTGGCTCGGAGTGGTGGAAGAAATGTTGTCAAGTTTGTGAGCAATGCTACTGGTAGGGCTATACGAAGACGAGAGTTAGGGCAAGGTTATGGCCGGTCGACCGCGGGCGTTCCTTCACACACACATTCACTCTCTGTGGCTCGGAGTGGTGGAAGAAATGTTGTCAAGTTTGTGAGCAATGCTACTAGTAGGGCTGTACGAAGACGAGAGTTAGGGTAAGGTTATGGCCGGTCGACCGCGGGCGTTCCTTCACACACACATTCACTCTCTGTGGCTCGGAATAGTGGAAGAAATGTTGTCAAGTTTGTGAGCAATGCTACTGGTAGGGCTGCACGAAGACGAGAGTTAGGGCAAGGTTATGGCCGGCCGACCGCGGGCGTTCCTTCACACACACATTCACTCTCTGTGGCTCGGAATAGTGGAAGAAATGTTGTCAAGTTTGTGAGCAATGCTACTGGTAGGGCTGTACGGAGTCGAGAGTTAGGGCAAGATTTTGGTTGGCCGTCAGAGGGCGTTCCTTCACACACACATTCACTCTCTGTGGCTCGGAGTGGTGGAAGAAATGTTGTCAAGTTTTTGAGCAGTGCTACTGGTAGGGCTGTACGGAGTCGAGAGTTAGGGCAAGATTTTGGTTGGCCGTCAGAGGGCGTTCCTTCACACTCACCGTGGGTGATCCTTCACACTCCCATTTATTCTCTTTTCATCAGGGTGGTGGAATATCCTGATCATAATGGTATGCGTTTTTTATTATTTCTAGTTCGCCTTGCTCTATCCTAAGGTCAAGTGGTCCGGTGTCGCGTCGAATCATCTCTTGTCTACTCGCGGCGCACGTCCGCACTCGCACGTCCGTTGACCTCCGCGACGGTCGTTGTGTTTTTGCCGGGCACACGTCGCTCGTCGAGTGTTTGCAGGTCTAATTGGTCGAGACGAGGAACCCGCGGAGTCGGAAGTCGGTCGTGTGTGTCGGCGAGCGGAGAATGGAAAAAAGTTCAGTCGTGGTCGAATATCTGACTATGACTCGACTGTCGTGCACATGTGTATGCGACGTCGAGTGAAGTGCAAGTGTGTGGTAACCGCCATGAACTGGGTATTACTGTACCAAAGACTTGCTATTAAAACTACAGAAACATTGTGTTGAGCGCCTTACCCAAGATACTTCTTCACTTTGATATTCCTCGCGTTACCCTCACTTTTCCTTACTTATACTTCTTCACTTTGATTCCTCGCGTTACCCTCACTTTTCCTTACTTATACTTGGATCCTTCCAATACACTTTTGCGTTAAAACTGCAGAAACATTGTAGCGCCTTACCCATATACTTACTTCACTTTGCGCGTTGCCTCACTTTTCCTTACTTATACTTGGATTCCTTCCAATACACGAATAAGAATTGCGTTAAAACTGCAGAGAAAACATTGTGTTGAGCGCCTTACCCAAGATACTTCTCACTTTGATTCCTTACTTATTCTTAGCTTGGATCCTTCCAATACACGAATAAGAATTGCGTTAAAACTGCAGAAACATTGTGTTGAGCGCCTTACCCAAGATACTTCTTCACTTTGATTCCTCGCGTTACCCTCACTTTTCCTTACTTATACTTGGATCCTTCCAATACACGAATAAGAATTGCGTTAAAACTGCAGAAACATTGTGTTGAGCGCCTTACCCAAGATACTTCTTCACTTTGATATTCCTCGCGTTGCCCTCACTTTTCCTTACTTATACTTGGATCCTTCCAATACACGAATAAGAATTGCGTTAAAACTGCAGAAACATTGTGTTGAGCGCCTTACCCAAGATACTTCTTCACTTTGATATTCCTCGCGTTGCGCTCACTTTTCCTTACTTATACTTGGATCCTTCCAATACACGAATAAGAATTGCGTTAAAACTGCAGAAACATTGTGTTGAGCGCCTTACCCAATATACTTCTTCACTTTGATATTCCTCGCGTTGCCCTCACTTTTCCTTACTTATACTTGGATCCTTCCAATACACGAATAAGAATTGCGTTAAAACTGCAGAAACATTGTGTTGAGCGCCTTACCCAATATACTTCTTCACTTTGATATTCCTCGCGTTGCCCTCACTTTTCCTTACTTATACTTGGATCCTTCCAATACACGAATAAGAATTGCGTTAAAACTGCAGAAACATTGTGTTGAGCGCCTTACCCAATATACTTCTTCACTTTGATATTCCTCGCGTTGCCCTCACTTTTCCTTACTTATACTTGGATCCTTCCAATACACGAATAAGAATTGCGTTAAAACTGCAGAAACATTGTGTTGAGCGCCTTACCCAATATACTTCTTCACTTTGATATTCCTCGCGTTGCCCTCACTTTTCCTTACTTATACTTGGATCCTTCCAATACACGAATAAGAATTGCGTTAAAACTGCAGAAACATTGTGTTGAGCGCCTTACCCAAGATACTTCTTCACTTTGATATTCCTCGCGTTGCCCTCACTTTTCCTTACTTATACTTGGATCCTTCCAATACACGAATAAGAATTGCGTTAAAACTACTTGAGCTTGGATAGAGGAAAAAGTAAACTAAAGGGACTTAATCCCATACACTAAATGAAGCACTATACAGTACTAAATTAAATAAAGCAATCGAAGCTGGCATAACAAAGGTAATTAATTACCTGAAATTACGTTGTAGTCGCATTTTTACGATTGCTACTGAGATGGATCAGGGAGTTGATTATCCGGGATCAGGGATCAACTTAAGCACTTCTAAAATTATTGCCCTGGTGAATCTACGTAAACGGTGCAAGGTAAATCATAGCGGTTCAATGTATCTTTGCCAACATCAGCCTTGAGGTGTGCAAGTGATGCACGCGTGTTGGAGCCCCGTCCAAGTGCTATAGTAAACAGGTGGTAATGACGATAATTACCCGTCCCGGGGTCGACTTTCCCGCGTGAGATATGAGCGTCACCCATGTCCGCGTCGCCGCGTCCCCGCGCAGCCGCATAGCTGGGGTGAAACTCGCTCCTCCCGCGCCTCCCGCACTCACACTCACACTCGCACTGTGAGTTCCATATCAAATGCACATAATAAATTCAAACTTTTTGCTACAAATTTTACAATTGCAGACCAAAAGAACAAATACATAAAGTTTTATTTGAGCTATTATATTTGACATTATTTTAGCCTGATTTACAGACTACCTATTCCGGTGATAATAAAAAAGTACTCAGCGAATTTATGCAGGTTTGCTGTTGTGAGGAACACATAAATTATGATTTTTTAGTATAAACGTATGGTTCCCAACCACATGAATCTAAATACAAAGTTTCATCCAAAACTATTGATTAATAAGTGAAATATTAATTTTTCCTTATCCTCCATAAGATTAACATTGGAGCCTCAAAATACAACGTACGGTGTTTAGATTTTTTAATATTTCGGTAACCGTTGGTGATAGAGAAAAACTTCAAGGAACTAAATTGTGTAATTTGTTTAAGCTTATTCTAATGATAAAAGATCAAATTGGAAAATTTTAAAAATTACATAGAAAAAGTGCAAAAACCCCATTTTTGGGGTACAAAACCCCCCAGAACAACCTCTTCCGATTACCCGATATGTCTGGATTATGAACTCGTCCGAGCAAATGTAGGAATACTCGTTTCTACCAAATTTGGTTTCGATTGGACCATTTTTATGAGAGTTATCGTGTTCACACACACACACACACACACACACACACACACACACACACACACACACACACACACACACACACACACACACACACACACACACACACACACACACACACACACACACACATATATATATATATATATATATATATATTTTAACGGCTATTGTTTTTGGACTCTGGGAACCTAAAGACAAAAAATAACATGGTGCCGGGTTAAGTCTTGGCATGAGACCTACAGTAAAGCTTCTCCCTATGAGAAATTCCCTAAAATCAAATAATACAAATCTAATACGTTTGAAACAAAAAACATATGTCCTCATTGAAATGTAGATGTATAAAAAACACATTTGATTTTTATTCTTACACATTCGAGAGATAATTTAAAATTATTTTTTTGCATATAAAATGTGACTTTTGTATTGCATAGAGGGTTAGTGAATGAATATGTTTAGTGTAGTACAATTGCATACTATACAGACTGTGTTATCTATTAAATGTTGCTGATGGTACAATTCATAACGCATAACTTTACCCCAAGTGAGGCGGAGCGCGGCCGCTGTGAAGGCAGCTCTGCTATGTTAACATTGTCAAGTTCAGTTCACACCCTGAGAACATTCACACCTACAACAATGCCGCACTTTCTACATCCTTTAGATATCGCCGATTTAATTTTCCAGTCATTTAAAACCGGATAGTACGAGTAATTTATTACTTTAATAGCCCAACAGTTTTAGACTGTAATTTGAGACGACCAGACGTTCGGTGTTGGAAAGCGATGCTCGAGATGTTTCCGACTCAATTGTTCTGAAGAAATTTATTTTTCTTAAATTGCTATTATAACTGTATGCGTAATACGAATACGTGACTAGTTTATATTTGGAAGTACAGTTTTTTAATTATTTTACCATTATTGAAACTGTGACCTACCCAAGTAGGTATTTTAAGCTAAGTAAAAATGAGAAATGAGTAAATGATGATTGTTACATATAACATTTCAATATTTAAGGAAAGTCCTTGCGCAAAAAATGGTATATTGTCTATATGCAATATGGTAAAAAAATTATCAGAACATTTTATTTGTGTTTCAAGTGTAAACGGTTTTCAACTTTCAAGGTAATAAACTATTCCTTTAATATATTTTTACTCTTGTATTCTGTCTCCATGAGTCGTTTATTTGTTTAACTTAAGACCCTACTATTGTATTTACATTGATCGTTTGGTATTGTTGTGTTGCAGATGAACGCGGCTCACAGCATGCTGAGACGGACGACGAGGGCATAGAGCGGGACTCGGGCGACTGCGACGACGACATCTCCCTCATATCGCTAGACCAGGTCATCCAGGTAACATACAGCACAGTATATCCACAACCGTTCTTCTGTTCACAGCATGTTGAGACGGACGACGAGGGCATAGAGCGGGACTCGGGCGACTGCGACGACTACATCTCCCTCATATCGCTAGACCAGGTCATCCAGGTAACATACAGCACAGTATATCCACAACCGTTCTTCTATTCACAGCATAGACGGACGACGAGGGCATAGAGCGGGACTCGGGCGACTGCGACGACTACATCTCCCTCATATCGCCTGACCAGGTCATCCAGGTAATGTACAGCACAGTATATCCACAACCGTTCTTCTATTCACAGCATGCTGAGACGGACGACGAGGGCATAGAGCGGGACTCGGGCGACTGCAACGACGACATCTCCCTCAAATCGCTAGACCAGGTCATCCAGGTAACATACAGCACAGTATATCCACAACCGTTCTTCTATTCACAGCATGCTGAGACGGACGACGAGGGCATAGAGCGGGACTCGGGCGACTGCGACGATGACATCTCCCTCATATCGCTAGACCAGGTCATCCAGGTAACGTACAGCACAGTATATCCACAACCGTTCTTCTATTCACAGCATGCTGAGACGGACGACGAGGGCATAGAGCGGGACTCGGGCGACTGCGACGATGACATTTCCCTCATATCGCTAGACCAGGTCATCCAGGTAACATACAGCACAGTATATCCACAACCGTTCTTCTATTCACAGCATGCTGAGACGGACGACGAGGGCATAGAGCGGGACTCGGGCGACTGCGACGACTACATCTCCCTCATATCGCTAGACCAGGTCATCCAGGTAACGTACAGCACAATATATCCACAACCGTTCTTCTATTCACTGCATGCGGAGATGGACGACGAAAGCATAGAGCGGGACTCGGGCGACTGAGACGAGGAATCTCCCTCATATCGCTAGACCAGGTCATCCAGGTAACGTACAGCACAATATATCCACAACCGTGGTTCTAATCACAAAATGCGGAGATGGACGTCGAGGGCAACGAGCGGGACTAAAAGTTAAAATAAATAACCTCTCAATTGCAGTTACAACCTCATATTTAATAATTGTTTATCTGTAATGTTATAGATTAACATTCGAGCATGTGCATATTTTTAAACCTTGTTAAATATTTTTTTCGCCCATTGCTGATACCATTAGAGTTAAATTCTGAGATAGGATTCTTGGGAGCCTTGTTTTATGTTTGCACACTTAGGGTAGTCTGGTCTCTCAATGGAAATTGTATCCGTAAACTATATGTACACTGTATGTATGTAGTCCTAATCAGTGATGGAATATTAGGTTGACAAGCATGTTGACAAAATAATAATTTTGTGAAAGCAATACTGGCTACTGAATTGTCGTCTGAATATTGTAGAGTGATAAAGTTAAAGTTAAACTAGTTATCTATATAGTTAAAGAGTTATATTTTTATAAAACAAAAATATACTCTTACTTATTGTAAGCTGTATGTGTGTTGTAGAGCTGCAAGGTGCACCTGGCCCAACAAGCTGAGTCTCACTACCGTAACGTGTGTCGCGCCCTGGTCGCCGAGGCCCTGGAGCTCTCCTCCTTCCTAGACAAGGTGTCGCAGGGCAAGGTCAAGACCGACGCCGTCGATGCGCGGACCTCCGCCGACCTGCAGAACCTCCACGTATCCGACTGGGTGAGTCAGGACACACACTACTATAATACCAACTATTATTATACAGTAGGCCTACTGCCTACTGGCCTCCGGCAACGCGTCGGCCATCAAACCTTACAACACCACATTCTAATTGTGGTTTGTTGCTATTGAACAAGGTAATCGATACAAGATAAGGCCTCTTGTAAAATGTCGGATGTTTGCAAGATACAAATCATTTGCATATTAATTAAACCTCGTAAACATAAATACTCCTGTCACAGCAGACCTGCATTCTCAGCGAATTTCCAAATCAATAATATAATAATAATAATATATCACAAGTTTTATCAAACCCTGTTGATACACATTAAAGTTATTTGCCTATTCTCCATAAGATTAACATGGGTAAGAGTGTGCAGATTTGCTGCTGTAATGAATACTGAAAGAAGGCATTTCTATCATAAACAATTTTAATTTTTTAACATTTATACCTACTTTCATCAGGATTAAATGAGAAAAGAGTATGCAGGTTAGCTGCCATGATAAACACATAAACTAAGATTTTTAAGCATTTTCATAAGATCTCAACCACATGAAGGTAAATACTAAGTTAAATTCAAAAATATTGATTGATAAGTGCAATATTAATTATTCTTTATCCTCCATAAGATTAACATTGGAACCCAAAATACAACGTACTGTTAGGATTTTTTGATGTCTCGGTAATCGTTAGAGATAGAGAAAAACTTTTGAGAAAAAAATTGCATAATTTTTGTTTAGCTGATTGTAATGGTGGAGGATAAAATATAAAATGTTTTAAATTACATATGAAAAACACCAAAAACCTTTGAGTACAAAACCACTACTCCTTTTGAATACTCCAAAAATGGGCTTATGGCATTTTCCCATATAATTTTTAATAATTTCAAATTTTTCTTCCACCATTAGAATCAGCTCATAAAAACTACACAATTTAGTTCCTTAAGGTTTTCCTCTATCTCCTACGGTTACCGAGATATTAAAAAATCTTAACACAGTACATTGTATTTAGGGGCTCCAATACCAATCTTATAGAGGGTAAGGAAAAATAATATTTCCTTTATTAACCATTAGTTTTAAATGAAACCTGGTATTTAGCTTTATTGGGTTGGGATTCATATGTTTATGCTAAAAAATTATAGTTTATGTGTTCCTCACAGCAGTAATCCTACATATTTTTTCCCATGTTAATCTTATGTAGAATATGCAAACTCCTTTATTTATGTCCAAAATAAATTTACTCAGTGGGGGGCCACTGAGTAAATTTATCTTACACATAGGTAGGATACATTTTGTCAGTAGTTTTGTAAGGCATGTAGAGCAGAGTTCACCATCGCATGCATACATCCAGTGACATCTTTTAGGGAGGGGAGGGCAGCTGTTGGGCTAAAGTGGTCGGCTTCGTCCGTGTAATTGTTGCATTTGCATCTTCTTTGTCGTTCAACACTGGAGTATGCAGATGTGATGTAGTGTAAGTCTTGACACTTCTCAAACTGGAGAGCAAAGAATTGTTATTTGGCCCAGACCTGTTATTCTGAAGAACAATTGTCTTCAGACTTTTGGGAATAGCAAGCTGATTTTAGGAAACACCCTGCAATTGTTTGGAAATAGCTTTGTTGTGAATCCAATTTATATTTGTCTTGTTGATTTTCAAATCATTTTTAAACAATGTCTTACCTCAAACATACAAAAGATAATTTTAGAATCATTTACAACAGTCTTTGGTATTCTAAATTAAATATTGAGTATGGAATTTAATCTTGTGTTCTTAAAGTTAATGATTTAACGTGTTTATTGTAATCTCATAGGATCTCATATAATGTTGAAGTTTCACACTTTAAAAATTATTACAGTTGCATTATATTCTAATCATCAAACTTTATTGTATAAGTATTGTTTTCTTATACGAACTTAAAAAAAGATTATTTCCATAACTTGAACTAAAACAAATATTATAAAAAAAATTGTTTATTAAATACATTTGTTTGGGGGTTAATATTAGAACTGTGAAAAAGTGATTGGAGAATTTCATATTTGTGTATAGCAAATTAAAAACATGATAAACTTTTTCTTGATACTCATACATTGATTTAAGTTTTTCTCATAATAAAGATAAAACCAAAATGTCAGCATCTTTTGTAAACAAGAATGATCTAATAAGTATGCAATGATTTCCAATGGAAGCTTATCTATGAAACGTGCTTACTTGTATAAGTTGTTATCTACAATGCATTAAATTATCTCTATTTATCAGGTTAATTGCAGATACAAGTTTAAATTTAGTGATTGTATCAGCTTTCATACAACACTACCGTTTAAAAAATGATGTAAATATTTACTATTTTAACTGGGTTTTTGTATTTTATAAAATAAAAATGCATTAATTAAAACATTGTGATTAGGAATATTTAGAGTTAACTTGTGGCATAGTGACATCTTTATTTATTTAAATTCTTTTATTAGTTACTAAATGGTATTATAACAAAGTTCCATATATACATTCGGTAATTATAGTCACAACTTAATTGTCCCTATGGTTCAATTTTTAAACACGTGAAAATAACAAGAATTACATATTTTGTACTTTAATTAATTTGATTTGTTGATTGAGGGTTCTTTAGTCTCCCGGAGCGACCTTGTCGCACAATGAGGCCCGCGTTGTCCAATCATATTTACATGGACGAGAATGTTGCCCCAAGGGCCACCACCTCACAATGGTCCCAGTTTTAATCACTTTATCTGGCTTCTGCTTTCTATCAAAATATCTTCACCCGCGGTCAGCGAAAGCCAACTTGCATAGTTTGTTTTGGTCCAATAACTACAACTGTCCAAGTGCCAGCTCGTCACGGTCCCTCTGTGGTGTGCAGCCTACATAGGCCTGCATGCCGTGTTCATAGTACGAGAACCATCCTCTGCGAGACGCCATTTAAATTTATCTTTTAGTTTAACTTGATCTAAAACAACTCCCATCCATTCTGTGAGTGTCTCATTATTGCTGATTTCACAAGTTTATTATCATAGAGTTGCTATGAGTTGAGTTCCATTGGAATTCTGTTATTAAAACAGGAACCAATGATATTCCATCTCCTCTCTGACAGGTACTATTTTTTCCAAAGATCCTAAGCTTTTTATTCAAACTTTCAATAAATATGAATGATAGTCCGTCACTTTTTAAAATCATGACATAGGTAGCTTATAAATGTAACTACTGTATTTTAATATAACTATTCAGTATTTAAAACTAACAGTGTGTCTTGTGGTGAAAATTTATATTTATAGATTTTCCAGTAAACACAATAGTTTTGTTTAGTAGGCTGTGATATTTCTCTTATGTACTTTATACTTTGCCCGCGGTGAACAATGTTTCATTTAGCTTTTAGAACCTGAGTTATCTTTATTGAGTGTGCAGTGGTCTGATCTCTCTCTGAGTGTTTTTTACATTAAATTTTGAGAAGTTTATCCCACACGAGCGTAAGCCTAAGGGATAAATAAATTATTTCACACTATTATGAGAAATATTGTGTAGGCAAGTTGGCAATATTAATAATAATAATATTATTACTAACCCTGTTACTGAACGTTAATAAAACAATATATATCAATAACTTATCTGTAATTAGATGTAATATTTACATATGAAATCGTTTGTGGAATTGTGTGAGATGAATCTGTTTTGAATTGAAAACATAGGGTATTAAAATTTAAGTCGAGTTTGTTATGTTGTTTAGTAAATATGTGTAACATTTCCAATTAATCTGTGGAGTTTTAGCCTACATATCGGTAGCTAAATGGTAGTTAAATAATCTGAAGCTCTCATTGAAATGACACACAATAATGTGTAATGTTTACCAATGAAGTGCTGTAGTTTGAGAAGGACAAGGCGAAGGGAAGTGATCAATGTTGTCATTAACCTTTCATCAACACGTCAGAGAATTATAGCAATGGGATTAGTGTTCAACTGATTCACTTCATCACAAGCCTTACTTTAGTCCGTCTGATTGTCTGATTCAGTGTTTACGTAGTTTCTCAATTAATTATACATAATAAGTATATACATGAATATGCATTTATTGTCAAGCAGGTGGATTAATTTTATTTAAAAATAAATACGTTCTCGAGCTCTTTGAGGTTTGAGGCTCTTGACAGTAAACCCAGTGGAATAGTCTTTGTATAGGTAAAAGTGCATAGGCGGAAAAAACTGTTGAGAAAAGGATTTACAGAATGAATATCACAATAGATCCTTCGGGTGGAAATTTCAGTTAAAAATATTAAAAGACCGACAGAACTTTTCATTAAAACGTATTACATATCTTTGTGAATAATCCACTGGAGATGAATGTAGGCTACTGCGACGCTCGGGAACGTCCCTGTAGTCTTTCATACATGACCGCCAAACTTTTACACCAGTCATAAATAGTAGTATGTTGTTCACAAATGGATGAAACTCTCTGTAACTTATGTAAGGATTATGTAAGTGAAATATGGTTTCGATTAAATAGTTAGTAAATAACATTAAGAAATTCGTGATAACATATCAATTGAGAGAGAAACAAATATTTTTTACCGCACAATAACGTTGAGAACGATAAGTTGTGAAAAAACTCTGATCTCTGAGCTCTTACTCAGTATCACCAATTCGACCATCAAGCAGGCGGAGGTATATGTGTCTGGGTGAGGGAATGGGGATTACCAAATCCAGAGGAACCCCCGTCGTGTTTAAGATCAATGTCTGCAGTTACGGGCGTTTATTATTACTGTGCCAAAACCTAACCCCGAACCCGCCGACGCGCGGACCCAGGCCGGCCCGGCATGAGGCAATCCAGTGCTCAGGTCAATACTCCGACCGGCCCGTCCACAAGAGGCTCATAGGCTACACATAATCTGTAGTTATACGATAAATCTAAAGTAATAACTCGGTTGATAATAATGACGCCGAATCGTACTCCTGTAAGTTGAGACGCACGCACGTGTAGCATGTAGGCCTACTGACGTGAGAGAGCGATACTCGTCAAACGGTTAACTGAAACCTAACTGTGATGTTGTATATATTTATTGTATATATCTAAAGTAATAACTCGGTTGATAATAATGACGCCGAATCGTACTACTGTAAGTTGAGACGCACGCACGTGTAGCATGTAGGCCTACTGACGTGAGAGAGCGATACTCGTCAAACGGTTAACTGAAACCTAACTGTGATATTGTATATATTTACTGTATATATCTAAAGTAATAACTCGGTTGATAATAATGACGCCGAATCGTACTACTGTAAGTTGAGACGCACGCACGTGTAGCATGTAGGCCTACTGACGTGAGAGAGCGATACTCGTCAAACGGTTAACTGAAACCTAACTGTGATGTTGTATATATTTATTGTATATATCTAAAGTAATAACTCGGTTGATAATAATGACGCCGAATCGTACTACTGTAAGTTGAGACGCACGCACGTGTAGCATGTAGGCCTACTGACGTGAGAGAGCGATACTCGTCAAACGGTTAACTGAAACCTAACTGTGATGTTGTATATATTTATTGTATATATCTAAAGTAATAACTCGGTTGATAATAATGACGCCGAATCGTACTACTGTAAGTTGAGACGCACGCACGTGTAGCATGTAGGCCTACTGACGTGAGAGAGCGATACTCGTCAAACGGTTAACTGAAACCTAACTGTGATATTGTATATATTTACTGTATATATCTAAAGTAATAACTCGGTTGATAATAATGACGCCGAATCGTACTACTGTAAGTTGAGACGCACGCACGTGTAGCATGTAGGCCTACTGACGTGAGAGAGCGATACTCGTCAAACGGTTAACTGAAACCTAACTGTGATATTGTATATATTTATTAGTCGTAACAGTCTCATGCTAATTCTAATAATAATAGTTTAAATGTTTTGTGGGTCTTAAATTGGAATGAATATTTAAATATATTTTTCAATTCTTATTTCCACGACAATTCGAGTAAAAAAGTAACATCCAACTATTCATATAACGTTTTCATGCTTTGTATTCAACATTTGTGTACAACGTACTCTGTAATTCTGTAGTACAAAATTTAGTCAACTGCAATTATTATTAATTGTTTAAAAGGACTGCAAAATTACTTTACTGACATCAGTTCACTCTAAGGAATAATTTATTGGGTTTGTTTGATGATTTGGATAGCATAAGTTCTTTTTCAAAGGTCGTAAAACAATAGATAAACAACTGTGCTAAATGGAATTTCAAACAACCTATTCTAATTCATTTATCACCTAGTGATTGAAGTTTGAATGCTCATTAGCATATTTGTGTTTTTGTTAATACTGTAACTTAAGAAGTAGTATAACCAGTACCTAATGTACATCCGTTGAAACTCGGACGGATAGAATCGCCTTAGTGACTTAACAATGCAAACAGCTGATCGGTTTGTTCCTTTTGTTGATCAGCTGATTTGATAGAATCCCCCGTGCACACTCAATTAGAAAGGCCCATTCACCGTCCCATCTGGTAACTGATTGACGTAGAGTGACTCTTCGCACAAAGAGACAGCAAGGTAGATTTCATCAGTGAGTTCGTCTTTCATGAATCACAGCAGAGACAATGGAAGAAATTTGCATTTCAGATAAATCTTCCATTAGCTCCTACTCCATAGTGTTTCCGGTTGTTGTGAGCTGAAATTGAACTTAAAACCATGTCTAGGATAATGTGTTTTATTTGTTTTAGAAAATTTGAAATTACCAACAATCTGCTTTAGTTCGAGTCCTTAAAACGCTTTTCTAAAATTCCAAACTCGTTAAAAAAACCCCAAAAACAAACCATGGTTAATGATTTATTCGATAAAATTATGGTTTGTGCGTATTTTTTCGTGTCAAGGTTTAAATACTAATCTGTGATAGACATTTTTAAAGAAAATTTAAGATTTGATTTACTATTTAAACTATAACAACTGCTTTACAAATACGGATTAGGGCCAAATCGCCCTATTCTATTATAGCATATGGCTACGTCAGCTGAAAGGCTAAATGAAAATGGCAACACTGCTGGGCAAGAGCGGATGAGGGGGGAACCAGCTGTCCAAAATCTCCTCGGACTACTTTCGTAAGATATATTCTAGTAGTAATATTAAGTAACGCAATATGTTTGATCCAGATACAAACCATGTTTACGTTTAAGTTTGGAAATTATTTAGATGCACCCTAAAAAGCAACTGATTTATAATCCATAATGACAGACACCAATACGTCGAGGAAACAGTTTATTTGAAGGGCTACCTCTTATGTAGTAAATCTGGTATATCAGGGGCATACCAATGTTTTTCAGTACACAAAATTGCGTGTTACTGTAAGTAATCAACTCCGGATATTTTCCCAAGCATGTTGTGTATTTGATCAACATAAGTTAGTCTGTAGATAACGCGTTATCTTAATTAATTACTACATTCCTTCAGTTTACGTCACAATACTACAGTATATCAATAATCTTTATCGCAGATAAAACCTCATTAGCTGTTTAAATACCAAACAATAAACTATTTCAACCAATTAACTAAACTATAGATTTTACAAACTATTCTAAACAAGTCATTTATATTTAAATAATATATCTCAACAGGTATCACATATTACTTTAAAATGCTATTTGATTCGTAACAGCGTAATTTAGGAATTAAGTTTACTAAAAAGAATGACTGCATTCATTCGCATTGCTCAAATTGAATCAGATGGAAGCAGTCTAGTGGTCGGGTCCACTTTCATTTGGCAACGCTAGGCAGCGCCACTGTCCGATGATTGATGGTCAGGCCCGTGTAGTCCCGGGAGTTCCGCGGTTGACGCTCATGCGGCTGACTGGTCATTAATTGACACCCACTTTCCAGCCGGATTTGAACAGCTGATTATTCTTGACAGTCGCATGATCACTTGATCATAGCCAACGGTAGTTTCTCTGTCATTTTTGGCTCTAATTGTTCCTGTGATTGCTATAATCCGATTTCATACGTCATTCCGACGTTTTTACATTTACAAATTTATATTTAACACGATATTAAACGCAAGTTTTGTCAAAAAGTTCAATATTGAGATTTTGGTTTCCCTTAAAACAGAATTGTATGAATAATTTATTATTTCCTTTCTTGACATTTATGATCTAAGGACATTATCCACAAGTAAGTCGGTACATTACATTATTGTCAATAATTTTAAAAACATTCAAGTTTTTGTTTCCTCATAATAACAACTTTTAATGAAATTGCTGTTGAAACATTAGTTCAGATAAACATATTTTTGTTAAAACTATAAAAATTAAAATTTTTTCGATGCTCAGCAGAACTTTAAAAATCTCTTCTTATTGTCTTATTCTTGGTAATCGTGTGTTCACATTAATTGTGCAAAGTCTATGTTTTAATAGTTGCCCAGAGATTCTTCCGTCAACAGATCAACTATCCTATTGTCGGACACAAGTATAACATCTACAATATTCCAACTGGGATTGGAGCCATTAAACCACTCATGATTTTTAAGTCCAATTCTGTCTGGGGATCCGGAAAATATAATCACAGGAGAAATATAATGAAAATATAATCACCACGTAAAACACACACTTTTCCCCTCCTCTAAGGCTAGCACAATATGAATAAAACCACTCTAATAATTAGTACAAATGAACATTACAGATATCTTATGAGTTTTTTTCATTCCATAACAAATTGTTTGTTGCTTTGAACATCAGCTGACTCGGTCCACTTGACGAGGGCACTCACTACTTTGTAAAGTTTTTAAGCAGTATTACTTCTATCCATCGTTTAATATCTCTTAATCCCACCAACTAAAGAATTTGGCTTTATAAATCCTAACCAATAGTTTAGTGCAGTATCGATGAAGTCAGCTGTGGCTGAGAGTCTGTCTCTCTCGCAGCAGCGCGCTATAAACCATCTCCTCTACCCGTGGTCGCTGGACCGGGAAAGCTGAAATTTACCGTCTGAAAATCGTTAAATTATTGCTTTTTGGTTTTAATTGATTTTAAGTTTGTAACCACTCTCTTAAAATAAATATTGGAAACTAATAATAGCTCTTAGACCGCGTAAATTATTAATACCAAATGCTGAACGTAATAGCTGCTTTTTGGTATTGGATTGATTAACTGAACTATTTCTGAAGGTTAATTAGTGACGTCAAGAGGCGAGCGGTATGACTTAAGATTATAATAATTATAATCATTTATTTATTCCAATAAACATACAATACAATGCACTCATTACAATAATATTGGAAACCCCCACACAGGATAACCTGCGTGTGGGGCCTAGTTCTCCAAGCGACAAAAAGGCAAAGGAAATACAAATTTATAACATACAATTTAATTTAATGAAGATAGGGAATGAAATTAAACAACTTATCAAGAGAAATTATATAAATATTTTGGATCAAATAAAGGATTAAAATAATCTGGCTCAGATTATAAGTATAAAAATAACTAATAATTTGAAAAGTCTTCAATTTTGGAATGTCTAACAGAGACACCCTCCCTCCGCCTACTGCCTAATCCTACAGTCTCCTTTTCCTACCCCCACCCAAGACTAACCCAACAACACTCTACTTATATCAACAGATGTTTTCATTGACAGAAATAAATTATTTACATTACAAATTATGGTTATTTGTGCTAATTATTTTTTTATATTTTGTTAACGTTGTGCAGGTAAAAGAAACATTTTGTAAAATACTGATCGCTTTAGAAAATAATTGTTTCTGAAGGATGAATTTTCATAATGAATTGTATTAAACTCCATTTGTCTGGTTTGTTTGCAGTTTGTTTACAATTTAGAACATGAATACTCTTGATTTACTAATTATTACCTGGTGTCTATTTGCACTTTTTACTTGCACAAACTCCATTGTTGTTGCCATGTTTAATCCGGTCATTGCGGACGGTGTCAAAGCGGTCAATTTTCGGAGAGGAATTAAATTCCATACTATACGAGAGTTCTATTCTGTATCAACACTAATTCATAAAATATTTCTTAATTGGCATAGCCTTTGACGCTACGTTAATTACAATATATGTAGAACATTAAGGTCTTACAGTAATATTTACTACACAGCAAAATAAATTTGGTGATAAAAATCTGTTATAGTTTATTAATGAAACCAAAGTTTTCCTGGTAGTATAAAACTATGAAGTTGATTTCGTCAGATGATAAAATAGCTAATACCGTTAAAGGAACGTGAGTTATGATACAATATCCTTTAAAGTACCGCACTTTGCGATATGCGCCAGTTGCACTAAGGCCGGGCTACACTATGCGTATTCGGCAGGTGCGTATTTCAGCTGCGTATTTTCGGCGAGACGGCAACACATTGTTTTAAATGTTAGCGTCTACTTATATACGTAGACTACGCAACCCCGGAGCATGCTGTCCTCATGCGGGTGCCGAGGTCTTTCAAAACACGTACATTTCTGAACGAGCGTTCACACTGTGCGGATCACCGGCAGTTGTGAGGCTTTTTTGTATTTTATTCGTCGTGTGTACTCTCAACATTTCCACAAACTCGTCGAATGACTTCGATATTCGATAATAATTGAAAAACATGCGGTCGTGTTTCCTAATCTATAATATTATAAAGAAGGGGTGGTTTCTGTATGTTTGTGGGTTTGTTTGTGGTTTTGTTTGTGGGTTTGTGAGTTTGTTGTGGCAAGTAACCCGAAAAATACTGAACCGACCGGTTTGAAATTTTACAAAAAGGTAGATCTTAAACTCATTCAACACATAGGCGTATTAGTTCCCTTAAAATCCCCTCGGGCTACGCCCCATGAACGTCCTAAGTTTCAATGTTTACATTTTCAAAGAATGAAAACATAAAATTACTTGAATGTCAACAGCTGTGAACACTAAAATTTGACGTTCGGGAAGAAGAAGAAAGAGCTGCCGTGACCGTCCTAGGTTTCAATGTTTACATTTTCTAATGACAACATCCGTTTACACTATATTTTGACAGTTCGGGAAGAAGGAGAAATAAAATTGAATTTCAGATAAACTGCTGGATCGAAATTAGTGAAGTATTGGTTCGAAATAGTGGAATGGTAGATTTTATGTTTTTTACCGATGACTGTCTCTATTACGTTAATCCTTATCCTCTTCCAATATTTTTCACAGATGTTACTTTGTCATGTTGTAGACACTCGTGTTTTGTCATTTTGTGTAAACAATGAAGGATTAATTAACAATAACTTAAATGTATCAGTAGCGCCTACCTCTCTGCCTTTTTTACCCGTGCGAAGAACGGGTACTGTGGCTAGTATTGTTATAAAAGTCCGGAAATCGTCCACTTTGGTTACCTTCAACACGATAAGGATGAATCCAGTGCTCTCTTCCGGTGTGTCGTCGAAGTTACACCCCGGCTTCCAAAGCGCAAATAAGTTTTACTTTAGATAGCATCTTAACTACATCAACTGCCTATGAGTTGCATGAGTTTAAGATCTACCTTTGTGTAAAATTTTAACCGGGTCGGTTCAATATTTTTCACGTTTACTTTACACAAACAAACATACAGAAACCTAATCTTCTTTATGATATTAGAGAGGTCTAATGTTTGCATTACAGACAACGCACACATCCGTATCATAGCAGGGCTGTAGCTTGTGTCCTCACGAGTAGAGGGCGTCATGGATGGTATATAGTAATAGTCAGCTGTGATACACCCAAATGACCGAACAGCTGACACGAGAGCCGCCGCCGCAGAATCTTGGACTCGGTATCGAACCCCGGTTTCCCAACTTCCTCACGATTTCCAAATTACAAACCCCTTTGTTGTGGCGGAGCTGGTTCGCCGTCTATCAACGATCTATCCTTAACCTCGCTTTTGCCGGATGAAATCGATTTCATAACATGACGAATTACTGCAACAGATCAATGTTCGTTAGTGGAAATGGCACTGTATTTAACAATGAAACGTGTTTTAATAGAGTTTAACGGATTTCAATTGAAGTTTTAAGTCCATGAAAAAATGCAGTAGTTAATTGTGATTGCAAGTTGGGGGTAATTAAGTTTCTAATTGTATTTGAGTAAGTTCTCTCTGAGTAACGAAACATCAACTTAATATTTTAAAAAGACTACAGATTGAATATGTATAAAATTTAATCAGGTATCTGCTATTTACAGAGTGTAAGTTTACCATCATTCTCCTTTATGTTTCGCATGTAAATTTGGACCTGAGCGCGACTTAAAGCATTTTTGCAGTATTTTAATGATTTATTATATATAGCTAATTTGTTATAAATCGTATCTTACATAATTATGTCTTGACGACTGAATTTCTTTGTATTCGATGCTAACACGCTATCAGAATGTCTTCATCATTTGGATGAATCATTATCATTCATTTTATTATGGTATTTCAATATTATCTATTATCTGGCTTGGCAATTTAATAATGAATAAAGTACAAATTAATTTAGCTATCAAGAATAATCGCATAACGTCAGGAGTATTCTCATTAAGAGCGTGCAATATATTTAAGAATACTCAATTTAATATTTAGCTTTTAACAGACTTTCCCAAAATAGTTAACGAGTTTTACAAGATCCTGTGATAACAGACTAGAGACTCCTGACTCCCCCTCCCCACCCCCACCCACACCCTCTATACCTCTATAAGCTCTCCTCAACGCCTCCGTCTTTACTTAGTTTCCTTTTTACCTTAAGCCAAAGTAATGAACTTTAATCGTTCCGCTTCCCTTACCCCTTTAGTCATTGGAAGTCTAAATGGAATTTCCCTATATAATTTAGAATAGGTTACAACGCTTAAGCAAAGTAAGTGTTCACCGGTGTGGTCCACTAAATAATGAGAGAAGAATATTAAAATGGAACTTAAGCGACAAGTAAAAAAATTGGACAAAGATTAAGTTAACGGCGTAACACTTATAATCTCAAGGTTTTAAAACGTAACAACTTTTTCAAAATTTGACAGATTTGCTAACACTGGGAGTTATTATTATAGTATATATTATTCTATAATGAGTCGTAAATTTCTTTGAAAATATCAAACGGTGTTGCAATAAAGGTTTTACCTGCCATATAAAAAATATAAACGTGCATGAGGATCCATTAATGGGTATGAGTAGTAGATTTTTAGTTGTAACCAATGCTACTTACACGACTTCATGTCCAGCAAGTATCACACTTTGCCTACCTCGGGCTCGTGTTACATTTGGAATTGAGGTAAATGAGTTTCGAGATCCAATATTTACCCAGTTTACAAATCCGTTTTGAATGGGAGCTAAAAATGTATCAAAAAATATTATTAGTCACAAAGAAGGTCATCTGCTAATTAAACCACTATTATGATTACTAATACATAAAATGCGAGTTCCCAGTGTCTTCCGTCATAAATGTTGTTGTAAAATAGAATTATAATAATGAGCTCTGTTAACAGCAAAACGGTGAACCTCGTCCTTCCATAAACCAGGAATAACAGAATAGGTAAACTCGTGATTTATCTTCGTTTTAACGACGGAACTTTTACTTTGCCTTCACGTTCACTCGCCAGCGTCACGTTTGCTAGGCTCTCATTGTTACTTCAGTAATGATATTCATACAGCTAAACACTTAATGTGTTCTAAACAATCTTTTAAGACTGCACTAGCGCTGAAACTGTATCTAGAGTGATAAGAAATAACTAGCTAAAGTATAAGGGGCTTTATTGAGCTTTATATAGCGATACAACGCCCGCCCACGCGTTGTATCGATACCGCACATTTTTAAGGCGTTAAATTATTTATTATTTTTACTCTCCGTGATCATCCTATTGTAATAAAAGTAACACACTTCTAGTAAAAAATGTATTGTGACCATTGATGCGACAAGTATCCTGTTTAACAAGTATAAGTACATGTACTTATAAATTTCTTAAAGTGTTCTCGTGAGTCACGGACAATAGTGAGGAACTGCTCTATGACAATTGGTGGGATGTTTATATAGTATTTGGTAGGGTGTTTTGTTGACAAACTATGAATATTTAACTTTTTAGAATAGTAAAAAGTGTCGATAGTTATTATAATATCTTTCGCTTTACTACAGTAAACTTAAATCCAAGGTGGAGTTTTATTCTGATAACTATAGTTTATCAGAATAAGTATTTTATATTTTTACTGTCAGAGTTTGGTATTATGATTATCCTAAAGCACGATGTGACCAGTGTATATGAGACTATCAGATATCAGAATATCAGACTTTACTAGAAAATACTGCATTTCTATTATACTCGTATGTAGTACTTGATCTAGTATAACAACAATCTGGGATCCAATCGAGCTGTCATGTTTTGTCATAGATCCTTTGCAGTTTATTTAAAAAGTTGAATCATATTTTTACGACTCTAATGTTAGTTATTATCTGAAATGAAACTATTCAATGGTTGATATGATTGTACTGGCCTGGTGTGAGTGTATTCGCCGTAGCCAATCCATGATCGATGTGCCACTCTAATGCCAGTGTCCAGTGCCAGGTATAGCTAATGCCGTATTCCTGTTTGCCCCTAGCCTAACCTCAGGATATGGAGGACATTACAAGTACGTATCGCACGCTTGCCTTGTCTTGATGCCGTACCGCTATTTGCATGTCGCTTGCTCTCATGCTCCATGGCCCATGGAGTAATGCAGATTTATGGGTGAAAGGTCGTTTTCGATCCACTGATCTTTAGGTCTACTATTAATTGAAAATGTACTTTTATTTACGGGAATCTTACGAGCTGTCAGTCTAATAATAAGGTTCGATGAAAAGTACTTTAACAGTCTAGTGAAAACAAGTTTGTTGGTTCATTTAAGCCAAACAATAAGTTTTGGATATCAAAATGGAAAAAATCTCTCCTATATTATATTTTAGGATTTTTATATTACTATATAATAAATTTCCCCTTTCATATGTGAAGTGTTTTTAGACTTTTAATCAATCCGTGGGGGCTTTTATTTCATTAAAAAATATAAACAATGGATATTCTTTTTGTATAGGCCTACAAATTATATTTTATAGATTTATAACTATTCTAATTGTCTAGGGAATACTCGCTTCGTTTGTAGATTTTAATTGTTGTAGAGAACATTTCAAATAAGCTAATTAGCCGAGTCAGCTGTTAGTCTCCAGGTAAATAACAGGCAGGATACGTCGATCGCTACCGGTTTGGGATAGAGCGTTGGCCTTCCGGGCTTAAGTTGACTCTGACTGTGTCGACGGAACCTTGGACTGTTGGAGGACTGGCCTACCACTTCCCGCTTCGGGGTTGGACTGTTTCACACGTTGTTACAAAAATATTTATCTGATTAGCTTATTATTTATTTTGAACGTAGTTATTGGAACGGTATTGTTCTTAACACTGTAGCCAAGGAATGTTCATAAAATACCTAGATACTGTAGTATTTTGTAAACTTAGGTATAAAATGTAAAATATGGTATTTGCTTCCTTCTGCTTGAGCCCTAGGTCCATTTGTTTATGTTAGCTTACCACAAGAGCAGTTTTGAAACACTTCTGATTGCATTATTATTATTTCTGCTAGTGCATGTGAAATTGTCAAATGTCTCGTGTAGCTTAGCCCGGTATATAGCTACTAGCAGAGAACTGCATCGCAGCATATCCAAGCTATCCTGTGACTGATTCATGTTAGCAACATATTGTTGTTTTTACATACAAATAGCTTTAGAAAATCCTATTTTCATTATGTCAGTCTTTGAATACTCTTTGAATACGGTAAAATATATATGGGAATGATATTTTACCGTATCATTTTTATAAAGCTTACGGCTTCTTTCTTCTACAATGACTTATAGTTGGTTGCTGTTTTATGATGCTAACTATCCAATTACATAATAGGGGTTTCACCCATTTGTATTCTGGACGTTTCAAGTTTTGACAGATGGCAACAAGTGCAACACGATAAACTAAACTGCATAGCAAGCAACCTGCGCGGTCGATACACTACAGTACAGTAGGCTACTGCATGTTCACGCCGCGCCACGCGTCACGCGTCGTCATCGTCGTCGCCCAGATCACGTTCCGCAGAGGCTTCCTCATCTTGCGTGGCTTCTCTTCACGGCTTGTACTGCATATATACTGTTATAGCTGAGGCGTTCCTCGTTCATTATTACATATTAATCCAATGTGGTACTTTACTTCAATCAGTTTGGGTGTATATACCATGAGTTGGATGTATTGCTGATCATTTCAATAGGGAGTTTTTCAATACGCTATTGTATTAGTTTGCTATTATAATTTAAATCGTCACCCATTCTGGCTGTCTTGTCTGGGTGACAATGCCCATGTATCTCTCTATTATCTCAACCAACGATCTGGTTTTCTTTGGCAAATCTGCTAACCATCACCGAACAGAGATGAAAAACAATGTACAAGCGTCGCATGTTTTGACACCCCCCATCACGTCCATGTGGAATTCCTTTGCCAATCAGATTAACACACATTCAATAACACCTTCTAAATGGCTGTCTCCAACAGGTGCAGGGGGCGACGTCTTCATCGATGAAAGCTACCAACATTAACTTTAATAATTCTCAACAGAAAAAACACAGCCACAATGGACAATGCTTGCAATAGACAATGCAGTACCCCAAGATCCACAGTACAGTACTTGAACTCCTCAACTCGTTAGCCTATATTAATTACCGGTATCTAATGTCGGGCGTGCCGTCCAGCATACATTGTTGAGTGAGAGTCAGACTCCACGACGGCTGACCCCGATGTGTCCGTCCTCCCTTTCGTCTCTCCTTTTATGAAATCTCCCTCGATTTAATCTCCTATTTAATTCAATCATTGTGTCATTAACTTAGTGTGTGGTAGATCATCTCAGTATCAATGTGTCCATAGGGCTTGTCTCTGTCTGCCTATCATCTGAACATTTCCCTTAAATTACCATTGAACTTAATCGAATTAGCTACGTACTTTTTCGCTTGTTTATGTACTTAAAAGCTATTTAACTATAATGGAAGAATTAATATTACCACTGGTAGCCTACAATTGGTTCTTTTTTATATTTTTAACTTGACTTCTGGTTTCGGCACATATGAAGACGCAGCTATTCGTTATAAAAGATTCCACAAGAAAAATTTAGTGTCAAATGTTATAATAAGCAAATAGTTTGAATTAAAATAGTGTTAAAACAAACACGGATGGTGGTGCGAATAAAATGGACGCAGAACGTAAGGAAAGCGAATTTCAATCTTTCTATTATCGTTACTCTCAGTTTCTGGAATATCCTTGAGGTCACTTTAGCGAGAAACCTCCCCATTTTATCTCAGTTGGTTTGTCTACAGTCGATTGGATCTCTAAAAGACAACATACTGTTTACGGTTTCTATGTCTTAGTCTGTACGACTTGTCTTGTCAAGCACTAAAAACTTAAGAGGTTTGCTCTATGGAGCGAAGATTTAAAATACTGAATTTACTTGTTATTTTTGAACAGATTCTAATAGTACCAGTAAAGATCTAATCTTTTAATAAATTATATAACCCCCCCCCTAAACGTGCCGTAATCACTGTCCAATTGAAAACAAACTTCCCAAGATATTACTGAAAGGAACAACCTCACCAAATTTAAATGTCCCCACTCCCCAAACAGCGTCCAGTGTTCAGTGTCAACCTCAACCGTTGTCCCGAGCTTAGATGTGCTTTATTTTGCACTAGCCAAAGTACCCGTTCGTCGCACGGGTAGAAAAGGCTTAGAGTTTCAGGATCTACTGATATATTTAAATTATTGTTAATTAATTCTGTATTGTTACACATCTTACAAAATAACAAAACACGAGTGTCTACAACATGAAAAAGTAACATCTGTCAAATATCGGGAAAGGATTAACGTAATAGAAACAGTCATGAAGAGAAAACTTAGAATTTACTATTCCACTATTTTGAACTAATAATTCACTAATTTCGATCCAGCAGTTTATCTGTAAAAATCAACTAAATTTCGTCTTCTTCCGGATCTGTCAAAATGTAGTGTAAACGGATGTTGACATTAGAAAATGTAAACATTGAAACCTAGGACGGTCACGGCACCTCTTTCTTCTTCTTCTTCCCGAACTGTCAAATTTTAGTGTTCACAGCTGTTGAGATTCAAGTAATTTTATGTTTTCATTCTTTGAAAATGTAAACATTGAAACTTAGGACGTTCATGGGGCGTAGCCCGAGAGGATTTTAAGGAAATGAATATGCGTGTGTGTGTGTGTGTGTGTGTGTGTGTGTTCGTGCGCGCGCCTTCGTAGCGCCTGGCCCTGGTCATTACCGGTAATCAGCTCAGCCATTTCCGTGATCCGTTCACACAGTTCTCACTCCCTGAGTATACGCAAGTCGAGTGTGCGTGATTTAAACGACCATAAATGGCCAACAATCGTGAGCGCCTTATCGTATTTTTTCCTCTCCCGGCCCTTGGCCTTCCATTAATGGCGATGATGCGTAGTTGCGCTTAAATGGCCAACATCATCCATTTTTTTTGGATCCTTGGCACCTACAACTGTTTATTGAGATGATGGTCATTGTCACCCCCGTCCAAGTGTGCGTGATGGGTGAACGACCCCCATGTAAATGGCCAACATCGTCGTCGTGAGCGCCTTATCGCCCATCTGGCCTGCCCCAGTTGCGAGCTCCGGCCCTTGGCCTTCCCGCACCTACAACTGTTTATAGAGATGATGGTCATTGTCACCCCCGTCCAAGTGTGCGTGATGGGTGAACGACCCCCATGTAAATGGCCAACATCGTCGTCGTGAGCGCCTTATCGCCCATCTGGCCTGCCCCAGTTGCGAGCTCCGGCCCTTGGCCTTCCCGCACCTACAACTGTTTATAGAGATGATGGTCATTGTCACACCCGTCCAAGTGTGCGTGATGGGTGAACGACCCCCATGTAAATGGCCAACATCGTCGTCGTGAGCGCCTTATCGCCCATCTGGCCTGCTCCAGTTGCGAGCTCCGGCCCTTGGCCTTCCCGCACCTACAACTGTTTATAGAGATGATGGTCATTGTCACACCCGTCCAAGTGTGCGTGATGGGTGAACGACCCCCATGTAAATGGCCAACATCGTCGTCGTGAGCGCCTTATCGCCCATCTGGCCTGCCCCAGTTGCGAGCTCCGGCCCTTGGCCTTCCCGCACCTACAACTGTTTATAGAGATGATGGTCATTGTCACACCCGTCCAAGTGTGCGTGATGGGTGAACGACCCCCATGTAAATGGCCAACATCGTCGTCGTGAGCGCCTTATCGCCCATCTGGCCTGCCCCAGTTGCGAGCTCCGGCCCTTGGCCTTCCCGCACCTACAACTGTTTATAGAGATGATGGTCATTGTCACACCCGTCCAAGTGTGCGTGATGGGTGAACGACCCCCATGTAAATGGCCAACATCGTCGTCGTGAGCGCCTTATCGCCCATCTGGCCTGCCCCAGTTGCGAGCTCCGGCCCTTGGCCTTCCCGCACCTACAACTGTTTATAGAGATGATGGTCATTGTCACCCCCGTCCAAGTGTGCGTGATGGGTGAACGACCCCCATGTAAATGGCCAACATCGTCGTCGTGAGCGCCTTATCGCCCATCTGGCCTGCCCCAGTTGCGAGCTCCGGCCCTTGGCCTTCCCGCACCTACAACTGTTTATAGAGATGATGGTCATTGTCACACCCGTCCAAGTGTGCGTGATGGGTGAACGACCCCCATGTAAATGGCCAACATCGTCGTCGTGAGCGCCTTATCGCCCATCTGGCCTGCCCCAGTTGCGAGCTCCGGCCCTTGGCCTTCCCGCACCTACAACTGTTTATAGAGATGATGGTCATTGTCACACCCGTCCAAGTGTGCGTGATGGGTGAACGACCCCCATGTAAATGGCCAACATCGTCGTCGTGAGCGCCTTATCGCCCATCTGGCCTGCCCCAGTTGCGAGCTCCGGCCCTTGGCCTTCCCGCACCTACAACTGTTTATAGAGATGGTGGTCATTGTCACCCCGTCCAAGTGTACGTGATGGGTGAACGACCCCCATGTAAATGGCCAACATCGTCGTCGTGAGCGCCTTATCGCCCATCTGGCCTGCCCCAGTTGCGAGCTCCGGCCCTTGGCCTTCCCGCACCTACAACTGTTTATAGAGATGATGGTCATTGTCACCCCCGTCCAAGTGTGCGTGATGGATGAACGACCACCATGTAAATGGCCAACATCGTCGTCGTGAGCAGCTTATTATTCTAAATGAAAGTATTATGGTTTTTACTGCCTATGTATATAATAATGTTTTAATAATTCCACCATAAAATATTTTGTGTTAATCAAAATTTCTTAAGAGAAATTATGGATTCGTGTTTTATGATATTATATGTTGTATTAATACCTGTATAAAGCGTTTAGATGTAAACGAATGTGGTTTCCTTGTTAAAGGCGCGCCTCTGGGTCCAAGTGATCAGGGAGCTGAGGCACGGCGTCCAGCTGAAGAAGGTCTGCTACAGCCGCACCCCCATCGAGTACGAGCTCACCCCCTACGAGATCCTGATGGACGACATCAGGAGCCGCAGGTACAAACTGAACAAGGTCATGGTCGACGGCAACATCCCCCACCGGATCAAGAAGGACGCGCACGCTGTCATCCTCGAGTTCATCCGGTCCAGACCGCCCCTCCGCAAGGTGAGCAAAGATCTTAACTTCAGTTTACATAAGTGTTAATAAGGAAATTGGTAAATATTTCAAACCGCTCAAGAACAGATGATTTAAGGAATTCATATAATCATTTATACCTACTAGACTAGCTAACTATGACAAGCTTCGCTGTAACCTCTCTTGTCGTCCAGAGCCGGCGACGAGTTCGGGGCGTTCATGTAAATTGTCTTCTTACTACAGCCACCGTAGTTTAATTAATTATTCGGGCTCCAGCAACCTCTCCAAGCTGACCTTCCTTAGGTGACTACATGCTCTGTTTCCTCCCGTCAGCTTCCGTCCCATCAGTTTAGTTATGTTTAAGGTGATTTGAGGAATGTTGTTCATTTTGTGATTTTTTAGAATAAGTAAATTTGATTAGTTATGCTGGTGTATGTAAATTCACTAGTAAAAACTTGTTCAATGTATTATTAATTTATTACAGGAGAAGTAGGCTCTAAACTTGTATAAAATGTATATTTCATTCACTTAAGTTCTTAATCCAGTTTTTACTACTGAAATTCTATTGTAAAACTACGAAACTTAATCTTCTCCATTATTACCATCGCGTCGCGTATTATTGTAAGTTGACAATTTATTTACTGTGAGTGTCCCATAAACCATTGGCTATGATACCGTACCCGTATACAGTCACGGAGATATACAACACCACATGGTTACAGTTACTCGATTGTTTCACATCACGACTGCAAGTACCTTCATTTATAGAATTTTACCAGATTTACTTTCATAATGCGTACAAACGGGTTCAATTTTTCAAACACTCAAGTTCTTAAACATTGATATTCTGAATGATTTTTAACTAAGTCTCCTTAAAAATGACAGTTAACCAAGTCGTCAAAGGGCGTTAGTTAACGTGTAGCGTGGTGTGGTCCTCGTGGCCCGGATTTCGGTAGTTTCGGTCTGCGCAAGCGGCAAGGTGAACTATGGCTATCTGCATCTGATCTGACGAGTCATGTGATGTGACTACCGAGGAATTTACCTTAGTTTGTGTTGCTATACCACTCCTTGGGATGCTACTGTGCAGTCAAAGAACTGAATAATCGTAATTCTGGCATACCCACGTGCGGAGAAGGGTAAAACAACAAAATAAGTACTTTTGCTCCAAATAAACGTCCTGAATTTTCAATTAACTATTCATTAAGTGACGGAGGTCGTGTCTTTACTGCATTTGTTTTGTAATTTCCTTAGAAAACAAAATATTTGTTCTGTACGAGAAATCTGATACACTTAATCGTAAACCATCTAATATACCTAAGTTTGTTTTACTGCAAACCATGTTAAGCATTGTATACTCTTTGTTAAAAAGGCCCCGGAACAGTTTAATACATTTTAAACCATTATTCTTAAAACGATAAAAAATGATTTATGAATGAGGCTCATAAAACGATTTTCTTAAACATCAACCGTCATTTTATGACATAAGGGATCCGACCGATGAGGAGTAAGTTTAAAATCTGAAAGGTACACAAAACAATTATGATCATATACAGCATAAAACATCGTTGCACGATTCAAAGGAAATTGGTGGTGGTTTGAAATTCCTAACCTTACATTTTCAAGCCACCGCCATTTTTTAATGGACCTCATGAGGTTGGGTTTGCGATGTTTTTTTTATACTGGTTAAGACTTTAAATTTATGTGTGAACCTAAGCTTACCTTTCAGATTTTCTTGATTGCCGTCCCCCTTATGAAATAATATGTCAGTGGTTGCTTAAAATGTTTTAGAGTGTAGTTTTATAAGGCTAATTGATATACCAACTTATACTGTAATATGTAAAATGTAAAAAGTATAGTTTACCGTTTGTAAATCAATAACCTGTAAACTCCAATGACTGGTTAAGCTGAACGTAAAAGGCCCATTAAAGCTGCTGCAAGCAGCAATATAGTATAAGTCTTCATCACGAATTGCTGACAATTTCCACTCGTAGAGTTAACAGAAGCGCTTAGACCCGACATTTAAAGGCTAGAAAGTAGTCGTCAGCTGGTTTTATAGCTTAACCACGGGTCTATCCGGCTAATTCGGGAAAGCTATTAAAACCGTTGTAAATTTGAGGGTGGACACATAGAAGTGTGTCCGCTTTCTAAGCGGTTCGATCGTCTAGGGAGGTTGGTCTCGTAGGTGGACTGGAGGAGGTTAAGGAAGAGATTCCACTTCGCGACCACGGTTACGTCGTTAAACACGCCATCGGCAACGTAGGCCTAAGGTTATACTATACAACTCACGATATTCTATTATGTCGAAGGAATTCGATTTCTTAAGTGCTTTGTGGTTTCTCTTACATGCACGTTCCTCGTTTATTATGAAAAGAATTGCAGTCCAGTGCATTGGATCTACTTTTATTAATTCGATTTGTGCATTTTCGTAGTTTTATTACTATTTATTATGTAGACGCGTATTACGTTATTCCCAATCATATTTTATTTTGATTAAAAACGTTTATTATAATTGTAATTAGGTTAAAAGAATTTGTTGATAGTATTGTACGTATTATATTACCTCATTATTCTCAAACTTGATTACTAAGAAAATTTATTATTTTCTGGTTTTGACTCTTACATCAGACTTAATTAATTGATGTGAATCAGTTTTTGCTCCAGTTTTAAAAGTACAAAACGGTAGTGGTCAAAGCCGTACTAAACCGATATTTAAAGTAACATCAGAATAAAAATACAGTAGATTTTAGATTCTTAAAGAACCACAAAATTAAAAATATTCTGAGAGAATCCAAGGCAATTTATAAAGTTTGTTATTGTATAAATTTAAAGAAACTGCTCGCGATTCCTTATACAGTGATTGTGATATTGAGCGGAAGAATCGTGTCAGCTATTGTGGATATCGATTCAATAACTAACTGGCCTGGTGGTGTAGTGGTTATAATACCCGCCTTCAAAACTGAGGGTCGCCGGATCGAATCCTGTAAGGGATTCCATAAGGGATTGTCCAGGTTCAACCCTGGACAATCTTCCTAACGACAGGGCGACGTTGGGTAGTAACAAGACCGGGATTTGGACCGTTCCACACTAAAATGTTATAAAAAAGCCTCTTGCATATATATCCACAAAAAAACGATTTTATCTGATAAGGATAAAATGTTTTCATACATTATTAAATAAATACCAGTAAATATAGGTAGTCGATGGCGTATAATATAACTTAAGAATACATATTACATATTACTCAATATATTCATATTACCCTAAATACATATTATCCTCGTCTATATATCTTAGATACGTCTATTGGCAAGTTTGAGGGAGCCGCGAATGGTAGGTCTACAGTACTGTAGGCCTACTAGTACAGTACTAGTAACTGTCACACCAACTCGCTTATGCGCCTCGCACATCGCAACCGAGATGTCTCAACAGCTAATATCCAGCCCACACTCAGTGGGCTCCACATTATCATTATCACTGCGGATTAATGCGCTTCCTCATTTACATGGCACCTTGGCACTTCACGACTTTAGCGCAGCTCTTAGTTCTATCCCACCTAGAAATTATAATACAGTAATAACTTTATTACCATTGTACAATGTTATATAATTGCGTAGCAAACGTCAATAGATACAACGGTGACATAATGTGAAACAAAACAACAAATAGACATAAATATACACATAATAATAAAATATAATAATACACAACCTATATTAATTCACCCAGTGACACCTCCAGGGCACAGTCACCCTACCATGTGTGGTCCATGAACTCGCCCACATGCTAAAACTCTCCCTCAACCAAGAAGCGCTTAAGGCGACTCCTGAATCTCCTCGAGTTTCCCTCTAGCCTGATATCTTCGGGGAAGTCGTTCAAAAGCTTCGTCGGCTTGAGACGGCAGGTTCATGGCAGCTCTGGATCTGTTCTGGGATAGTCTGTAAAACTCTACCATCTCATGTGGTGTTCGTGTACGTATGCACCACGAATGGGCATGCACTTAAATTTGCAGAAAGAAGTTGTTTCAAGTATGTACAAACTAGCCAGACTAAGAATCTCCATCTCTCTGAAGACATTCCTACAGGACTATCTGAACTGTAGCTTGGCCATTATTCGAATGGCTTTTTTTAAGACGGGGCATCCTTTGGAAGTCCGCTTCAGCAGAACCACCCCACATAGCGATGCCATATGACAAGTGGGGATGCACTAGGCCAAAATATGCCATTTTTAGGATGTCATCGGGACAATGCTTTGACAGTAATCTCAGAGCATACGTCCCTGAAGACACCTAGCACAAATACCATCAAGATGAGGATGCCATGTAAGCCCACGATCAAGAATAATTCCTAGGAATTCGTACACTCGACCGGTTTAATGACAGTATCGTTGACCATTATCCTTCTTGATGACCCAGAATCATATACAGTATACCCACTAGATCATGTATATATATTCACTGCAGACGGTGCCCAGAGTCTAGAATGGAGAAGGCAGTGGAATACGTTTTATTTCTATGTAAAATTCTCAACTTACAAATCTCTCTTACTCTCTTCTTACTTGAAAGAGCCAATTCCAGAATTGGGCTTTCTGCTATAAAGTTCAAGTACTAACACAATTTTTATCCACATTTTGTATTATCATACATACATTTACATAAACATTATTATTTGACATCCTAATTATTCCGGTTGGGAGATCCAAACGTCTATATGGGTTATTTCATAGAGAAACATGCAAATGTCCAACATTGGCCTGTGCCGAGTGCCGAGCAAAGACGCCAGCCACTCTCAAAAGAAAACGATCTCTATTTGTTCTCTGTAGCTAACCCAAACTGACACGCTTCATTTAATATTCATTTTAAAGCTCCTTTACCTTAATAGCTATGCAGAACGGAAGCGGAAGTGATGAGGGCGAGTGTAGTATCTCTTACGGGGACTGCTTTGTTACTCTCAGTACCATCTCTGACCTTCAAGGATTAATTAATTCAGTATGACATTTTACATTATTAGACTATATTACCTTTGACAGTTTCCTTTTGCTCTACCCATTATAATACTAACAGTTTTGGTACCTAAATTGTCAAGCTCCAATGAAGGCCTAGTCTAAGTTTGGTAAAGTCTCTTTAGAATAGAACCAAATAACAATGAATTCCATCGATCTTCGTCTACGATTGAATCCTTATTCAATCGTATTCAACTTACAACCTTTTGTTAGTTGTAAACATTCAAAACCTCCACCTCCATGTTTTGATTGTTGTTGGCAGGCGTCGGAGAGGAAGTTGGCCCCCAAGGCGTACCAGACAGCGACGCCCAGGGAGAAGCTTCTGGAGTCGATCAAACAAGGGCAAGCCAAGCTGAGGCCCTCGTCCAGTCCCTTCAAGAAGAAAGGTAAATCACGGTTATAATGCATGGCGTGCTCTTGGTGGTGGAAATTTTGTCTGGTTACATTTAAACTAGTTTTACCATAAAAGTCTGCAGTACTTCTGTCATCTTGGATTTTTAGCACCTTAAGACAAACTCAACACAAACAAAATCAATTGCAATGATAAAACTATGAAAAATGGATCAAGTGCTCATAATTAGTGTCCAAATTAAGACATCACATTCGTTGTAAATGATATGTTCAACTTATAGCGTTCTTCTTATCAGCGTTCTATATAACTAACATGTTAATAAAATAATAAATAAATAAAATGTTTGGAATGTATCAATAATATTTTTGTAGACCTGATATATTAGCAATAGTTCATCAAATATCCATTAAAAAATGAAAAAAATTATAATGATAAAGATCACTAGACATTATAATGTCCCTTCAAATGACACCAAGCAAGAGGTTTTTAAAGAGAATTTAGGAATAACACAATGCCCACAAAAAAGGGGCAGGTATTACAGACGCTTAAAAATCGGTTTAAACATTCGCTGATTTTATGTTAGTTATATATAAACGTTTATATATTTTAGTGGTAATTATATGTATAAACAGATGATTTTTATACTTTACACACTATAACGATAGGCGTCGAGTCCTGATTTACCTCGTCCTGAATGCGCTATAACGTTACCTACGAGGAAACATGAATTGAAATAAAACAACATAATATCATTGATAAATAGATTGTATTAATCAGCCACTTGTAAGCTTAAAGATGTCGTCGTTATGTAATAATTAAAGATTCACAATACATTTCATAACCATGCTGGTTGGTGAATCATCTTCAGTAATTTTCAATTGCATTTGATTTGGTTGGCATGGAACGTCATGAAAGATCGCTACATTTCAACAGTATAGATTTCGCCTACGGTAGATTTATACAAAACAGTTAGAAGTAGTATTTTTTTAAACCGAGTGGAATGATTGGAATTGATTATTTGTTCAGTGGTTGAACACATCCTCTTTAAAATAATTTTATTTTCCAATTTTAAACACCCGACGCATTTTCTCGCACAGTTGCCTTTCTATCACCTATTATTACCTATTACCTTTCTAAAACGTCATCTTCAGATTACAACCGTTCGTCAGAAACATAAAAACACCTAGCTTGTATTGCCCTGTTATTAAGTCCCTTTTTTATCGTAGTCGTTTCATTTACTACAAGCCCCAAGAATAGTGTTCTTCCTCAACACTCAACCTTTGCCCTCTCCCGGGTTTGGTTATACGACGGGATCCTGGACAGAAGCTGCAACAACTCGCATGTCACCTCGCATCTCGTAATCTGGAGGTCAAATGGCTCCGAGGACATGAGGAAGTTCCGCTCGCAGCTGGAGTAGTTGAGAATGTGGAAGTTGACGATTATCAGCTCATTGTTGATTGTTACTTGACAAACGGTCGCTAACTGCAGCGCCGTCAAGCGGAGAAAGTGTCAAGTACTTGAGTGCTGTTTGGTCAGCTGATTGTGGTTCAGTGCATTGTTGTGAGAGTGAGGGAGAGAGTGCAACGAGGGTAGATCGTGTCGACTTCAAGGCCAAGACGCGTTGGCTGCACGTTTTCATAGGATCATTTTTTAGACTTGTTTCCGCTGTTACTACTATGTCTCAGATTTTGTCAAATCAGCAGTGTAATTGTAATTTGAGAGTCAAAATAAGCGTGCAAGTTTTTTTTTAATTTATTAACATACCAAAAAATACTCACTTTTTATTTCCAGTCAGGAAAACTGACTCTGAATTAAAAGGTAAATCTTCAGAGAAAACATTAATTTATCTATAAAGTATACTAAAAGGTATAAGGGAGAACATACTTAGGTGAGGTAATGAGAGACAAAACAACAATGTTGTTAAATATAAATCTGTGTTGAATAAATGTACTATATTATAATTATTGTACAATGTATACAGCTAAAAATATTGTATTTTCTTGATTTATTTTCAGGATCTATGGCTACATTTTCGTATGTAATGAGAAAAATGTGTATTTACAAACTAAAATGTTAAATGTAGTAGGCTAACGAAAGTAGATAACCCCTATGCAAACTGGATCATGCCTCTACGTTTATTTTATTTGAGCTTGAGGGCAAACAAAATGTTAAGTTAAGAAAAAGCGAGAATTCAAATATAACATTCTGTAGGCCTAATAGTGTTACAATACCAATTCTGAATTTATTTATTTATATTACCATATTAATTTTATCCTTAGTAATGACACGCCACCGGCTAAACTGAATGTGAGTGTAAGGTAATGAATATGAGTGATAACTAATTAATACAGTTTGTAGATTTGTTATTGGGCAAGATTATTAATCATACTATAGATTATTAAAATATTTTTAATATAATAACCATGGTTTTCTAAAGTTTTTCTAATAATTCGCAACGTAGGAAGATCTGAACATAAAATTACACCGGTAATTTTGTTAATAAGACGATATTATTTAACCTTGTACTCTTTATTTGTAATTAATGAAAAAAATAGTAATTTGTCATGTAGAAATCACTATCAGATTTATTACTTTAAATTTTTAATCAAGAAAAAGGTGAAAGAATAAATTAAGTATTTGACTTTATAGCAATATAACACATTTATATTTCTATAAAAAATAGCCTACACCAAATTAGCCTACATTTTCACGTAGGCTACTTTGGTGGCCTGGAAACAACATATTTATATAGGACTATGTATAGGGATTTTTATTATATCAAGAAATAGACCATTTTCTGAATTTCTTTCCTTTAACATACCACACAGCTGGTATTTTGATAACGAAAACTTATTCTTGTATAACAAAATCGACGCTACAACCGCCTTCAAACTACGGAACGGCAATATGCTGCCTGCCCTGTGAGGTTTTCGCGGCGTAGGTATTGCAGGCTCCTACTAAGCAAAGAATGCGTATCATATGTTTGACATATTCTTTAACAATATTTTGGTTCTCAAAGTTATTAACAATCGGCAATTTAAATAATAATTTCAATTTTACTTTAAATCGTAATTATTATACATCCAAGGTATTGTGCTCTTCAAACAGCAGGGGTTCCAGAAAAAATCACCAACCCATAAATAGTATTAATAGACTTCGTTTTGTAAATGTTCAATTTTCTAATTAAATGTATTACAAATAAGGTAGTGACGGTACAGTAAATATTTGCACATATTTATACAATCTCTCTTGTACCTTAAGTACTACAGTATTGATACGAAAATATATTTTCCTAGGCTAAATGATTTATTTTCCGTTTGAAGAAGAAGAATATAGAATATTCATCGTAAATGTCAAACCACTTATCACTAGAGAAAAGAACAATGAAACTATGCAATAACCCCTTCAGTTTAATAAGAACGCAACCCGGGTAACTTTCCTGTTCTGCAGATGGTAGAAACGCGATGAAGGCACTTGTAAAAATGAATATATATTTTAAGTGTTTTTTAAAATGTAATGAATGGTGGTGAAAGTAACGTATACGGGTATGTGGGGACGCCGAATCTCACTTTTACCGCTACCAATAATCTGACTTAAGAACCGTCACTCCTGTTAACACTCCCATTTTAAATTATATTTCATGTTTTAGTTTACAGGCTAAACATACAGCAAAGAACAAGTGATGGCCTCAAAACATAGAAGTAAAGATGTCAAGTGAATATTCCAAAATTACATGTCCAATCACAAGCTCAGTTTCCAGATCGAATCCTGTTACAAATATTTGGTTTTATGACTTAATGCGTTATTAAATGTGTGGGTATGAAAAACTGGTAATTTCATTTAAAAGATTATACTGTAATTTATTTACACTAAATTAGATTTTTTATAGTTACTGTTCTATTGAACTATTTATTTTCTTTCATTTTTTATAGATCTGTATACTTGGGTGAAGTATTATGCTCAGTAATATTTTCCTGAATAAGTAAAGTCTTTGAATATTGGTACATGTAATGGTAGTAATAAGTTCAAGTCCGAACCCAACAGGTTCAGAAGGTGTACCATGCAGCTGCCCCATACCTGCCACGTTACTCTGTCGTTATAGAACGGGAGGTTGATGATGAGAAGGAACATCTCCCCGGTTGTGACGGTAATCAGAGACTGGCTGATAATCAGACAACCCAACAGGTTCAGAAGGTGTACCATGCAGCTGCCCCATACCTGCCACGTTACTCTGTCGTTGTAGAACGGGAGGATAGGCAACATCTCCCCGGTTGTGACGGTAATCAGAGACTGGCTGATAATCAGACAACCCAACAGGTTCAGAAGGTGTACCATGCAGCTGCCCCATACCTGCCACGTTACTCTGTCGTTGTAGAACGGGAGGTTGATGATGAGAAGGAACATCTCCCCGGTTGTGACGGTAATCGGAGACTGGCTGATAATCAGACAACCCAACAGGTTCAGAAGGTGTACCATGCAGCTGCCCCATACCTGCCACGTTACTCTGTCGTTGTAGAACGGGAGGTTGATGATGAGAAGGAACATCTCCTCGGTTGTGATGGTAATCGGAGACTGGCTGATAATCAGACAACCCAACAGGTTCAGAAGGTGTACCATGCAGCTGCCCCATACCTGCCACGTTACTCTGTCGTTGTAGAACGGGAGGTTGATGATGAGAAGGAACATCTCCCCGGTTGTGACGGTAATCAGAGACTGGCTGATAATCAGACAACCCAACAGGTTCAGAAGGTGTACCATGCAGCTGCCCCATACCTGCCACGTTACTCTGTCGTTGTAGAACGGGAGGATAGGCAACATCTCCCCGGTTGTGACGGTAATCGGAGACTGGCTGATAATCAGACAACCCAACAGGTTCAGAAGGTGTACCATGCAGCTGCCCCATACCTGCCACGTTACTCTGTCGTTGTAGAACGGGAGGTTGATGATGAGGAGGAACATCTCCCCGGTTGTGACGGTAATCAGAGACTGGCTGATAATCAGACAACCCAACAGGTTCAGAAGGTGTACCATGCAGCTGCCCCATACCTGCCACGTTACTCTGTCGTTGTAGAACGGGAGGTTGATGATGAGAAGGAACATCTCCCCGGTTGTGACGGTAATCAGAGACTGGCTGATAATCAGACAACCCAACAGGTTCAGAAGGTGTACCATGCAGCTGCCCCATACCTGCCACGTTACTCTGTCGTTGTAGAACGGGAGGTTGATGATGAGAAGGAACATCTCCTCGGTTGTGACGGTAATCGGAGACTGGCTGATAATCAGACAACCCAACAGGTTCAGAAGGTGTACCATGCAGCTGCCCCATACCTGCCACGTTACTCTGTCGTTGTAGAACGGGAGGTTGATGATGAGAAGGAACATCTCCCCGGTTGTGACGGTAATCAGAGACTGGCTGATAATCAGACAACCCAACAGGTTCAGAAGGTGTACCATGCAGCTGCCCCATACCTGCCACGTTACTCTGTCGTTGTAGAACGGGAGGTTGATGATGAGGAGGAACATCTCCCCGGTTGTGACGGTAATCAGAGACTGGCTGATAATCAGACAACCCAACAGGTTCAGAAGGTGTACCATGCAGCTGCCCCATACCTGCCACGTTACTCTGTCGTTATAGAACGGGAGGTTGATGATGAGAAGGAACATCTCCCCGGTTGTGACGGTAATCAGAGACTGGCTGATAATCAGACAACCCAACAGGTTCAGAAGGTGTACCATGCAGCTGCCCCATACTTGCCACGTTACTCTGTCGTTATAGAACGGGAGGTTAATGATGAGGAGGAACATCTCCCCGGTTGTGACGGTAATCAGAGACTGGCTGATAATCAGACAACCCAACAGGTTCAGAAGGTGTACCATGCAGCTGCCCCATACCTGCCACGTTACTCTGTCGTTATAGAACGGGAGGTTGATGATGAGAAGGAACATCTCCCCGGTTGTGACGGTAATCAGAGACTGGCTGATAATCAGACAACCCAACAGGTTCAGAAGGTGTACCATGCAGCTGCCCCATACCTGCCACGTTACTCTGTCGTTATAGAACGGGAGGTTGATGATGAGAAGGAACATCTCCCCGGTTGTGACGGTAATCAGAGACTGGCTGATAATCAGACAACCCAACAGGTTCAGAAGGTGTACCATGCAGCTGCCCCATACCTGCCACGTTACTCTGTCGTTATAGAACGGGAGGTTGATGATGAGAAGGAACATCTCCCCGGTTGTGACGGTAATCAGAGACTGGCTGATAATCAGACAACCCAACAGGTTCAGAAGGTGTACCATGCAGCTGCCCCATACCTGCCACGTTACTCTGTCGTTGTAGAACGGGAGGTTGATGATGAGAAGGAACATCTCCCCGGTTGTGACGGTAATCAGAGACTGGCTGATAATCAGACAACCCAACAGGTTCAGAAGGTGTACCATGCAGCTGCCCCATACCTGCCACGTTACTCTGTCGTTATAGAACGGGAGGTTGATGATGAGAAGGAACATCTCCCCGGTTGTGACGGTAATCAGAGACTGGCTGATAATCAGACAACCCAACAGGTTCAGAAGGTGTACCATGCAGCTGCCCCATACCTGCCACGTTACTCTGTCGTTGTAGAACGGGAGGTTGATGATGAGAAGGAACATCTCCTCGGTTGTGACGGTAATCAGAGACTGGCTGATAATCAGACAACTCGACATATAGTCAGGGAATAACCAGTTTAAATAGTTTGTTTTCGCAAAGTTAATGGTACGGTACTGGCTTGGGTTGTGGGTAGGAGAGCTTGCTTTGTTAGTAGGAGTATCCGAAGGTGTTATTAAAACAAGTAATACAGTAACATAAAAGGTTTCACAGTCAAAGATTTTGTATTGTAACTGCATATTTTCAATGGAGTGATCTTCTAGTTACGTCATAAAAATTTTAAAATTACAAGGAGTGTAGTTATGTATTGTAATGCAGCAAACTGGCAAGCGACTGCAAGGATTACTGGAACAAGTAGCGGCAGACTGCAGGGCCGTGATAAACTGTCGGCCCCGCATGCAGAGAGCTATTTATAACGGCGGGGATACTCGTTAATTGGACAATTTGAATTCTTACAATTTTATAGTTGCCTAATTTTATCCTAAAATACATACTAATCTGTTTGCATATAATCTGTATCAGCGGGCTCGTCAGCTTTGATAATTATAACCAATGTGTCAATGTCACAACGAAATAATGAATGATTGAACGAAAAAAACTGTGTTAAAAAAACTAAAATGCTACAAAACACAAAGAAAATACCCCGACACAGCATACCTACATACTAAGCAAATCTTAAAATCAATAATAATATACGACAAGTTTGATCAATACTGTATCTGTCGATAAATAAGGGTTTGCCTGTTCTCCATTAAATTAACATGGGAAGGACAAGAGTATGTATGTGTATGAGGTTTGCTATTGTTAGGAACACTGAAAGTATGCGTTTTTACAATGAATAATTTTTATTTAGACCATATATAAAGTTTTATCAACATCTGATCATACATAAAGCGGTTTGCCTATTCTCTATTATGATTAACATAGCAAAAGAGTATGTAGGTTAGCTGCCATCATAACACAAACTATGATTTTAAGCATAACTGAATGGATCTTAACCACATGAAGCTAAACACCGAGTCTTATCCAAAATATATAGGTTAATAAGTGAAATATTACTTTGTACTTATCCACCATAAGATAAATTAGACCCTTAAAATACAACGTACAGTACTAAGTTTATACTTTATGTACTTGTTAATATCTCGGTAACCATTAGAAATAGAGCAAAACTTTGAACTAATAAATTGTGTAGTTTTTGAGTTGATTCTAATAGTAAAATCAATAAATAGTATCAGTGGACTGACACATTCTTCCTTAATTAAAAAAATGACAACCTTTAATAATACTACCATGTTCTTTAAATTTTTTCTAAATATTATTTAAAAATGTATTGTTTCAAAAATAATCATCCAATTTCTGAAACAAAGAACAAGAGAAAATAAGTTACATTAATTGTTAGACTTACAATCCTTATTGAGGGTTGTGTTGAGTGATGTGATCTTACACCACATACCAAGTGTCATTAGAACCATGGAAAAATTTTGATTTATTTAATATTCTCCATGAGAATGACATTTGGGCGCTCTCAGAGAACGTATTACGTTTACCATGGATATTGAATTTGACTTTTCTCGGAAACAGACTAATGATACTTATTTAGACTAAATACTTATTCGTGTAGTTTGAAGCCGGTTTTATGGTATTAGTCAAAATATTTTATAACATTTTGTTTTGCCAGAAAAACAAAATATTTGTTGTAATTTTAAAGCCCATAATTTTGAACCATTAGTTTTACAGACATACGGGTGGTGTCGTATTATTTGGTACCTGAAAAGCTATAAACCAAGAAATTACAATCAAAATCGTTAGGGCAGATTTTGTGAAATTTGCTTTATTCACAGTTTTAAAAGGTTTTAGGGGTAAAATACCCTACCTAAATAATCAAACATTAAAAAAATGCCCTAGACATGAAACCTAATATAAATGAGTATAAAATCGCTAAAATCGACATTGTACACCAAAATTAAAAACAGCTAATGCCTTACTAAAAGAAAAAATATATATCAAGTTAAAAATAAAGTTGCATAATGGTAAAAAGAAAACTAATGAAAAATTAGTAAAAATTATAATAAAGATAGCAAGTATGCATGCATGTCTGCGTACTTTTCTACCGACTTTGACTTCATCCATTCACACCAATCCATTCAAAAATCTTATGCAGTACTGTTACAAAAAAACTGTGAAAACAGGACCGTTAAACACTTTATCAAGAGATAATTCACGACGAAGTGAAACACTTCATATAGCATATTTTTATCTTTTTTGTTTTATTAAAATAAAAAGTGGCTTATAACTACTTTTATTTCGAAAGCTTACTACTGAAAGCAATACAGTAATCATATAAATACAGTAAGAACTTTGCGAACGCCTGCCAATGCGTTCATACTCACCAGATTCCACACTGCGGTAGAGTTTGAGACGCTCTGGATTTGAAGGCGCTGAGACAATCCCGGTTCGTCCTGACACGCTGCGTGCTGAAGATCTGCAACCACATTGTTAGTAGCAGGGGCAACTGAACAGTGAACTGATGCAGTGAAATACATTGTGTTTTAGGAATGATCATCAGTGGGGACATATAGGGGCTATGTTCCATAAGACAATGGACATTAATGCTACAACATAACTGTCCGTAAAAATACTGACTTCATGTGAAATTTAAATGTAACATTTAAATTTGTTTATGAAATAACGAGACACTATATTATTAGTTATTAGGCGTAATCAAGTTATAATTATCTTTTCCGGGAAATGAAATAATATTTAATTATTCTCTAGATACTCATGTTACTGAAATTTAATACCTCAAATATAGTTTTTAACTGTCCAGTGAGGAGTTCTTTTGGTATTAAACCCAAAATAAGGCCACTGATTAAAATTCAACGTGAAATTTAAATTTACAAGTAATTCCATTTTAAATTATTAAAAAGTGCATCACTTTTTTGCTGGGAGGACTTCATGTACGCGATATAACAATTGTGCGATAGCATATTTCTCGTTATTCCTCCATGTTTTAGCCACCAACAAAAAAATGATAAAGTAATATATTTCCTTAATATATTGCATTTATTTTCTGCGCCTTCTTGAGCAACGATGTATTTTCACAAGGAAAACATGGAGGAGTTACGAGAAAAATGCTATCCCGCGATTGTTATATCGCGCCATATAACATGGATCCCAACCGTTTGTTGATCTTAATCTCGAAAGTCAAAACTGCCATCAATTATGATATTATAGCTACCATATAATATATAGTTTCATTGAAAATTATGAATGGGGATAGTTACTATTTAAATAATTCTGTTTCGCGCATAAAAATCAATGGCTTCAATTTTTAGTACGTAATAAATACTGCACTAGGTGTGTTATGTTTTCATGGTTTATTAAATATACTGGGCACCCAGAACAATTGGACAGACAGTACAGGCCGATAGAATACAGCAATGCTCATCGGTCAGTCCGGTGAGTGACAAGCCCTGTGTTCGGTCATCCAGTCTACTTGTCGAGGTCCATGTTTCTCAGGCACGTCCGGATTGGAGTCGGAAGAGAGAAGCAGACAATCAGTTCCACCTGGAGCCGGGTGTAATATTGTTTAGGGTAAAAACTCTACTCTAAAGACAGACTGCTGCTGCGGATTAACCCGCAGAAATTGCCTGGAGAAAGCTTAGGCTTTTCGGTAATGGTTTATGATGGTTTACGCAATTAACATACCTATTAGGCGTGTTCAGTGTCTGTTCATAATCGTATGCAGTATAACTGTAAAGGTATAAAAAGCGTTTCGTAAAGAGTATTCTAATGTAAACTTGCTTGGTAAAGTATGTAGATATATGCGTTATAAAGTAAACAGTGAATGAAAAAGACTCAAAATACTATGTGTTTTTTTCGAATGCGTATTGGCATGTACGTTACGTTTATCTAGTCTCAAATTTGCGAATCTTTTTATATTTCCTTTGTACTTGTAGGCCTAACTATTAGCGAGACCCCGACTCGTCGTGGTGCGCGTATAGGCCCAAGGTGAATGAAATAAAAGTAAAGGTGAATGTTATAAAGCCAACTGACTGACTCCGTTCACTGCACAGTAAAGCTTCCGTCTTTAAATTTATGGGTTACATTGTCAGCCCTGTTTCTACAGCTATATTTAAAAAAATGTAACCATTCTAAAAAACGTTACCAGTGACATTTAATCACTTTTGTATAAAAACCTGCTGTAGAACATTGTTTAATGGTGCTCAAAGAGTGCAACTTTTAAGCAAGTTGTATTGCTTTGTGCCGAGTATACATCGTTACGTATGAATGTAATTGATTCAGGTCTAAGTCACGCACTGTAACCAGACAAAGACACGTGTGCCGAGCGCCGACCTTGGTACAGTTCGTGCAGAAATAAGGTCACTTGGGCCGCACCCGCATAATCCTTCACCCGCGCGCTGCCTCACTGCGCCACAGAGAGAATTGCTAAGGATCTCAAATAAGGTCACTTGGTCTTCACCCTCGCGCTGCCTCACTGCGCCACAGAGAGAATGCTAAGGATCTCAAATAAGGTCACTTGGGCCGCACCCGCATAATCCTTCACCCTCGCGCTGCCTCACTGCGCCACAAAAAGAATCGCTAAGGATCTCAAATAAGGTCTCTTGCGTCGCTGCGTCATCGGTGGAATCTGTACGGATCTCAAATAAGGTCTCTTGCGTCGCCTGGTCATCGAGGGAATCGCTTCGGATCTCAAATAAGGTCTCTTGCGTCGCCTGGTCATCGGGGGAATCGCTTCGGATCTCAAATAAGGTCTCTTGCGTCGCCTGGTCATCGGGGGAATCGCTTCGGATCTCAAATAAGGTCTCTTGCGTCGCCTGGTCATCGGGGGAATCGCTTCGGATCTCAAATAAGGTCTCTTGCGTTCCTGCGTCATCGGGGGAATCGCTTCGGATCTCAAATAAGGTCTCTTGCGTCGCTGCGTCATCGGGGGAATTGCTCCGGTTCTCAAATAAGGTCTCTTGCGTCGCTGCGTCATCGGGGGAATCGCTTCGGATCTCAAATAAGGTCTCTTGCGTCGCTGCGTCCGTCATTGGGGAAATCGCTACGGATCTCAAATAAGGTCTCTTGCGTCGCCTGGTCATCGGGGGAATCGCTTCGGATCACAAATAAGGTCTCTTGCGTCGCCTGGTCATCGGGGGAATCGCTTCGGATCTCAAATAAGGTCTCTTGCGTCGCTGCGTCCGTCATTGGGGGAATCGCTACGGATCTCAAATAAGGTCTCTTGCGTCGCTGCGTCATCGGGGGAATCGCTTCGGTTCTCAAATAAGGTCTCTTGCGTCGCCTGGTCATCGGGGGAATCGCTTCGGATCTCAAATAAGGTCTCTTGCGTCGCCTGGTCATCGGGGGAATCGCTTCGGTTCTCAAATAAGGTCTCTTGCGTCGCTGCGTCATCGGGGGAATCGCTTCGGATCTCAAATAAGGTCTCTTGCGTTCATCGGGGGAATCTCTTCGGATCTCAAATAAGGTCGCGTCGCGTCATCGGGGGAATCGCTTCGGATCTCAAATAAGGTCTCTTGCGTCGCTGCATCATCGGGGGAATTGCTCCGGTTCTCAAATAAGGTCTCTTGCGTCGCTGCATCATCGGGGGAATCGCTTCGGATCTCAAATAAGGTCTCTTGCGTCGCTGCGTCATCGGGGGAATCGCTTCGGATCTCAAATAAGGTCGCTGCGTCATTGGGGGAATCTCTACGGATCTTAAATAAGGTCTCTTGCGTTCCTGCGTCATCGGGGGAATCGCTTCGGATCTCAAATAAGGTCTCTTGCGTCGCCTGGTCATCGGGGGAATCGCTTCGGTTCTCAAATAAGGTCTCTTGCGTCGCCTGGTCATCGGGGGAATCGCTTCGGATCTCAAATAAGGTCGCTGCGTCATTGGGGGAATCTCAACGGATCTTAAATAAGGTCTCTTGCGTTCCTGCGTCATCGGGGGAATCGCTTCGGATCTCAAATAAGGTCTCTTGCGTCGCCTGGTCATCGGGGGAATCGCTTCGGATCTCAAATAAGGTCGCTGCGTCATTGGGGGAATCTCAACGGATCTTAAATAAGGTCTCTTGCGTTCCTGCGTCATCGGGGGAATCGCTTCGGATCTCAAATAAGGTCTCTTGCGTCGCCTGGTCATCGGGGGAATCGCTTCGGTTCTCAAATAAGGTCTCTTGCGTTCCTGCGTCATCGGGGGAATCGCTTCGGATCTCAAATAAGGTCTCTTGCGTCGCCTGGTCATCGGGGGAATCGCTTCGGTTCTCAAATAAGGTCTCTTGCGTTCCTGCGTCATCGGGGGAATCGCTTCGGATCTCAAATAAGGTCTCTTGCGTCGCTGCGTCATCGGGGGAATCGCTTCGGATCTCAAATAAGGAATTTTAAAGGACGCCCCCAGGAGAACAGCCTCTACCATGAGTGGGCCATAAACTCGCTCTGAATTTTTTCCAATCTCCCTCCCGCCGTATCTCCTCACGAAGTTAGTTCAGGAATGTAACGCCTGCTTGGGAAGGAAGATTCAAAGCAGTCCTAGATCTGTTTTGTGCCATCCTGTACAATTCTTCGGTTCGGATTCTACGTTAACTTTAGGTCCCTTAGTTGCCATCGGCTGTTCAGCCATTAATTAGCAGTCCTGTCTAAGTACAGCCTTAGTCAGTAACAAGACTACAAAATCATCGCATACGCAATTTCTCATTCATATTTGGCTTAAAATACCTTGTGGTATGGTCGCCATTTCAATAATCTAATCTAATTGAAATCTAATTGAGGTTTGTAAGGTTTGCTTTGGAGGTTGTTGAGGATTGACAATGGGTGATATTTATCACCCAGTAAAATAATAAAATTGTTAATATACAACTGAGTACTAAAACATTTCTGCAGGCTGAAATTAATTCTAAAATACTACTTATAATTTGTAGCTATTTTTCTCATCTTTCATTGTATTATATTTGTTCTATATAATATTTTCAATGACGTAAGAGCATGTTTAGCAGCTAACCCTGAGCTTGAACAGTGCTTTAACCAAAAGTACTAGAATAACTGGCATATAAAATACATATAATACACCTGAAGTAAAATCGTTAAGACAGTATGCACAATCACTGATTTTACGCTTAAGATCACCCTGAATACCCAGCTCCAAACCCATAATTCCTTCCACTTCCACTTATTCATTATGGAGTAGAAAGTCTGTAACGAACCCAATTATTATACAAACAATTTCGATTCTCATTTATAATCCCGGACCACGACGAGGACCATTATCCACTTAGTTAATCCCGTTTCTTTCCGCAACGGAATAGCCGGATAAGACTTCTCTGTCACGTTATGTCACGTTGAGTAACTTACGTAGCGTCCCTGGGGCATTACACCAATGTTGACACGAGTACTGTACGTTTGGTTCTATTGCAAATTACCAGTGGATATGCAAACACGCTAATGAATTATTGTTTTAATCAGTTAAACTCTCTTTATTAGTAAAACATTTTAACATTTATGGGTGATTTTTACTTCAAATTTACATTAATTTAATTCCAAAATAACCTTTATTAAACATTTTAGTTTTCTATTCTATTAATCTATAAGTTATCTATGGTACATTGGTCGTTATTGGCAGCTCACATTTGACACATTGGTGATATGTGATGATTGATGATTACAGAAGCAAACGTTATCATCAAATATACGCACAATATTATTATTATATTATATAACGTACGAAATGCACGTTAAGCCGTTGGTCCCGGCTACATAAGTAGTCATTAGGTCACGTTATACGCACTAGTACGACCTGAAAACTAAGCTGACCTAGACCTTAGTCAGAAGGTCACACGATTATTATCATTATATTTGTTACAAAAATATAGGCCTACAATTTATTTATGGGGAATAATTACAAAGCTTATGAAAATTCCAGCGCACTTCGATCATCTTATCAATATTACGATCATCTATCTTCTTAAACAACTGGTACAGCCAAATATTGCCGAATTATTGTAACACGTAGGACAATGTTGCTCAGTCTCAAGCAGTCCGTGTGAGCATGTAATAATGCACTCCTCCCACCTCATCTAACTCTATTCCCTGTTCTTGGCACTGCAAACCTGCAGCAACTCCCTCCCCCTCCCACCACTCATGTAACACTGTACCTCCTTCCCCTCCCCATCCATCTAACACTGTTCTCTGTTCTTCGCACTGCAAAACAGCAGCATCTCCTCTCTCCCTCCCACCCTTTATACCTTCCCCCCACCCCCCCTTATACTACTCTACCTTATCTACTCCCCTCGCATCCAACACTGTTCTCTGCTCGTTGCACTGCAAACCAACAGTAACCTCCCCCCTTCCCCCATTTCTAACAATTATCTCTGCTCCTCGCGTAACTCCTCCCCCTCCCACCCTTCATATAACACTGTACCTCCTTCTCCTCCCCTTACATCTAACACTGTTCTCTGTTCTTCGGACTGCAAAACAGCAGCATCTCCCCTCTCCCTCCCACCCCTTATACACTCTCTGCGCACACAGGCACTTTTTATATAATTTACTAACTATACAAATTTAATTTTAAAATAGTGTTCGCGTAATTAACTTATTTAAATTAACTTATATATTTAAATCATACTATGTACGTTTAGGCCTACATATGGAAAACTACACACCCCGATAAGATCAAGGGTTTTATTAGTGTTGTTTAATGAGTCCACACTGAATTCAGTGGGAATTGATATTTATTTTTCCACCAGAGACGCTTAATATTTGACAACACGGTGCACCACCTCGCGATGGGTCTGGCCTCTGCCCCAGTTGTAAGACGGCATTGCGACAGTCATCATCCTTGGTGTGCGGCGTGCGGCGGCGGTGGAGGTGGAGTTGGTGGTGGTGGTTTGAATTACTCTCATCACGTTACGTTGGAAACCACCTCGGTTTGTGTTGTGGTTTTACTGTGTAAATGTTATACATTCTCAGGAATACAATCCATCTGTTATTCTTTCTCCTGAGAACGATTCTGTCTTGTATCTACGTCAAACGCATTTTAATTAGTCAGTTCACTGATTTATCATAAACGCTTCTGGGAGAACGGGGCAAACCTAATTACTACAAGTATACCAATCCATTGAAACACATTAAATATATTAGGAAATATATTATAAATATGCTATTACAGTAATTATCCTTTGCTGCATGTTAGGGAGGAAATTTATGTTAGGACGATTACAATTAACATTCCCAAATTATATCTTTACTCTTCATATACCAAAGGTATTTATTTGTCAGTGAAATTGAAAAACTTAAGTTTTTACTCTCTTCCCTCATACATATATGGTGAAAGTATTGCTTTCGTCAAAATTTTCGAATTTGAGCTGAGAATGGATATAGTATACGTTTTGGGGTCCCCTGAATACAAAAAAGTGGTCTTTGACATATGCGCGCGCGCGCGTGTGTGTGTGTGTTTGTCTGGATGTGTACAGAGCCATAGCCTACCCTGTTGGTCCGATTTAGGTAAAATTTGGTATGTATGTATACATTCATTCACCGTATCTCCAGGCACTTCTTTTAAAAATGTTTAAGGATAATTCACCCAGGCTAAAAACCCTTTAAACTTGATAAATCTAAATTTCTCAAAAATTGCTCAGATAATTTTGATTAAATTTTTATTTTATAGTTTATAGTGCATAGAGTAAATAATAGGACACCACCATGTCAGTAAAAATGGCGGTTCAAAAGGTGTGGGCTTTTAAATGATGAAATAAACAATTTTTAAGCTTTCCGTAAAAAAACAAAGGTAAAGAATAATTTTAGAAAGAAAAAATTAGTATTTTTTTATTAGTCTATGACTAACGGTTCCAGAGAAAGGTTAAATTTACTGTCCGTGGCAAACGCAGTACGTTGTCTGAGGGCACCCAATGTTATTCTTATAGTATTAAAAAGTCAATTTTTTCATACATCCCAAACGTTTTCAATGAAACCTGGTACGTAGTGTCACATCTCCCAACAAAACCACTCAAAAAGCTTGGTATTAGGGAGGGTCAGTTCTCCGATAAAATTCTAACAATTAACTAACTTTGTTTCTCTTATTTAAAGAAATGTGATGATTAATTTTTAAGCAATAAATGATTAAATGGTATTTAGGTAAAATTTGAAAAATATAATGGTTTTATTACAGATTGTCGTTTTTAAAATGATCCTAAGGGAGAAAGTATGTGTCCATTGATACCGTTTATTTAGAAAGGTTTAGTTTGACTAATATTTCAATTAGAAACATTCATTTGAAAAAAATCCACAAGACAGATAAAAAACGTACTAGCGTACCTGGCGCACAAAATCGTGCGCTGTCAAGGAGACAATCTGTCCACCAATTAGAAATTAGAAACTAATTTAGAACCAATTTAGAAACCAATTTAGAAACTAAGTTTAGATTTTCCCAACAGATATTCATTTTGGTTATGTTTTGGTTTTATGGAAATAAAAACTGGTGTTTTATTTCCAGCTGTACGATGATGTCTTCATTAAACGAAAAAAGAAAGAACCATGTTTAACTGTCAGATTTGATGTGTTTTGATTTGATTTGATCCACTTCCTTAAATAAACAGCTAATTTCTCGATTGTCGGTGTTTACCTCCATATTTAGTTTATGGAGAAAATCACGACTTTGACCTCATTATTTTCCATGACCACGGTGAATTTTCAAATTTTTTTTAATTGATGGCAAAACTACATGCTAAGACCTTTATAATGACACCTTGGACATGATGATTGGTGGTGATTGATAGCACCACCGCTCCAAAACAACTATCACAAAAATAGGCCTAGTGTATTAAATATATAAGATATGTTAAGTAAAAACAAAAGTTGCACATAAATTGGGGACAATGGAAAGTAGGTTGTGAGGGGGGGATCTCCCGCGGCGCTGTAGGCCGCCGGCAACATTCCAACCACGTAGAGCTTACGACGAGCTCGCCACAATACATGTGTGTTAGAATATCAACTAGGGTAGGCTATTGACGCCAGGAGTAATTAAACCCATCTATTAATTCTTGATTTAGGAGGTTAGGGAGATCTCTGGTTTTTAGAGAAAAAAGAAAATATTTATGCGAACCAAGAGCGTTCATTTTTTCTCTTTCGTGTTTTCAATCACCTACAGAAGTTTTCGAAAAAATGTTTACGTATAACATGATTTATTCATACAAGTTTGGTTTAATACTGTACTGTTGATTCTTCAAAGTAAATATGAGGCCGGGTAAAATCACCCATACTAAAGTAGTTCCTGTCAAATCATTGCTAAAGAAAGTGAATGAATGAATGAATGAATTATCTTTTATTTCCCAATAATTAATACATGCAATGATACATTTTTTTCATACCTTAAACATAGCGGTAGTTTATACATAAAAAAGAAAAAAATGTATGTACTTGTAACACTAATGAATAAAGTAAAAAATAAAAAAAACCTTTAGTAAGCAAGGAAAAAGTCTACATAGGCAGGGCCTGTGCGTAGACTCGGGTTGCAACAAAAGCTGAGCAAGTGTTTCCCCTGTTCTTTATTCAATACCTATTCGTTCTTTATTAGTGATGTGTTCATGTTGCGAGATATTATTGAAACATTCACGTAACGTATATTTTAGTAACTAAACTATTGTTGTGTATCTTATATGCAATGGAAAAACGTCCTCAATCATCAATAAGCTCGGTAGATAATGGTAAACCAAAGAATTTATTAGTAATGTATGACTCAATTTACTTAATTTTGTGCAGTAATTAAAAGAAAATCACTATTTTATGCTTTCCTTCTTGATGCTTCCAATTTATTCTCTTGTACATATATGTGGAGAAAGAATTGTTCTCTTGACAATTTTCAAATTTGAACTGATAATAGATAGTACCTGGTGACCGAGCTTTGCTCGTTTAGAATAATACATGTATTATAAAAATTAATTAGAAAAATTAAAACACATTTATTACTCAATGAAAACATTTATGTGGTTTAAATAAAACCGATTTAATACACCATAATTAATATAGCACTGAACAAAAAGTATTGACCCTGATGGAGTTTGAACACGCGACCTTCGTTCTATGAGGCCAACTTACCGTCTTACCGTCTTACCGCTGGACCACGGCGTCTACCAAATGAGAGACGCCGGTTAAGGTGTTTTAGTCAACCTCAATTGTTTTAACCGATCATTTACTGTTTAACTATCCAAACAGTTATTATTATCCTGTGACCAACTAATTTTGATATAAACGGAATGAGGACTGAAAAGCAAAAGAGAAATTTAATTTACATATATTAATTGGTTTGTTACAGTGGCTCAAGCAATACAACAAATACGTTTTCTATCAAAACACGGAAGATTTTGGAAATACTCTTTCCTGCTTTTATTTCGCACAGTTATGTTACCCTTAAGTTTTTACAAATTGTTTAGTAACCTGATAATTTTACATTTATTACATACATAAAATAAAATAAATATTTATGAAAAACCTCTATTCACATATTGTTCTTTGCCGTCTTCAATCAAGAACTGTCAAACGGTTATAAACAGCTGTTTTGGTTTGTATTGTTTACATTTTATTCTCCATAAGCGTAATGTTAAATTTTTAGATTTTAAACTTAATATTACAAGAAAACACGAATTTTCCTGGACATTAGACCTATCTAGAACTTATTTTCTACTCGGAAATTAGTTATTTCCAAAATTTAAAGAAATTCATTAGTGCCGTTTTCGAGATCCGTGTGCAAATATACAAACCTTGCTCGTATTATAGTATTGGGTATCCGTGTTGAATCCCTGAACCCAAAAAATTGTTTTCGGACTGATGAGGTCTGTCTGTCTATCTGTTGGCTGTCAGGGTCGTTACCCTGAAACCACACCGATTGTTCGATTGTTTTAGAATTTGGTGTAATAGTGTACTTTAGTAATACTATTACAGAACATTTTGTTCATTCCTAAAAACTAAGAAAGTTTCATTACAACGGCTCTAATGAGTTTTATTAAACTTTTACTTTTCATGGTACCTATAGTCCCAAATAATATTACACTACCCTCATGTCTGTAAAAATGTCGGTTTAAAAGCCTTGTGTTTTTAAATGTCCTTAAAAAGGTAGGCTATATACATAATTTTAATTATCTGTCAAAACAACAAAAATTGTAAAATATGTAAGAGTGGCTTCTTGTCCAGTACCAGACAGAGTGTATTTTCGCAAATATAGATACCACAGTCGAGAAAAAACTTTTCAACATGAAGGTTATACGTGCGTGTACCTCAAGTATGCATTAGCGGTGAGGGGTGGACTTAGTGAGTCCCACATAACCTCAGCAGGAGCGGGGTACTCTTAACGCAGGTTACTGGCCGATCAAAGGAAACATTAGATGTGGTCAATGTTGTTTAAAAACAATCAAAACGCGATTGTTTTCTAACGCTGATAAAATATACAGTAGAGAATTTAATTTAGTTTAAAGTGATGAATACGAAACACATGAGCGAGAGATAGTCTCGCGTGGCGGTCCCGATGTAGCGAATGGTTGATCCGCAGTCGTGACTGACGGCATGGACGTGACGTGTCAAAGCCCCGTACAACGTGCCTCGTGGATTAGCGGGGCGGAGTCCCCCAGACTCAGCCTCAGTGTCAGTGAGTGCACGGTTGTCGCGGGGAGCGGGTCGTGTGCGTCGTCCGTCTGGAGTGGGGAGCTCAGACTGCTTAGTGTTTTGCTTACCAGTGTATTCCCTGCAGTTATTTGTTAGACCAGCTGATGCACTATATAAACAAATTCAGAATTTGTTTGTGGATTTTAATTAATTTTATATAACTATCCCAGCTACTTTATAGTAGGTTTGTTTAGTGAAAATTATCAAATTTATAATTGTCATTTTATATTTTACTTTTATAATTTGACTACTAGATCAGATAGTTTCAGAAATATGCAGAGCAGTTTGTGTAACGTAAATCATGTTTATATAATTCGGAAACTAACTTTTCCTCAAAGATATTTTTCATTGGTATTACTTCTGGACAGATATTTATCGGCATTTACTCGGTGTGTCTTAATATTAAAAGGGTTTTTATGAATTAATTTTCTGAAAGTGGTTATTCTTGCAAAACTCTGCTAATATATTAATTTATAAAGTTATTAAATTGAAAAATATAAATCAAGTTTAAAACTTATAACGTCAACTAATAAAACTGGTAAAATAAAAGTATTTTAAACTCTTTAAAATATTTAAATGGAACATAATTTTTTTAACTTTCGAGTTCTTTGATGGATACCACTTAGACTTAATGAGATGAAGATACTAGATAAAGCCTCGTAACACTTTAATGGTCCAACAGCTTCAGTTCCGTGGTGACCTGTTGTGCTGGCTATAACAGTTATCACCTCACCTGTTATCACCACGACTCGTCTGATGTAACGTCTCGTCCTTGAGATACCGTTGGTCCTACTAAACAGACGAGGTTCTCGAATAGGCATACGCAGGGTCTATTTTTATTATACTCGTATTTCATTAACTGTTAGTAATGCGGAACACGCTCATCTATTTGTATGAAATAAATGTCAAACATTTATTTCCTCAACAATTTCACGATTTTAAATTTTGTATAATATATGAAATAAAAAATAAGAATAAGATTCTACTTCAAAGGACATACTTTTTGTCATAGATACAACAATCAGGCAAGTTTATTCTTATGAATATTTTTTATAAAATTTTATCTCGACCTTGCAATTAGAATACAATACTTTTCCCATAAAAAGACGCCGAGTTTCTTTACTTTAACCCTCAATACTATCAATGTGTTTATCTTATCTTTAACCCTCTTCTTAATAGAAAGTTATTCTCCGACAGATGTAAACAATGTTTTTACGGATACCATTATTCATCAATAATTATTGAACATGATAATCATAACATAAGTATCAAACAAAGTAACTCATACTTTGTTTGATACTTAGAAGCATAGGTCAAGCATACTGACGTTTCAATTCTCAAACAAGGGATTAAACCCGCATATTCTATCTCCAGTTATACCTCAACCCCTCCCTTGCTTGTAGTTGAGCTCTCCGCCGCCAGATCGCTCTTATCTGTGTTATCAGTGGTCGGACGCTCTATTATATCGACAGTGTAGTTGTTGCTTCTGACAACGCGCGGCAAGTTTTGTCCCGTGTGCTATTTTAGTGTTAAGAGTTAATACCATCATGAAAATAACTACTGACACAGGTAATTTGTATTCTGCTATATAATACTGTATAATATTTTGAACAGTTTCGAAAATATTTTAACCAACCTTCGTAAAATAAGATAAATAAGTTAAGTGCTAGCTTACTCACTGGGTGACTTTAATATGATTTAATTTCAGTTTTTGATATTTTGTACAGTTAACTTCTAGTAGTTGATTGTGTTATAGATAATCAGGCTTCATTTAAGAATATCTAAACTTGAAGATCCGCATAAATATCTTTGAGAATGCTCTGCAGAATCTCTACAGATGAAGTGACTTATTCGGATAAAGCGGCTTGTGTGAAAGCTTTATGGAAGCATATATCGGTTTAAGAACGTTCTTTTGATACTTCTCAATTCTTCTTTACTACAAATTTACTTATACTTTATTATTTACTAATATTTTTAGTAAACTTTTAGCAATAATTGCAACAATCAATAAAAATATACAAGTCAAAATTAATATTTTATTTTATATTCAATAAGTTATGTTTTAATAAATTGTTAAGTCTTTTCGCAGTTGTTTTAGTAAAATAAAGTTTTACCATTGATCCAGATTTTGTTTACGTTAGTAATGTAATACTGAAAACAAATTACAGTAAGACATATACTTGGATAGACGCAATTAGGGCGTGCTCAGTTGCGAAAGTTTTGTACCCGAAAAAATCAACCAAAATGCAATTCATCATGTCACATTGACTCCGCCAATGAATGCCACGCCTGAACAGCTGATACCAGCCGTGATCGGTCAAAGGCCAGCAGCGTGTGTTCCGGTGCCATTGACCTTGTCAGCAAAATATCAGAAGGGTAATCGAAAATACCGGTTGTCTCCGAGAACTCAGGTCTGGTCCTATGTTGTGGATTACACGTGGCATAATGCATAACTATGCCATGGCTTGATAATGGGTTTAAAAATATAAGAATATCTTTGTTCAACCCGTCTCATTTTACCTTAAAGGATCAAGAATCAAGAATCTTTCAAGAATCAATAATCTTTATTGCCATTGGTCCATTATTGCACAAAACAGAAATAGGCTAAGTCAAAAGTTGTAAAGACTAAACTTAGCATAATATCCATGAGACAGTTAAATAAAAATTCCTCTACACTATAAAATGGATTTTCAATGAGCAATTAACTTACGGTAACTTTAAACCGATTAAAAGAAACAGTCCGGGCATTATCAGGCAGCCTATGGAAAAATTTAACACAGTTAACTCTATAAGAATTACCTTTTTTAGACGAATCAGTATCATTTGGATCATATCCAGTATCAAAAACGTTAAATGTACATTAATTATTTCTCCTAAGCTCAGAGCGTAAAGAGCGTAAACACAAACATTGTAGTCCTCTAATATTTTAAACGTGTTTAGAACTCCCGTTACCGTTTCACTCGGGTTTTATAAATAAACATATAGCATATAGATACATTAGCAATAGTATAGTTCTTTCTATGTATGTAGGACTAAAATAAAGTTTAAAGTGAGCGAAGAGGTTTCGTGTCTAATCTTTATTAGACTATAAGCTTCATACTTTTAATAAACGATGGCCCAAATGTTTAAAATTTTTACGGGAGATTTTACAATCTACTTCATTCTCCAGGTCCCATCGGTCTCAGGCTCGATCACACAGTACGGTACACAGAGTAGTCAGGCGTTAACCCTGGTTTACATACTCTCTGCGGAGAATCGCTGAGATGACGTAGCGGTCCTGTCCGACCGGTCGGCAATGTCGTAATAATTGACTGATGGCGACGTTTCGCTTTGTCCAAGCGCGTCGTTTCGTCTATGCATTATCGGTCATTGATCTACTTGCATTGTTCTGTAAATGAAGCAATCATATTAGACATTAAGATAATATTACTCGTATATAATAGAACAAGTTCAAAGTGTGGAACATCGAACCGCGTACATTCAATGTCATTCAACACTCCTGGTTATGTAACTATTGCTCCTGTGTGGAACATCGAACCGCGTACATTCAATGTCCCAAACACTCCTGGTTATGTAACTATTGCTCCTTTTTTGGTTTATTGCCTAGTTGACAAAACTGCAAAATTTAATTTCTTGAAAAAATATTGTTAGTCTAATATTTGAGATTGCAGAAGTACAGCCGTTAAAACAATTCCAATCAGTATGTTGCGGTTGGCAGAGGATTGCAGAATAAAATAACTCTATTATAATAGAGCCGGCCCTTTAGACTCTATTATACTTTCTATTTTATAAATATACCATTGTTATATTATACCCGTCGCGCGTTGCAGCGATGTACTAAGCAGATTTATTAGGTTTAGGGTCGCTGGCAAATATAAACATAACAATAATTATTATTACCTTTCCGAATTTGTGGCATATACAGGTAATTTAAGCCAAAATATTTGTAAGAAATGAGTGTATTCATGTGGACTTGAAATATTAGAAACATTAAAACATATATGAAAAATTGTGACAGACTGTATCACCTTACACCTGAGTACATTAGATTTTTTACCCCCTACTATGTAGAAGGGGAGAAAGTAAATACCCCCGTCGCAGCAGACCTGCGTACTCAGCGAATTTCCAAATCAACAATATAATAATAATAATATTTGACAAGTTTTATAAAAATCTGTCCATAAACATAAGAATTATTTGCCTATTCTCCATAAGATTAACATGGGAAAGAGTGTGCAGGTTTGCTGCTGTGAGGAACACTGAGAGTAGGCATTTATACCATCAAACATTTTTATTTTTAACATTTTATACAAACTTTCATCAACATCTGTCCATAAATAAAGGGGTTTGCCTATTCTCCATATGATTAACATGGGAAAAGAGTATGCAGGTTTGCTGCCATGATAAACACATAAACTATGATTTGTAAGCATAAATGGATGAACCTCAACCACATGAAGCTAAATATAAAGTTTTATCCAAAAGTATTGGTTAATAAGTGAAATATTAATTTTTCCTTATCCTCCATAAGATTAACATTGGAGCCCCAAAATACAACGTACTGTGTGTTTAGATTTTTTAATATCTCGGTAACCGTTGGAGAGAAAAGACTTTAAGGAACCTAATTGTGCAGTTTTTAAGCTGATTCTAATGGTGAAAGATAAAATTTGAAATTTAAAAAAATTACATGTGAAAAACACAAAAAAACACTTTTTGGGGTACAAAACCCTCCAAACTACCCGTTCCCATTGACCGATATGTCTGGTTTACGAACTCGTCCGAGCATTTGTCGGAATACACGTCTATACCAAATTTGGTCTCGATCGGACCATTTTTACGAGAGTTATCGTGTTCACAGACATACATATATATATATATATATATATAAATTTTAACGACTATTGTTTTTGGACTCTGGGCACCTAAAGAAGAAAAAATAACATGGTCCCGGGCTTAAGTCTCGCCATGAGACCTACGGTAATAGCTTCTTCCCTATGGGAAATTCGCTAAAAGTAAATTATACAAAGAAAAAAATTATACAACAGCTGGTTATTGTGATAAACGTAATATATATAAACATTGTGGTTATTTTTAATTTTTACCATCATGTAAACATTTGATTTTTGACATGGATATGTCTTAGCTCTGGGGGGGAGGGTGTTGGTGATTTTTAAGATGGAAAATATGTAACAGGTTTCCATAGAAACCACCAGAGCTATTGTATTGATTTTCTAATACAAAAGAATAAGAACAGCTTTTTAGATGAAGTGAAAACGTTAACATTAGACATATCCATGATCTAACCTATTTCCCATAGGGAAGTAAATGCAAACATTTTTAATCCCAAAACATAATCCACCAAATCTGTACTGAGAAAATTCTACTTATACAGTAATTAGATGCCATTGAGAACTGTTTTATGCTTGCTTCTATGTCTTTATGAGGTTTCGTGTCTAACCTTTATTAGACTATAAGCTTCATACTTTTAATGGCCCGAAATGATGGCCCGAATTTTTAAAATTTTTACGGGAGATTTTACAATCTACTACATTCTCCAGGTCCCATCGGTCTCAGGCTCGATCACACAGTACGGTACACAGAGTAGTCAGGCGTTAACCCTGGTTTACATACTCTCTGCGGAGAATCGCTGAGATGACGTAGCGGTCCTGTCCGACCGGTCGGCAATGTCGTAATAATAACAATTGGCAAATATAAAACATAACAATTATTATTACCTTTCCGAATTTGTGGCATATACAGGTATTTTAAGCCAAAATATTTGTAAGAAATGAGTGTATTCATGTGGACTTGAAATATTAGAAACATTTAAACATATATGAAAAATTGTGACAGACTGTATCACCTTACACCTGAGTACATTAGATTTTTTACATCTTGGTAAATACACACGCACACGCGCCCCCCCATACACACACAAACACACACATATGCTTGCTTCTATGTTTTTTATGCTTGCTTGTTCAATGGTTCAAATAAAACAGCTGCTGATTATACCTTAAGATTTAAGACATTTGTTGGGATCAAAAACAAAATAATTTCCCCATAAGATTAACATGGTGAATTTGAAGGCGTATAGGGTAGAGATTTATGGGAAAATCGTCACAAACGACTTTCCTATTTTAGGCCTTAAGAACAGGTAGGCTATGCCAAATTTTAGCCTCCTTATATGTAATGGGGTAGTTGGAGAATTAGTGATGAGTGAGGGCTTTGACGTTTACATTTACAGATATATTCACATTTTATGTATATTAAATTTCCTATTATAAATTTAATAGTTTTAGTAATTAATTATTTAATAATTTTAGGGCTCATGGGTTTGGACTGGATATAAAAAACTTAAAATAGCATCTTACCTTATATGGAAATTTTCTGAAAAGCATTTTCGCAGGATTTCAAGAGAGTATACTCAAAATTGATGAAGTTGTCTTTTTAATTTTGCGAAGACCAAAATATACTTTTCTGTAGTATTCTTTCAACAAGAGCTAAAAAGTTATTGAAAAGTCAAAGGTCAAATAAATTTTTGAATCATTACAGTCAGCCAATTGTAATAGAACGGTTTGGAGCTTGGCTAATTGTTTATTTAAATAAAAAATAAGCCTTAGTGATTCAGGTATATACTGTATTTGCAAATGTTTTTCCTGCGTTTCATGCAGTTGGGTAACAAAGATTGAGATGTTCCAAGTACGAGTATGTGGCCGGTATTGGGGTATTGTCGTTCGCCTCGGCCAAGGTCAAGCTAGTTGACAATCCAAACTTGAACACAAATTAAATCCTTTAAATTGAACACAATAATCTAACTCAGGGTTTTAAACAAAATAAAATGTCATTGCTTCGTAAATCATCAGTCCTTGGATAACTTGTTTACGAATAATAGATCATCCCATGGGAATTTTATAGTTCCATGTGATGATAAATAGAACTCTACAATTGAGTTTCAATGGAATTCCATAAGAATAACATAGCCATCAATCCCATCAAACAAACTTTGTTTCACGTCTCATATTCCAGAGAGTGAAATAACGTTTGTTTTGTGCTATAAAAACAAAAATTATTTAAAATAGTGACTAGGTCATATTTAAATTTTGTTCATGGTCCAAATTGTGCTTCATTTATTACGTCTTTAAATACGGGTTTTGGAGCAAAGGATCATATGAAGGTATATGTAGTTGAATTACGCTATATGTCACTAACGTAAAGCTATTTGTCCATCAGGACGATTTCCTTCAGTTTCACTTCACTTTATCCTTAAAAAGACAAGTGTCACGTTAATCCCTTGGTACACAAATAGCTGTAGGTTACAATTAATTATAGAGCTAAGTTAATTTTTCAATTTTTGCCGTATCAACTCAGTGCACTCCTAACGTGTCAAGATTTTTAACACGAATATCTGGAATAAATATTTTGCCCTTGGTTATCTCTGATTTTCTATCGAGATAATGACATCACAAAATCTCGGTCGATGCAACTGAGGTTGGGGAAGATCACAAGGGAACGATAAGAAGGAAATGTCGGTGAAAGAGTGAAAGGAAGCCGCTGTGATGCAACGCTGTGCAACGCGATCATTGGCTCTTGACTGTTTTGAAATTTAACAATTAATTTGAATAGAAGTCGACCTGAAATTATTACTAGTAGTTTAGTTTGGTTTTGTGAAGATAAAAGAATTGAAGTTTTAGATTGCTGGATAAGGAAACTCATTTAGTATACCCCATTGAACCTTCTTCACTTAAATAAATGGAAGGATCACGATGACCTCTGGAAGGATGGAGACAAAGATAAACTAGAGTTTTACATTTATAAACGTATTTTAGTTAGTAAAATTTAGTTATTACTATCAAAAGATGATGGTTATCCCACCGTCCTGACTACTTTTCATCGGTATATCCTAATTTCTTTCTTTTCCACCGTGATACTATCTCCAAATAGGTATTGACCACAGGCCATTCTGCTGGGAAAGTGTAGCCTATTCAGTTGACAATAGTTAGTTCCCAACGCGAGCCGGAACAACCTGGTTGCACTTGATGCTTTCTCTGCGTTTTAATATCCGTGAAATCTGAATTACTTGCTAAACAGATATTCTCAGGATTTCCCTGAAGTGTTCCACCTCGTTGTGTATCGTTGTATTCCGTCTATCTGGTGGGTTACGCCAAACAAGGCGTTGTCGTTACGCTTCTCAGTCAAAACGAGAACACTCACAGTTACGAAACTGATTTACGTTACTCTATTTCTTTTAGAAGGGTTTTTTACGTTAAACTGACACATGTACTTTGAAAATAAAATAATGGGCTTTCAAAAACCCAGTTTTTAGCGATACTTGCTACAATTTTCTAAGTTTAACTGAACATGTGATCTATTAAATTGATTTAATAGAAATAGACAACCAACTGTCAAAGTAATATTACGGTTATATACTGTTAGATTACTGCCAATATTACTGTGGTTTTCATTGATCATTGATTTTAAACCTACTACTGTATTTCAGAATTATTCCATATTAAAAGGTTATCTTGACGTTAAATGAATTTTGATTATTGTAATACTAATTTTGTAATTTTATCTCATTGTAAAATTATTATTAATATAAAATAATTGAGCTGAGATTTTGTTGTATTATAATGTGTTTAAGTTTTAAGGTTAATTTTTGTCATGATAACAAGTATATTCCTTCTTAATACTGGATCATATAACCCGTACAAAAAACGAGCTTACTGCTTGTTGAGTTATATGTCTTTAAATATGGATAAAAATAAATAATTTATTGGAATTGACCTAAACACATTTACATAGGGTCTTAACTTGATCGTCCACTGTAACAGAAGTAAATAATTTCTTTACAAAGTCATGTTATTTCACCTTGATAGTTACTTTAACCACACAGGTGAGACTTCAACTTTTTATGTCAAAATTTGTGAATATAATAATAACGAATAAGCGCTTTTTTAATTGAAAATCTTTATACCAGAATGTTGGACATGTTCACGTCCGCGCTCGCAAACAATGAAGCAGGCAGCCTACGTGATGACGCGACCTCGGCGACGTGCTGTGAGATTTCACGGACGTGGTCTCACTACCAACGCGACGCGCGACGACGTCCAGTACAGTCCAGCCAGCGCATAGCAGCGTAGCAGCGGCCACTCATGGAAGAATGGCAAGCCTTTCTTCCTGATTTACCGTTAACGCTCTTGCTTTCTCGGCGAAAGAAAGAGACCTACGAGGATGAAAGGCAAATGTGTTTTTACCTAGGAATGTCCTTCATTCGAGATAACATGTTTCGTGAGTCTGTAATTCCTGTATCGGGAATCTCTGTTTAACGTTGATGAGATTGGTTGGAACATGCGTATAGAAACACCAATGCTTGTACGTAGTACGTATATATTGTACATCAGTCAGACGTTTAGGTCTGTTTGGCATTACTGTTACAGAATTATAAACCAAACATTACTTAGCTCTCCCGGAGGGAGAGGTCTCACATAGGTAGTCTTTTTACTGAACAAGGCTGACATGTTCTTTGGATAGGGATGCTAATTAATAGCCCAACAGCCGATGGCTTCCAAGGGATCTACAATTTAACGTAAGGTCCAAACTACTTTTGCCGCTGAATTATGAACTGGATGTGTAATTGGATGGTCTTTGCGGATGAACGTATAGTGCAGACGTTAATCCACAGCACGGAATATCACAGCCATCGACAACCGCTCATAACTATTCACAGTTAGTGATCTCCAAGTAGCTGGATTAAAGGGCACACCACCGTCTGAGTTTCTATAGATCGTTAAAGTACTTATTCTACTATTATAGTTGATATTCATGGCTTGCACATTGTAAGGCGAAGCCCAATGCACGACTAAGAGAATACACTAGAATACTGAGGAAGGCCTGCAGTATCTTTCACGTGTTTAACGTTTCTCACTACCCTGCGTGGTTGTTTCACGTCGGTGAACGCATAGGAAGATGACAGTCACGGTTCAGGTGGAGAAGCAGCGTGGTCTGTCTAATGGCGCCAACAACCAACATTGTTCAAGTCCCATTCAGACGCTGCCGTTTCTGATGACAAAACCTTCACAGTTATCACCACCACTCGTGCGGTAATGATGATTCGATTTTTCGTGCTTCTTTGAAGGCCCCTTTCTCTTCCTTCCATGAATATATATTTTCTTTATTTGTTAGCAGTTTTATAAGTTGTCTTGAGATGTGTTTTTTTACAATGAGCATTGTAAAACATTAATTATAGAAAAGTATTTTCGTAAGTTTTAAGGACGCCTTTTGACGATACATTTAATTGGTGTTTTCAAAACACTGTGTTATCTCAGATTGGCGTTGATAGTATCTTGTTATGTAGAACCTTGAAATAGGAATTGATTTTTTTTCGTAATTTATTGTTTGAAACAAAGTTAAAGTTAAAAATATGACCATGAAATGTTGAATAGAAGATTTTTAGCTATATTCTTAAGATTGTAAAATTAGTTTCACGTCTGTTACAATAATTTAAGCAAAATTTTTTACTAATTTGTCTAATGAAACTCGATAAGTACTCGAAACAACTGGGTTGAATTTTTTCTGACACTTTTTATACGAGTGGTTAAACATTATAAAGGTAAAGATTACGGTTTCCTCAATTACTGAAGTTAAAAATAGCTTTTAATATTTTATTTTTATGTAACAATTGAGCTTTATGTGAATTAACCGACGTTTATAGATGACTACACTGATGAATTATTATTAATGGATTATTATTCTTATTTATCATGAAAGCCTGTGATAGATTCACAGAAAAACAAATAATTTAAGTATGAAACTCATTACAATTGCCTTTAGGCACGGTGATCCAAGTAATAGTTTGAAAATATGAAATTCTTCCCAAAATGCTACAATACCCTATTCTCAATTACACGTAGGAACGCATTTCTGGACAGTAGCCATGTAACTGATACTTTCAAGCTATCTCCCTTTTGAAACGGGTACTTACGTACGGGTAAACACACCAATTTCGATCCAAGTAGCTGATTGTTGGAATGCGAAAATCATGACAATCTTCAAATATTTCGAGAGGTCGGTTCGTTTCTTCTGGTTCGGCAAACGTCAGTATTATAGTGAAAGTAAATCGTGTCGGTTATCCCAGGAGACTTTCACACTCTGCATCTGCGCCTCCAGGCATCGGCGGAGGATTGGCCGAGTACAGTACATGCTATACATCGACCCGGACTGAGTCAGCTTCCGACTGTAAAATGGACTGTGATGAATCGATTGCTGGAGGTCAGACGGTGCTCTCTCCGAGGACTTTCTCCGGCTCTGTCCGGTCACTTCCGGTGTACCGCAGGGAGTCAGTGTTGCGGTCCTACAAAAAAAGAAAGACAATCTTGACTTCGTAATCTTAGTAATAGAGCAACAACCGAATGAGATATGTAATTAAAATAAGGAACTATAAGACCATATTACAGCCAGCCATTCTCTATGTCTAATTTGCCAATAGCAAAGTCACCAGAAAAAGTGAAAATATTTGGACCAATTCATGAAACGGGAGTATGGAGAGTAAAAAGAAGGAGAGAATAAATATAAATGCATCGTGAGCCAGTCTTCATTTAAATATTAAGAAGCCATCGTCTAAGGTGCATGGGCCATATACGAGTACCACGAAGTCCAGCTTATAAATGGATATCATGTATAAAATTGTAGGTCTGTGGAAGGACCAAGTCCTGAATTATGTAACGATATTTAGAGGTGGAGAATACCGGAGGCGTGCCGTTGCGATCCCAAAAACCATGTTAGGTTTGTCAGATCCATATAGTAAGTCAGTAAACGAAAATATTGATACTAGATGTACGAGTCTTATTTTTATACATTTTTTGTATCATTTTCACCAGAATCACCAGTTTCTTCATCAGAAATCTCAAGAAATATCATTTTTACATTTCCTTTGTCAGATGGTGTGTTAAATAACGAGTTTAAAAAATTGCTATTATTTTCAACATAATGTTATGAGGAAATATTGTTCATGATCACAGAATCAAACTTTATTTTTTAGAATCCACATTTTCATAAATATAGCAAAATTGAGAACGTTTGACGACCGAAGGCAACAGCGGAGGTCAAATATGTGTAATATTGAGGACGGGGGCAGGAAGTTGTCCCTTGTCGCATCAATGTTGCGAGGCAATGTATGTCTTGCCGCTTGGCTGGGGCTGCTCACGAAGGCAACAGCGGAGGTCAACTATGTGTAATATTGAGAACGGGGGCAGGAAGTTGTCCCTTGTCGCATCAATGTTGCAAGGCAATGTATGTCTCGCCGCTTGGCTGGAGCTGCTCACGAAGGCAACAGCGGAGGTCAACTATGTGTAATATTGAGGACGGGGGCAGGAAGTTGTCCCTTGTCGCATCAATGTTGCAAAGCAATGTATGGCTCGCCGCTTGGCTGGAGCTGCTCACGAAGGCAACAGCGGAGGTCAACTATGTGTAATATTGAGGACGGGGGCAGGAAGTTGTCTCTTGTCGCATCAATGTTGCAAGGCAATGTATGTCTCGCCGCTTGGCTGGAGCTGCTCACGAAGGCAACAGCGGAGGTCAACTATGTGTAATATTGAGGACGGGGGCAGGAAGTTGTCCCTTGTCGCATCAATGTTGCAAGGCAATGTATGTCTCGCCGCTTGGCTGGAGCTGCTCACGAAGGCAACAGCGGAGGTCAACTATGTGTAATATTGAGGACGGGGGCAGGAAGTTGTCCCTTGTCGCATCAATGTTGCAAGGCAATGTATGTCTCGCCGCTTGGCTGGAGCTGCTCACGAAGGCAACAGCGGAGGTCAACTATGTGTAATATTGAGGACGGGGGCAGGAAGTTGTCCCTTGTCGCATCAATGTTGCAAGGCAATGTATGTCTCGCCGCTTGGCTGGAGCTGCTCACGAAGGCAACAGCGGAGGTCAACTATGTGTAATATTGAGGACGGGGGCAGGTAGTTGTCTCTTGTCGCATCAATGTTGCAAGGCAATGTATGGCTCGCCGCTTGGCTGGAGCTGCTCACGAGGGCAACAGCGGAGGTCAACTATGTGTAATATTGAGGACGGGGGCAGGAAGTTGTCTTGTCGCATCAATGTTGCAAGGCAATGTATGTCTCGCCGCTTGGCTGGAGCTGCTCACGAAGGCAACAGCGGAGGTCAACTATGTGTAATATTGAGGACGGGGGCAGGAAGTTGTCCCTTGTCGCATCAATGTTGCAAGGCAATGTATGTCTCGCCGCTTGGCTGGAGCTGCTCACGAAGGCAACAGCGGAGGTCAACTATGTGTAATATTGAGGACGGGGGCAGGAAGTTGTCTCTTGTCGCATCAATGTTGCAAGGCAATGTATGGCTCGCCGCTTGGCTGGAGCTGCTCACGAAGGCTACTTCGACCTGCACTCTGCCAACTATCGGCACCTGCTTCGATACACGCAGACACACGACTGGTTCAGCGTAGTTTCGTATTCAATAATACCATTTGGACAGCTTTTTGTAATTTGATTAATTCATGAATTCACTCACCAAAGCGAAAAGTGGTGGGTCTTAGAAAGTGGTTTTACGTTGATCGGCGAGATCAGACGAGGTAGCAGGGGCAAGGCCCGCGGTCGCGAGAAAGTTGCGCGACTGTCGTGGTCTGGCCGAGGGAACTTTCCTCAGACGCGGGATATCAGGATCAGCGGGATGTCAGCATCAGTGTCAATGTCAGGGGCATTCACTTGCTTTACAATCCACTACCTGTCATTGGGTTACTAAAAGTGACATATGTGTTCAAAGTGAAACACATAACACGCGGCAGCATTCCCTTTCACCTACTGCTTTTGCCATCATCTTGGAGTAATTGAGTAGACTTTGGAATTATCTTCTCATCAGCATACAAAACGAAAACAAATTGCAAAACTGATTAATAAGTTCACAGCATAGAAATTCTTAAGTAACGTAAAAAGTTCCGTGCATATTTTAGATAATGAAGGAGCAAAACCATTTTGGTGACAGTGAGACGTTTATAAAAGATATTTACCAAAAATAAAACAGTTAAAGCAATAGTGTTAGTAAAAAATGTAATCCTAAGCCAAGCGCTGCGCTGGTTTTATCTTTCCTACATTGCCATTACCATAACCAAATTCTTGATCGTAGCCTAGTTGACCGGTTGATCGTGTCAAAATACATAGGATTGGAAATCTAAAATACCCCCGTCGCAGCAGACCTGCGTACTCAGCGAATTTCCAAATCAATAATATAATAATAATATATGACAAGGTTTATAAAAATCTGTCCATAACCATGAGAATTATTTGCCTATATTCTCCATAAGATTAACATGGGAAAGAGTGTGCAGGTTAGCTGCTGTGAGAAACACTGAAAGTAGTCATTTCTACCATAAATAATTTTTATCTTAACATTCATACCAACTTTCATCAACATCTGTCCATAAATAAAGGAGTTTGCCTATTCCCTATATGATTAATATGGGAAAAGAGTATGCAGGTTTGCTGCCATGATAAAACACATAAACTATGATTTTTAAGCATAAAAGGATAGATTTCAACCACATGAAGCTAAATATCAAGTTTCATAAAAAAATATTGATTAATATGGGAAATATTAATTTTTCCCTATCCTCCATAAGATTACCATTGGAGCCCCACAATACAACGTACTGTGTTTAGATTTTTTAATATCTCTGTAACCGTTGGAGACAGAGAGAAACTTAATTGTGTAGTTTTTTTAAGCTGATTCCAATGGTGAAATATAAAATTAGAAATTTTTAAAAATTACACGTGAAAAACGCAAAAAACCTCAATTTGGGGTACAAAACCCCCCTAAACTACCCGTTCCCATTGACCGATATGTCTGGTTTACGAACTCGTCCGAGCATTTGTAGGAATACACGTCTCTACCAAATTTGGTCTCGATCGGACCATTTTTACGAGAGTTATCAACAGACACACACACATATATATATATATATATATATATATATATATATATATATATATACACATATATATATATATATAAATTTTAACGACTATTGTTTTTGGACTCTGGGCACCTAAAGAAGAAAAAATAACATGGTCCCTGGCTTAAGTCTTACCATGAGACCTACGGTAATAGCTTCTTTCCTATGGGAAATTCGCTAAAAGTATGCATTAAAACACATACTTTATTCATATACAAAATAAATTTACATTAAACATATACATAAACAAACATTTTTAAGTCATATTTTGAAGAACATCAAGGTTTAAAAAGAAAATTCATCTTTGTCTCGCCTGACGATGGCTCTACGAAGCCGAAATTAGTTGCACTGCAATGCAATAAAAGGATTTGTTAATAGCAGGTATTTAACCATTTATTTATATACAGTGCCTGCGTGGCCACAATAACCCTGTCGGCCACAACCCCGGGTCTTGCTCAGCTGATGTGACGTCACTGTGGCGCGTCAATGCTGGCGGGCATGCGCCGGTGCCAGTGTGGTCCCTCAGTGGCAGTGCTCAGTGTGTCAGTCGCATCACATCTGCCCGCGTGCGCGCCGCGCCGCGACATCGTCATATCGACGACCTTCGCTGTCGCTGAGTGATCACAGTTGTACAGTGAAACTAGCGTTCGCAATTATGTGAAATGACACATCTTTAGTAGTTTGTAAAATTAGGGTATTTACCTTATCTAGATATTGCACCGTACCCAGAACATTCTGTGTTTTGTATCTTTGTTTACATTCTGATTTACTTCTAAAATGACAATTTATTTATATTGATCAGTACATTACATTTTGGTTTAGGTTAATATCAATCATTTTATTTCAATTTGATATGTAAACGGTACATGATTGCGTATCTACTCCAAGTACGCATGGAGAAGAAATGAAACGTACGTGTAAACGAAGTGAATCGAATCAATGCTATTATCGATTGTTTTCATTAAACTGCGACCTAATTTCACATGTCTCTTCCCCAAAGCTATAACTTTGACTATCCATTATTAAATGAATTATTAAATGGATAGTCAAAGGTTATACCGTAAATATTTTTAAGCTTTTTAACGTCCATATAAGAAAGTCAAATACCTGAGATTGTTTTAAGTTTCAAAATAAATCCAAAGTATGTTCTATTATAACTATTTCCTCTCCGTTCATACCTAACCCAAATAAATAACGATATACAATTATACATCATTATAACAAAAAATTAAACCTAAAAATACGCTAGGTCTGTAGTTTTCCATATATTTTTTGTAATAGAATCGTCAATAAACTTGACCGATACCCGTGCCTGTTGATAGCGAGTGGCATGTGAGGTAGGTCTGCTAGGTGTCCATGCTCGTCAGCGGCGGGTCCATCGTGGCGGGCGTCGTCCCCCCCGAGGAGTCGCCCGCTGGCCAGGACGAGGCTCACGACGCCGAGACCTGGCACAGCAAATTCAGAGGTACATAGAGACAATACACTCACTAATATTATTACACTTACCTTATCGATTGAATTCAGGAGTATTGTATTGTATTAAAAGTTTTATCGTGCGTGTAATTCCAAAAACGTTATTGTACGACAAAGACGAGGTTGTATAACATGAAACTACTAGTTTTATCGATATCGTACTAAATCAGAATCTTTACCCTACTTTAAAACTAGGCCAGCCGTGAGATTATAATTATCATTCGTCATCGTTTCGTCTTAGTTGACAGTTAAACTAATCAATGTACAGAAAATACTCTGCAATTTATATTTTGAGTTATACGCCAATGGATGAACTATGCCGCAGTCACATGATCTCCTGTTCTCAACAATGAATGCATCATGTCAAAAATACTCTGAAAGTGTGGCTGATGTGGAATTGAATCAGCTGATTGTCAACTCGTATAAGTACGCGTTTGTGCAACGCCGTGTATGTCATCAAGAGTATTGTTTTAATTTTTATCTACAATAGTGCTCACTATTTTATATACGTAGCTGGGCTGTATAACTTAAGATTTAATGTAGTAACTTCTGTTATACGTTAGACCTACGAAGGTGATCTGAAATTTTCCACACGTTTGTATTCATTATTTCTTGTTGGTTAGTTGGTCAAATCAACGGTTAGTTAGTTTCCAGCAATCATTGGTGGAATCGGTCTCGTCAAATCACGTCACCACTACACCGCGCTTTGTCGCTCTTTTTCACTATTTAGATTTAATTTATATATCGTAGAGATTTGTTTGATCAAAAAATTACTTCAAACACATTATAGTGGCAATAATTTCAAATTAAATGCGATAAAACTATAAGGACACCTGAATACCGCAACTGAACATTCGTTGATCTAGAATCCTATTTGCGAAAGAATGTTAAAGCCATTTATTGAGGTCTCCAACAAACTTCATCCCTGGTTCTCGTTGAAAACTTTGAAACCGATAGTTTTGTTTGGGGGAAATTGAATGATTGTCGCAGCATGAGACTAAAGTAGTATATATATAGGTTTTATGTATTATAAGAAGAGTCTTATGGTACATCTTTTTTATGAATGTGTCTTCTCTTAGTCGTTAGATTGTTCGTAATGTACCGATATTGTTGAAATATTTATATATTATTCAATAATACATGTTTAATATTCCAATACTATAATACGAGCAAGGTTTGTATATATATCCAATACTATAATACGAGCAAGGTTTGTATATTTGCACACGGATCTCGAAAACGGCACTAAGGAATTTCTTTAAATTTTGGAAATAACTAATTTCCGAGTAGAAAATAATGTTATAACAAAAATCAAAATACATCCTTTTTTTGGAAAAAAGTTAAAATAAAAATTTTGGATGATTGCACGATAATATGTTCAACATGAACATACATGCCAACCTGTGTATTACAGAGCTGGAAGCAATCAAATATTGCTAGGCCAATATATTTCAATATTATTCATTTTATTGAATTTTTCATATTAAGTTTTTATAATTATCGTAGCTTAAGAGTTATGTAAATTTGGTTTACTTCTTTTTAGCGAATTATAAAAATTTATACATTTAAACTAAGCACGGATTATTATTTTCCATTGTTGGTTTAAACAAAAAACAATACATTGCTATTTTATAGTATATATTTTTCCAGACTGTAAATTTCACGCATGTATGTCAAATGAAATAATGCAATTGGCTTTTTTTACTTTATTATATTAGTAGTAGATGTTTTATAATAAACAAAAAAATTAATATAATAATTTATTACTATAAAACAATTGAACAAAGCTGTTGAGATTAAACTATACTTATGTAAACAAAATCGCAGCAATGATCTGAATTTAAACTATATAATAATTAATATATGCTTTATTGGTCTAAACAAAGTTATTTCATTTCTCGTTTGAAAGAATAGTATTCTCGTGAGGAACACTGAAAGTGATAACCTAGTATTTTTTTTTTTTTTAAAATTTTTAATACTTTTTATTTTATATTAAATATAAATATAACACTATATTATCAATCTGTATATTGTATATGTTCACTATTTGTCAAACATATTTTTTATTGTATAAATTTATTTTTAACAAGTCTCAATTAATTTGTGTAGTTTTTAATTTATATATTCAATATATAAATATTTAATTATATTTAGTATATAAAAGTATAATAATTTGTCGACTATAATTATTTTAGTATGTTCTCGTATACCTTCATTTAAAATTACATCTAAATTGGTATATTGGTTTTACATTTGGTTTTCCGAGTAGAAATAAGTTCTAGATAGGTCTAATGTCCAGGAAAATTCGTGTTTTCTTGTAATATTAAGTTTAAAATCTAAAAATTTAACATTACGCTTATGGAGAATAAAATGTAAACAATACAAACCAAAACAGCTGTTTATTACCGTTTGACAGTTCTTGATTGAAGACGGCAACAATATGTGAATAGAGGTTTTTCATAAATATTTATTTTATGTATGTAATAAATGTAAAATTATCAGGTTACTAAACAATTTGTAAAACTTAAGGGTAACATAACTGTGCGAAATAAAAGCAGGAAAGAGTATTTCCAAAATCTTCCGTGTTTTGATAGAAAACGTATTTGTTGTATTGCTTGAGCCTCTGTAACAAACCAATTAATATGTGTAAATTAAATTTCTCTTTTGCTTTTCAGTCCTCATTCCGTTTATACCAAATTCAGTTGGTCACAGCCTATTAATAACTGTATGGATGGTTAAAAAGTAAATGATCGGCTAAAACAATTGAGGTTGGCTAAAACACCTTAACCGGCGTCTCTCATTTGGCAGACGCCGTGGTCCAGCGGTAGCGAGTTGGCCTCGTAGAACGAAGGTCGCGTGTTCAAACTCCATCAGGGTTAATACTTTTTGTTCAGTGCTATATTAATTATAGTGTATTAAATTGGTTTTATTTAAACCACATAAATGTTTTCATTTATTTTATATAATTATTTTTTATAATACATGTATTATTCTAAACGAGCAAAGCTCGGTCACCATGTACTTTGTTGTTAAATACTTGTTTCCCCTGGTAGTTTTCAATGTGTTTAATGGTGTTTATAGGCGCTGTATCATTTGAAGTCGACTCACTAGCATTTATTATACTTTATACCCTTGAATTTTATCGTAGTTGCATTTCATAGTTACCATTAACATTGAGTAAATAAACGCATTACAGTAGAACTCCAATTATCCGAATTAATGGGGACCGGGACCCATTCGGATAATAAAATATTCGGATAATCGGAGTTTTTTTTTTTAATTTCCATTAGAGATAAAAAAGCTACGTTTTGATATTGCACTATTTCTTTATTAAATTAAATGTAAGAAACATGATATCTTTACATGTTTTAAATATAAATAAAATGTACGTACTTACATTTTACACGCAAACAATGGCTACGCGGGGGAAGATAATAGCACTTAGACTTTTTTTTTATTTCTGAAAGTGATCGTATCGGCATTATAGTCGGAGTTCGGATAATTGGAGTTGTACTGTATTTATTTAGGGGGAATAATGAACACAATCTACCCTTGTTTTCTTGTTTTCAAACAAAACTAAAAATTAATTGACAGTTACACTACCACCTCTTTCTCTACTATGTTTCACTTCTAAGCAAACGGAGCATGTATGACATGACTCAGTCCCGCTAGGTGTGTTTCGTGAGTGTGAGACCGCGTCGCAAGCTGGCTGGGTTTGCCCCAGTTGGTCGATGCAGGTAGCGGCCCATATGTAGCATGTGTCGCTGCCGCCACAGCCTGCACGGTGAAAGGCCGTGTGTTGCAACAGGAAGATGTCACCCTTCACTGGACCCGATACACGTAATAACAATAACGTTTTGTTCTGTAGTTGTGGTTTGCGAAAGTGACGCGTTCAGTGATGTGTGTCATGTGACTGTTGGCTCCGGTCGTGTTTCGCCTTCATGTTGGCTCGTATTCGTGATTATCAATGATTAATCATGATGATGTTCGATGAATGATTTCTGTTGAGTCTATGAGAATGGGATTACAGTTAAAATGTGTTGTAAGGACTGGCACGACGTGATTTTTAGATTTATATTCGTAGCAATCTGTTAGATTTGAGATTATTGTGAAGTTATTCCATGTGATTGTTCCAACAGTCTACATATTGTAGACTCGGGGTTTGACAATGTTATGTCAGGTTATACAGTACTTGGCGGCGATCAATATGGTTACAATGACTTGTACCACACACGGTGATGAGTAAACAGACTGTAACAGTCCACATCTTGTAGGCTCAAGGTTTGACAATGTTATGTCAGGTTATACAGAACTTGGTGGCGATCAATTTGTTGCAATCACTTGTACAAACACAGACGTGTATGAGTAAACATATAAAATACTCAGTAACAGTCCACATCTTGTAGGCTCAAGGTTTGACAATGATATGTCGGGTTATACAGTACTTGGCGGCGATCAATATTGTTACAATCACTTGTACAAACACAGACGTGTATGAGTAAACAGATAAAATACTCAGTAACAGTCCACATCTTGTAGGCTCAAGGTTTGACAATGTTATGTCGGGTAATACAGAACTTGGCGGCGATCAATATGGTTACAATGACTTGTACAAACACAGACGTGTATGAGTAAACAGATAAAATACTCAGTAACAGTCCACATCTTGTAGGCTCAAGGTTTGACAATGATATGTCAGGTTATACAGTACTTGGCGGCGATCAATATTGTTACAATCACTTGTACAAACACAGACGTGTATGAGTAAACAGATAAAATACTCAGTAACAGTCCACATCTTGTAGGCTCAAGGTTTGACAATGATATGTCGGGTTATACAGTACTTGCCGGCGATCAATATTGATACAATCACTAGTACAAACACAGACGTGTATGAGTAAACAGATAAAATACTCAGTAACAGTCCACATCTTGGAAGCTCAAGGTTTGACAATGATATGTCGGGTTATACAGTACTTGCCGGCGATCAATATTGTTACAATCACTAGTACAAACACAGACGTGTATGAGTAAACAGATAAAATACTCAGTAACAGTCCACATCTTGTAGGCTCAAGGTTTGACAATGATATGTCGGGTTATACAGTACTTGGCGGCGATCAATATTGTTACAATCACTAGTACAAACACAGACGTGTATGAGTAAACAGATAAAATACTCAGTAACAGTCCACATCTTGTAGGCTCAAGGTTTGACAATGATATGTCGGGTTATACAGTACTTGGCGGCGATCAATATTGTTACAATCACTAGTACAAACACAGACGTGTATGAGTAAACAGATAAAATACTCAGTAACAGTCCACATCTTGGAAGCTCAAGGTTTGACAATGATATGTCGGGTTATACAGTACTTGCCGGCGATCAATATTGTTACAATCACTAGTACAAACACAGACGTGTATGAGTAAACAGATAAAATACTCAGTAACAGTCCACATCTTGTAGGCTCAAGGTTTGACAATGATATGTCGGGTTATACAGTACTTGGCGGCGATCAATATTGTTACAATCACTTGTACAAACACAGGCGTGTATGAGTAAACAGATAAAATACTCAGTAACAGTCTACATATTGTAGACTCGGGGTTTGACAATGATATGTCGGGTTATACAGTACTTGGCGGCGATCAATATTGTTACAATGACTTGTACAAACACAGACGTGTATGAGTAAACAGATAAAATACTCAGTAACAGTCCACATCTTGTAGGCTCAAGGTTTGACAATGTTATGTCGGGTTATACAGTACTTGGCGGCGATCAATATTGTTACAATCACTTGTACAAACACAGACGTGTATGAGTAAACAGATAAAATACTCAGTAACAGTCCACATCTTGTAGGCTCAAGGTTTGACAATGATATGTCGGGTTATACAGAACTTGGTGGCGATCAATATTGTTACAATCACTTGTACAAACACAGACGTGTATGAGTAAACAGATAAAATACTCAGTAACAGTCCACATCTTGTAGGCTCAAGGTTTGACAATGATATGTCGGGTTATACAGTACTTGGCGGCGATCAATATTGTTACAATCACTTGTACAAACACAGACGTGTATGAGTAAACAGATAAAATACTCAGTAACAGTCCACATCTTGTAGGCCTTAAGGTTTGACAATGTTATGTCGGGTTATACAGTACTTGGCGGCGATCAATATTGTTACAATCACTTGTACAAACACAGACGTGTATGAGTAAACAGATAAAATACTCAGTAACAGTCCACATCTTTAAGAATCTTTGCCTGAATATAACATGATGTCTTTTTAATAAAGATATAGTTATAAATGCATATAACCTTGTATTTATAACAGAATCTATACATTTTATTTCGTCGAAAATTATAAATTATATTTTTTGGTTTCAATACGTTTTTTAATTCCCTGAAACTTAAACCTAATGAAATGCATTTGTTAAAATATATATACATTGTACTAAGGGCATTCTTTAAAGATATAATATATCTTTGTATATGTAATTTCTAATCAATTTTATTTTAATGTTTTCCCCTGTATTTCCCTGCTCCAATTAAAACAAACACTCCTTATAAACCGTGCTAGAGAAACGAAGGATTTCATTAAGCCTAATACCTTTGAAATATATAGTTTTGAATACTTTATTAATATTTTGTGCGTATTCAGGACAAATGGAGTTTATTAAAATCACAAATCACATATACAATCACACAATACACACAATCACATACATTTAAATAAATGACAAATTCTTATACTCTTTTCAAATGGCTATATCCCCTGATATCAATCATAACCCTAGAGACTGGTCGTTTTTCAGCGAAGCCCTCTATTGTAACCTAATACATTCCCTTATACCAAATAAATTACTCAATCAATTCTAAATTTTGTCAACGTGACACTGGAGATGAGAATTATTTTTTGTTGACATCAATAAACGGCTTTAACCTACCTTCGCAAGTGGGTGTGTAGTTCAATAGTGGTTCAGTTGCGGTATTCAGGTGTCCTTTAAGGTTTTTTTGCATTTCATTTGGATTTACTACAATGTGCTTGAAGTAATTTTATAATTTAAACAAAAACAATACTAATAATACTAAAGTAAAAGTAAAAAAATATGAAATTGAGTGACATAACACGTGTAGTGGTGATATGATGCGCCAACGACGAGATATTGCTGGTAACTAACAAACTGATGACGAGTTTACCAACTACCCGTCAAGTGATAATGAACACGGACGTGCGTCAGATCTCCGCTCGCCAACGAGTGACATAACGCGTGTAGTGGTGATTTGATGTGACGAGACATTGCTGGTAACTAACAAACTGATGACGAGTTTACCAACTACTCGTCAAGTGATAATGAACACGGACGTGCGTCAGATCTCCGCTCGCCAACGAGTGACATAATGCGGTGTAGTGGTGATATGATGTGACGAGACATTGCTGGTAACTAACAAACTGATGACGAGTTTACCAACTACTCGTCAAGTGATAATGAACACGGACGTGCGTCAGATCTCCACTCGCCAACGAGTGACATAACGCGTGTAGTGGTGATTTGATGTGACGAGACATTGCTGGTAACTAACAAACTGATGACGAGTTTACCAACTACTCGTCAAGTGATAATGAACACGGACGTGCGTCAGATCTCCACTCGCCAACGAGTGACATAACGCTGATTTGATGTGACGAGACATTGCTGGTAACTAACAAACTGATGACGAGTTTACCAACTACTCGTCAAGTGATAATGAACACGGACGTGCGTCAGATCTCCACTCGCCAACGAGTGACATAACGCGTGTAGTGGTGATTTGATGTGACGAGATATTGCTGGTAACTAACAAACTGATGACGAGTTTACCAACTACCCGTCAAGTGATAATAAACACGAAGGTGCGTCAGATCTCCGCTCGCCAACGACGAGATATTGCTGGTAACTAACAAACTGATGACGAGTTTACCAACTACCCGTCAAGTGATAATAAACACGGACGTGCGTCAGATTTCCGCTCGCCATCGACGGTTAACGTATAACATGATGCCTGATGCGGCCCAAATACAGAGAATACCGATCTTTGTATAATCAGATCTCTTTGCATTCTTTATTGTTACAACCACAGGGACTTTTCAACCCTGGTTTAGTTGGCTCAATGTTTAATAAAGCTTGACTCTTTCAATGCTTCATTTAAGATATATGAAATAAACTGGTGTCCTGGCCTTTCCCCTGTATTAGAGACTTTTAACTTAGTTATTCTCTAGATTATGGAATTCTTTAAATTTTATCTAACCCGACCAAAAGAATTATTTTACATAGTCGATCAGCAACTATTTTGACGAAGCCTAGTGTTGTGACAATGGCGGTAAGTTACAGTGGTTGACTTCAGACCTCAGCTGACTCCACATTCCGCCAGGTGGCGTCGTCGACGATGACGTCACAGACATCACCCTCCTCGCCGCTACACGATCTCGTGACTCCTCTCCTCTCCTTCCCTCTGGTACCGTTACACGTTACTCCGCGGCGTCCTGAGGAGGGCTTTCGCACTGACGAATGTTTTTGTTTTATAATTGTAGTTATTGTTTTCGTCGATTGGTGTAAGCGTTTCCGGCCACGAACATAGGTGAATGGACTATAGGTAGGAATATAAGTATTTTCGTACAATATTGTTTTTTCTCTTTGGGAAACCTAGGGACCTCTTCTAATCGGCTGGTAGGGAGATCAAATCAATTTTGGCAGTTCGGATATCTAAAAATAAAAGACAAACCGCCCGCCCCTATTTATCTTCTGTTACTTATGCGCATTACAATTCACCGGCCTTACTATACATTTTGCGAGGGGACTCCGGGAACAATTTTCTTCTTAGTTAGTTAAATAAACTTGTTGAAAATATCATTTCCAATACAGTACAAAGATTGGCTTGTGTTGTAGTAGCACAAAGGAAGCTCAGACAGAGCGCCCCCTAACCTCTCGCTCTCTTTCTCTCGGGTCGCGTAGTCCTTTCGCTTTGATCTAGTTCGAGAATTGCACAATTCAAATTATCTCCGACCGCTTCACTCTGACGATTGTTGCCAGTCCTGACCGCTCGTTGTCCTTGTACTCAACTTGATACAGTAGTTATAAAATAACATTTTGTGGTTTTGTAAGTAAACAGAAAATTTAATATAACTATTATGTGAAACAATCATTATAACTGTAGGAATTTTAACCCAATAGAATACGTTATTTGACTATGTTTTCTTTGTGAACCTTATTTTACAATACCTACATTGACCTTATATATTTGACCTTAAGGGAACTCAATTTTACAATAGTACATATTATATAATATAAATACATTATGTTGAGTATTTATTTATGAAGGGTGGGTGTGCACATTGGTCGGCGACAGTTGGTCACACCAACCCTCGAAACACCAGTTCGATCTCAACACTCGTCCGACTCAGACGTGGTATTAGATTATTTCCAGTTTTGACAAAATGGCAGATTTTCCATCAAGGCCTCGTTGACATTCTACCTCTTAATATAAACTAATTAAAGTCTGGTTTAAATTAGTACAGTCCTGGGTGGCGATTCAATCTACTGTCTTACTTCTTCGAATTTAAATCTGACTTTCATAAATTGGCCATGCAATGTTGATTATTGAACTCAGAAAACAGTTTTATAGTTCAAGCTAGAGGTATTTTTCTGTTCTGTCTTAATTATAATGTATACTAATTGTAAAAATAATTATTATAATTATATGCGGTGATTGAGTAAGATGTGATGTAGGTGGCAGCTGCAGGGCCGCAACTGTGGCAATTAAGAATTATTTCAATGCGTTTTTCTTTATATATGTACAGGAATTTTTAACCACCTTTTCTGTAGCTACTGTATTTTAAGCCCACCTCATGCCACATATTAATACTTATATAAGTACAATGTTGTAATTATTATAGTACAATCGTTGTTTTTTCTGATTTATTGCTAGTTTTCTAGGTAACATGGTACTCGATATTAAGTATTTGTTTCACTTATCATTATGTAAACTATATCATTGAAATAGATAAACTATATATTTATACTTAATTTGGTTTAGTTTAGCACTCGCGGTTCGACCCGGAGACCGGTAGCACCCGGACTCGGGCGGGTCCAGGCTCTCCTCCCACGCAGCAGTGAAAGTAATTACTGTACAACGTTAGACGCAAGATTGCGCTGGCGAGACTGCATGTTGAAATCTCTTTGTTGTGCCGCTTGATTACGAACACCATTTTGATAACCATCCTCACTCCTCACCTAGTCTGATTTCGTAAACTAATTGCGATTCGAAAATACACGGTAACACGCAATAATGGTTATTGTTGGATTTTGTTGCAAGATTTGCAGCTTCAATTGTGATGACGGTTTGATGATTATAGACAATGATAAAATATTGCCATATGAGCATAAAATGTGAAAAAATTATGTTCGAAGTAATTCCTGGATTTTACAATCAGGAAACGGTTTCTAAATCACGGAGCTGATTAACCCTTAGTGACCAGGAAGTATATTCACTGATGACGTTGCCTCAAGTCGTTAGCGTGGAGATTAAAATTGGAGCTAAATTAGGCCATGTTGAATGTTGTACTATGATACTGTTTAAACCCTGAAAAATTGTCTGCTCAACAACAAGGCTTTGGAAAAACAGTTACTATAGTAAACATTAATTTCATTCAAAATATAATTGTCAAAAATGATAGGGTGAAAAACTTATATTATTAAACTTTACCAGAGCTTTTGATAGTGTTTCACATAAAAGATTGACTCGTTAGATTTAGCTTTAATATTAAAATTAAAGGCAATGAGTTAACCTATTTTAAATCACATTTCATGAAAGAAAACAGTGTATAGAACACAAATTAACGAAAATAAATACAAACAAATTAGCGATTTAGTTTCACCCTTGCGGATTATTAAATATGGGATTCCTCAGGGTTCACTCTTTGGTCTCTTACTTTTCTTGTGCTTCCATAAGAGCCTTCCCAGAGTAGTAAATTCAAAAGACTGCTAAGCTTCTCTTTATACGGATGATACTAATTTGGCCGTTTCTGGCAGTAATAATGAATCAACAGATATTATATTCTATAAAAATACTTCCTTAATCAAATAACTCTGAGAACTAAAATCCTTTAACCCTCCAGGTACTAACATCTCACTGTGAGATGTCAGCGAGGTGCAATTGTATAGCGCTATCGAAGTAAAAAATTACTGTTACGGTGCTACCATCTGCGAGCTAATACATGCAACTACTCTGTAGTTCCCTATTCTGACGCTTGAGGTCGTTATTTTGCCGCCAGAGTATTCTTTTAGAGACAAATATGTGCTTTCTCAGACGGTGGTCCTTTGTAGTGTAGTGGTTAGACTGCTGTGCTGACGAGCGTAACGTTCTAGCCATTCGGAGGGACGAGGGTTCGAATCCCGACCATGAGCAATCCCAATTTGGCTTGCAAATGTGTGGTATAGTGGAGTGGAGGGCCCACCTTAAATAAACAGTGACCGGCTTGGGTGGAAGTTGACGGCATTTGTAGGCTTAATTGGGATTGCAGTGGACACCTATTTTGCTTTTATGGTTACTGGTTATAAGGCATAAAAATAACAAAATTTAAATAGTCATAGCACTTGGAGGGTTAATTAATCCAAGTAAAACAAATTATATTTCACTTTCAACAAAAAAATCTAAAACCAAAATTTATCCAATTATTGTAATAGACGAAGACCAAATTTTATAAGAAAGAAAAACCAAATTCTTAGCGCTGTTAATCAATAAATATTTAGTTGCGACTGCCATATTGAACACGTTTTAAGTAAAATATCATTGAAATTGCATGCTCTTAGGAGGAAGTTTAAAATATGACACCTCAAAACACTGAAATGTTGTAATATGCATTAATTTATTCTCATATTTCTTTTGGATTAGCTATTTATAGAAACGTCCAAAACTTAAGGGGGGTTTAAAAGTAAAACAAACAAACAATTCGTAGTTCGTGGTTTAAGAAATACTGAAGGGATTTTATAACTACTATTTACCAATTTAATCTTTACAATTTTAAGTTTAATTTTAAAATTCACTTTATTTTTATTTCATTTTAATTTATTAATTTGTTTATATTATTTTAATTTTATTGATTTTCGACTTAAGCTTTAAAGTACAAACACAAACAATAAAGAACTGCAATATTTATTAAATTTTATTGATGTGTACCAACAAATATTTCACAATTCAACCGACATATTAAAGAAGGAATTTGGTTAGGGAGAATATTCAGTGCGCTTGTTTGATGAATCCTCTTATCGGATCACAAAACACTGGACAGGCTTCCTGCGTGTCACTTCGCCTTATGCGCTTCTCTTGCTCCTCTCACTTTTATCAATTGATTTTTCTTGATTTGTTAGCTTATAACAGGGAAGACAAATTCAACAAATCTTGGTAATATCAATAACTCTCTGCCAATTACAACTTTTGATTATATTATGTTTAACTATTTACCATTTAGATAAGTCCTATTCTTTACAATACAATTTAGGCCGGTAAATTGTATGGGTTTAAATTTGTCCTTCCACAGTTTCTAGAAAACACTTTCCCTGAATTAAGATACAATGTTTAGTCTTAAAAAATGTCATAGTAATAAAAATAAATGTTTTAATGGAACCTTAAAAATTTCAGTTATGGCAAGATATGCCATACAAGTAAAATACAAATTACAATAACACAATAGTTTGTGATTCTACATCGTGTTTTTTTTTCAGAGAAAATAACCACAAGAGAAAAATGTGTGTTACATATTTTTATGAGTATTCTTTTAGAATAGAGTTTCTTTTAGAACTCAATATTATATTAATTCTACAATAAAGAAACCCCAAATAAAATGGAAAAAAGAAAATTCTCATTTCTTTGAACCATACACCACAATGTGATCCACCTTCGATCACCAACCGGTTTAACAGTAATAACGGACGAAAATATTCGGTTTCTGTTAGCGAATCTGACAGGTATTGTCATGTTAAACCGGTAACACTAACCACATCATCCAATATAAAACATTTGTTAGTACTGTATATCCATATTATCTATCAACTTATAATATATAAGTCCTTTTCCACATTTAAGATCTTTTCAATATATATGCTTATTCTCTATGGTGTTGGTTGTAGGTTTCTGTTCTGTTCACGCATCATACGAGATGAGTAGTTTAGTTAGTTGTGACTACCAGTTCTGTTGTTATTCAACTTTTATCATGTTTCAGTTGTCCCGTTCGACGACGCGGATCAGCCTGACTCTACAACGCCGCTGAAGGCGACAAGGCGGCTCATCAAAGTTGACTTCTCGGCGATAGAGGTGAGTCACGGGTAACGAGTAGACTGTACACTATAAAGTACTGTAGACTATACACTACACAGTACTGTATACTATACACTATACAATACTGTAGACTATACACTATACAATACTGTAGACTATACACTATTCAATACTGTAGACTATACACTATACAGTTCAGTAGGCTATACAATATATAGTACTGCAGACTATACACTATACAGTTCGGTAGGCTATACAATATACAGTACATTAGACTATACACTATATAATTCTGTAGACTATACAGTATTGTATACTATGCACTCTACAGTACTGTAGGCTACACACTATACAGTTCTGTAGACTTTACAGTACTGTATACTATACACTATGCAGTACTTTAGACTATACATTGTACAGTACTGAATACTATACATTAATCAATACTGTAAATTTTATTTAAGAAAATATAAATTTTTAATAGGGTCATATTATCACAAATAAAGAATAAAATACCTTTTTATAAAGCTACAAATGTCAATTTGGGCTTTAATGGGTAATTTGGGTAAGTACAGTAGTAACTTAACTATAGTTGAATTTACTTTGTTGTTTGTGTTATAACCATATCAAAATTTTACATTTTTTAAAGGAAATTTAATTTTGCATCTTTTTTAGGTTTTTTTTGTTAATCCCATGGTTTTTGAGTTATTGAGCTTTGAACAATTTTAATAGCTGTAGAAATTTGATAAACATACCAAGTTTGAAGTTGGAAGTTGGTACGCCAAGTGACCAAGTCTAATATGGGCCTAAGTGGCTCTAAAGTTACTGGAAGTTGGGTAAAATACACACACACCGTCACACTAAAAAGGATCGAGATAGGTCATATGATCCAATACATATTTGATTGTTTGGACCTTAGAAACAATACCCCAGAGTTTGTCGGTGTATTTTAGATACTCCCTGTATAATAGTCTTTTAAATATTATTTAACATCTGTACGGTTAAATAGTATTATCCTTGTAGAGGTTCTAATTTACGGATTAATGGGGCATGTTTGATTAAAGTCAAAGCGGTTTGTATGAATGGGCGGTCTTAAAATTTCTCTAAATTTGTGTTTGGACAAACGGTTCTATCAAAAAGATTTCTAACTTCCCAGTTACAAGTTACGGAGTTCAAAGACCACGCCTCCGATTAGACCAGGTTTACATCAAGAGGGCGTGGCGTGGTCGTGTAGGAAAGGTTAATGTCGAAGTTAGCCCAACAAAGAAAGCTCCTGCTATGAGAAATAAGAAAATGACATACATAGCATGGAAGTAAATACTGTAGATGAATAACTGAACACCTCGATATTAACCGTTGACTAAGTACACCACGTATGTAGGAAACGCTTACTGAATATGATTGAAATAGCCAACGGAATGACATACATAGCATGGAAGTAAATACTGTAAATGAATAACTGAACACCTCGATGTTAACCGTTGACTAAGTACACCACGTATGTAGGAAACGCTTACTGAATATGATTGAAATAGCCAACGGAATGACATACATAGCATGGAAGTAAATACTGTAAATGAATAACTGAACACCTCGATGTAAGCTGTTGACTAAGTACACCACGTATGTAGGAAACGCTTACTGAATATGATTGTAATAGCCAACGGAATGACATACATAGCATGGAAGTAAATACTGTAAATGAATAACTGAACACCTCGATGTTAACCGTTGACTAAGTACACCACGTATGTAGGAAACGCTTACTGAATATGATTGAAATAGCCAACGGAATGACATACATAGCATGGAAGTAAATACTGTAAATGAATAACTGAACACCTCGATGTTAGCTGTTGACTAAGTACACCACGTATGTAGGAAACGCTTACTGAATATGATTGAAATAGCCAACGGAATGACATACATAGCATGGAAGTAAATACTGTAAATGAATAACTGAACACCTCGATGTTAGCTGTTGACTAAGTACACCACGTATGTAGGAAACGCTTACTGAATATGATTGAAATAGCCAACGGAATGACATACATAGCATGGAAGTAAATACTGTAAATGAATAACTGAACACCTCGATGTTAGCTGTTGACTAAGTACACCACGTATGTAGGAAACGCTTACTGAATATGATTGAAATAGCCAACGGAATGACATACATAGCATGGAAGTAAATACTGTAAATGAATAACTGAACACCTCGATGTAGCTGTTGACTAAGTACACCACGTATGTAGGAAACGCTTACTGAATATGATTGAAATAGCCAACGGAATGACATACATAGCATGGAAGTAAATACTGTAAATGAATAACTGAACACCTCGATGTTAGCTGTTGACTAAGTACACCACGTATGTAGGAAACGCTTACTGAATATGATTGAAATAGCCAACGGAATGACATACATAGCATGGAAGTAAATACTGTAGATGAATAACTGAACACCTCGATGTTAGCTGTTGACTAAGTACACCACGTATGTAGGAAACGCTTACTGAATATGATTGAAATAGCCAACTGTAGCATTACATTCCCTCTCATACATCTAGTTTATTAATCACTGATTATTGTCAAATAATTAAATTTAAAAAACACAAGAAGACTATTACTCTAAATTTTATTCAAATTTAATATCCATAATTAATAAATTCAATGAAAATAAACTAATTGGAAATCTCCTTATGTTGTGCAAACAAAGACCTGCCTTTTGGATTATTCGTTTCGCGATGCTACACATTCACTACATTAGTTCGTTAGTTTATATTTTTGTTCACAAGGCTAACTTTATGGGTTAATAAGTTATTTATACGATAGTTTCCATCTTAACGATTTTTGATTCTTTGTAACCAGTGTTGGTAAACCACGCTATCTAAGCAATACGGGAATAACGTTTAAAAGAAAGATAACAAAATAACTTAAAGATGTTATAAAATTGAGACTATTTCTTCTATTTTAACCAAATTTATTCTGATACTCAGAATGAAAATTTTGTATAAGTTACGGTATAGCCTTCATCGTATATAGATAGGTCTATAACCTATACCCTATAGGTTTGTATGTGCAAAAGTTAATGTTGTAGAAGTTAAAGGTCACCTTTCAGAAAGAGTTTCAAACGTTTTTAGGTCTTTCAATTCGTGATCCAAGCCATAATGGAATTTTAATTATCCACTTGCTTGTGAGTACAAACAAAAAACAGTTGTTAAATGTTTGCATTTAGCTGTTCGTGTCTGAATCCGCCGCGTCTACGGGACAAAAATAGCAGAGTAATTTTATTCCACCCTGTATCTCCTTTTCACATGCAACTCTTTTTTGGGAATAAAGTGAAAAAACCTCTCAAAACCGCGGTTCTCAATCACAACGTTGCTAATCAGCTCCACTTTCGGTTCTTAAATATTTTAAAAATTACGTGTTTTCAAATTGTTTCCTACCAGTTTAGTAATTAAACATCAGACTACATTGTGTAAGATATCTAACTGAAAACATGTAAATATATCGCTGTACAACTAAATTAAAATTGCCGTTGTAAATAAATGGAAGCAGTCGTGCTGGTTAGACAAAACAGTCTGTTTCGCGGCCCCATTACTGTTCTAAAAGTGATGGTGAGTGGTTTTTATGAAATGTAAATGCGACCTGTGGGGGAGTGCGGGAGTCGCGCATGACTTGCCCCCCCCACTCTAAGATGTTACGGTTGAAGGTCAAAGGTGTCTCAATGGGACACGGCAAAGGTCAGGGGAACCGAGGCTCATGCGCCGATTCATGGATTTAGGATCCTCCCCCTCCAATACTCCTGAACTCCTCCTCACCCCTCGTGAAAACCAATTGCTGCTTCTCGTGATTCCCCCGTGACCCTCCCTTTGGTGGATTACTCATCGCACCTGAGTGAGGCCGTGTAGGGTAAATAATATAACCTACGTGTTGCACCGTCACATACTGAATTATGAATTCATTTCCCCTTTATTTAGATAGTTAACCGATATTCACAAATTACTTGATCCTTATTGCCTTTCAAATATACATTTTGATATACGTATTTATTACTTTGTTGATTTTTTCCGAGGTTCTATATTAAACTTACTTCATTACGTAAGTTTAGACATGCAGTAAAACAATCCACATTTATTTCATTTCGTTTGTATGACATGATAATTCTCATAAAAACGTGTAATTGTATTCATAATAATAAATAATCCCACAAATTTCTCAATAAGGCAGTGCCAAAAGTATGGGACGCGTTGGAGCGAACAACCCTTGCCTTGGTCTCTGACCGAGCAAACCTATGTGTAAGGGAAGTATGAGACGCGGCAGGGGCGGACAGCCATGTATGGACGTATGTGACGCGGCAAGGGCGGACAGCCATGTATGGACGTATGTGACGCGGCAGGGGCGGACACCCATGTATGAACGTATGGGACGCGGCAAGGGCGGACAGCCATGTATGGACGTATGGGACGCGGCAGGGGCGGACACCCATGTATGAACGTATGGGACGCGGCAAGGGCGGACAGCCATGTATGGACGTATGGGACGCGGCAGGGGCGGACAGCCATGTATGGGGGCGGATTTTGTCTCTGACCGAGCAAACCTATGTGTAAAGGAAGTATGTGACACGGCAGGGGCGGACAGCCATGTATGGACTTATGGTACGTGGAAGGGGCGGACAACCTTTGTCTTGGTCTCTGACCGAGCAAACATGTATGTAACGGAAGTGAAGGACGCGGAAGGGGCGGACAACCTTTGTCTTGGTCCCTGACCAAGCAAACATGTATGTAACGGAAGTATGGGACGCGGAAGGGGCGGACAACCTTTGTCTTGGTCCCTGACCAAGCAAACATGTATGTAACGGAAGTATGGGACGCGGAAGGGGCGGACAACCTTTGTCTTGGTCCCTGACCAAGCAAACATGTATGTAACGGAAGTATGGGACGCGGAAGGGGCGGACAACCTTTGTCTTGGTCCCTGACCAAGCAAACATGTATGTAACGGAAGTATGGGACGCGGAAGGGGCGGACAACCTTTGTCTTGGTCCCTGACCAAGCAAACATGTATGTAACGGAAGTATGGGACGCGGAAGGGGCGGACAACCTTTGTCTTGGTCTCTGACCGAGCAAACATGTATGTAACGGAAGTATGGGACGCGGAAGGGGCGGACAACCTTTGTCTTGGTCCCTGACCAAGCAAACATGTATGTAACGGAAGTATGGGACGCGGAAGGGGCGGACAACCTTTGTCTTGGTCTCTGGCCGAGCAAACATGTATGTAACGGAAGTATGGGACGCGGCAGGGGCCGACAACCTTTGTCTTGGTCTCTGGCCGAGCAAACATGTATGTAACGGAAGTATGGGACGCGGCAGGGGCGGAAAACCTTTGTCTTGGTCTCTGAAACGTTTAAAAGACACAATGTGGTGTACCAACTATCATGTAAACATTGTCCAAAAGACTATATAGGTCAAACATCGAATTCACTTTGAGTTTGAGTTTGTATGACTGGCCATCGATTTTATGTGGTACATGAACATCAAAGGAAAATTTGTTCTGGAAACTATTTAAAATCATGCAACAACCAAAATTTCGAAGGCAAAACGCAAAAAGCAACCAACTAATTTTGAAGAATTCTGAATTGGCACAATTGGCCAGAGGGTTCTAAAATCAAAATTTCCATGTGGTTTCAACTTGAGATAAAATGATACAAAATGATTCAACTCAATTGGAATAAAAAGAAAAATTACACGTATAACCCCTAATATTCATTCCAAAAGTTTATAATTTTAACATTTATTAAATCATATGTTCAATATTGAAAATTTTCTGTCAAAACAATCACATGCAAAAATATTTATTTCTGTTTGATATTCATTAATTTCTCTTCTCTCCGTTGCTTGAAAACGTTATTTATTAATTAAACAAAAATTCACAGAACTTTTCATTTTTTCTATCAAAACATTCAATAAAATTTGGAATGGCCACCCAAAACGTGTTCAGGGGATTGAGTTATGAACTTCTAGCGAAGCATGTGAATAGCTTACTTTTCCATAGGAAATTTGCTAATTAGTGTAAATAAGTTTAATTCATTGCACTATATTTATCACAAAACTGCTCTTTCCCCCCAATTTTAATGTATCTTTAATATTCTTATATTTTTGCTTCAAATCTAATTTTTTTCAGTCAAAATATTTTATAATATTGATTTTTTTATGTATAACCTTAAACTTTTTACTACAACGCAACTTTGAAATGTGTAAATATTTTATGCTGAGGAAGTTTTATAGGCTTTCACTAAAACCCTAAATTATTAAAGTAATATACATAAAACACCTCTTATTTTGTAATATGCTAGAAGATATGTGTCATAAATATTCATGAGTTAGGATAGACAAACTACTCTTTAAATCTCTTTATACTTTAAAGTTTGTCAAAGCAAGTACAAGTACTGTACATTATTTATAGAAAGAGGCCTATTTAAAAGAAGTTGTTCCATTAATATTAATATTTTACTAGGATAATTTATTGGTTTGAGACTATTCAAAGTGGAAATAATAAATTCATTTTATGAATTTTTCAAAACATTTTAAACCATCGCCATATTGTAAGGGATAACGTTTATAAAGTAAGATTTTAAACATTCATCTTTGTTTGTCTGGACATTTAAATAATTTATTTACTTACTGTATGTACTCGTATACTTACATTTGAGATTATCTTGTGACTCATGAGTTTGGTCAATTTGGGGGTGGGTATGCCCCAAGTATTCATCAGTTTTAACAAGTCTTTTATCTCAGATGTGATGTTATCAATGCTGGTGTATATGTAACGTTTTACCGTAGAATATTTAATTGTTCAATACTCTATGGTTTTATTATATAAAAAGAAGCTAAATCTTTACCTACCCGTTTCTAGTATAATTTTTTATGTTTTGAATGATATTATATTATTTTATGAAGTTAAAAATATCGTCAGACTGAAAACTTAGGTGTTTTGTGGCGACCTTTTTAAGATATATTTTCTTAATTTTCATGCAAGTAATAATATAAAGACTCAACTAAAGAAAATAAATTCTTTAGCTAGAAGAAAGAATTATTCCTTAATTCAATCAATAACAGGCAGTCAAAACAATTTAACCTTAACTTAATTTAGATTTTCATGTTTGCTTTGCTTGACTGTACTAACACGAGATTTGTCTGGATTGTCAGGATGACGACGAGGAGGACAGTGATGGAGAGGGCCGAGCGCCGGACAGGGGGTCCAGGCCCAACCCCTGGCACCGCACAGGTACCCACACGTCGGCAACGTTAACACACGACCAATACCACCACTACTGCGACTCGGCGCTAGAATGTACGCTACCTCCTCAGAATGCCTGCCAAATCACCACAGGCTGCAGCATACTCTAGCATGACCTTTTCTTTTTTGTTTTAAACTTCTATTCTTGATATGATCCACTCTTGTAAAATAATTCTTTTGCAATAATTACACATTTTAACAGTTGCCGAAAGTTTCCAATTCTATTTTTAAATGATGGAATGCGTTAAAATTATGTTGAATGTAGTATGATTAGTTTGATAGTTAGTGCAAAATTGTTAAACACGCCAAAAAAGCTTATGTTGAATTCGTCATAACATTAAAAGACTAAAAAAAGTCGAAATATATCCATTATGGTGTATTTTTTGAAACATTTTACTAAAAGTTATATTTTTCTCTTTTTTGACTGATGAGATTCAGCTTTAACTGCTTTGAAAATTTAGTTTTTGCTGTATTTTGATCTTAAAATGGCTTTAAACTTAAGTTTTATATATCAGGCTCAAGAAAAGCGAAATTGCCATCAAACAACTAAGCATCACTAGTTGTCCAAATAACTCTATAAACAAGTTAACATTTACAGTATGATAAACATAGCTAATATTGAACTCGTTTTGACTCAAGTATCTTGCTTGTCTTTTAAGAGTGGATTGTATCTTGTATAGAGCTTGGAATGTTAGTGTTTTGCGTTCAGCTGCTGGTTTTTCTCTGGCTAGTCATTTTAAATCATTTTGAGATTATTTTTATTTCTTGATTGATTGTTTATGCTTTTGACTGCACTTTTTTGTGTGAAATACTGTAAATTAGTATCAGAATAATAAAAGTTTCTTAGAAACTATGTCCAATTTAACTGCTACATTTTTGTAGTTAAAATGTGATACAAATTCGTAACTTCTGTCCTTTTTCATATAATCTAACATTTAAATATTTTTTTATGTGTAACCACATGAAACTCTCTTTTTTTCTTCTCTTGAATTTTTTTTTTACTTGGCAAATTACTGATAGAGATTTAAAATAAAGAACTGATTATACTTCAGAAAAAGCCGTTATATGTTTGAAAAACACAATATAAATCAAACTATTCAAATTGAGTTATGAAGCCCAAAATCTCTTCCTGAATGTAATTGAATCCAATCACATTTCCATTCATATTCATAAAATCTGATTCTCCATTGAAATTACCGTGTAAAGGACGTAAAGCATTTAATATAAATATTATTTAAAAAATTAATTTTGACAAAACCTTTTAACTTTTGTTATGACAGGCTAAAGCTGAAGTCACCAGAATGCATGGGTTCTTATTACTGTAACACTGTTTATTTGACTTTAACATATTTAGTTATGTGGAAGTACCTTGGAAATCCTGTCTTTTGCATGTTTTCTCAGTCCTTTGAATGGTATTTTTTACTTAGCTTAAGTGATTGTGTTTGTTTTGATCAAATAACTGAATAAAGGAGAAAAATTATGAATACTATGAACTGAATAATTATGAATATAATTTTTATATTGTGAGGTGGGTTGTTATGAATCCTTGCTGAATATTATTTTTACAGTCTATAGACATGAAATATTGGATGGGTTGGAAAATACAGTACAATTTGGATTATGAAATTATGAAGTTAAAGGATGTTATAAATGTTCCTTTAATTAGACTAGTGAATGAGAATTCTGAAACATGCATTCTGGTAACTTTAATTCTGAGGAGGAAACTACAAATTCTACGTGCCTTATTACGAGTATGATTAACTTTTTAACTCTTATATTATTAGCTGTTAGAGATTTTATATATATTTTAAGACTTAATTTGGATAAAATGTTATGTCAAATTTTAATGATTGTTTGACTGATGAAATATTGATGAGTACATTTAAAGGGGCCCAAGTCTTGCAAGGGTCAGCAAACACTAGTAGCTGATAGTTTTTAGTCGCAGCTGTAGATGAAAGTTTGTCAAAAGCTATTTTACTTCTGTTAACTACTTAATAAATTTAATATTAAATAATATACAAATCCTATTAAGTTTTTCATGTAAATATTAACTTGTTACTGTAACATAAAAGTGAAATTGTGTATATAATGATGTTACAAGCACTTGCACATGATAACATGTAAACGTTTTAATAAACATATATACTGTTATCAGTTTTGTTATTAGGTTAGTTCCCCAGAAAATCTTTTTAGTTAAGGAAAAGGGACAAGAATTTGTGTTCCATGTTAGTTCCCTGAATATTTAATTATTTGAATTCAAACTAAAAAAGGAATAAAAAAAATTATGTTTAATATATAAATCATTTAAGCTACTATATGCATTTACAAAGTACTTCAAAAAGTACTATTACAAAAAAATGTATAATTTAATGGATACAATACACAGTAAACCAAAAACTGTTGAAAGTGTTACCGACTAGAGTCTGTAGTGAATATATTGGAGCAGTGCAGTGTTTGGAAGACTGGACTTCTAATCAAGTTGTTTCATCGGATCGGAAAGGTGAGCGCTCGCGCTTGGAGGGTGGTGGAACTCGATCATTTAACAGAGACATTTGAAGCCTGTAACCAATCAATAGAATAGTTTACACATGCACCCAACTGTAGGTTTTATTAAGATACTTGTACATTCTCCATTGTTCCTGAATGCTGGTCATTTCCCCAGCTAGTGTGCTTTATTTGCACTCACTCATACTGTGTGTTTCATGGAGTGAACCATTTTATGCATGAACATTTTTCATTAGTTTGAAATTTACCGAGTTGCTCAGTTTATGTGCTTTGTGCTGTTATGTTTTCTATTATCGTTTCGAGTGGCATTCTTTATGAAATGTGTGAAAACTGTTTTACATCTTAATTTGGAATATCGGAATTTGTAATTTTACTTGTGCATGAGATTATAATAGTAGTTTGATCTTTAACATATATAGCTTATCTACATTTACCATAAGTGACTAATGCATTGATATTTTATGTAACTTTATAAAATGGGCTAGTTATAATTACTACTGGGCTAATTATTTATACGACTTTTATATTTTAAATAACAGTATAACTTTAATTGAATATTGTAATAGTGAACATTTGCTTAATAAGCCCCGTATCTACATATTCAGCAGTTTGTTCAAAGTTTGACATAAAAATACATTTATTAAAATCTGACTGGTATCTTATTTTTGTTTTATCTATCAATAATTATTTACAAAGTTATAATTAATCTTAAGATAAAAAAATATAATTTATCAATTTGTATAAGTAATGTATCTCACACAAACTAAAAAAATGTATGATACTATAGACAATTTGAATTATTACAAATTAATTCCTAATTTTCAAATTGTATAATCTTAACCTTGAACATACACTAAAACTCAAAATTTTATCTTTGTTTGTTTATTTCATCAATCATTTTTCATATCATTTTTTCCATAAATATGAGTTAAAGGGCATTTTCCTACCTCCGCAGTATGTTGTGCAGCATGCTCAGTGATTAAGTTAAACTGTATTTCCACAACAATGATCAACTAATGGTTGAATTGAAATCATATGAGTGTGTGACTAGCCGCTAACTGTGGAGGTAAGAAAATGGCGTCATTTGATTTTAATGCAACCAGTAGTTGGTCATTTTTGGGTGACGCAGTTAACTTAATCATTGAGCACGCTGCGTATCATTCTGCGGAGGTAGGAAAACGCCTCTTAAATCTTTTCCATTAATTTATAATCCAATATTTTAAATTCCGTTTATTTGAACTTCTTTTAAAAATTCATCCAAGAGTATTTTTCTTTTGTCATACAACTTAAATTAATCCATGTATTTATGAGTATCCCTTTTTAAGTGATTTCATTTTTATCTAATTTTTTAACTCTGTTTTTTTAGTTTGTCATCTCCATGAGTAGATTTTACTTCTAATATTATTTCCTTTAGTAGACTAAAATGAATTAACAATATGGTACCATATGGTAAATATGTGAAAACTATGAATTAAGAATTTAAAAATTAAAATGTTTATTGAACATTTATAATCATGATTCAAAGCAATTTTAGTATAATAGTGTTCACTGAAAATAGTGCTGATGAAAAAGTTTAATAAAGTAATTTGCGTTCAACTATAGGCTTGTGTAGATGAAGTGCTGGTGATAAGTTAATTAACCAGTAATGGTGAACAGTGAAAGTTACAAAACATCTCCTAGTATGTTAACACTTCACCTGGCTATTTTCAATCAAATTTGATAGTGTTTGATAAATAAATTGTAAGTGGAAGTAATTAATGCCATAAGATAAATGAAATTAATAAATGTATAACTAAACTAATATTATTCAACCGTTTTAACAATTTAATTATCTAAATAATTGTCTCTCAACTGTTAACTTTGAAGGGTTATTTACTCTAGTTAAATTATTTATTATTAATTCATAATAATGATAAATAAATTTATTATTATTTTGGTTTGTTTCTATTGATGTACGATGATTTCCTTTCGCACTGCTCTGTGAGGTTCAACCCAAAAGTAAGTTACACTATTATCTTAATCCATGTGCTTACCAGGAACGGTGAAATTCACAGGGAGGGGTAGGATAGAGACGGCATTGTAAAATTCCTATGCGTCTGCGATGATGTATTCGGTAGTTATTAGTTTGTTACTATAAAGTTGCCACTTAAACCTAACACCAATTAATCGTGGTGTATGTAATGTTATAAGTTTTTAACAGGAAAAATTAAAGTGTGAATGAAATTCATTGTGAATTGTGTGACGGCGATATGTTGAGGTCGTTTGGTTTCTCGTTACCACGAATAATTTATTGCCAGAATAACAGTAGAAAAAAAACAAGAAAGCGGCCACCCATCCACTTCATGTGACCCAAAAATTCCCAAGGATAAAGTACTTTGAACAGATATTGATGGTCAAAAGTTATTTTGTTTATGGTTTCACAGCTGATTTTGAAACTTGGTGAGAGTTGAGAATGAATTTCGTTGATTTTAAGACGTCAATCGGTGTCAATGACTCTTCGAACATTTTCATACTGTGCAGTACAGTGGCATAGATACAGTTTTTTCATGGGAGGGGATAAAAATCCCCTCCCGAGTGAAAACCTATTCTAGAGTATGCACTGTAGGTTACATAAGGGAAATTTCGATGAGTTAATTACCATATAAATATCATGCAATACCTCCGCTGCCATCTTGGACTTAGTGTGGAGTAGTCTAGGGCAGTTTCTACACTGCGACGGAGGGCGTTTTTTCCGAATCGAGATGGAAATTTCTCAGGTTAATCGAAAATGATATCAAAGTTCGTTTAGTAGCGCATTCTAATAGGCCTATACTGAAAATTTCATTAGATTTTCTGTTAGTGTTTTATTTTAATGTTTCTAAATTTCTAAATCGGCTACATGGAAAAAATTAATCATGATAATTTTTTTTTGCCAAAGATTCCTAACTTCATTTGTTTGAAACAAACGAAATAACTATGACATGTAGTTAAAAGGTTTATTTATAACACCGTTAACATTTTCACAATATTAATTTTTTTCCTTATACCATTGATAATTTCATTTATATGGAATAGATATTTTTCAATGCTTTATTACTTATTGGATGTCCAATTTTAACTAAAGACAATCTATTCTAGCTCTCTCTGGGTGGGCAGTTCAAACACCTTTTTCATATCTTAACCTATACTACCACAATAATCTAGTGCTGTCTCGACACGAACAAAGTCACCGAGACTTTCATTAATCATTTTGGAGGTTTATTTAAGATGCGATTTACATTACTTTTTTGAGTTTACGCTATTTTATAATGAAACAAGTGAAAACCCGACAAAAAACACGAACGCCGAACACAAATCGCAGAGGGTACGGAAAATATATGACATAAGACGTCATACATCACTAACGTCAAGATCTAAACAGTTTAGGTTAGACCTACAGTATAAGTAATAAGATTTTGCAGCTAAGCGATCTTGATGGTGGAGGGATGACCGGGAGACCAGTCGGGAAATATCGCTTATTGCATATACTGTATTTCGACATTCATCATACAGTAACAACAACGAACTGCTTTTTTCTTTTGTTTGTTATTGCGTAGCGGTATTTCAGGATATTTTTGTTTTGAAATTATTAGTAAAGGTAGTCGCTATGGGGGGGATATATCCCCCTTATCCCCCCCCCCGTATCTACGCCACTGGTGCAGTAGGACTAGTAGGTCTGTAGTTTCTAGCTCATACAGTAATTGCTGAATGCATCATGGCAGCCACATATGAACTCTACAGTGCTGTTCCTACACCTGGGTGATAGTTCCCTGTGAATTTCAGACCATTCCTTCTAAGCGCACAGATATAATAAAACAGTGTAACTTGCTTTTGGGATTGCTTTTGGGGCGATGCTCATATTTTTAATCTTTACCAAACAAATTGAGAGAAGCTAATACATTGAATTTAGGACAGGGCTTTAAATATAGAATTGGTTTAACATATATTTGGGATATTGTAATTTTTACAATACCATTATTTGTGATAAGATGCTGCTGGACTTTTCGAAAGTGTCAAGTTCCCTTCCATACTGTCGATATTGTCCATACTGTCCATACTGTCCATACTGCTCATTCTGTCTATATTGTCTATTTTGTCCTTCAGAGCCTTTCAATTATCCATGTAAAATTTTTAATGTGAAACTATAAAGTATTCTTTAAATGTTCTATAAAGTCTATGAGGGATTTTAATTGTCTTCAATATTAAAATTATAATGCAAAAATGTACAACTGAGACTTTACTATTCTAAATGTTGATGCATTGTTATCATTATTTTTTAAGATCAAATTATTTACATCCTATATTATTATGACCTTGAACAAATAAATGTGATTACTTTTGTGAAGAATGAAGTTTTATCATAAGAGTATTCTAGTGTGCTCTGTATTTTGTTGGCAGCCTACGACCTAGCGACCCAGTGCCCCAGCCGACGAGCCTCCATGCGCCGCCACACGATCGTCGTCTGCGAGCCCAGCAACAGTGGGTCTGTGTCCGTGCCACAGTCTCGACCTGCATCACGTCAAACAGCTTCCACCCCTAGTGATGAGTCCATCGCTGGTACACTCCCTGAGATGTCCTGGTCTCGGAGCTCTTTGCAGGACGACCTTCTACATTCTGTAAGTATCAATTCAAATATAAGAATGTTAGTTTTAGGTTCCCCACTGCTGTATTGGTAACCTCCCCATTTAGGTACAGGGACGGTGGTGTGTCCTGTAATCCTGTGTGTCCTGTGTGGGCGTGGTGGAGGTCACGAATCGTGTATAAGAGATGGTTGTGGATGTGATATTCTCTGGTGTGGATTTACATCCGCAATATTGAATGCTATGTTAATCTGCAAAGATCATCTTCATAATTAGACATTTAGAGGCAAAACTAGTTCTGATTCCATGTTAAACTGTAAGGTCCCTTATATGCCATCGGCTGTTGGGCTATTAATTAACAGTCCTGTCTAAGGAACATGTCAGCCTTAGTCAGTAACAAGACTACAAGATCATGCCACAATCATCTTACACTCATTTCTCATTATTATTTGATTGATTTGAGTATTGTTGATTACTTTGTTATTTAAAGCGGTGCAATCAGCATTAGAGACAACTGAAATCCTCTTATAGTGTTATTTATTCGTTATGCATAATAAATGTGATTGTTTCATGCTAGCTTCCTAAGTGACCTGACCTGTTTAAGATAAAATTTGTTTGTACATTTTTATACCTCCAAAATGACATATTTTATAAGATTATCAGATCAAAAATGTTGCTTAAAATATAATTTTCTGTAGTTTTCCAAAAATTCTATTGTTATCTGTTATTCATCCACGTTCCCAAAATTTCAGGTCAAAAGCGTTAATGTTTTTCTCACGCTCCTTGCATGAAAAAACGATGAATTTCCGAATTAACCAACTTGCAACTCGAAAATGTTTCACTAAAAACTTGAAAACTTTTTCCAAAGCATATTTATGCAACAAATAAACGTTAAAATAATGTTTTTATTAAATAGTCTATTTGTACATTCATCATGTCCTGTTATAAAAACAGGGCATGATGAATGTATTTGAACCATACTTAAAAATATTGAGGTGATTGTGTAACATAAAATCTCAAATTTAATTATTTATTAAAACTAGCTGACCCGGCGAACTTCGTAACGCCTGACAGTAAATACATGTTAACTTTAAGTTTGGCCATGTTCTGAAGTCGAATAGCAATACGGCTTTATTGTGAAAGGTTGTATATCCTGGGTCGCGGCTTAGAGAATAACAATACTGAAACGATAATTAATAACATTCCTATAAAACAAATAAATCTGAGTGGATTAATTCACAATTTTCAAATCGAACCAAAATCCAAACCAAACCTAACTGTAATACGGCTTTTATAGGAAAGATATACAACAGCTGATTATTATAATAAACGTAATAATATAAACATTTTAATTATCATATAAACACGTGATTTTAATCAGACAGAAAATGAAAATATAAATACATAATCCCCCAAAACCGTAAACTATTAACGTGGTGAATAAAGCTGTTCATTTTTTACAGTACACATTTACTTCATAGTTTAACATTAATGAATGATTCAGATGGCATTGGATAGTAAAGCATACGGTATTGCTAATGGAAAGTAAACCAATCAGCTGTAGCTAAGAAATCAAATGTTTTCATTGTAGACAATTTGTAAACAAACTTACTCTCCATAAGGTTAACATTAGAAATTTAAAACGCCTAAAAATGGAAACTTATGGGGTTTTCGAAAATATTTTTTCACTAAAACCTTCCCGGACACATATAGAGCAACTTCCTAAAATTTCATGGCGATCGGATGAGTAGTTTGGCAACGCATAAAGGACATACAGACAGACAGACACACATTCAATTTTATATATAGAGATTAATTTTTTCTTATTATATCATTTAATTCTAAAAGCTGATTGAAATATTTCATTTTATGTTGCCTGTAAGTTTTTATTTTAATACAAATATTCAAATACACAAAATTTGAAATCAAACAAAAATGCAAACATCCTTTCATTTTCCTATTTATTTCAGTTTAGTCCTATTTGAAAATACAGTACAACAATTTTGCTTTCCTGAGAAATAAATCTCCTATTTCTCTCTTGGCTTCTTCCAAAATATTTTAATGAATTTCTTTGTCATAAGATTTATGTATTAGATTATCCTTCTGAGGTTACTCTACAAAACAATTAACATATATTTTTAAGTGTCTTAATCATGAGAAACTAATAGGCAACTTACCAGATTATTTACAGGTCCTTTTTAACATAATTTTTAAGGGCGGTATGATACCATTTTTAACTCCAAATTAAATTTATCATTACTTTAACCCTTTAAGGAGTGAAGACGTCATTTCACATCCAATTTGGATTTGCCCAGAGAAGTAATTTTGAAAATCTAAAAATTGACTATAAAAGTGAAAATTAAAAAACCAAATATTTTATAAAAACCTGTTTATTTAATACAAATAAGCATACAAATCATAAAAAACATTTCTGAGAGAGTTAGAGAAGTTATAATTACTAAGATAAGTTTTTTTAATTTTAGTAAAGACGTCATATGACGTCCTTACAAAAAATTTTTACTTTTAGCACACTTGTGAATGGGTTAAAGTAAAATACAGTAGAACTCCAATTATCCGAATTAATGGGGACCGGGACCCATTCGGATAATCAAATATTCGGATAATCAGAGTTTTTTTTTAAATTGCCATTAGAGAGAAAAAAAGCTACGTTTTGATATTGCACTATGTTTTTATTGAATTAAATGTAAGAAACATGATATTTTCACATGTTTTAAATATAAATAAAATGTACTTACAAGTTAAGAAATAAAAATCATTGTTTTTTAAACATCTCCGTCAATGTAAGCTGTTTTGCGGTCTTCATCCGTTTTCGGGCAGCCAGGTCACGCATTCGCTTGACGGTGAGCAGTTGCAAGTGGTCACACTCGGGCTGACGCTCCATCCACTTCAAAGCGGTCTCGAGGCCGGCAAATGCTTCACTAGCTGACTTTTTTTGGACAAATTTTTTTTCTGAAAGTGATTCGGATAATCGACGATTCGGATAGTCGGAGTTCAGATAATTGGAGTTCTACTGTAAATAATTTTAACTTTGTCTATTTAAAGTGGTTTTTAGTAAAATATTTTAATTTTTTTTGTCAATAGACTGGAAATAATTATTTTTATGTTATGTCATGTAGCAGAGCTATTGGTGATTTGACTCTTGACTGGAAGGAAATTGACAATCAAACAAGTAGTTAGATTACTTCTGAGAAAAATTGGTTTAAGCTCCCAGCTATGGGTTGGATAAAATGTTTACACCGTATAAATTTTTGTTATTAGTTTTTACCCTATGAATAATTTTTTTTGAAGGGTAAAATTAGAATACCAAGAAAATACCAGCTTGTGTTAAGGTTTAAAAGTAATTTCACATAGAATTTTGTTTTTATTTTGTGTGGCTGTTCTCCTGTGTATTTTGTAGCATAGGAAATTTAGTGAGTTGGCCAATAATTGGGAAAACCTTCACTATGTACTGTAAGAGTATTTAATTCATAGTATGAAATAATAGTGCTATAATGTAAACAAACCGTTAATAAAATAAGAAAAATCATTGTAAATCTAACATAACCAGCTAAATTTAATAATACAGTTAATATTATATTTATTCACAAGGTGCCTTAAACTAGAAGAATTGTAACATTGTTAAAAATATTTTGCCTACTAGTATTGGTAATTTGGTTGAGGGTTCGAAGAAGCCTCTCGTGGAGGAGTATTTCTTGACCAGGCTGTACTTTTCAACCCCCAACCCCTGTCTGGCTCTTCCCCCGTGACTCATACCTCCTGCCACCCACCAATTCCCCTCTAGTCTTTTATTGGTTCACCAGTGCTTTGGTGATCTGTTCAGTGTCTATTTCATTAATCTATATTTTTATTATTTGTGAGTTTCAATGCCAATCACAATAGCGAAGGTTGGTTTTAGATATTATTGTGTATTCATTCCAGTCTTTATAATGGAGGGATTTGGGAAGCTATAGATAAAGCATTTAAACATAACCTAAGTATAATTTGAGGTTAGGGTTTTGCCTATTCAGTGTATTTACACATTTAAAAGTTTCTAATAGTATTCTAATGTTTATTAATTTTTTAAATATTTAAAAGAGTAATAGTTATTTTCATCCTTATTTTACTGTAATTATTCCACTTGAAATTCAATATTGAAAATCAACAGTTGTTTTGGGTGAACACGTTTAACCTTAAAAATATTTTGAGTACCCAAAATACACACTGTAGTTTAAAATCTTATGAACAACGATGTGAAAGCAATCAAATAAATCACCAATAGACAAGGAGGAAAATTTAGGTTTTGTAACCTTTGTACTTAGCATCAATTTGGATTTTTATTATGAAAATTTCAGCAATTATTCAAGCATTTTCTGGCAATCAATTACTTATTGTGATAAGTTGTTTGTATATATTAGTTGAACTATAGTTATAATGTATAAGTTTATAATTTCAATGTTTAAACAGCAATATGTAGACTGTGATACACTGATAATACAATAGTTTGATCAGACTAGCAAGATTGATAACAGGATTATAATATCTAAACCTTTTAACTAGACTTCATTTTCTTGAGTTTGTAGCAGTTAACCCATTGATCTACCACTTTTCCAATGTATAGTGACTCCTCAGAAACCCACTTTTTCTGACACTTTTTAACTTCAGTATCCAAATTTTCTAATTGTTTGATTGTCTCTGGGTTCATAAATTAACCACCACTTTCCCCTTCATAGCTCACAATGCAGTTTACCCTACTAACAAAAGTTCACCCAGTGTGTGCTGCTATCTCTTGAAAAAAATAACTGTATTTAATTTCCTGTGGGAAATTGGTTAGATAATGGATATATCTAAAGGGAATGTTTTCAGTTCACCTAAACATCTGTTCTTATAACCATGACCATTAAACACTTCCACTGCACTTTTTGTATTCTACAAATCTGCTAACACCCCCCAGAGCTAAGGCATATCCATGTCAAAAAACCAAAACATCTAGACATGACACTCAACGAGGGTCCTCCGTCGAGATATTCTGTGTCGTCCAAGCAACCGAACGAGAATGATTTGTCGAAGTAGGCCAATGGGTTAAACAACTAAAAAAATACAACATATTGTTTATAGATGTCTGTCCAAACAATATACTTTTGAATGAAGTCTCATATATTAAGACACTCATCATCAGTGTCTATAATAATAATTATTATAAATTACTGAATTTATTTAGTATTCCTAATCAAAATGTTTGAATAGTGATTATGTCTCGGGAAGTGTTAAATTGATCTGAAATTAGATTTACTTATATGAATTTCAAATTACGTACATTTTGTAAAATGTACTGTTTGTACAGTAAAGTCCTGTTTATCAGGATCCAAATACAGTAGAACCTCGATTAACCGTCACCCTTTTAACCGTCAGTCTCTATTAACCGTCACCCCGCTAGCGCAAAAATAATTATGTTTCTGCGTTAGCGCCGAGTCGGATCTTGAGTTGAGGCTCTATGATGAGTAGTGACGACTGTACTGTACAACTGCATTGTGCGTGAATCATTGGCGGCAAGGGTAGTGACCCTGCTGGTTAATCCCTTATACTGTCTTCTGCATTCCACTGCTACCGTTTCATTTCAGTTCAGTATGGTGCGTGGCTACAGTGAACTGAAGTTATTGTCGATTTTGAGTGCAATGCCAACTAGTGTTTACGTGCTTTACTGTTTATTGTTAACAGTTCTGTTTATACGTGGTGTGTAATGCTCGTCTGTTATGGCTGAGAAACGGTAACGTGTAGTTGTGAGACTCGACAATAAACAATAAATTATTAAACGCTGATGCTTCTTCTCAGAAAAATTAGAAAAGCCTGAAAAGCTCGACGGGGAAAGAAACAAAAGAAAATGACGGATTATTTTAATTACTAAATACCGGCAACATAAAGTTTTGAGAGTAAAAATACGTACATGTACAGTTCATATTTCATTGTTTTCTTAATAAAATATTTCAATAAATTATTTTTCACTTGAACTGGCGTAGTTTGGTTTGTTCTCATTTAAAATAAATTCACATTAAGTCTATCATGAAAATTAATTATGACTTAAAATGGCGCCGCTATAACATGCAAGGCAGTGAATTGCGAAGTTGCCACGCCAAACACTGTCTAGGTGCTAAGTTGTAACGGCGCTATTACTATTTCTGTTATCCGTCTATTCGGTTATCCGTCATGGTCTCGGTCCCGAGGGTGACGGTTAATCGAGGTTCTACTGTAATCTGGACTCCAGATCGGGTTTTGAAAAAATGTTACAAAAATACTAGAAAGATTTGAATTTAATCTCAAGCTTCTTCAAAATTTCAGACGCAACCGTTGTACCTTTCTGGACGCGGCAAGTACAACGGTGGTTATTTGTTCGGAATTATTTTTATGTTCAAAGTGCTTACTGAGTCTGTGATCTGAGTGGTTTGTGAAATAGATAAGATTTGTAAAAGGTATAACTTGTAGGTGTAATTTGTAAAACGCCAAGAGGACATTTTATTTCTTCCCTAAAACTAATAATAATAACTTTTAACCTTTAATCAATAAAAAAATTTGACACATTTGAGATATTTCGTGACTATGTTGTACAGAGGTTATATGCAGTCTGCAGTACTAATATTGCAGGCGCTGTTCATGATCGTTGTCTACGTGACGTGGATGTACATAATGTCTGAAACTATATTGAAAATATAGTCACAGATCATCCGGATTTTCGGCTGCCCGGATCCGTACCCCGCCACATTAATCCGGATAAACCGGACTTCACTGTATAAATAAATTTAGTATATTATAATAAGGGTTTTATAGTTTTAACTAAGTTAATATTGAAATGGTGACTGTACCACAAGGTAGGTATTTTAAGCAAAGTATGAATAAGGATTGAGTGTAAAATAATTGTGGTACGATTTTTTAGTCTTGTTACTGACTAAGGCTGACATGTTCCTTAGTCAGAACTGTTAATTAATAATACAACAGCCAATGGCTTATCCAAGGGACCTAAAATTTAACGAGGAATCCAAAACACTGCCTCTGAATTACCAACTCGTCTAATTATGAGAATGGACTTTGCGGATTAACGTAGTAGTCAATAGTGCGGATGTAATCTACACACACAGACAATCGCTCATAACTATCCACTATTCGTGACCTCCAAGTAGCTGGATTACAAAACGACGCCACCATCCCAGTCAATAAAAAGTGGTTTAGTACTAAGTATTCTTCTTGCAATTATTATATTATAAATCTCATGCTAATTGATGTGTCTATGGCTCAAGTGGTAGTGTTGCAGAGTACCCTCTAGCTAGTGTTGTCTCACCTCTAATTGATGTATCTGTGGCTCAGCGGGTAGCGTTTTGGAGTACCCTCTGTTTCTGCCTAGTGTCATCTCACCCTAATTGATTTGTCTGTGACTCAGTAGGTAGCATTGTGGAGTACCCTCTAGCTAGTGTTGTCTCACCTCTAATTGATATATCTGTAGCTCAGCGGGTAGCATTGTGGAGTACCCTCTAGCTAGTGTCATCTCACCCTAATTGATTTGTCTGTGACTCAGTAGGTAGCATTGTGGAGTACCCTCTAGCTAGTGTTGTCTCACCTCTAATTGATGTGTCTGTAGCTCAAGTGGTAGTGTTGCAGAGTACCCTCTAGCTAGTGTTGTCTCACCTCTAATTGATGTATCTGTGGCTCAGCGGGTAGCGTTTTGGAGTACCCTCTGTTTCTGCCTAGTGTCATCTCACCCAATTGATTTGTCTGTGACTCAGTAGGTAGCATTGTGGAGTACCCTCTGCCTAGTGTCATCTCACCCTAATTGATTTGTCTGTGACTCAGTAGGTAGCATTGTGGAGTACCCTCTAGCTAGTGTTGTCTCACCTCTAATTGATGTATCTGTAGCTCAGCGGGTAGCATTGTGGAGTACCCTCTAGCTAGTGTCATCTCACCCTAATTGATTTGTCTGTGACTCAGTAGGTAGCATTGTGGAGTACCCTCTAGCTAGTGTTGTCTCACCTCTAATTGATGTGTCTGTAGCTCAAGTGGTAGTGTTGCAGAGTACCCTCTGGCTAGTGTTGTCTCACCTCTAATTGATGTGTCTGTAGCTCAAGTGGTAGTGTTGCAGAGTACCCTCTAGCTAGTGTTGTCTCACCTCTAATTGATGTGTCTGTAGCTCAAGTGGTAGTGTTGCAGAGTACCCTCTAGCTAGTGTTGTCTCACCTCTAATTGATGTGTCTGTGGCTCAGTTGGTATTGTTGCGGAGTACCCTCTTGCAAGTGTCCTCTCACCCTAATTGTTGTTTCTTTGACTCAGTTGGTAGCGTTACTGAGTACCCTCTGGCTAGTGTTGTTTCATCTCGAATGGATGTTTCTGTTGCTCAGTTGGTAGTGTTGCAGAGTACCCTCAAGATAGTTTCGTCTCACCTCTAATTGATGTATCTGTGGCTCAGTTGGTAGTGTGGCTGAATACCCTCTGGCTAGTATTGTCTCATCCCTAATTAATGTGTCTATGGCTTAGTTGGTAGTAATGCTGAATACTCTATGGCTAGTGTTCTCTCACCCCTAACTGATGTGTGTCGATGGCTCAGATGGTAGTGTTGCTGTATACCCTCTGGCTAGTGTTGTCTCACCCCTAATTGATGTGTCTGTGGGTTTCATCTCGAATGGAAGTTTCTGTGGCTCAGTTGGTAGTGTTGCAGAGTACCCTCTGGCTAGTGTCATCTCACCTCTAATTGATGTGTCTGTGGCTCAGTTGGTATTGTTGTGGAGTACCCTCTTGCAAGTGTCCTTTCACCCTAATTGTTGTTTCTTTGACTCAGTTGGTAGCGTTGGTAAGTACCTTCTGGCTAGTGTTGTCTCACCCTAATTGATGTATCTGTGGCTCAGTTGGTAACATTCCGGAGTACCCTCTCCCTAGTATCATCATACCCTAATATATGTTTCTTTGAAATGTCTAGAAAGTAATATGGTATTTAACTATTGCAAAATATTTTTATTTTGTCACTGACTCTTTCCATATTTATTTTTTAACTACACCATTTTTGATGGCCTCTTCTTTCACTTTATCACTTTATTTTTTCTACTTTTACACATTGCTTTACAGAAAACATGGCAGGAAGAATGCCTATCACTAACGTTGGAGGAGATCGTTCACATACGCAGTGTACTGACCAAAGCAGAATTGGAGAGTCTTCCAGTCGAAGGACACGTCAAAGAAGACGCAGAGAAGAGGAAGGTATGTGCTGATGGTTTTACATGCCCCTTAGTACTAAAGGATTTGTACTGATTGGCAATACTGGGTTACAATCAGTCCGTCACAATGCCATCTGAGTAGGGGTGATTGAAACCGATGTAACCAATTAAATAATTTATATTTCTATCAATTAAAATTTGATAATGTGCAAGGTAGTATTAAACTCTTTTATTTCCTATACATTTTGTACTAAATTTTATAGTTTTTAATTTAGTTAAAAATTAACCTATTTAGTTAAGAGCAACATAGTGAATGCCTAATGAAGTGTTTGGTGCATGCATCATTGATGCTACAGCTGAACAAAATTACCTTAAATGCAACATCACTTATACAGACCCTTTTTGTATGGTGACTATCTGCCTCTACTTTTAACTTGAAAACAAGGGTTAAGATAAAGAAACATAGTCTAAAATGTAGTTACTCCAGCAAAGCTTATAACACTGATGAAAAAGGTTTGAATTAGTGAAAGCTATCAAGAAAGACATTTGTTACTGAAGAGAAAAAAAGGTTTCTGGCAGATAACTACAACCCCCGTTGCAGCAGACCTGTGTACTCAGCAAATTTCCAAATCAATAACAATATATATGAGGTTTGATCAATATCCATTATAAATAATTGAGTTTGTCCATTCTCCATAAGATTAACATGGGAAAGAGTATGCAGGTTTACTGCTGTGAGGAATACTAAAAGTAGACATTTTTATCATAAACTATTTTTATTTTGACTTAAAAGTTCCAGACTATTAAGGGACAACTGTAATCATCATAAAACAATAAAACTTTGCAAATTGCTCTGGGACCTAAAATACTATATTTTTAGCTTATTAAAGACTGTCAGACGACCAAGTCAGAAACCTATAATTCATCATCAATACTATACGTACGGTTGATATGTATATACTTCTCTTTAAGATTTCCTACTGACTCCTTGTGAGCCGTCGGTAACAACATTAAAATTAGTTGGTTGGCACCCAATTGAAGTTTAACTCTTCTACCAAATTAATTACACAACACCTATTCAATACCTTTCAGCACCTCAAAAATTCAAATTCAAGCTACCTTTACTGGTTGTCCTTTTGAATTTGGGTTTTCTGCATTGTAATCTGCTAAAAAATACCTTTAATTGATGTAACATATGCTCCTATTTAACCCATTCCTTTCTAAAGACGTACCTTGGACATTCTCCATGTCCTTGCATTTCGCTAGACAAATGTCAAACAATGTTTCGCTATGACAATAAGTCAAGCACTGTACGTTCTGAGCAATCAATGTGCTTTGCCTGTTTATATTTGACATAAAAAGAAACTCGATTAACCGTCAGTCTCTATTAACCGCCACCCCACTAGCGCAAAAAAATTATGTTTCCGCATCAGCACCGAGCCGGATCGTCTGTTGAAGCTCTATGATGAGTAGTGACGACCTAGCTGGTTAATTCCTTACACTGTCTTCTGCATTCTACTGCTACTGTTTCATTTCAGTTCAGTATGGTGCTTGGCTACAGTGAACTGAAGTTATTGCCGATTTCGAGTGCACTGCCTACTAGTGTTTTACCTGCTTTACCGTTTATTGTTGATAGTATTGTTTATACGTAGTGTGTAATGCTCTTCTGTTATGTAGATCATAACATACTGCTAGCTAAGTTAAAATTTTATGGCTTTAAGGACAAAGAATTGAATTTGTTGAATTCATATTTAACAGATAGAAGGCAGGTTGTAGATGTTAAGGGAATTTTTTCCCAGATTGTTAAGGTGTCAGCGGGAGTTCCACAAGGTTCAGTATTGGGACCAATTCTTTTTATAATTTTAACAAATGACTTTAGTTTTAACAATTCTAGTTTTACAACAATATATGCAGATGATACCTCTCTTCTCAATGTAAGTAAAAGCTTGGATCAACTAAAATATTTGTCTGAACAAGCTTTGTCTGATGCCAAGGGTTGGTTTGCAGCCAATGGCCTTTTTTTAAACAATGATAAAACCCATAATTTAATTGTTTCTTTAAAGGAGAAAAATGTATGTGATGTAAATAGCTCAGTAAGTGTATTAGGTATTAGCATTGATTCTAGTCTTTCGTGGAAGTGCCAAATTAGTGTTGTTTGTAAAGGATTGTCTAGAGTTATTTATTTACTTGTTAATTTAAAGAGACAGGTACTTTATGAGTGTTTAAGGATGTCTTATTTTTCTTTTTTTGAGAGTATTATAAGATATGGCCTGATAGTTTGGGGAAATGGCGTAGGTATTGAAAAAGTTTTGATTTTACAGAAAAAAGCTGTGAGGATAATTATGGATGCAAAACCACTTGAACATTGCAGACCACTGTTTGTACAAGCTAAGGTTTTAGCAGTAGTGAACTTCTATATATATGAGGTTCTGATGTTAATAAAGAAAAACTACTCATCATTGCCTATTAGGGCCATGACACATAAATATCAAACGAGAGATCGTTATTTACTTCAGTTACCAAAATATAGACTTTCAAAAACACAGAATTACCATAAGCACTTAGGCTTAAAATTGTTTAATAAATTACCAAGAGCTTGGGTCAATTTGTCTGAAAAAAGATTTTCTAATGTCGTTCATACATGGTTAGTAATTAATCCTTTTTATAGACTAGATGAGTATATGAACTGTGATAGGTTTTAATTATATTATGTGATTATATTATTTATACTGTTTTATTATTTATTTTGACAAGCCTATGTATGATGCTCAAGCATATAAACTGACGATGTCTATTACAATATGTGTGTATTGTTGAAGGAAATAAACACTTTGTCTATTGTCTATGGCTAAGATACGGAAACGAGTAGTTTTGAGACTCGGCAATAAACAATAAATTATTAAGTGCTGGTGCTTCATCTCAGAAAAATTAGAAACATGGCCGCCTAAAAAGCTTGAAGGGGAAAGAAACAAAAGAAAATGACGGATTATTTTAACCTGTTGAGGAGTAACGACAAATGGGCTCATTTGAGTACACCCGTCATGTGACGTGTGTTCCCTGCGAGGATCCAAGTCATATGATGGGATGACGGATATTTGATATTTCTTAAAATATTACTAATAAATTAAATATTTATAATAGTTTATTGCACCTGAAAATATTTGAGTAAAATAATATTTTTTTTAAACGAATAATTTAAAACTGATGCGTAATTTCCTAGGAACGGTAAATTATTTTTATCAGGTAGGTATCGTTGATGTTTCTCAAGAATTGGCTTAGCGCCAATGCGATGGTGTGTGCGCTACTTAGTGTTCAACTGATCTTCTATCTATTAGGTTATCCTAGTGATTTTTGTTGCCGTTTAGCTATTAACTCCTTTGTAATGGTCAATAATGGGTGATTACTGCAATACTGGCATCATTGTTTTGAAAGAAATCACACCCAAAACACATTCTAAGAGATTTAAATAATATAAAAAATGTAAAAATGTGTTTGTAATATGCTTTTTACATCCATTTATTGTGGTATCAAATTATATTTAAAGAAATCCATAATTTTTTTTCTTACTCCCGGGGGCACAGTTTGTGGCAATACACCTACTCTACGTGGCCCTGCTATTAGCCACGTCACATGACGGGCATACTCCTCAACAGGTTAAAAACTAAATACCGGTACGTTTTGAGAGTAAAAGTACGTACATGTACAGTTGATATTTCATTGTTTTCTTAATAAAATATTTTAATAGAGTATTTTTCACTTGAACTGATGTAGTTTTTTTTTTAAGTTCACATTAAGTACTGCGCAGTAATCATGAAATTTATTATTATTTCTGTTACCCGTCTATTCGGTTATCCGTCATGGTCACGGTCTCGAGGGTGACGGTTAATCGAGGTTCTACTGTAGTTCTTTTCCCCCCGTTAAGTGTGCTTGTTCTTTTCTCATCACATATGTGTTGGTTTCTTCTTTAAATGATCATATTTATAATTTTTCACTAGTGCCCAATGTTCTAGCGCAATCACAGTGAACAGGACTGGATTAGTATAAAAATTAAGTATTAAAAAAATTCATGATTTTATGATCATGCACATTTTCATTGCAGGTGTGTTTCTTATGCATGAAGACCAGATTCAGCATATTTGGGCCTTGGGGTCAAATCTGCAAGCTGTGCAAGCGAACTGTTTGCAACAAATGTTATTCAAAAGTAAGAAACAGTTTTAATCACCTTTATAGTTCTAGTTTTTTTACTTACACTGCCATATTTTATGGCTTTCTTTTTATGAAAGGCAATGTTTCCTTTTAGAAGTTGGTTGTAAAGATCATGTGATCAATTTATTGAAATTTCTGGTGAAATCTTTCTGGGGTTTATTGTACTTTTTACAAGTTTAGTCTTTACCCAGGCAGGGTATATTAAGCCTAGTATGAATGAGAAATCAATGTTAGATGATTGTGGTATGATCTTGTAGTCTTGCTACTTATTATGGCTATTGCTACTCTAACAGCTAATGGCATCAAAGAGACCTACATTTTTTTGGTCTACTTTTTAGTGTGTTTCTGTATAATATTTGCTGGTCCAATTATGAAGATGATCTTTTTTTACGGATGAACTCAGTATACAATAGTGCGGACATTAATTCACAACCGATAATATCTCATCCACATAACATTGTTTATACTACTATCCAGTTAAAAAAGTATAAGTACAACTCAAATTTTATCCTCGATAACATATCCAATGCAAACTTGGGAATTGAACATTTACTATTTATATTTTAATAATGCTAATCTCCACAATTCAAACTCCTGACAATTCGAACTTCCTTTAAGTTTAATTTGAAGTAAATTAGTTTTCCCTTGAATTTCTAATTTGTAATTAGCAATTTTTGACTATTTTGATTTTGTATGTGTGTATGTGTGAATGTTTGTATATCATACATTGTGTGATCCGGCTTATGGATGCACACCAACAACGTGAGCTCCGTTTTCCATCCGAACTTCCACCCCCTGGAGTGGGAGGGGACCCATCTTACATTTGAAACAGCCTCCAATTAGTTGTTCTGATGAATTCTAAGTTACGGAAATACCCTAAATTTTTCAAAAGTAGGAGGAGCTCACATGACTGCCTTTTAGCATAGCATGTGAGTGTATGAGCCTCCCGAATACGACACCACGTTGCGCTGCGGTTGCTTATATACACCATGTTACACATTGAACAATTTTGTGCAGTTTATCAGAGATTTTCCTGCATTACTCCTTGGTAACAGATTGTCCGCATCTTCATGTCTTTTTGAGATTCCGGGCTTGAGTCTTGAGTTGGGACTATGAAACGTGACTTTGAAATGTTTGAATGAAGCATGTTACTAATAATTAATTTAGTTAGTTATAAGTCTATATAAATAAAATTAGAGTTTTGTCTGTACATTGCTCAGAATTATTCATTTTTTAGTTATTTTTACTTTTCGTGCGTTAGAGAAGCCGAAACCGGTCTTATCTTAATTTTTGTCTGTTTGTCTGTGACGCTCCAGGAAGCATTTTACGCTGTCTTCTCCAGAAAAAACGGGAGAACTGATTACAATGAAAATTATTTCATGCATTCTCTACATTCCAGAGAAGTTTTATAAATGCTTGAAATCACCCGCCGCCGCTAGAAAAGTAAATAACGAGCATTTAAAAACCCACTTTTACTCGATATTACTCCCATTTTGATTCAGTTTTCAATGAACCACCTACTGGTAATAATCAGCTGTCTTTGTAGTTTAAAGATTTAATAGAAATAAAAACATACAGCTGCCAAATCAATATTAGTTAGTTTATATTGGTCATTGGCTTTAAACCCATTTCGAAATCATACTATATTAAAAAGTTATTTTAACTTATAACTATTTATAATAATGGTATAAATGTTCTAATCTATTTAATAAGGATTTCAGGTTTATATTTTGGTATGATAATCTTTCTTCTTTAAACTAAATCCTACAAACCGTACAAAGGACGGGCTTACTGCTAGTAATTAATAAGTTTAATAAAATTGTTAAAATACCTGCTAGTTAATAATCTTTTACTATTTCAGAATTTCAAACAAATTATATCATGCCACTGTTGTTTAACTACTTTTATAAACTTTAATTATATACAAAACTAAAAATAACTAATTTCACAATAAACAAAATTAAAAACACCTAAACTATTAATTTTTTAATAAATAAATTAAACAATTTTTAATTGATTACACAATTTAATACACAGGACGCTATTAAAAAGTCATTTTGCTAATATTCAGTATTATAAAAACATCAAAATAATAAATATACAAAACACATAATTTATTACTATTTAATGAATCCTTAAAGGCCTTTTTAGTTGTGCTTACTGCACTGTACCTTGCCACGAGACAAGGTGTGAGACAGACTGAAGGTCATTTAACCCCCCCCTCTGTATTACCAGACTACTGACACCCCAAACAACAGGTACTCAGAGTTTTAGGCTAATATATTACAAACTGCACGTTTAATAGAAACTTATAATAAAAAGTGAGGGCTGAGCTCACCCCTCGACCATCTGCGGGTTAAACAATATACAATAACCCTTACAGGGTGGCTAGCGCCTTTAGACGCAGCACAGTAGGGTCGCATGACTAGCTGCGTCTTTTGACGCTATCAATCATTTAGCCACATTTACTGTGCTGTAGTTCACGAAACAACTGGTAGAGTGCATGGTGATGTTGCTTTTGCCTCAATGCACTCACAAAACCATTGACATTTTGTCATAAGTTTTTTTTGTTTTATTTTTGCAGTAAATTGTGTATGTAGTATGAATAATCCTTTAGAAAAGTGATTGTAGCAAGAGTTTCTACTTTGAAAGATTCTAATGAAAGAGTAAATTTCCAAAATGAAGAAATGTCACATCTTTTTAATTAGTCCTCTAGTTTATTTTGTTTTGTTTTTATAACATTGTTTATTATACTATGTTGTTATATGTTACAGATGCGGATACCGACCGAGCACTTCTCACATGTTCCTGTGGTTGCGCTCAGTCCCGGTCTGCTCTCACCAGACTCGGACGACTCGTTCCCACGGGCACTGTACAACCGACTGGTGGTTCCTGACCGCAAGGCAGTTGGCAGCGCTCCCTCCAGCCCCAAACTGAACCGCTCAGCCCCGCCATCACAAATGTCCTCCAGCATGATATCTGACTCGGGCCACCAGAGCCTACCACCCACCAGTACAATGAGCACACCTACTGGCACCCTTAGGTAAGGGAACTTGTTATTGTGTAGGTCCTACCAATTTGTTTTGTTGTTTCGTTTCATCTCACCAAAATGTTTGTATATGTGAAAATTGTGAATTATTTAGAATCAGTAAGATGTCCTATAGAGACAATAACACATACTGACTTTACAGACGATATATATATAGACGTGTGTGTGTGTCTGTGAACACGATAACTCTCGTATAAATGGTCTGATCGGGACCAAATTTGGTAGAGACGTGTATTTTTGCATTTGCTCGGACGAGTTTGTAAACCAGACATATCGGTCAATGGGAACGGGTAGTTTGGGGGTGTTTTTACTCAAAAATTGGGTTTTTTGCGTTTTTCATATGTAATTTAAAAAATGTTTGAATTTTATCTTTCACCATTAGAATCAACTTAAAAAACTACACAATTTAGTTCCTTAAAGGTTTTCTCTATCTCCAACAGTAACTGAAATATTAAAAAATCTAAACACTGTACGTTGTATTTTGGGGCAATGTCCATCTTATGGCGGATAAAGAAAAATTAATATTGCACTTATCAATCAATATTCATTGATTAAACTTGGTACATATGGTTGAGATCTTATGCTTAAAAATCATAGTTTATGTGTTTATCATGGCAGCAAATCTGCATACTCTTTCCCATGTTAACCCATTCCCGTCGACGCCTGAGACCCTTCGGTCTGAACGAAAATCGAGCCTACTTCACTACTACTGCGTGTCACTTTTAGCGTGAAAGAATTAATAGTAACTTCAGGAATTATATGTTTTGATTTCTTTGCCTTGCTCCTTATACTCTTTAACTGCGTATGCAATCACTTTTAGCAAAAAAAAAAAATTATTACTGTACTTTTTCACCAGTTCCAAGCTGTAGACTTAGAAACAAGTAAGTACTGTTATTTCGTCAAATCTCATTTTATTTTCAAAAGATTCCTTTATTTCACTTGGCAGATCTACTTCTAGTTACCTGCAGTAATAAATAGGTAATGATAAATCTTTAAATAATAATCATTATTACTGTATTATCATCAATAAATACAATCGCTGAAGGAATTGTGCGAACGAAAAAATAATTTACTGTCAATATGGAACACTTGACTCAAAATAAGATGATAAAAGAGGACGCCAACACCATTTATCGGAAGAGAAATGAACTAGCACACCTAACGGCGGAAAAAATAACTACGTTAAAATATAAGCAGGTTGCACAATGTTTGCTCATAACCGCCACACGGGACGCATGGCGCACGTCATTATTTTAATAACCTAAACACAGCTTAGGTTATTAAAATAGATATTAAGTTAGATATTTTAACATCTGTCTAGTGAAGTACGCAGACGTACAGTGTTTTTGTCATTAGACAGGAATGGGTTAATCATATAGGGAATAGGCAAACTCCTTTATTTATGGACAGATGTTAATAAAAGTTGGTATAAATGTTAAAAATAAAAATTTTTTATAGTAGAAATGCCTACTTTCAGTGTTCCTCAGAGTAGCAAACCTGCACACTCTTTTCCATGTTAATCTTTTGGAGAATAGGCAAATAATTCTAAGGATTATCGACAGATTTTGATCAAACTTGTCATATATTATTATCATTATATTATTGATTTGCAAATTTGCTGAGTACGCAGATCTGCTGCGACGGGAGAATTTTTTCAATCAAATAAAAATATTGAATTCGTTAATATTATTTAGACATGATGAATTCCCATACTAAATTAGTATGGATAAAAAATTAAAAAATAACTTCTTATATAATCATAATTCTTTTATTGTACATTGTATACTTTCTCCTTACAGACGATTCACCCGCTCAAAAACATTAGGCCGGCCGGAAGAAAAGGTAGAGAAATTGAAGGGTCTCGAAATGATCGTTTGCCATGACTGCAAGACTATGGTCATTCAGATCATCAGGTCTTCACGCACAAGCCGAAACAATGCTATACGCAACCTAACCTTGGACCTATCCCCGGTCTATTGATCATTTTATCATTCCAACGCAGCCTACCGTTGTGTTTAATTCTTACGGTTGCAACAATAATTATAATACTTTGTGTGATATTAATTTAAATTTTGTTTACAAATAGTAGAAACAATCTGTATATATGTGTAAAACGGTTATTGTAGATATCAATATTTTATTATTGTAAATTATAATTGTTATATAATATGTAAATTTAGTTTTGATATGTTCAAAAGTTTTTGTCGCCTTGTTAAGTTTAATTATAAGCACAATGCATGTGTAAATTCCTGGAAGGAAACTATATTTGATATGAGAGTAATACAATGGATATTCCTGTATATATCGAAACAGGTTCTTCCATCTAAAATCAAATTTAATTTAGAATAAATCCTGTTAGCTTTAATTAGAAGAATGTAAAATATTGAATGTAATTTTGAATATACAAACATAATGTACTTAGTGTGAAAATGTAGACAAAGTATTACCAGAGATGTATACATATTTTCAATATTCTTCTTGGTGCAAAGTCAGTGTTGAGTGAACTCTTAACTATTTAATGTAAAAAACAATAATATTTTGAATCATTACAAATGTTATGAAGAAAACTGTTTTATAACATTTACTGTATATTTTAGAGCCATTAAATTGATAATTTTTTTCTTCATAATCTCCTTAGTTAGATGTGTATTAGAGATCTATGGTTTTTATTATATTGATTTTTCTAGGAATTTTTTCTAATAACATTTGTATTTGGTCTTTTATATTTGTTTGTTTGTTTTGTTTTATATCATAATTCTTTTAAAAACATGTTGCAAACCTATGTTTCTTTGCTGTTTTCTTGGTTATCTTGAATTCAGAAAAGAAACTCATCAGATTAAAACATGAAACATGTGCTCATGGGGTGAAAGCAGGTTTGATTCATTTTTACATTATTCAGACAAATTCACATTGTTGATCTTGATAAACCGAAATATTATATTTGTTTGGTATGAGAGATTAGTAACTAAAATGTGAATGTTTCAATAAGAATGGTAAATTTGTAAACAAATATGTAATTCAAAAAAACTGTATCAGCCATATCTCATATTTACTAAACATTTTTTGGAGGATTAAAAATCATGTTTGTATTACTTGTTTTCCAGTTTAAAATCCATAGTAAGCTAATACAATTAAAACTTTTGAAATGTATATTCAAATTAATTAATAATACTTTTATCATTAAAATCAACAGAGTTTAAGAGAATGTGTTCAATAATCTTCTATTCATGCTCTTTATAGTAATTGTTTGAAGTGCACATTAATAGGTTGTGTGAAAGTAACTTTATTTCATAACATCTCTCCAAAACAAAGCAAAATAATATAATATTTCTTAACCCTCCGATTGTCATGTATATTACCCAGGAATGCCAGTCACTTTTTGGAAACTTTGCAAAGTTTTACATAAACAACAACTGTAATAATTTCTAAACTACACAAACTTTAATATGTTATATGTACTTTTATTTGGTATAAAGTTCTCTCTAAGAAAATGATATTAATATTCTACTCACCTATTAGCTGTTATGTTTGTGCTGGTTTCAAATAATCGAAGATAAAAAAAATAAACTGTATAGTATGAGTTCGCTCCCCACCAAAATACATTAAATGGAGTTCTACATAGTTTACAAAATAGCCATTTTCAAGATAATTTCATAAGGAACTAGAATATATATACTTTTATGCATTAAAATTAAAAATATTTACAGAGATTTAATAACAACGCATTTGCATTTTCTGCCGCACTGTAACAATGTTTTCTTTTCACATATATTTCAGAGCTGTCTAAACTTTGGAATGACAGATTTCAGAAGAAAGATCAGAATCTGCCATTTACACTGATACCAATTTAAATCTGGAGAAAATGCATAGCGATACCTCATCGACTTGGGCAAGTTGATCGGCAGTCAACTTGGTGGAAGCATGAACTCGGCTGAGTCAACTGGCAGTCGGATGGTTAAACACTTGTTGCCTAGCAACGTTCTGGTGTTGTCAGCTGGTAGCTACAGCAGATGATGGTGTGTATTTTACTTTTAAATGATAAATGTCAAATGTCATCATTTCACTGTTTTGAAAACCGTCATATATGTTTTACTTCTAATTTTTTATACTTCATTACCTTTACGCTACAATAATATAATTACAGTAGAACCCTCTAATCTGACCTTGGATGGTCCGTCACTCTGGTTAGTCCAACCGTGATCAGGCTCACGAGCCTGTTCAGACTCTTCACTGATGGGATATCTGTCTAACTGTTGTTTACGGTTTGTTATCGCTTCTGCTCTTCAGCTTCTGTCGGCTACTCATATCTAGTGCGATGTTTATCGCTATAAGCGATAACATACAATAGCAGGTAGGTTACTGAATATGCAGAAAAAGTATCTAGTAAAGACCAATAAACATCCCAACTTTCAGATAAACAGTATAAAATGAGCTGATCTAAAATGAACATTAAAACTGAAAGATAAAAACAAAACTTTACGTTTGGGATTATCTTGGTGACACGGAACCTATTTTATCGAATGAAAGTGTTAAACAGATGACAAAATTACGCAATACATGACCTTTTGGAATGCAAGAACATTGGTCGGACCAAGGATGCGGTATCATAATTTGATTCTTCAAATACAATATGTACTCCAGTAACCAATAAAGTTCAACAAGATATTATATTTTAAAATACAAACCATAGCGTCTTTGATAGTTATGCCGAGTATCAGGTTGCGGTTTATTATTATTCCTCATAAAATATAATTTCGACAAAGTAAAATCTTGAAATGATTTTCTGATAATTGTAAATGAAGCTCATAATAACTCATTTTTGGCAGCGGAAATTGTAGGAAAAGTAATACAACTCACAATTTTGATTGTCTACCCTTCATTTAATATTTTGAAATAATGGACTAATTTTTGTTATTGCATTCACAAATTCATCGCATATACATAATTTAAGTAATAAGATGCAAAGTGATAAATTAACCACATTTATTTGGCCTATTTGGTCATTCCAATTTCAATTCCACTTGCTTTGATTTGGTAATCTCCTCATCACAGTATTTCTAAAAAAATATCACCTGAGTACGCATGGTAATAATATTCTAAAATTACACTCTATAATGTATACCAGTTGAACATTTGTACATTAGTTGAACTATTGTTATTAGTTTACCAAGTGATTACAGACACATTACAGTGACAGTATCTTCCATCAATCATACAATGTCCATTTTTACTGAAACAATGAAACAACAACACACGATGCTACAGGTGTTACTCTAGACCAATCCAATAAAATGGCCTATACTTGCCAGTTTATGATTGATTAAGGGAAATTGCATGTAATTTTTAATAAATAAACTCACGTGTTATGTTTTGAGTTGGAAATTTTTGGAATAAATAAAGAGATTAAAATAGATAAAAAATATATACATACAGGGTATTTAAAAAATGAATGTAATAATCAACAATTTTGAAATGTAAAATATTAGGGGTTTTCGCACGGTTATTTTAATGAAATTAAATTAATAAATTCAGGTTTCAAAATACCAACAACCTTCTTATCAAGATAATCTACTGTATTTACTTCTAATTTTTAATTTACGAGTGGTATAAATCTAATTTGAATCTGCCTCAAATATATACTAGATGTTTATAATGATTGTAAATATCGTAAATATACTAACTTATGACCCAAAAGTTCTCCTTATCTTATTACCTTACTTGATTTTCTAGTATAAGTGATATTTATAATTACTGTGTAAATATTTTAAATATGTCAAGTGTTGTTCATAAAATAGTGTCATAGTTCCTCACAGGAAAACCCTTATCTTTTTTCCATTGAAAAAGACTGCAGTTCAGCTGACAAGGCCACTTATTATCAAGTGTTACTGAGTGTTGTAATTTTAATTTTGCATTTAATTTGTCAAGGAAGTGATCGTGTGATCTTTGTTGAGCATTTAGTTACTACTTTAGATACACAATATAGAAGAATGAACAAGCTTGGCAAAGAAGTTAGGTATTCTATGGTTTTAGGAGTTATATTCATGGTATTATATTCTGCATTTTATACCTTGTCAAATATGCAGGTAAGAAACTTCAAGTTCCTGGCTGAACTCGTACTGTAATTAGAATGTGAAGACTCATACAGGGTAATTTGCACTGAGTAGTATAAAATTCACTAATGACACTAAAAATGTTCAGTGTGTTATGTGCTATTTTATGATTATATATTTTGTTTTTTACTGTAATTAATTTTTAATTTAGAAGAAACAAATTACCGATAGCTTAAAAAACATATGCCAACTGGCCGTGTTGTGAAATAATTCAAAGATATTTTTGGTAAACCTGAATGAGTTAAAAATATATTTCAAAAGTAAAAAATAACTATCCTTTTAAAGAGACTTTCAATATAAATAAAGTAATTTACACAGCTACATTATTGTTCAAATTCTGTTTAAAAATGTTTGTATTTACTTTCCTGTGAGTAATAGGTTAGATCATGGATATTTCTAAAGGGGATGTTTTCAGTTCATCTAAACAACTGTTTTTCTTATAACCAAAAATTCAATACAATAGCTCTGGTATGTTCTTTGGAAACATGATCCAAACACTTCCTCTGCACTTTTTGCGTTATCAAATTTTTCCGTTACACAAATCTGCTAGCACCCACCCAGAGCTTGGACAATATATCCACGTCTATGTATGTTAGACTGAACCATTATAAAAGCTCGGAAATTTTTTTGATGGTTTAAAGGGCTTAGATTCTTATTTAATCAAAAAAGAAAATATATATTCTTCAAACTTTAAGAAACAAAAAACTTCAGGTTCAAAAATGTGTTCTTTAAAGTAAAGTAAGTAAGTTACTAAAAAAACTGCACATGTTAGAAAGTTAATTATAAAAGTTCCTGAAACTAATATGTCAAAGTTGGCTAAGGGGCGTGAGACTGGACTGATATGGTCTTATACTTTCCATGTTCATATAATTTTATTGTTTTGAATACTGACCAAGATAAAAACCGGCAGTAGTGTATTTGTTACAGTAAATATAGAAACAGCAACCGAAATACTCATCAATGGATACTATCATACAACTACACGGATACTACTGCAAGCACTTCACAGTTCATAGTATCCTTCATTACCACAGAAATTTCAAACTGTTACATTAACTAAACAGAGTACAATACGAAACTCTAACTAGCATAGTTAGATGCTGAGATGACCGAGGTATTTTAGGGTGCTGGCCCCAACTCTTGCGGACACAGACGAAAACATAATCTACTTTCTGGATAGCCCTTGTAATAGGTACTCTGGTAGCCTCTCATTCATACTTGGCTTAAAATACCTACCTGGGTGCCAATTCAGTTACTAATAAACAGGATATTTTAATCATACTCCAATACCACAAATTCTAAAAAGTCCATGTAAAAGATTATTATTTCATACATTTTTTATCCTTGGAAGAGTGATATACTAACATATCATTAAAAAACTCCTAAGCCTAAACCGCTCTATTTGAGATCCTCTAAAAACCCTTCAAAATATATAAAATACATTATTTCCCAAAATATGCTCTTACGATTTTGATTTAAATTTTTATAGTTTTTAGATTTTAAGGTGTCATATAATATGACACCACTTGTATGTCTGTAAAACTAGTGGTTCAAAATTTATGGGCTTTTAAATGGAAAAAAATATTTTTTTAGTCTTATCTGGAATAATAATAGTTTTATAAAATTATGTGATTATTACCATTAAATCTGGCTTAAAAAACTAAACAAATTATAATATGTTTTTAGTGTAACGGTTCCAGAGAAAAGTTAAATTAACGTCCATGGTAAACATAGTACTTGTCTGAGAGCAAGCAATGTTATTCTTAAGTAGAATATTAAAATATCAGTACGGCCTCCTTATTTCCCTAATGTTTTTCATGAAACTTTGTATGCAGTTTAAGGTCACATCAGCTAATAAAACCCTCTTAAAAGAGTTTGGTATAACCCATGGGGGGGTTATGCCTCCCCAAAAATTCTAATAATTAATTTAACTTTTTGTTGTTATTTTTAGATATAGTATGATTATTTTTGAAACAATACATTATTAAATTATATTTAGATTAACTTTAAAGATTATGATTGTTTTATTAAAAGTTGCAGTTTTTAAATTTACTTAACCCTGCATCGGTCGCCCCAAGAGATCTCAAACCTGGACCTAAATTTAAATCCCAGGATTTCGGGATTGAATAAAGCCAATCCCAGGATCAGTCCCCATATTACCGTTGTTATAAATCTAGAATGTTTTGATTGGTGAAGAAACCCCTTAAAGATTTTTTTATTAAATTTGTAAACTATTAACAGTTTCATATTATAAAATCATTAAATCTGTAGTTTTATGAATTTTAAATGGATCACGAATGGTAATTATTAAGATTAAAAAAAAATTAATGGCAGGTACTATTCACTCTCACTAAACAAATTTCTCCCGACTCGCACGACTGTTTGCAAAACAAAAGCCCTACAGTTACTAAATATGTTGATGATAAGTTGGGCATCATGAAGCAAAAAATATTAAAATAAAGCCACCTGTGCAGCAGTGGGAGTTGGATTGGCCTTCGGTTTGAAGGAAAAATTAAACTTTGGGAAAGGTAAATTGGTAAATACTAGTTTAACACATTTGCAACGTAGTGCGCCCAATGGGGTCCACTGAGTACATTACTAAAGTGTGCGGTGTGCCCGACCGAATACACTCGTGTATTCTAATGCCGTTGATGACCAACACGGTCACACTAAATATAGCTGAAATGTGTTTCCGACCCTAGCAGAAGTCCTTTAGTAAACGTGTACCCAATTGGGTACACGTTCACATAAATTTGAGGCATAAAAAAACACAAATATTGGGTACACTTAATAAAATGTATTAAAATATAATAAAAAATAATTTTGGACAAAAACAATGATAGCAACGTACTTTTTTCATCAAAACAAAGCAATTTTTTTAAAAACCTTAAGTACGGATTTCGGATATAAATTGGCTCCACCAAGTAAAAAGTTCGGCATTTTCACTTCCGTTGCAAACATGTTGAAGGGACATAGTATAACAAATAAAAACTATTATTTGTTGTATTAAAACATTAATGATGACATTTAAAATGCTTACATAAATGTGTGTTTGTAAAGACAACTTTTGCAGTAGTGTACAGTAGGGTGTTGTGTGTTTTCAAATCACGAAAAAAATAATGATTTTTAGCAATCTCGTCAATCCCGGGATTGAGATACTCTAATCCCGGGTTCGATAGGTACCCAAAAGGATCCCGAATCCCTGGATTGGGAACCTTTTCGCTCCTCTCAATGTTACAAATGGGCTCGAACTCAGTCTAAAAGACCAGATTTGTTAATTACAATCAAAATAAAACATAAACTAGTGCTATTACATTTTATTTTTCAATTGTATATACATACACTCGCTTCGCTCGCTGGGGGCCCCAGGCCCCCTTATAGGTGTCGGCAGAATCGCTTGTCGTAATCACTTTACTATTTTAAATAATCCAAGTTTTTTTTATATATTTATATTTTATATTATTTTTTTATTTATATTTAGTTTTCGCGTTAGTATTTTAATAATTTAAAAGTAGTACCCTTTACTCTTTACTTTATAATCGCTTGAAGGATTTTTAGGCAGAGGTGTAAGAAATGCTTTATATTAGCCTGATATAATTTTTTTTGTTAAATATTAAGTTTTGACATGGATATGTAATAGCTCTTAAGTGGTGTTAGCAAATTCTAAGATTAAAATTAAAACATAACATAAGAACAGATGTATAGATGAACTGAAAACATTCTCTTTAGACATGATAATGATCTAACCTTTTACACACGTGAAAGTAGATACAAACCTTTTTTAGTGTGTTAATTAATATTTGTGGAGTGGTGTATGTGCAAGTGAAATTTCAAACCATTATGAACGACTTAAATGATGGCCAATCAAATTAGTTTTAGAAATAAAGATTAAAGAGGTATAGGATCAGAGTTATTTATTATGAACGACTTAAATGATGACCAATCAATAGTAGACCTAATTGAGTGTTATAAACAATGCCTAAAATTTATAGGTACTCTTATACAATAATAATTAAATATTTCCTATATTAGAGTTTGACATTCCAAAACATTGACATCACTCAAGTCATTGAAAGGTCGTCCTATTGAAGGTTTACTATATCAAGTCATATGTATTTTATTAATGAATGAATAATGGTATTTCTAAATGGTTTTTAGGAACTCATACTTGATAGTATACACAGAGAGGTCTCAGACATTAGGAATGATGGATTCACCAATTTGTTTCTCTTATATACATCATTTGCCCTTTCAATTTGGTTCATTCCACTCTTGATGAGTATGATTGGACCAAAATGGACCCTGGCTCTAGGTGCTTTAGGATTTTGGTAAATATGAAGTGTTATTTTTACAATACAAATCATATTTTGCAGTTTATAATAAGAAGTATGTTTGTTTATGAGTATTTTTGTTTGTTTAATTATTTCGATTTTAAAAATGAATAAGTAAAATTACAATTCAAACTCTATCAACAATGCTGACATCTTACATATTCTCCATGTTGTATGGTAGTCACATACCATACAAAACCTTTTTTCATCAAACATATAAAACTAGTAATCTAAACTCCATAACATCTGGACAAGTGATATTAAAAGTGTTTTGAAATTTAGGAGAACAGTTAGACACTTAATTGTTTCTATGTTTTTTTTATGTGTCTGTTTGTATAGAGATGTATAGAGAGCAAGATAATGCACCAGTGGTCCGATTCTGAAAAACTTTAGTGTGCATGTGTCCTTTTATAATAAAAAATATCTATGATTGTTGTTACCCTAAAATCCTTAAAAATTTGAAATAACCAAAGTTGTCAAAAATGGATTCAAAATTTAAGGGAAAAGTTTCATGGTTTAAAATACCTAGCGTAGATATCAGGTTACGATGTATGTGTACTGCAACCAGTAGGGTAAAAAAATTTCAAACTACATAAAAAATTAACAAACTCTGCAAATGTACATGTAAGATTATTTTTTGTTCACTTTAAACAGGGCTTTAAATATTTTGATGGAAATTGAGGGGTTTTTTTGTTTTTCATCGCTTGAATTTTAAATCTTATAGCAGAAAAACTATTAGATTTATCATAAACATTTTATACATTTTAGATCTTATGATTGTGCATCCATAATGTAAATTTGATTTTTTAATTCATTGAAAAAAATGAAAATAAATGTTTTTTCATGAAACCCGTTTTAAGTAGGTAACATTCAAAATTATAAAAAAAATTACAAGTGCATATAGGTACTGAATTAAATAAGTGTATTTGTTATACTTTATACTTTACTTTATAATTTGTTATTTATTTATGTGGAATTGTGTGTATTTATCACACAGTACGAGGTTTAGGAGGTACATTTCTAACTTGCCTTCTCACCATAATAATGTTAATGGTGTGCCGCAGGTTCAATTTATTATTGATACCGTACAACACAATTGTGTGTATTTATCACACAGTACAAGGTTTGGAAAGTACATTTCTAACTTGCCTTCTCACCATAATAATGTTAATGGTGTGCCGCAGGTTCATTTTTTTATTGATACAACACAATTGTGTGTATTTATCAGACAGTACAAGATTTGGAAAGTACATTTCTAACTTGATTGCATTTTCGCCATAATAATGCTAATGGTGTGCCGCAGGTTCATTTCATTATTGATACAACACACTGCCTCCAAACAGAGATGAATTACAAATAACACAAGCCACTTTAGTATTCTACTAGTACTTACATTAGTGACAATATGGCTCCTTATGTTTGTTTTATTTGATCGATTAAAGATATTTGAAAATGTCCTCAGCACACCAATGGTAGGGCTATTGTTGGAGCAAGAGTGGTTATTATATTCAAGTTCTATATTCAATGGAATAGGAGCAGCTATGATTTGGACTTCTCAAGTTGTTTATATAATGTTCAATTCCAAACCCATCACAGTTGCTCGTAACTCTGCGGTGTTTGCCAGCATCTGCCACTCCTCGTAGGTATATTTCTCTTTTTTAATTCTAATGTGTCTTATTGATCTCAAGATTCTACATCAATACCCATAACAGGAGTTATGATGTTATAGAGTATTATAACATCATATAATACTCACTAAAAGAAAGCCTGTCCTATTATGGCTTTGTGTGGTTCAAATTAAGAAGGCACTTATCATAACAAAATATAATCCTGAAATCCTAAACAAATAAATATACGAAGAAAAATTAATTCCCAACTCAATTATACAGCATTAATTTAGAATTATATGAATTAGAAAATTTGTATCACTGTTAAAATTAATCGTTAATTAATTTTGTATTATTACATTCGTATAATTTTGAAGGGATTTTAAAAATCAATAATTAATGTGAACAAACTAATACATGCATATAACTCATACATTTCCTACCTGGACTTTGCGCTGCAGTTTAGGCGGGGGAGGAGTGGATGCTAAGCAAAGCCCTTTCCCTGAATATTCTGCTACTGAATTACACTATACTAAGTTATCATATTAAGTTTTAACTGATGTAGACATCACTTTAATAGTATTTTGTATGTAATGTATTATATAGCGCCTTCATATGGTACATCAGACGTTTTTCAAGCAGCTGGCGATCTGTAACAATGAAGCAACTTTATTTAATCAACAAGTGCATGGGAAAATTTATTCATTACCAAGGCCTATGACAGGATATTCCCTTTGCTGCATGAACCTTTGCTGCCACGATAAATAGTTTTTGCCTAAACAATCCCCCAGTATAACAAATAAAATAAAAATATAATATACTTTTTAGATAAATTATTCTTACACTTGCACTCCAAGGATGAATGAAACACATGGAATGATTATTACAGGTGTTAAATATTAATCGAAGTAAATTCAATAAGTAGGCTACCGTAAATGGTTTATAATTTATGAAAATAAATAGATTCATTGTTATAGTTAACTTACCATAAATTCATTCTGCTTCTGATCTGGCATTTTTTATCATCTATAGATTAATCAATAAATCGAACTTCTGAAATTTGTTTCCGTAGAGGACCGTTTACCACACTTCAGGCCGCCGATCCTTAACTTGAGACTAAAACAGTTGCATTTCTCACCGCGTAACTAGTAATCTATACATACCTGTAGTAATGCTAGATGGCTATGATAATACACATTCTATTATTATATAAATAATAAATATTTAATTAAGCTCTCTAAACAATCATGCTTATCATTGTTTGTATGCATAATAATGTTTGTTAATTCAGTGATTTCTACTCAGTACGATTTCTACTCATAAACCTTATTATGATAGGCAGGGGCCTGTCACGTGTCCTTTGAGGGTTAAGGCCCAAAAAAACCAAAAAACTCAGCCAAGGCTTATGGCCTCCACCCCCGTATCACGGGCCCCCCGCACCGTGAGCTGAGAATGGGTAACACTAAACAAAACAGTAATTTTAACTGCAAAAACACAAGTTATTTACAACAAAACAGAAATTGCATTAACCCTAGAACACAAAGGCTCCTTGAGCCAAGCGTTGTTACAAAGGCGTAGTCTCCCAGACTACTTTTTTTGAAAATAAATAAAAAATACTTTTAATGACGGGGAATTTTTTTAAATGATAAAAACACTTAAATTGAACATTGAATTAATGTTTTATAAGAGTTTAATGTCCAAATCTTAATTGTTCTGGCACTGGCAGCAGATTGTCCCTTGGTGTTCGCCACACATGAAATTTGCGCAACGTCCACAAAAATGTTTTGTCATGCGCCGTAATCTTGGAGGTAAGAAGCACACACCTTCCTACCTTGTTGGACTGGTTGTGGAGCTTCATTTGGCACACTTACATTTAAAATATAAGCAGTAGATCGCTGGACCAGAGTTCGTGGCAACATTGTGGCCTGAAGCCAGCTCTCTGTGCATTTCTCAAAAAAATTTTGCCGACTTAGGGGCTTCCACGATTGGCTCAGGCACGACTTTCTACATATAATACGTATATATCATTTAAAGTGATGTTTATGATGTTATAAAACATGCATAGGGGCCACCTCCTTGTTTTACGACTGCAGGAAGTGTTACTGCACATTTGGTCCAATTCAAATAAATATTTACACTATATATAACATATATTTCCAATATAATGTTTAACTAACACCATAACATGCGAAAAAGCGAAGGTTTACTATACTCTGCAACAAGACACCGTGATCCATACACGTTGCGAGTCTGCCGCGAACTGTGCGTTGTTACAAAGGCGTAGTCGAACTGACGACGCGAACTTAAAAAACTTTAAAATCTCATTAAACAAAGGATGCAAGCAAACACCAACCAGACCCTTTTAATATTAGGCCAAGACCGACAGCTGCACAGAGTTTTGTGAATTTTAGTGGAGTGGAAGGGGGTAAGGGGTAGAAATGACACCTTGAGCATCGTCTCTCAGACGACGCCTTTGTGTTCTAGGGTTAAATTAAGCTAAATGTTTAGTTCAAATCATATTTTATTTAACAATTAACCTACAAATATATTTTTTCCTTTTCAGTTTTCTATTTTAGAAACCATTTCCAGTCCATGCGCAAACTGTCAACCTTCTTCCGCCATTTTCAATCGAAAAAAACCCCAAACCACATAGCAAAAGCAATTCGCTAACACTACAGCCAAAAACAAAAAAATACCCCCGTCGCAGCAGACCTGCGTACTCAGCGAATTTCCAAATCAATAATATAATAATAATATATATGACAATTTTGGTCAAAATCTGTCGATAAACATGAGAATTATTTGCCTATTCTCCATAAGATTAAAATGGGAAACAGTGAGTAGGTTTTCTGCTGTGAGGAACACTGAAAGTAGCCATCTATACCATCAAAAATTTTATTTTTAACATTTATACCAACTTTCATCAACATCTCTGTCCATAAATAAAGGAGTTTGCCTAATCTCCATATGATTAACATGGGAAAAGAGTATGCAGGTTTGCTGCCATGATAAACACATAAACTATGATTTTTTAGTACAAATGAATGGATCTCAACCACATGAAGCTAAATATCAAGTTTCATCAAAAAATATTAGATAATAAGTGAAAAATTAATTTTTCCTAAGATTAACATTGGAGCCTCAAAATACAACGTACTGTGTTTAGATTTTTTTATATCTCAGTAACCGTTGAAGATAGAGAAATCTTTAAGGAACTTAATTGTGTAGTTTTTTAAGCTGATTCGAATGGTGAAATATAAAATTAGAAATTTTTAAAAATTACATGTGAAAAACGCAAAAAACCCCATTTTGGGGTATAAAACCCCCCCAAACTACCCGTTCCCATTGACCGATATGTCTGGTTTACAAACTCGTCCGAGCATTTGTAGGAATACACGCCTCTACCAAATTTGGTCTCGATCGGACCATTTTTACGAGAGTTATCGTGTTCACAGACACACACACACACATATATATATATATATATATATATATATATATATATATATATATAAATTTTAACGACTATTGTTTTTGGTCTCTGGGCACCTAAAGAAGAAAAAATAACATGGTCTCGGGCTTAACTCTTGCCATGAGACCTACGGTAATAGCTTCTTCCCTATGGGAAATTCCCTAAAAAACATCGACCAAATCAGTCACTCTCAGTAATAAATTGGATCGGGTGTTATTAGTGGTGAAAATAAAGCAACGTTATAAGGAATAGGCATTAGATAGCTCACCAGTCTATTGCATGTATTCCAAGAAGAAGTGCCGTTAATTTTTTTTATACAGTATATATTTTCTTGCTTTTCATGGCATGCACGGATAATCCGTATCGCAGGCTATCCACCGACGGATAATTGGGGTCTACTGTATTTTTATAGATTACATGTTCTGTAGAACTTAAAAAAATGCTATAAACAATTTTTTTGGAGGTCATTACTTTATTTTAATAGGGTGTGGGTCAGTTTAAAAAAGGCCTGAACAAAAACCTACTCCAAAAGGTATAAAATAATGAAAATACTGTAGGTACTTTTATTTTGACTGAGAATCATTACAAAAAGACCTTGTTATGTAACTATTGCATTTAATTCTTTAATTTAGTATTTTATTGATAAAAAACACAAACAGCAAAAAATATTATAATTAATTCCAAGCAATGTAAAGACAAAACTCTTATTTTACTTATATAGATGGTATGTCCAACCACAAATTATCTACAGGTGACTGTAATAGAACTACAATAAATGCAAAATAAATGCAGTGGAACCTCTTTCGTATCCAACCAGAGAGGAACAAGCTTTGATCAGAACTGAAAAAGTCAGATATCCGGGGTAGCCAATAAAATACATTTCCTCGGTAGAAAACAGCTATTTAGCATTGTAATAAAAAACTAATAAAAACTAACTGTAATATAAATTGTACTTGAAACACTTTACTTGAAACAATATAACAAAAAATAACCTTTTTTGAAAACAATTAAGTGGGAGAATGTTACAGAATGATCTATGGAAACTTATTTGTGTACCGGTATTTCTGCCTTGCGGACAAGACAATTATTGACATGAACACAAGGAATTCAGTGCTCATTGGTCTGCTTGGGCTGACAGTTCTGGCAATGGTAATGGCTACCTTAATGCCACAACCTATATATATGAAGGACCATGACATGCAAGGGTCAGCAATGCAAGCCATCACACAAGCTTGCAGATTGGCAACTTCCAAGAATATGCTGCAGTTGGCTCCAGCATTTATATATTCTGGTTAGAATGTTTCCATTAATTAAAAGTTGTAAAAATGTCCCTTTGGGGTAATTATTTCATTTAGTATTAATAGTAAACCTTAGTAACATCGCCTTAGTAACGTAAACCTTCTTCCATAGCAATATCTGAAAAACTTATGTAGGGCCCAGTATATTGCAGTCGCCTCTTTATTGATTTGGCTACAGTTTTTTCTCTGCAGCACTTAAACATCTCGATGCAAAAAATATAGGTCGTTCATTGCCATCGGGAAGTGTGTAACTTATCACTGCTCCGAGACCTACTGGGCTGGCATCCGTTGCTAGAACTAAAGGTTACTCTGGGTCATATGCAATCAAGGTTTGTTCACTAGTGGTGTCACCTTTTATTTTGTTAAAGTATGCTTCTGCATTATCCAACCATACAGGTACAAACCATGTTTCTTTCTCCAACAGTTTTTTATAGAGGACTTAGCTTCATTGCCAAGTTTTCAACAAACTTACCATAATAGTGAACAAGTCCCAACAAGCTTCTAAGTTCTGACACATTTTTCGGGTAAGGAGCGTCTCGAACCGTCGCAACTTTGTCTGGATGTTTTTAAATTCCATCACTTGAAATAACATGTCCAAGATCAAACTCAACATGTCCAACTCAACATGTCCAACTCAACTGTTCTCTCAAAGAACATACACTTAGCCCAATTCACTCGAAGGTTACACTCTAGCAATCAATCTAGAACCTTTCTCAGCCTCACATGATGTTCCTCCAACTTTCCTTTTTAAGGCATAAGGTACAGTTCTAGGAGGTTTAAACACTGGCTTTGCCCCTAGTTTTAAGAGAATATGTCCCTTATATCCTGGAATTTTTCCCACATCATCTTCAAACAGCCCTTGAAAATCCTGTTTGATTCGATTTAGCAGTTTATCTTTCATCTTTTTATCGATGAGATCTACCTTATTAACCCTTACATTCATATTTAACACCAGCATCCATTCTTGCCCAAATATTGACTGAAGTCTTCCTGGAAGGATGTACAGATTACCCCGTGCTTTAGAGCCATCAACTTCTATGCTAACCGTGACATATCCCAACGGTTTGATAGGTTCACCTGTATAGGTTGAGAGCACAAGATCAGTTTTCTACCCATGCCTTTGAGGAAGAATCCTCCTAAATTCTTCGACTGACATTGCTAAAACCAGCAGTCAACCAATGCTGGAACCAATGTCATATTTTAATAATGTGATTGGTTTACCCTCTATTTTACAATTGATAAGCATACGTTTTGGTTTTGGACTTACTTCTGGTAAATTTACACTGGTCAGGTGTCTTATCGATATTCCAGGATCGTCAGTTGTGATGTTGTTATCTTCTTCTAAATCATCAACCGCTGTCAAGTGCTTTGTCTTTCTGTTTCCATTGTTTCTCCCATGAAATCGACACATTCTGGCAACGTGACCAGTCTTCTGACATTTAAAACACATAGCAGTTTTAAATGGGCATTCCTCCTTTTCATGACGTAATGAGCTACATCCCAAACATTTTCGTACAATATCTTTGTTACTCACAAGTTCATTCCGCTTCGTTGCATGATTTCTGCTCGTGTTGTTACCTACGTGTTCATTTTGCATCAAAGTATGGTTGACTTTTGTGTTAGGCCATGAATTCTTAACAATACTGACATTTTCGTTACCATGAAAGCAGATATACTGCTTCCTTTGAGTTTTCTTCTTTCACTCGCGCTAAATAATTACATTCAGAAAGAGCCAGTTTTGTGATTCTTTGAAATTTCCTTTATAATGTTTTTACTGCGCAAACCAGATATAAACTGTTGTCGAGCGTGTTCCTCTTGGGTCAACGCTGCACATTGAGTATACTTACTTAGCCATTTTTATAAGCTCATACACATATTGATTGATTGTCTCACCGTCTTTTTGCTTTCTTGATGTAAAATTGTACTGTTCATTTAATCTTACTTACAGTTTCAACCAATTCGTTGTAATCTTTGGAACTTGGTTTTTCTGGACACACATTGATCACAAAGCTGTTGATAAGTATCGATTCCCATGATGTGAATCAACACTAGGGATTTATTAATGTCATTGTTTTCTATCTCAATGATTCTGAAATAGTTTTCAAGTCGACCGACGTACGAATCCCATCATTTTCCTTCCTCATTGAATTCCTTGAATACAATATTAAACCACCTTAGTTCCTCCATGCTGTTGTTATTTCTTTGCACCTCACTATCATTAATATCACTCTGTCTATTTTTCCGTCGACTCATTCTGTTTTACCTTGTCGCCAATTTATTAAAAAAGGACTAGTTAACAGTATTGAACTCTTTTATTTCACTTCCATAATTGTATCACATCCAAGTTAAATAAAAACAAATGAATAAAACAATGAATAGCTTATCAGCTGATACAAAATATACTCTAAAACATAACAGTTTCTAAAACTATCTATAATTTCAAAACAAAATAAATATCTAAAACTATTATTTTGTTGAAATATGGTATGTAAATTATTTTGTTTTCAACTCTTGTCTTTCAACTTTGATTCAACTCAAATTGTAAAGATCACTGAGGCTTAAACTAGTTCAGTTTGTGTGAATTTAGTATATATAGCCTTTGCTATCATTGTATGGATTTAATGTTATACTTTAAGGTGTACAGCTAGCGTACCTATCTGGGGTATATGGAGCGGCTGTTGGTTTTACCCATTATTCTGATGGGTTTCCCACCAACCAACTAGTCTCTATCACGGGAATGAGCACTGGGATTGGAGAAGTCATTAGTAAGTTTAATATTCTGATCAAATCACAATCAATATAAATATGATAAAAATTAGATTAGATAAATACAATCATCAATGTAACAAACTTATAATGTTAAGATAATATTTCATTAAAATAGTATTAGACAAACACGAAATCCTCAAATAAGTCTGGATGGAAACAATCTGGCATTAAGTGCCAGGGATATCGTCATATATGACTGAAGAAATATATGACACATATTCCTGGCTCATGTGCTCAGGCAAACAGTCTGACATAAAGTGCCAGGGATACAAAATTTCACATATGACTGAAGAAATATATGTCACACATTCCTGACTCATGTGCCCAGGCGAGCAGTCCGACATAAAGTGCCAGGGATATTGTCACATATGACTGAAGAAATTTATGCCACATGATCCTGGCTCATGTACCTAGGCAAACAATATAGCATTAAGTGCCAGAGATATCGTTACATATCACTGAAGGAATACAGGGAGCGACAAAATTATCTGACAGTTTAAAAATGTAAATAACTTAAACGTTAAGTTGTACAAAGTGTTTTATTGCACATTAAAGATTGGTATTTATGAACACAGAAAAAACAACAAAAATGGTGATCTGATCCATTGTTATTTGAAGATGACGTCTTTCAAATGATGTCCGTCTTGGACCACACAAACTTCTTATCAAACCAATCTTGGTCTGAAATTATCAAACACTTTCCCTAAAATTGCAGAAAACAGGTTGGCTATATCCTGGCGAATGGCTTCTTTCATGTGCGAGATGACTCGGCCACGGAACTTGCTCCTTAAGAAGTTCATTACATCATCGGCTGTGTGGGCAGTTGCCCCATCCTGCTGGAACCAAATTCTGCTGCGGTTTAAGCGATTTCTTCGCAGCTCGTGGATAAGGAAGTTTTAACGAATTCCCCATTGGGAAGAAGCAATTGCCATAGGTCTCATGGCGAGACTTAAGCCCGGGACCATGTTACTTGATACTTGATAAAATCTAGGGGAAAGATTGCACCGCGACCTATGAGATCTATTGTGCCCCCCAGACTAGTCTCTAGTTCTTGCCTAGAGAACCCCCTCTAGTCCTAATGCCTTAATAAGGTTTAGTATAACGAGGGGTTCTAACTTTGGAAAATCCTCCACCGCCACCTGGTGTGTTCCCAAGCTTCTGGCTCTCTTCTGACCTATCGCGTCACACTCAGCCAATAGGTGTCTAGGTGTTTCCTCCCCAGATTGGCAGAAGCGGCATTCACCCTCTTGGACAATGCCCATCTTGCTCAGATGACCCCTGAGCCTACAGTGTCCGGTTAGAAATCCCGTCAGTATCCTTAGATTGTTTTTCTTAAGCCTGATCATGGTCTCAGACCTTCTTATATTATGCACTCCAAGCATTTCCTTAGCCTGTCGGCATCCCGGATGAACGGTCCAGGCTTTCCCTCTGGCTTCCTTCTCTTCCTCCTTTAGTTTCTTTTTGAAAAAGGAGTCCTCCAGTGCACAACCTGGCTCCGGTCCAACAAAGGGGGTGGCTGCCCCTACCCTAGCCAGTTTGTCTGCTACTTCAGGGAAATATCTGTCCGCCTGAACAGAGCCCCGCATGTCCAGGTAAGGCTACTTACTGCAGGAGGTCGCCCGGTATCCTGCAGGTACCGTTCTAGACACCATATATAAGGCCTGGTGCCATTCACTCCTCGGCACGGCCGGGACCATGTTATTTTTTCTTTTTTTGGTGCCCAGAGACCAAAAACAATGGTCCTTAAAATTTATATATATATATATATGGTCCGATCGAGACCAAATTTGGTAGAGACGTGTATTCCTACATTTGCTCGGATGAGTTCGTAAACCAGACATATCGGTCAATCAGAACACCAATAGTTTGGGGGGTTTGTACTCAAAAATTGGGTTTTATACGTTTTCCATATGTAATTTTAAACGTTTTTATTACAAAAATTTTGTTTCCAGTAAGAAGATAATAAATACCCCTGTCGCAGCAGACCTGCATACTCAGCGAGTTTCCAAATCAATAATATAATAATAATAATATGTGACAAGTTTTATAAAATCTGTCCATAAACATGAGAATTATTTGCCTATTCTCCATAAGATTAACATGGGAATGAGTGTGCAGGTTTGCTGCTGTGAGGAACACTGAAAAAAGGCATTTGTACCATAAACAATTTTTATTTTTAACATTTATACCAACTTTCATCAATATCTGTCCATAAATAAAGGATTGTCTATTCCCTATATGATTAACATGGTAAAAGAGTATGCAGGTTTGCTGCATTGATAAACACATAAACAATGATTTTTAAGCATAAATTGGTGAACCTCAACCACATGAAGGTAAATACCAAGTTTAATCTAAAAATATTGATTGATATGGAAAATTTTAAATTTTCCTTATCCTCCATAAGATTAACATTGGAGTCCCAAAATACAACGTACTGTGTTTGGATTTTTTAATATCTTGGTAACCGTTGGAGATAGAGAAAAACTTTAAGATACTTAATTGTGCAGTTTTTTAAGCTTATTCTAATGGTGAAAGATAAAACTTGAAATTTTTAAAAATTAAATGGGACAAATGCAAAAACCCATTTTTGGAGTACAAAACCCCCCAAACTACCCCTTCCGATTGACCGATATGTCTGGATTACAAACTTGTCCGATCTATTGTAGGAATACACGTTTCTACCAAATTTGGTCTCGATCGGACCATTTTTACGAGAGCTATTGTGTTCACAGACATACATACATATACATATACATATACATATACATATACATATACATATGTATATAAATATGTGTATATATATATAAACGTTAACGACTATTGTTTTTGGTCTCTGGGCACCTAAAGAAGAAAAAATAACTTGGTCCCGTGCTCAAGTCTCGCCATGAGACCTATGGCAATAGCTTCTTCCCTATGGGAAATTCGCTAAAATGTATCCAGTAAGAAATTTTTCTTCTTCAATTGTGTCAACTGAGTGATTTCTTTGTAATTTGTTATTTTAAAAATGTTTGTATTTATATCCCGGTGGGAATTATGTTAGATCATGGATATGTCTAAAGGAAATGTTTTCACTTCATCTAAACAGCTGTTCATATTCATTTATATTAAAAATTCAATACAATAACGCTGGTAGTTTCTATGGAAACCTGTTTCATGTTTTCCATCTTAAAAATCACCAACACCCTCCAGAGCTAAGACATATCCATGTCAAAAACCATAATTTTTCATGTAGTCTCATAAATACTAGTAAGAGAAGGTTTCAATAAATATATTAATCAGAAATAAAGATTAAAATCCAATATTGACTATTCATTTATAATTAATTATTCATTCCTAAATTATGATTTAATTTATTTCTCTCATTGATTTAATTTTATTTCTAATTTCCATATTCCAGGTGGAGTTTTCCTATTTTGTGTGAACCCATTACTGTCAAGCAGAACTTGGCCTTTGGTAGTTTTACTTGGCGTTATTTCTGATTGTATTGCATATATACTATCATTTCTCATATATGCAAATGATTCAATTTTACATCCTACAAGTAGTTCTACTGTCATGGAAAGCCGGTATGTAAACATATTGTATATGAGCATGTAACAATTGAGTCAAGGTATGTAAACATAGTGTATATGAACATGGGAGATGTGATAGGCAAGGTATGTAAACATATTGTATTTGAGCATGTAACAATTGAGAGGAAAGGTATGTGTTTATCTTTCCTCTCAATTGTTACATGTTTACCCTATGTTTATAGTGTATATGGACATGGGAGATGTGATAGGCAAGATATGTAAACATATTGTATGTGAGCATGTAACAATTGAGAGGCAAGGAATGTGTTTACCTTTCCTCTCAATTGTTACATGTTTACACTAAGTTTATAGTGTATATGGACATGGGAGATGTGATAGGCAAGATATGTAAACATATTGTATGTGAGCATGTAACAATTGAGAGGCAAGGAATGTAAAAATAGTGTGTTTGAACATGGGAGATGTGATAGGCAAGGTATGTAAACACAGTGTATGTGAACATGGGAGATGTGAGAGGCAAGGTATGTAAACATATTGTATGTGAGGATGTAACAATTGAGAGGCAAGGAATGTAAACATAGTTTATATGAATATGGGAGATGTGATAGGCAAGGTATGTAAACATATTGTATGTGAGCATGTAACAATTGAGAGGTAAGGAATGTAAAAATAGTGTATTTGAACATGGGAGATGTGATAGGCAAGGTATGTAAACAAACACAGTGTATGTGAACATGGGAGATGTGAGAGGCAAGGTATCTAGGGTTAGTGCACGTAAGCATGAAAGAGGTGAGAGGCAAGTTATGTAAGGTTAGTGCATGTAAGCATGGGAGATGTGAGAGACAAGGTATGTAAGGTTAGTGCATGTAAGCATGGGAGATGTGATAGGCAAGGTATATGGACATAGTGTATATGAACATTTGAGATGTGAGAGGCAAGGTATGTAAACTTAGTGTATGCGATTTTCTATTATAGAACACATACTAGGACAGGTGGAGCTAATATATATAATACATGAAAATAATGCTAATTGCCAATTGAAACAACTTAGTTCTCTCTCATCTATAATTTTAAATTGAGTGATCAGATAGAATCAATTACAATAAATAAGCCATTTAATGTAGTTTTTATAATTCAAAATCAAAGAACAATCCTCAGGCTATGCTTATGCAGCCTGTTCTAGATACTACCGTCGCATAAATGACAGGGCCGTGAGCGAGGCGATTGCCCTGGGCACTTGCGGCCATGTGTGTCACAAGAGCCACAGTAAAAGTAATAATACAAAATATTTTACAAAATAATTAAGGCCTGGATGTAGGCTTACAAAACATTCTCTTGAAGGCTATGTGTAACTAATTTTTGAAAATTAAATTGTACTGTATTTATTTATCAAACAAATACATGTTAGACACATGTAAGTAGACGTAAGTCAGACCAATTCATAATTCAGAGGCCATGGTTCGGATTCCACATTAAACTGTAGGTCCATTAGTTGTCATTGGCTATTGGGCTATTAATTAACAGTCCTGTCTAAGGAACATGTCAGCCTTAATCAGTAACAAGACTAGAAGATCGCGCCACAATCATTATACACTCAATCCTCATTCAAACTTGGCTTAAAATACCTACCTTGTGGTATGGTTACCATTTCAATAATCTATTCTAATCTAAATTTATATACAGTATTTGCAAAGATTTTTACTGAATTGAATATTCTCACACGCTTGGACAGTTAGTAATATAAGTTATAAATGATACTCAAAACTTAAGGCAGGTTAAAAAAAGGCAGGTTGAGGCAAAATTGCCTAAACTTGATCAGTTTTGTCTGGTATCAGTCCATTTAACAGATAAATTTAATAAAATGTTATCAATCAATCAGTTTTTGGCCTGAGTGCAGTCTGCATACAGACAATCATGTTTTAACTTTCAGTTTGTATGGTCAGTTTAGAACTCACAGTTCAAACTGATCGTCTGATGGTGGATTAATTAAAAACGCAAAATGTACCCAGTTAATTTAAAAAATACAGTACCCTCTGTAAAAAATAAATATCCTCCGTCATAGCAGACCTTTGACACTAACTGGATTAACGTGAGATATAAACTTAGCTTCATCCAAGGTTGATCCACATGGTAATAAATTTATTGTGGTTAGTTTATACATAAGGAAGTTAAATTATTTTACTTATTATTCATTATAATTTCATAGTAAATGATTAAGTAAGTATGTTTGCTGCCATTGAAAGAAATACAAAATTCAGATTTTGTATAATTTGCTAGACCAACTAGATAAGTTTAGCCACAGTATAAGTCATAAGTCAGTTAAGGTCAGTAGTAGTCATATTATAAGGAAAGTATGTCAATATACATCGAGCTATTTATGCATGATACACAGGAATTTTGTGAGAAATAAGCGAGTTTAAGGTTTAAAAAATATACAAAAATGATTGAATTTTTTTTATATTCATACCTAAACAATTTAAAATATCTACATGGGTAAATATCATACCAGTATCATTATAAAAGTCACTCAATGCATATCAACTATCTATTTTACATGATCTCCTTTTGTTTTTTAATTTAAAATAAGTCCAGTTTACCTTTATTGTAAATGCTTGCTGTTTGCGTACTCTGGAACCTATTCTCTGTATTAAGCAAGTATGCTTTTATGTTGTAATTGAAATATAACTACAGAATTTTCAGGCCTTGGATTGCTGTAGTTATAGCTGTATTATTGGGGTTTAGTGATGGTTTATTCATGCCTATGCTGCTATCTTTGATGAAAAAAATGTATCCAGTTGGAAATTCTTCTTCTTCAATTGTTTATACATTTTGGTTTGTAAGTAAGACTTACCTGTATTTTAAGTATAAATTAAAAAGCCAAAAATCAGATGATCATTTAATAATAACCAACATTATTTAGTTCAGTAAGCTTTATCCTCAGATCAATAAAATCCCTCCCTTCCAAATCTTATGATGTATTTTGTGTCATTCTTTCCTCCTTTGGCACCTCTGACCCCAGACAACCTCCCAGTTGAACAGTAACAAGTAACCTCTAGTCTCATAACCTTTTATGGCTGAGCCTCCAGTGGTGCAATCTAAACCTCCAGTCTTATAATCTTTTATGGGCTAGTCTCTGATGATGTAATCAAAACCCTCAGTGTCATAACCTTTTATGGGTAAGGAATTCATACTGGGCTCCTTCATCACTGGCTGGATGGTAATACAGCCCACTTCATAATCTGAAGAATGCCGGTTCAAACCTGGACTGGTCCAGTGGCCTCATATCAGCTGTTAATTAATTAAGAAGTCTGGCAAATGAAATATTGGTCTTTGACAGTAACAAAGCTACAGAATACCATTAAAATAATCACATTCATGTCACTCATCCAGCACTCATAATCAAGTAAATTACTTTGAAAGGTTGGGTTGTTCTTCACCACTTGTTCATCATTGTTTCATCATGTTTCAATGAAAAATGAGAGTTATGTAAGGCACACCCTAAATGTCAACAGGCATCCACATAACCTTCAGCCATTTCTACCTTCTCTCACACATGGGCCAGCCTCCTCCATGCTTAAACATGAACACTGTGCAATGTGCATTGAACAGTCATAGATAGCAAAATCAAAAAGGTTTTTATAAAGGGATTTCATAGACCCTCCAAAAATACCATTACCTATACAAATAAAACGTGATTATAACTAATCGTATTCTCTGCTCTTTTGATAGCTATTTTATTTTTACTTTATGCAAATAATATTACTTAATTTATTATTTCAGAGTTTTGGAGCCGCAGTTAGTTTTTTCTACAGCGATTTCGTTGGTCTCTATTTGCAACTTCTAATCAACGCTTTTGTTGGGATTTTTGGATTACTGTGCTACTATTATGTTAACAGTGTGACTTGTGACTAAGATCATCTACATCCTATAAGTACAAAGAATAATAATACAATAATACAAGCTAGTAATCTTGGATTATTATTGTTAAAAATGTTATGTGTTGGTAATATGCCTGTAAAAAGTTTTAAAACAAATAATATAATGGTTTGGAAAGAAAAAAAATTGTTTTAATTTTGGCAGAAATATTCATTTACTAAACTTGAACAATAATAATAGTTTATTTAACAAACAAAAATAATAATTACAGATCTTACAGATTACAGATGAAATTTTGTGGATATTAACATAAACAACATAACGTAATATAACACAATAAACATGTTTTATATTAATATAATAAAGTTTGATCATTTATTAAATCATACCATCCCACAGTTATCCTTATCCTTTCTTCAAAAAACTTTATGTTTTGGAAGCTTTGCTATTAAACACAGATATTTACTTCCCTGTGGTAAATAGGTTAGATAATGGATATGTCTTTTCACTTCAAAACCGACAACACCCCCACAGAGCTAAGAGATATCCATGTCAACAAAAGAACATAAACATAATACTCAAGATTTATTTCTACAATAAATTTGTTGAGATCCTTATAATTAACCAACTGAATATATTAACACTTTAAGCTAAGCTGCTACATATTAATGTATATAGCATGTGACCTCAAACTATGTAAAGAAAATTATTTGTTAATAGTAACTAATTTAGTAATGTGTCACATAAGCACAACCTTCTGAGTCTTATTACTTAAGGTCTAGGGTCTTTCTACTTATTAAGGTTTCCAAGTTAGTGGTGACGTTGAGATGAGGGCAAGTGGGAGAGTAAAGTTTTAGAGTATACAAAATTGTTTACCACCATTGGTGATTCAAGGTTAAAGCTACGTTAAAATTGTTAAAAAATTTAAATTTTATCTTTTACCATTAGAATCCACTCAAAAAATTACACAATTCAGTACATTAAAAGCTTTGCTCTATCGCCAATAGTTAGCAAGATGATAAAAGTATAATTTTGGGGCTCCAATGTTTATCTTATTATGGAGGATAAATAAAATTTTAATATTTCACTTATTAACCAATATTTTTGGAAGAAACTTAGTATTAAGCTTCATGTGCTTGAGATCAATCTATTTATACGCTTAAAGATCGTAGTTTATGTGTTTATCATGCCAGCTACGGCTAACCTGCATAGCCTTTTCCCATGTTAATCATATAGAGAACAGGAAAAATACTTTATTTATGGACAGATATTGATGATACTAGGTATAAATGGTAAAAAAATGTTAGTGGTAGAAATGCCTACTTTCAGTTTACCTCATACTTTCATACTCTTTCTCAGGTTAATCTTATGGATAATAGGCAAAACTCTTATTTATTATAGATATTGATAAAACTTGTCATATACCTATTATTATTATTATATTTTTGAATTGAAAATTCCCTGAGTACGCAGGTCTGCTGCGACGAGGGTATTTCTTCTTACACTCGTTAAAGCATAACTCATTTCTATGTATTAAGTGTTGTAGGCATAGTAACTTTTTATTTATTTATGAGCTTTCCTATCACTTTAGCTCCTCTGTATTTCCTTGCCAAAACATAATATTGCATGAACATTTTATCAATATTAATGGAACAATTCTGACCAATTTCTAGATTATAGATTATAGATTGACCATCTACATAATGTTCATCGCTTCTGAAATATTGATGAGAGAAAAGAGGTGATGAAATTATATCCATCCAAACCTTTCTGTTCTCACATTAACATTTCCAAATATCAGTAGTGAGGATTTCAAATCCTGTCAGTAATGATTCATATTTTGATCTCCAAATTTAATTAACATACTCGTACATATACATTATTTAAACATCCTAAGTATAACCATTATTGTTTAATTTATAAACAATTGTGACATCAGACTCACAATTCTAAACTTTAGAAGTGACAAATTTTGTTAAAAATTATATAAAAATGTTGAAACTTATTAAGGAGTTTTCCAAAAGATCTTCAGTACATGGACTTGAATCAGTAGTCAGTGAAAAAAAGTCAGTTAAAGAAAGGTCAGTAATTTGTCCAGTTTGTAAATATGTAAGCCTACTGTGGTTGTTAATCCATTGTTTGATTAATTGAGATTTTGTCAAAAATGTATTACAACACTCTACATTGTAACAAATATTTGGAAAGACTGCAGTGAACAGAGCTATTACATGTATTCGGAAAAGCATATAGATAGCATAGCATGTATATCATGTATATAGCACGCTGCAAGTTGTGGTTAGGACACTGTAGAAGAGGAAGAACCTGAAAAATTAAGATAAATAACAACATTTCTGAATCATTGTGATTTTATGATTAATTTTATAATCAATACAGAGTGACAATCAAGTCTTATTAGGATGACTTAATAAACTGGAAATAAAAAGAGATATCACAAAAAATTTGGTATAACATTTCTGATAATATTAAGCTACTGTTTTGATTACAAGATGATTGGATGTCACCTATTTAACCATCATAAATATATGGGGACGTATACATATATACACACATACACATATATGGGGAGTAAGTTGAAAACCTCTAAGGTATAGATTGATATGAACATTAAATTAGGTCATGATTAGTAGAAAACAATGCCACAAACTTGATTTCAAAAGGTTACTCAAAAACAAAATGGTGGCAGTTTGAAAATTAAAAGGTTATGAATTTCAAACCAATGCCATTATTTTTGGATCAACTGTTTGAGACCCGGTTGCAGGAATTGTTTTCCCAATTCAAAATGCCTACAGTTTAATTTAATACCAAATTTTACACATACAATACCGCTAATTACAAATTTCCTACAACTTTTTATTAGATCGACCCACAAGGAATTTCAGGATATTTTAAAAAACGTTGCAGCAGACCTGCGTACTCAAATATTTCCAAATCAATAATCTTGCAATAATAATACAGTACAAGTATGTGACAAGATTGATCAATCAACCTGTTGATAAATTAGAGTACTTACCTATTCTCTGTAACATTATTATGGGAAAGAGTATGCAGGTTTGCTGCTTTGAGGAGCACTAAAAGTAGGCAAGTTTTACCATAAACAATTTGTATTCAGACCATATACCAAGTTTAATCATTATCTGGACATAAATAAAGGAGTTTGCCTATTCTCCATAAGACTAACATGGAAAAGGGTGTGCAGGTTTGCTGCTTTTAAAAACATAGACTATGATTGTTTAGCCTAAACAATGGATTCCAAACACATGAAGCTAAATACAAAGTTTCATCCAAACCTATTGGTTAATAAGGGAAAGAATAATTTTTCCTTATCCTCCATAAGATTAGCATTTGAGCCCCTAAATACAATGTACTGTGTTAAGATTTTTTAATATCTCGGTAACCGTTGGCAATAGAGCAAAACTTTAAGGAACAAAATTGTGTAGTTTTTTGAGCTGATTCTAATGGTGAAAGATGAAATTTGAAAATTTTATAAACCACATGGGAAAAATGCAAAAACTCATTTTGGGGTACAAAACTCCCCCAAACTACCTGTTCCGATTGACCGATATGTCTGGATTACGAACTCGTCCGAGCAAATGTAGGAATACATGTCTCTACCAAATATGGTCTTGATCGGACCATTTTTACAAGAGTTATCATGTTCACAGACGCACACACACATACATATATATATATATAAATTTTAACGACTACTATTTTTGATCTCTGGGCACCTAAAGACAAAAAAATAACATGGTCCCGGGCTTGAGTCTTGCCATGAAACCTACGATAATAGCTTCTTCCCTATGGGAAATTTGCTAAAAGCAGCATAAATGGAATTTCGCCATGGAATTATAGATTTTTTAAATTACATAACATCTAAAAACCAGATCTCAAAAGTTCATTTTAAAACGAAATGATAGTGGTTTGAAGTTCAAAACTTTCCATTTTTAAATCACCACCATTTTGTTTTCGATCAACCTTTCAAAGGACTCAGAATCTCTTTTCACTACTTAACTGGTTAGATATGTTTTGATCCAATGCCCCACCCCCAAAAATATATGTTTTTAGAATTATTTATTCATGTAACTTTTAACCACCTTTTACATCACTCCATGGCTATCATTTAGAATAAGAACCTGTCAAATGTTGTATGTCATAACATTGTATAAAACTGTTTTATTAAATTATATTTAAAGAGTTCAGAACATAACAAGATACGTGACGTGACATACAACTTTGTAAGAATGCAATTAGACTTTTGAGCTTAGAACTTTTTTAATCATATTGCATTGCTTATTAAAAGTTTCATATTGAAAGATAAAAAAGATTTCATGTTGTAGAAAATGTTTCATAAATACCATGATATGTTTGTTCAGCTGAGTTTAATCCCTCTTACTGTAGAGTTTTCTGGGGATGTCTGATTGGAATAGCAGCCATTCTTCTTTCCCAAAATGTCTACTTACTTGGGAATAAGGTGACACATAGTAATGTTGAGCTGATTGTCGACAATCCAAACTACAGTCTTGAGAATGCTGACTTCCCTGCGGTTACGGTTTGTTCCAATAGCAAAGTGATGAAAACCAGACTGGCCCGCCACTTGAAATATATTAGGTGAGAAAAGTTACATGAGTCCTGTATCTAGTTTTATTATTGTAACTTTTATTAACTCACTAGAATATTTTGTGGGAGTATTTTAAGTAAAATGTTCTTATAAGCTTTAAAACTTTTGCAGGAGATTCTCGTGTATTACTATAATCCAGGTCATCATTTGAGAAATTTTATTTATCACAATGCAGTTCTTTCTGAAAAATAAATTAAACTCTAATAGATTTTTATTTATTTCCTGATGAGAATCTTATTTTCTGTTTTCTTACTAATAAATTTTACTTAGAACAGAGCCTTAGTATTAAAGCAAGTTATGAGTTGATAAATATCATCAGCTGATGAAAAGTGGGTAGGCTCTACAATGAAAATTAAATGAAATGGCTAAATGGCCCTATAAATGAATTTTGGAAAGTCAGAATATAACTTTATAAGTGTCTTTTGATTATTATGTTTGTAGGTGTATTAGAATAAGACATTTAAGTGACCTTGTGATGTATCCTTTTCTTTTGTTGACAATTCAATTATTGTACTGTTGTGTCTCTTGTATTTTTTTCTTTTTGTATATATTGTATATATGTAACCTGACGTTGACCATTGCTGCAAAGTTTAACGACAATAAAATTTTTATTTATTTATTTATTTAATGAGGATTATCAGCACTTAAAGGTCATTAGCATCATGTTCATTCAAAAAAGTTAACACGTTCGCTACCGATCGTCAACTATAGTTGACGCCAGATGATCTGTAAGAGCCCTAAACCGGCGGCCAGACATGGCCCTCTGAAACTGTATACTTAACTAATGTAAAATTCTCCCAAAGACCAAACTTTTTCTGTTGTTTTTATTATCTATTATGGTGAAAATAACAGTAATTTACATAAACCAGTAATAAAACAAACCAACTTGCATTTTAAATCCAATTATTTTTTCCGATGCAATTTTTGCCAAAATGATGCCAAAAATATGGAGGTAACCCCACCGAATGGAAACCGATCCCACAGCTTATTTAGAGGTTATTCCTGTAGACCTGTAACTAGTAACCAAACTGAAAATATAAACCACATATTATATTAATAAAGGGCCATAAGGATGTTGCAAGTCGGCGTCAACAATTGTTGATCGAGGGAATTAAAGGCTGTGCGTCAATTATAGTTGACGTTGGTCTATGCCTACATAATCAACGCTGGTCTGTGACGAACGATAATTTTTAACATATAGGTAGCGAATGTGTTAACTAATACAAGCTTACTTACTGACTGTAACGACATTGAATGTTGCTGACTGGAAATTCTGATCAGGAATTATGGATTATTTAAAATTTATCCTAGGTATAACACTATTTTTCTAGCTTTGGCTTACATTTTTAATAACATATTCTTTTACTATACCTTCTCAGGACAATCAGTAACTAATAAAATGCAAGTAATGCGCCTGATGGTGAGACAGTTTTTAGTTATAGTTAATATTTTGTAATATTTCATTCACAGTCAAGGTGGTGCGAGTAAAAATAATCGAATAGCTAATGTTAAAGAAACAGAATTTTAACTAAGTGTGGGTAAAATTCTTATGCTTTTGAGCCAAAATTTCGGGAACATAGAAGAATAATGTATCTTTTTCACTTGATCTATGTGAAATTTTGAAACAAGAAAAAAAATTGTATATTACAGTTATGGAAAATGAGTTTTTAAAGCCACATTTTTTATCCGATAACCTTATAAAATATGTCATTTTGAAAGTCTAAAAATGTACAAAAAACAAATTTGTTATCTTAAATAGATCACTCAGGAAGCTTGTATGAAACAATCACACATGCGTAACAAGTGACACTAGCGCTGACCTAGTGGATTTCAGTTGTCCCTAGAGCCGCTCGCACTGCCTTAAGTGTCATCAGTGTTTGTTTTAATATATATGTTTGATAATCTACTTCAGTCAGAGGTAATACTCTGTTAAGGCTGGTTGACATGCTGCCAGTCACTCAATGTCAGAGACGGGCACTGAGTAAAAAGACATCTCCAGTCAGTGGAGGTGCCTTTTAGCCACTGTCCTGCCAGTAGCTGGAAGCGCCAGTAGAACAAATTTTTTTTGTGGCGTACCAGTAGCCCCCACCACCTCATAACAAGACAACCAGTTGGCTGGCATTGTGTAAACAGGCACATTCCCAAGTCAGTGCTGTACTGTGGACGTTGCTTCTACTAAAAAGAATATTAGTGTTCAGAGAGTTAGTTTTAATAAAATTTAATTTTTAAATAACTTAAAATTTAAGTTATATTACAGAGTTAACTAATTGCAGGTTTAAAAAAGTGAATTATAACTGATAAAATTCTTGAATTTGATCCTAAAGCTAAATAAAGTGCATATGTTATTTCCAATTTAGGACTGGCTGGCAGAGCTTCTGCATTAATGAGTCATTTATATTATTTAAAAGTCATGATCAAACTTATCTTCCACAAAGATTCATCAAACTGTCCAGTTGTAAAAAAATAAAACAAAACAACATAAAATATAGCTTCAAACCTTTACAAAATTAAATAAAACTTAAACTAACTATGGGTAGCTTATTTAATCCCATTTATACTTGAACACTCGGTATGCATTTCCAGAAATTCCTCACATAGAACTCTTGGTAAAAAACACACTGAATTTCTAATAATTTGTGGTGTTTCAGCAATTCGTTACCTGCCGAAGATAAAAAACCAATATCTGGAGTCTGGAAAAGAATGAGCCACAATATCCCATTCACTGTCAATTTGTAAACGGTAAAGCGCCAGTTTGCTGGCATACCAGCGATCACTTGCCAGTGCTTTCCAGTCATATCCCTACCATCCTCTGGCAGTGTGTAAATTAGCCTTTACTATACCAAACAAACAAAAATTGTTCATAAAATTCTCAGCTGAAAGCAGATCCTTAATATGCCTAACGTAACTCTATGGCTTGCACAAATAATTCATTACAAATGATTTTTTCTAGAATAATTCGAAAACAACGTTTTTCACAAATGGAATTGGACAAGTTTTTGAACTCAGTAATGGCTTTGGATCTAATGAAGCATCCAAAGCTTCATCACCCTTCCCGGTTTGTCGAGCGATTCAACAACAACATCTATTACATTCCCAATGAGGAGATTTTCGATCTGATGCTAGCAGTAAGTTGAAGCAGCTACTGAACAAACATAATGAGCCAACTGACATATTAAAATATCCATTCTGCTTTAATTTTAAAGTAACTTTAAACAATGCTCTAAAATTATTGAAATTACAGTGTTGCCTCCAGCTTTCTTGATCTGTGTAGAGTCTCTCTAGACTCCAGACTCTAGACAGCCAGTCGTCAGTAACGTTCTAGAGAAGGCAATTAATTAGTTATACAATTAGGTCTTCACTGTTTAGGTTAAGCCTACGTTAAAAGGTTTTTATGGCTGAGTGAGCTTGATGGCAAGAGGGATGAGTGGAAGAGCATTGTCAATATAGTATTAGACAAACAGCATGGCTAGCTGCAGCCGGATATAATGTTAACTATACAATAAATATATTTTATTATCAGAGCTTTTATGTTAAAGTTTACTACAATTATGCTGTATTTATTGCAAAATGCTTGTATCTAAATATATCAAGATAAAAACACATATATTTTAAACTTAATTTATAATAAAAGTAAATTATTAATAAATTCGGAATATGTTAATCTTGTTAAGGAGCTCTAGTTAGTGTAACTGATTGTTACAATAACCCTAATTATTAATTGATCGTTAAATTTTAGGTAAAACCACAATTAAATGACATGATCACTGCATGTAGGTGGAGAGGGAGGCTGTTCAAATGCAAATATTTATTTCGTAAACAAATGACAGAGGAAGGGTTTTGCTATTCCTTCAACAGTCGAACTGCTATTAGGAGTTTGGACGAGTAAGTTTTAAATGATAAATGATGAATGATAAATTTGTTTACTTCCTAATAACAATAATTGCAAAATCAAAATTTCTTATGAAAATGAAGTCATAAGATAAATAAAAACTGATTGTATTTACTCCTCTTTGTGAAATAGGTTAGATCATGGATATATCTAAAGGGAATGTTTTCAGTTCGCTTGAACAGCTGTCCTTATGATCATATGACATCACCGTTTCAAATTTTGGTCGGACAGATTACTAATAACCTTTAACCCCCATAGCTAAGACACATCCCTGTCAATACCTAAATATATTTATACAAATCCCTTAATACTTAATACTTATTTATACTCATGAAATGTTGTCTCTTATGTTTTCTGTTTCAAAACAATAATCCATGGTGATGTTTTCTTTTAAATAGGTAGTAATTTTATAAACTTAGAATGATTTGTTTCATTTACCCCAAAAATGTTATTATTTTACCCTTAGAAAAAGTACGGTAATAGCTTTGACAGAGAATATGAAGTGATTATTGAGAGTTATGATTTCATCAATGTGATTAAGCTTCCCATATGGTTCCATATGATTAAGCTTTCCCAGTGCTATATGGTTCTCTGGCTGCCTCTAGCTAGCTAGTTCAGAGGATGTGTTTTTGCTGTGCACAATGAACGAGTTCCCATATTACCTGAAACTTGTCAGTTAGCATCAAGAGAGTGCTACAATTATCTAATTTAATACAGTATTACATACGCCTCATGGCAAAAAGATTCTTTGGGGTTCTCCATGAAATGTTTGTACAGGGACTGAAGATATTTCCATGCTTTTAGCGAATTTCCCATAGGGAAGAAGCTATTACCGTAGGTCTCATGGTGAGACTTAAGCCCGGGACCATGTTATTTTTTCTTCTTTAGGTGCCCAGAGTCCAAAAACAATAGTCGTTAAAATATATATATATATAGGTAAACATATGTATATATGTGTCTGTTAGCACGATAACTCTCGTAAAAATGGTCTGATTGAGACCAAATTTGGTAGAGACGTGTATTTCTACAAATGCTCGGACGAGTTCGTAAACCAGACATATCGGTCAATGGGAACGGGTAGTTTGGGGGGGTTTTGTACCCCAAAATGGGGTATTTTGCGTTTTTCACATGTAATTTTAAAAAATTTCTAATTTTATATTTCACCATTAGAATCAGCTTAAAAAACTACACAATTAAGTTCCTTAAAGTTTTTCTCTATCTCCAACGGTTACCGAGATATTAAAAAATCTAAACACAGTATGTTGTATTGTGGGGCTCTAATGTTAATCTTATGGAGGATAGGGAAAAATTAATATTTCCCATATTAATGAATATTTTTGGATAAAACTTGATACTTAGCTTCATGTAGTTGAGATCTATCTATTTATGCTTAAAAATCATAGTTTATGTGTTTATCATGGCAGCAAACCTGCATACTCTTTTCCCATAATAATCATATAGGGAATAGGCAAACTCCTTTATTTATGGACAGATGTTGATGAAAGTTGGTTTAAATGTTAAGATAAAAAATATTCATGGTAGAAATGACTTCTTTCAGTGTTCCTCACAGCAGCTAACCTGCACACTCTTTCCTATGTTAATCTTATGGAGAATAGGCAAATAATTCTCATGTTTATATATATATATTTTTATAAAACTTGTCATATATTAAATTATTGATTTGGAAATTCGCTGAGTACGCAGGTCTGCTGCGACGGGGGTATTTACAAGTATATATCGGAGTCTTAGTTAACCTTCATGAGAGTGTTGAGATTTTGATTATATATATAACAAAATGTTCCTTTCACAACAGATGGATAAATACTTCTTGTAATCTATTTACAAGTATTTTTAATCATATCATAAAAAATAGTTTAGCACTTAACTCTTATTATGCTCTGTACCATTTTACAATAATTATTAAAAAGCTCACCAGATTAGAAAAATGATGTCAAGGGTATTCTACTTTATTGGAACCCAGTGGGGGGGGGGGGTGTTGGCAGATTTGTGTAACGCAAAAATTTATACCGAAAAGCCAAAGCCGATCATTTACTGTTTAATTACCCATACCGTTATTATTAGCCTGTGATCAACTGATTTTTTTATAAACGGAATGAGGATTGAAAAGCAAAAGAGAGATTTAATTTACATCAATTAATTAGTTTGTTACAGTGGCTTCAAGCAATACAACGAATACGTTTTCTATCAAAACACGGAAGATTTTGGAAATACTTTTTCTGCTTTTATTTCGCACAGCTATGTTATCCTTAAGTTTTTACAAATTGTTTAGTAACCTGATAATTTTACATTTATTAATATAAAACATGTTTACTGTGTTATATTAAGTTATTTTGTTTATGTTAAGTACCTGGTGACCGAGCTTTGCTCGGATAAAATAAGACATTTTTTTTTAACAGTAATAATCAGCAAAATTAAAAACAAATTTACAGCTCAATGAAAACATTTATGTGATTTAAATAAATCCGTTCTCATACCCCTTAATTAATATGGCATAAATACTGGACAAAAATATAGCCCTCGGGTGGGGATCGATCACGCGACCTTGCGTACGTGAGATCTGAGCAGTACGCATCGGCCAAGTTCGTCTCGTCGTTTAAGAGTTTTTGGCCAACCTCAATTAATTGTTGTTTTAAATCTTATACTGAATTTAAATGTCCATACTGTTTGTCATTATTATCCTGTGATCTGCTTTTATTTCGCACAGTTATTTTACCCTTTAGTTTTTACAAATTGTTTGGCAATTTGATAATTTTTTTTTTACATACATAAAATAAATATTAATGCAAAACCTCTATTCACATATTGTTTGTCACCATCTTCAATCAACAACTGTCAAACGGTTATAAACAGCTGTTTTGATTTGTATTGTTTACATTTGATTCTCCATAAACGTAATGTTAAATTTTTAGATTTTAAACTCAATATTACAAGAAAACCAGAATTTTCCTGGACATTAGAACTATCTAGAACTTATTTTCTACTCAGAAATTAGTTATTTCCAAAATTTAATATATCCACAATTTAACTCATTTCCGATAGGGAAGTATCTGTGTTTAAAAGCAAAGCTTCCAAAGCATGAAATTTTTTCAAGAAACGTGAATGTCACTGCAAGAAGGTATAATTTAAGAAATGATCAACCTATATTATATTAATATAAAACATGTTTATTGTGTTATATTAAGTTATTTTGTTTATGTTAAGTACCTGGTGACCGAGCTTTGCTCGGATAAAATAAGACATGTTTTTACAAGTTAATCAGCAAAATTAAAACAAATTTACAGCTCAATGAAAACATTTATGTGGTTTAAATAAAACCGTTTTCATACCCCTTAATTAATATGGCATAAATACTGAACAAAAATATAGCCCTCGGGTGGGGATCGATCACGCGACCTTGCGTACGTGAGATCTGAGCGGTACGCATCGGCCAAGTTCGTCTCGTCGTTTAAGAGTTTTTGGCCAACCTCAATTAATTGTTTTAGCTAATCTTATACTGAATTTAAATGTCCATACAGTTTGTTATTATTATCCTGTGATCTGCTTTTATTTCGCACAGTTTTTTACCCTTTAGTTTTTACAAATTGTTTAGCAATTTGATAATTTTTCATTTTTACATACATAAAATAAATATTAATGCAAAACCTCTATTCACATATTGTTTGTCACCATCTTCAATCAACAACTGTCAAACGGTTATAAACAGCTGTTTTGATTTGTATTGTTTACATTTGATTCTCCATAAACGTAATGTTAAATTTTTAGATTTTAAACTCAATATTACAAGAAAACCAGAATTTTCCTGGACATTAGAACTATCTAGAACTTATTTTCTACTCAGAAATTAGTTATTTCCAAAATTTAAAGAAAATCCTTAGTGCCGTTTTCGAGATCCGTGTGCAAATATATATATACAAACCTTGCTCGTATTATAGTATTGGATATCCACAAAATTTGCTCTGTAATCTGTAAGATCTGTGATTATTACTATTATTTGGTTCTTTTGTTTATGGCATCAACTAAATTTTGAATTTTGATTTTGAATACAGTTTTAAAACCTTCTAATACAGTTGTACCTGAACTTTCTAGTACAGTAGGTAAAAGTACACTTATTTTCAGTCAATGAATAAGTCTTATACCATATTTAAACACATGTCTCTAATTTCAGTCACTTACTGTAGGGGATTGTTGTTAAAGCTAAATAATATCAACAAAACCATACTTCACTTATATTCTGGTTAAAGAACCCTAAAAGATTTTTTCTATGACAATGGCACCTAAAATTAAATTGAGTATACACTTTTATTGAGGATTTCATTTAAAATTTCTCCTGAGAAGTCAAAGTTATTATTCAGAAGTGTTTTAAATACATCTTTATAAGCAAGTTTTGTATTTAAACACTACTGAATAATATAAATAATATTTTAACACAAACATTCAAAATGTGTTCAGCAAATAATAAAGTAATAAAATAAAAATACTTCTGACAACTTTTGCAGATTTTTTTAAGTAAAATATAAAACACATCTTGATAGATGTCAGGGCTTAATATTTAAATAAATTAGACTCTTTGAGGAGCAGAAAATGAGTATGTTTAGAAAATTAAAACAATGTTATAATAACATACCTCTTGAGTCCAGAAGAAACAGGCTAATGCAAACCAGTATCACTCAAGATATGTCTCAATTAAAGTCCAATTCATGTTTTAGAGATATTGTTTGTATAACTCTTCGTCACTGTTATTTGTGTTGTTCTAGTTTACCTAGCCTCCCTCCGGAAGAGCTAGTAGATGGCTCTCTGGAATGTCTGCGGAATAATGCAGCTGGAAGAGACAGTGGCTTGTCCTTCACATTGAAATCTCTTGATACTGAAATATTCCAAAAAAATTTTTTGACGAGAGGATATTCAGTAAGGGATTTTTTTCCTCTATGTATTTAAAAATACAACACTATACTTAAACATATCTCTTTATATTATTAAATATAAATTGTTGGGTCACGGAAAGTTTATAATCTTTAAGATATGATTTAGCACTTAATACAATTTTCTTAATTTTATTAATGGATGTATAATTTGAATCTGGCCTTTACTTGTTTATACAGTATACAAATAGGGATTCCAGGTGTTTATCTTATTTCACCTTGAGGTTGATTATAACGCATAAAATATTTATTTTAAACAACTTGTATATTACTAGAAAATACTATTTGAATGAAATTCTAATTAGAATAGAGAAAACCTTTTTTATGATTCAAGGTGCTTTTATTCTTTTGTATAGCACTTGAAACATTTTGTCTTGGAGTCTGAATCAGATTGATGGGTATATCATCCTTGTAATAATCTTGGATTATAATCTATTATTATTACTATTATCTTTGGATTATAATCTTGGAGCTCACTTCTATCACTAAGCATTGCTTCTTTGAGTGAGAATGTGAAGGCTTGACAAGATGTAGATTGTTAGTGAGCTAAAAAATGTAGCACTACCGGTATATTTTATTTTTGTTGTTCAAATTTCTCTACAAGTACTATTGAGAATCAAACACTCATACCGATAAATGTTTGACCAAATTTCACTTTAATACCTATTCTTTTAAAAACTTTAATGATATTTTTGTTCACATGTTTGTTCAAAATTTGTTATTTGGTTCCAGGTTATGGTTCACAATCCCAATTCTTACCCTGAAATGTCTCGCAAATACTTAATATTTTGGAAAAATTTCACATTTTCACGAATCAATGTTCAAGTAACGACCATGAGAACAGACCAAACCTTCTCTCGAATAACGCCATCTGCCAGAGGCTGCAGCATGAAAAAGATGGACTCTCACGTCTGCATCATCAAATGTAGAGCGAGGGAGATCATTAAACAATGTGGCTGTTTGCCATATTACTTGTACCATTTTAATCGTAAGTGTCATTTTAACGTGAAATGAAGCATAGTACAGCGATATTGAATGAATATTAGCAATAAAGTTAAAATATTCCTTACAGGTTATGCTGAGACTTGTGGAATCCAACATTTCAAATGTTTGGAAGCCAATAATAGTAAGTAATTTCAATAAATATTTCAATCCTATTCTATTCATCAATTAGTGCAACATTTCATAGTTTAAATCTCTTTAAATACTAATTATATATATATCTATATGAATATAATTAGAATTTTGTCTGAACACTAATTGGAATTAATCATGCCACCAATTAATTAATTCAATTAATGTGGAATTAATAATTTAATTTTTTTTAATTTTTTTATTTTTACATTTTATACCACAGAACAGCCATGATAGGCGTTATATCAATTTCCATCTACGTATCTGTCTTACTGCTAAAAACGGTCTTTTTGTAATACTTCTCCCTGAAAATGAGATTTTCATAATAGGGAGTACCAGAAATCGAACCGAAAGACTGAAAATTTTTCTATTTTCTCTAAATGGATAAATTTTGCTGAAACAAAGATCTAAATAATGTAGGTCCATATTGGTTCCAAGAAAGTTTTATTCAGTAGAAGTTCAGTTTTAGGTGATAATTTTGAGTTTCTGTTAAGCATACAGAGCATATAAAGATGTTTTAATGTTGAATTAAATGCAGTCCTTTTCAAAATCAGAGCTCAATACCATCTTGACATCAACATAGTACACACCGTTCTGGTCGGCTGGTTCTATTATAGCTTGTTTTATGTCTACAGAAAATTTTTTTTGTATTTATGTAAGTTTTATTAATATATGGACTTTTCAACAAATAAATCTTCTTATCTTGTTATTTTCATATATTTTCATCCGATTTTCTACTTTTTATTATTATAAATTGAAAATAAAAAACAACATGATCAAAATCATTACAGCCACTATTATAGATTCTAGTTTTTTTAAATTTTTTGTTTGATGGGTATCAGATTAGCTTTGACTAATAAAACTGTAATGACAAATTCATTAAATTTGATTTAAACTCAAATGATACCTTTGCCTTTTTTAGAAAGGTTCATAAACGTTCGTGTTATCGGAGGAAATTTTAAAATCCCAGTTTGGAGCCAACCAATGTCGATGAACTGCCAATGTAAGCTACCCTGTTCATCGACCTCATACCTTACAGAATATGCATTCATTTCACCTGAAGAAGTTACTGGAAAAATCAACAATCAGGGGTATGTGTTAAACATTTAAAATTACTTTTGACTGTTGGAAATCATTTGATTAATCTAATAAGTTATTTGAAATGTTTACTATATGAATAATATAAAATTACGTTCATTAAGTACATATAATAGATGTATAACATTTAAAAAACTTGGACATTGCGAAATCTGATGCAAAATGTAAACATTTTCTAAAACCATAAAACCTAATGATAAATATGACAAAACGTTTAGTTATTGGTACTTTTCCATTCCACACGATATGATGAATATAAAAAAATAATGATACTTATAAAAAAAACGTATTATCATTGAAATTGAGACATTTGCTTTACAGCTAATTTCAGTTTATAACATAGATATTCTTGCAAAATATTCTTGCAATATTTTGTTGTACAATTTTTTTACATCAATAGCAAATGTAGGCAGTTTTTCTTATCTTCTTCGGATCATATGTGTAGTCATATGATCACATAGATCATACATCATAGATCATATGACTTTCTTTTATTCAACCTATCACCAACAGTGTCAGGTTTAGGTTCCTCTACTCCCAGTACTCAACGGATACATGCTCGAAAGTTGATACGTCAGCCTTGTGTTCTGAAAACTTCACTAAAATTGTGGTTTCACAATCCAAGTGAATCCAATTCTCTTATAAAAGCATCATCAGGGGTCATATATATATATATATATATACATCATCATATATATAAATACACACATATATATATATAAATTTTAACGACTATTGTTTTTGGTCTCTAGGAACCTAAAGAAGAAAAAATAACATGGTCCCGGGCTTAAGTCTTACCATGAGACCTACGGTAATAGCTTCTTCCCTATAGGAAATTCGCTAAAAAGTAAATTGTATCAAATGATCAGATCTCAACCAGATGGTCCGATAATGATTATTGTGTATGATGTCTGTATTTTCATATTATACTTACAAACAATATTAAATTATCGTATAGAACTTTCTAGATTATATAGAATGCTTATTGAACTGCAGTATTGTTTTTATCACATATTTGTCTTTTCTCTTCCTTAGACTGTTGGGATTTGTGGAAGTTGTTTACAAAACGAATTATGCCACTAGCTACATCAAAAGAGCCAGATTTACTTTTAGTGATTTTTTAGGTGAGCTTTAACTGAAAGTAAGATATTTATAACTATAAATTAGAATGTTTACTTTTTGATGTAAGCAGTTTGTTGTACATGGGTTGCTAGATAACCTATCAACTGTAACGGAGGGAAAGTTTATAACTCTTATATAACCTCTACCTCGGATAGGCTATTTAGCCCGATGGGTTTGACCCTATGCGTAGGAAAAATAGGGGGCCAAATCTGCCGGACACAATATGTTTCTTTAATTTATTTATTGAAAAAGACATCGTATCAATAATCAAACTTATTGGTGAGGAGTCAGACAATTGTCTGCACAACCAGCACAGGTCTTAAAAATTAAATAAACTGTTCCAGTCAACATCGCTATGTACTAAAACCGCCCTACACAGCTCGGACTCAACAATTATAATGAGTAAATAATATACATATTCCTATGGTATACATTTTAGCACATGGCAGGGTGCATGTGAAAGAAAATGGAATATTGATAATTTAATAATTTGATATGAGACACCTGCTCCAGATCCAAGACAGATAGATGCCTTGGATCAAGCAAAGACGATAAATGGTATAACTGGGCACTTACCCCTGAGGGTCATAAATAGACACAAGATGTCAACGAGGAAGGGGAATCACTTAAAGGCCGAAAGCCTATCACTGACTAACCCTTTGATATCGTCGTTCGAGGGAATGGCGATCTGAGAGTGTGTGCCGTGTAGCGGCGAACAAAGATCCTTCTTATCACTAGACCACCGCTGCCGACCAACAAAAGTGTGCTCAGATAACAAGACGCTGTCACACAACATACTTTTTCCAAGTAGTAATATGTTTTAAACGGATGAAAACTTACAAACTGCTCGCAGTAGGACTTAGGGTGTGGAATATGTGTTGTTGTGAAGACGAAGAAGAGCTAGAGGCTAGAGTGTCCATCACAGTTACTTTCTGATTACTACACTTTAAATTGTACTATAATATAATTTATAATATAATAAGACCAGGATTTAGATTATTCTCTATCGAAAGATAAAAAAATGTGACTCTGATTGTTGCGTTTAAAGTAAAGTAAGACTCATGAGCTTGACCATCACGCTTATTAATTATTATATGTTACATTTCCAAATCAATTCCAAGTTCCTCTTATATGATTTCCTTAACTTTCTCTTTGTTTTTCCATATAATTAATTTATTTCAAATATCATCATATGATTTCAATATTAATTATGTTTTAGCGAATTTCCCATAGGGAATAAGCTATTGTTTATCTGATTTGTTTTTCTTTTGGTTGACATAGCAACCAGTCCAGTTTTCTTTCTTTACCATTTTTAAACTTTCATTTTTATCAGGTTCTTAATCAATTTTTAATGTAATGTCATAATTCTGTAAAAACGATGTAAAATTGTATTGATCAAGAAATATAAGACTCTGATAATATTGTGATCGACTATTGAAGAATCGAACATGAAGAATGGTGTGGTGAGTGAAATGTAAAAAACTAATAGGCCTAACTTTGTAACTTAATAATGTGAAAATTTTTTTGTGTGTTTAATCTCATATTTGTAAGAACCTGATATTTTGTAAAAGAAAACAAAGTATATTTTGTATCCAACCCTCTTTTTTCTGTATATTGGTCCTTTTTTTTTTTACTGAAAGGGGCGGATTTCTCCCAAGGCACTTCAGCCGTAGCGGCTTTTTGCGCAACCCTGTGTGGGTTGCGGCATTATCACATAGCGAAAAGCCATTGGTGATTGGCGGGATTTGAACCCGGGACCTTGGGCACCAAAGCCCCGCGCTCTACCCCTAGACCAGCGCGCTCCCCTTATTATATTGGTCCTTCGAATTTATGCTATGTTTTAAATTTCTTTATTCCGCCCCCAACACTGATTGTTATACACAAATTAATAATACGGTAATACCAAGCTTTTTGACATGGATATGTCTTAGCTCTGGGGGGTGGGGTCGGAGATTTTTAAGATGGAAAACATTTAACAGGTTTCCATAGAAACTACCAGAAGTATTGTATTGAATTTTAAATATAAAAGAATAAGAACAGCTGTTTAGATGAACTTAAAAAATTCCCTTTAGACATATCCATGAGCTAACCTATTTCCCACAGGAAAGTAAATACAAACATTTTTGAGTTGGTTTTGTTGGGTGATTTGACCTTACGCTTCATACCAAGTTTCATGCAAAACGGTTGGAAAATAAGGAATAAGAAATTGATTTTTTAATATTCTTCATAAGAACAACATTGGGCACTTCAGACAACGTACTGTGTTTATCATGAACAGTAAATTTAACTTTCTCTGGAACCATTAGTCGTAAATAATACAAAATAATAATTTGTTGTTTACTTTACTTTTACCGGTACTGTTTTTGCTGAAAATTTAAAACTTATATTTTTTTGACATTTAAAAGCCCATAACTTTTGAACCGTAATTTTTACAGACATGCGGGTTGTCTCAAATTATTTAGTACTCTGTGTACTATAACCTATCAAATTTTAATTATAATCTTTAGAGCTGTTTTTGATAAATTTGGATTTTTCACGTTTTTTAAGGATTTTTAGGGGTGAATTAAGTTTAAAAATCAAAAATTCAGAAAAATGAAGAAAAAATACCTGGAGCTACGGTGAATACATACACCAAATTTCATCTAAATCGGACCAACAGGGAAGGCTTTGGCTCTGTACACATCCAGACACACACACACACACACACACACACACACACACACACACACATGGAAGGACAGACATCACGTTGAAAACAACTTTTTTGGATTCAGGGCCAAGAAGAAGAACCTTACATAGAACTTTAGCAACCTTAGCATATACCTTATATATGCTATACCTTAGCATATACGTTGTATATGTCACAAACTTCAGATGTTTATCATATTGCCCTCTGTTAAGAGTATTTTTTATATACTCTCTCTGGCACAGGTTTATTTATCAGGCCCCCTAACCCCAAAAATACATTTTAATACAAATTGATTGTCCTATTTTTAGGCTTAGGACATTTTTTTCCAAAACAGATATATCCACTCTCAACTCAAATTCGAAAATTTTGACGAAAACAATACTTTCTTCATATACTAAGTACAGTATAAGGGGAAAAAGTAATAATAATAATCAATTTACTACAAATGTTTAACCATTCAATTACAGGTGGCTCTAGGATGAATATGTTGGTTACGAACATTCTGGAAGATATATTTTCTAAATAGTTATAAGTTATAAAGTTTACGTTTTGTGAAATAAAAACAACAAAGTTGTTTTGAAAAATCAAAAAACATTTATTAGCAGTTAACTTTATTACAGTTACTAAAGTGTAAATAAATGAATTCATTGTTAAAATTATTAAACACTGTTGTAGCTTATTCCGAAATCAACATTATCATTGGGAAGGCAGTTGCCTGCCCTGCCCACCTGCTAAAGCTGCCTCTGTATACAATATTGTTTTAAATACTAAAATATTGGGTATCTCCCTAGCATTTCCAGATGTAAAATAGTGGATGAAACAACAGGACTTTGAAAAAGACAAGAATGATGTAGACATAAAACACATTTAAAACATTTAAAAATATTTCAAATATGCCTAATAAAGAAAATATATAAGATTCGAAGGTTCAATACCAGTGGCAGTGATTATAGAACCTGTGGGCACCCTCCCGCAAGTTTGTTTATCAGCCCCCCACAAGTTTGTTTATCGGGACCCCCACCCCAATAATACATTTTCCCCCTGGGCTTAGCGCGGCCAAGCGTCGTTCGCCAAGCGGCCAGCGATCGGGAGCAGTGAAGCATCTTTACAACCAATGTGTGAACGGGATAATGCAATTAATTTATGTTAATTCGATAAGTAAATGATTTATAATCATGAAAAGAAATAAATGCATTGTTAACCTACCGAAAATCATTCTGCTTCTGAACTGGTCCCTTTCTGGCATATTTTTTTAGATTATCTCCAATAAATGAATTGAACCTACCGTTCCGTAATTCGACTACAACTAAAGAAAAAGATCACCAATATCGAAAATTATTTGTTTCCCTAGAGGACTAGACTTCTGGCCGGCAAGCCATGTCACCGACACAACGTATATAATTGCATAGTCATCCCAAAACTTCAAAGAATACATTGGCTTTCTCTGCATGGTTATGCTAGATGGCTATTGCAATACACATTCTTTGTATCATTATGTAAATTATAAATATTTGATCCGTATCTCTAAATAATAGTGGTTAGCACTATTATTAAGTACTACCATTTTGTTTGAAATTCATTATTGGTGATGGTGGATTGATATTATTTAGATTCTTATTGCAGACATTTTCCATCACGATATTATGTAAAACAATTTTGTTTTTCCATCACGATATTATGTGAAACAATTTTGTTTTAGGCCTACATAATATCGTGATGGAAAATGTCTGCAAAAGAATCTAAATAATACTACCATTTTGTTTAGAGATTAATTTACTAATTTCATGACAATACTATAGTAAATTAATATTTTTATGTCAGGGGGAGGCTGTGTCACAGGGTCTGTCATGTGCCCTTTGAGGGCCCGGGCCCCAGCAAAGTTTAAAAAAAATGCGGCCAAAGGCTCATGGGCTCCCTCTCACTGTGGGCCCCAGCTCGCTGTCACTGCAACTGGTTGAGACTTTCTGGATGAATGTTATGTGAGATTCACTGCTAATAAATCATGTAGACTGAAAATTTGAAAGCTTGAAGAAGTTAAAAAGGATTTTAATGAGATATATGTTTTGGAACAACACATGATATATTATTTTAAATTGATGGGTGTGTAAGAGGATATGCCAAAAACGTTTATAAGTTTGAATTTAAAAAAATTAAGATCTTACATGTTGATGACTGAGTGATTAGATTATATCATTGGAATGGCAACCATACTACATGTAGGTTTTTTAAGCCAAGTATGAATGAGGATTGAGTGTAAGATGATTGTGGCGCGATCTTGTAGTCTTGTTACTGACTAAGGCTGACATGTTCCTTAGACAGGACTGTTAATTATAGCCCAATAGCCGATGGCAACTAATATACTGTTATATCCTTGAATTCTATATACATACCTGTAACTGAGAAAATAAAGAGTACTTTTCAAAAGAACAATAGAATATACTTTTATTTATTACCCCATTAAGTGCATTTTTGAAGAACAATGTATACACCAACTATGTAAACAAACATAAATAAAAAACAGATGATTTGTTTTAGTCTTTGATACTAGGGGATAAGTTGGTAAGATACAACAGTTCTTCCCCACTGAAGATTTCAAAATTAATTTAGAATCGTACGTAATCATTAAGTCACACTGACTGTCTTCTATTTCTTATTGATCTCCTTGGAAGTCTATCTTTCTGGAAGTCTATCTTCATTTATTCCTTCTTCATTTGTTTGTTCTGGCTCTCTGTTAACTCTCTGTGGAATCCTTGGAACATCGAACAATTCAGGAACACCCCTTTCACTTTCAGGTTTTTTAATAAGTGTTGGGCGAAGTTGATTTATATGCCTTTTAATTGATTTCCCAGAGTCCAATTGAACCTGATAATGATGAGAGCCAAATTTCTTCTTTATCGTTCCAAACTCCCATGTAGGCTGGTTATTCAAAAATCTCCTCTCTTGGGTCCTCTCCCCCACTTGAAATGAACGTCTTGGTTCTGGTATCAATACCCGTTCTGGTTTGTAGGGAAAAATTGAATCAAGGCGGATCCTGATTTTTCTATTGAGATACAATTCTGCAGGAGATTTTCCACATATGAGAGGTGTTGCTCTGTATCGAAAAAGAATATCCTGAACCTTCTTAGTAATAGGAGTTGGGTCACTTGAGGCTGATTTCAGCCTGTTTTTGAGAGTCTGGACATTTCGTTCTGCCAGACCGTTAGTAGCTGGATGGCCAGGAGCTATGAACTTTTGAAAAATGCCATTAACTTCCAAAACCAAAACCAAAATTCGATCTTGTCTAAAAAGTATTCCATCAACTAATGTATACTCACTATCTTTTGAATTATATTTTAGATCTCGTACTATCTCACTAAGATTTGAATCTTTTGTAGTTTCTTCCTTTATGGTGTCAGCCGTGACCTCTTCACTTGAAATCGCAAAAACCTTTTCACTGTACAGATGATGCACTTCCATCCCAAATGAACCATCAGGACTTCTGTTAATAACTGGAAGAGGAGCTCTAGATAAACAGTCTACATTAAGATTTTGCTCTACAGAACTTATTATGTGGACTGGTGGTTCCTTACTTTTACAATTATTTAAAAAATCGAGTTCCTGAAGATTGATCTGCAACTCTCGAATCCACTGACGCCCTAAAAGAGAATCATGCCCATTTGGAACTATGTATAGCTCTCCAAAAAACTGCTTACCATTATAAGACACTTCAACAAAGCTTTTCCCTAACGGCTGAATTACATTACCAGAATAAGACCTGAAAACAGTGGTGGATTTTTTAAGTGGAACATTCAGCTTAAGTTTCCGAAAGTCATTGACAGACAAAAGACTATACTTTGCACCTGCATCGACCTCAAATCGTTGGTTCTTGCCATTTAGCTGGACACTGATGAAATACTTGTCACTATCACCAACTTCAAATAAATCCACAATCGTAAGAACATTGTTTATTCCATATGGTTGATTATCTGAGAATCTGTCATCAGTTTCAACATAATTTACAGGACATTGGTTTGAAACTCTGTAATTTGCCTTTATTAGTGTTTTTATGCAAACCTTTGCACAATGGCCCTGATTGTTACATAATTTACATTTTATCTTTGACTTGTCTACTCTACAATCGCTAATTTTGCGATCATTGCGACCACACCTTATACATAGATTTTCTATACCTAAAGCTTTGTAGTCAAGGAAAAAACTAACTTTTGTATATGACTAAATGCCGTTGATTTTTTTCTATCATGTTTTGAAGACCGGGAAGCTGTAGACGGAGAAGAAAATCTCCTGAGTACTGAATCATCAACTGCATTAGTATCGTCCGAACAAGAATAACTGGAGTAAGAACTGGAATGTTGAGTAAAAACCTTACTATCAACTTTTGAAGCTTCGAGGACTAACGCTTTTGAAAGAACATCATCAAAAGTAGTGATATTCGACTGCAAAATGTTTTCTCTGACCCAATTATCACGAAGTCCCCGAATAAATTGAGCCCGGAGGAAAATATCAGTGACAGACACAGCCTTCTTGCAATTTTTTTGTTTACAGATGACTGAAAAGTCACAATCAGAGAGAGCATGGTGAAGTGCAGACACAAAATCAGATATTGTTTGATTTTCCTGTTGAAATAAACTCAAAAAGTAGTGTTGTGTAACCACCACATTCTTTTTGGGAACTAACATTTTCTTAAATACTTCTAGTAATTCATCTAAATTAAGATCCTTAACTGATTTTTCAGGACACGAAATGCAGCTATATTGTTATAGTGAGTTGACCCAATGCTAACACATAGCAATTGAGCTATTTGAGCTTGATCTTTGATACCTTTCATTGTATAGTAGTTTTCAAATCTTTCAAGATAGAAATTGAACTTTTCCTTTTTTGGTTCATAGTTTTCAAAAGGTGCCAAGTTAGAAAACATACAAGGATCCTTTGATTTGGGTTCTTGCATTTTGTCTAGCATTTGCTGAAACATATTTTGTTGAACTTTTAAAAACTGGTCAAATTGATCTGGATCCATTGGAATGTAAAATGTAAAAAAACAAATTGAAAACAAAAGGTTATGTTACCAAGGTATGGAAAAAAACTTTTAAAAATATTTAATAAATGATTGAGTTATTGTTTGGTTTTTCCTCGTCGCCAAGTATTATATCCTTAAATTCTATATACATACCTGTAACTGAGAAAATAAAGAATACTTTTCAAAAGAACAATAGAATATACTTTTATTTATTACAAGTGCATTTTTGAAGAACAATGTAAACACCAACTATGTAAACATAAATAAACAACAGATGATTTGTTTTAGTCTTTGATACTAGGGGATAAGTTGGTAAGATACAACATAGACCTACAGTTTAACGTGGAATCCGAGGTCATCAATCTAAACAAGTGTTTAGATTGACGACCATTGAAACTGTGGTAGCCATATTTTAGGTTTGGATTCCAGAGATTGCATTATTATTTTGTATTTATAGAGTATGAGGGTGGGCAAAGTCTAGTAGAGACAATAATGATATTTTAAAATAAGTAAATATACTGTTTAATTTGTGATGTCTTGTTGCAGTGGATGTTGGTTCACTTGCAGGGTTGTTCCTGGGATGCAGCATCATCACTATAATAGAACTGGCTGTGTTATTGTACAAAGTCTCTACTGAAGTGTATATGAATTTTGTTCTGAGGCAATATACCGTTCATCCTTTTATGGAGTAATGATGTTATGATGTTAAAAAATGAATTAATATATTTTTATATTATGGAACTATTCTACTCACTTTTACTCACTTATGGATTACTTTTATTCACTTATGGGATTATTTTTTTTGGAACGTGTGGATTTATAAATACCCCCGTCGCAGCAGACCTGCGTACTCAGCGAATTTCCAAATCAATTATAAATAATAATAATAATATATGACAAGTTTTATAAAAATCTGTCCATAAACATGAGAATTATTTGCCTATTCTCCATAAGATTAACATGGGAAAGAGTGTGCAGGTTTGCTGCTGTGAGGAACATTGAAATTAGGCATTTCTATCATAAATAATTTTTATCTTTACATTTTTACCAACTTTCATCAACATCTGTCCATAAATAAAGGAGTTTGCCTATTCCCTTTCTGATTAACATGAGAAAAGAGTATGCAGATTTGCTGCCATGATAAACACATAAACTATGATTTTAAGCATAAATGGACCACATGAAGCTAAATATCAAGTTTTATCCAAAAATATTGATTAATATGGGAAATATTAATTTTTCCCTATCCTCCATAAGATTAACATTGGAGCCCCACAATACAACGTACTGTGTTTAGATATTTTAATATCTCGGTAACCGTTGAAGATAGAGAAAAACTCTAGGGTACTTAATTGTGTATTTTTTTAAGTTTAGAAAGAAATTTTTTAAAATTACATGTGAAAAACGCAAAAAACCCCATTTTGGGGTACAAAACCCCCCCAAACTACCCGTTTCCATTGACCGATATGTCTGGTTTACAAACTCGTCCGAGCATTTGTAGGAATACACATCTCTACCAAATTTGGTCTTGATCGGACCATTTTTACGAGAGTTATCGTGTTCACAGACATATATATATATATATATATAAATTTTAACGACTATTGTTTTTGGACTCTGGGCACCTAAAGAAGAAAAAATAACATGGTCCCGGGCTTAAGTCTCACCATGAGACCTACGGTAATAGCTTCTTCCCTATTGGAAATTCGCTAAAAAGTGAAATTGCTAAAGATGAAAAGGGTATGAACGAGATAGTTTTAAATTCCCAAAGAATGGTAATCATTGTAAAAAAACTTAAAAAAAACAGTCATTTAAAAAGATCAGTAATGTTTCTTTGAAGTGTAGGAAACCTCACCTTTAAATTGTATACCAGACAAACTCTTGTTGCAATTAATTTTGTTTTTCCCCAATAACTGTGTATTTAGTTTCACTCAGAAGATAAAAAACAGAACCAGTGGCGTAGATACAGGAGGGGATAAGGTGGATATATCCCCCAAAACGATCATCTTTACTAATAATTTCAAAACAAAAATATCCTTAAATACTGCTATGCAATAACAAATAATAGAAAAAGCAGTGCTTAAATGTTACTGTATGTTGCATGTCGCAATATGCTAGAGTATTAGAATTTAGAGATCATCTCTAACATGTAAAGCTATCAGTGTCCATTTGTTGAAGGAACCTTCACTGCCCTCCTGGTCATCCCCCCCACCATCAATAAGATCCTTCAGCTGCAAAATCATTTAACTTATACTGTAGGTCTAACCTAAACAGTTGAGACCTTGACCTTAATGACATATGACGTCGAATGTTATGTACTTCCCGTACCCTTTGCATTTTGTGTTCGACATTCTTGTTTTGTCTACTTTTAATAACCACATTATATTAACCACATATAAAAGAAAGCCTGAAAGTGATTTATTAAAGTCACAGTGACTTAGTTCGTGTCTAGACAGCACTAGATTATTATGGTATTGGTAATAATAGGAAAATCTGTGTTTGTATGGCCCACCCAGAAACAGCTAGAATAAACATTCTAGCTGTTCTTTTTTTATCCTGTCTTTATCCTTTATCCTTTTGTTTATCCTGTCTTTAGTGAAAATTGTAGTTCCATCGTCTAGCCTGCCGACCGAATAGCACTTTGAGAGTGTCCTTATTGGCAATAAAGTGTTTGAGGCTCATAAGAACAATGCTAATTTGGTGACAGCGTTACTGGCCACACGATGGTCGCAAACAGATGATTGAGGTGTCCAATTAAAGGTAAAATGGTTATCTAGGGAATTATTGAAAAAAAACAATTTTTAAATATAATTACCTTGCAATTAATTATACTCCATAATTAACAAGTAGCATCTAACAAGTAACAGAAAAATCGTTGTGAAATAACAAGTTTTTAATTTTTTTAAAGTAAATCACTTAAATTTTAATCTGACACCTCAGCCATTTTTAAGACAATAAATTAATCAGTATCGCTGTCAAATAATTAACATAGTTCTTAAGATACCAAAGTTCAAGATGGTGGCGGAGGTCTTACATGACCTTTTTAAGGTATTTAACTCCATCAAACATCCCTTATGTATCCTTGTATCCTTGGGTACATACTCTAGAATAGGTTTTCACTCCAGGGTGGGGGTTAGGAGGTTATTTATATCCCCTCCTATGAAAAAAACTGTATCTACGCCACTGAACAGAACCATAAACTTATATCATGATCTGTATATAGGAAAATAGCATTCATATTCAAACATTTGAACACAGATATGATTTTTTTAATGTAAAGGGACACGAATAGATTACATAGTGGGGAAACGGCAGGTGCAAAGAAAATTGAGTGAAAATATCAAACCTGAATAGTGAAGCTGAGGATGATCTTGAAGTAAATGTTGTTGTGTTGTAAATGTTGCCTTGTCATCTTGTTAGTGATCATGCTTTACCACTAGGTGTATCACAGGCAACCTAATAATAACATGTAATAGGTATTGTGAATTAATTGTATAAGTATTGTGTAATGGTATTGAATTGGATAAAAATGTACAATTAAAAACTTAAGTCTTAACAAAAATATTAACATTTTTTTATTAATTACGACCAATCTTCTTTAATGAGATCTGCAGCTTTCTCTCCGATCATGATAGTGGGAGCATTGGTGTTTCCCCTGACAATGTCTGGCATTATAGAGGCATCGGCCACTCGCAGGTGCTTGATTCCCTTTACTTGCAGCCGAGGGGAGACCACAGATGCAGGGTCCTCAACAGGCCCCATCTTGCACGTGGAGGTCGGATGGTAACACGTTGTCACGAAATGTTTCAGAGAACAGATCCTGAAGTCTCTAGAAGACATTGGGTACTTGGAGCAGGTGGGGGCTACGATCTCATGAAACTTTGTATCCAAGTTTGCCAATCCCTTTGTTGATGCAAGTTTTGAAAAGAACTCTGTACCTCTCAAGAGTGTTTCTATATCTCGATCATCTGTTAAATGACCAGGAAAAATTTTTACTTTCTCCTTAGGACATTTAGATTGCAATAAAATTTTACCCCTGCTATAAGGCTTTAATAAAGTTGGCATTACAAGGTTTACAAATTTATTGGAATTTATTTGTAGGTATAGCTTACTGATTTCTTCTCTTATTCCAAATGCTGTCAAAGTACTTTGGAGTGAAAATACATCATTGGGGTCAAAGTCAAAATGATGGTTTTGAATATCTGGAATTTCAGAAGTGACATCGAGGGTGTTTATAAAACCTGAATAAGTAAGCATACCTATTCCTGAAAGTTTGCTTGAATTTGATATCAAAAAGTCATACATATAATCAGTAAATTGCTTAACAGTGCGAGTATAGTTGTAAGAAAATGCCAGTCCAACCATTAGCGGATGGTCCTGAAGATTTTCACCGACAGGCAAGTTTTCCACAACACCAATACCCAACTCCTGCAAATGTTGTTTTGGTCCAATTCCTGAGAGCATGAGAAGCTGCGGGGAATTTATGGCTCCAGAAGACACAATTACTTCCTTCTTAGCTTTTACATTCACCTCTTTGCCCTCTTTATTTGTAAATTTAATTCCATAGGCTGTTTTAGATTTTTCATCAATCAAAATTTTTGTTGCTAAAGAATGTTTAGAAATTTTTATGTTTTTCCGAGATCGAACTGGTTTTAAAAATGCTTTGGCTGTACTACAACGCTTCCCATCAATAATTGTTCCTTGCAATTTAGCAAAACCAGTCTGAGACTTGCCATTGTAGTCTTTACTCGTCTTGTACCCGAGTTCTTCCATTCCTTTAGTGTGAGCTTCTACGATACTTTTTATTCCATGGTTTTTAAAAGTGGCGACATTCAAAAATCCTTTTTCTCCATGATATTCTTTGTAATTATCATTACTTAAAATTTCTTCAGCCTGAATATTCTCAGATTTTTTAAAATACTTAAGAACATTTTCATAATCCCAGCCTTCATTTCCTGCTCGAGCCCAGGCATTGTAATCCTCTTGATTTCCTCTAACATAGAGCATGGCATTTATGGAGCTTGAGCCTCCAAGAACCTTTCCCCTAGGCCAGTTGCAGCTGTTATTAACCATTGCCAAACAGTTGTCCTCTTCTGAATCTGTTTGATATTGCCAATCGACCGATGTTTTTTGCAACATTCCATAAATACCAGGGATTTCTATAGTTTTAGTTGGATTCCCGCCAGCTTCTAGCAGAAGCACTGACCATGAAGGCTCTTCAGACAATCGACTCGCCACTACGGCTCCAGCTGATCCTGCTCCTACCACTATGAAGTCAAACTCCTCCCCGTCGCCAGGACTGTAGTGGTCCGGATAGTGAGATGGATTTGCCAATTCACATTCTGCTCGTCTGACAGTGGAATAAACACCTTTAATTAGAGAGCTGGCTATATCTTCTGGATCATCGGAGCTTGAGCATGTCTGGTCCTGCAGAACGAAAGGTGTTTCTCCTTCTACATGTCTGAAAGTATATAGATATAATTGACATTTAAAATATAGGTACTGTACTAATTAAATTTATCCAAGGAAATGCAGTTTAATTTTATATTGCAATTAAAGAATAGAATACAATAGCCTATTTAAAAAGGTTTCACAAATAGTTATAACTTCGAAAAGAACTTATAATGTTTCAATTTGAAATAGTAAACAATAAAATCATAAAACAATGATACAACATGCTTTCCTACAATACAATATATTTTGTACTTAAACAATGAAAAAGCCAGTATTAGTGTACTTTCTCCATCAAGCAAAAAAAACTACATTTAATAAAACTGTTATATTCTTTAATGTTTATTTAAATATCATCTAAAAATTTATTGTTACAAAAATAATCATTTAATTTCTTAAACTAAAAACAGGAGAAAACAAGCTAAATAGTTGTTAAAAATATTTGGGGACTTAAAGCCCCCTTCACCCCAAAGTAATACCAAACGATTTTATTGGCTTTTGTTGTGTACAGTAGTCCTAAACTGCAAACGAAGTTTCATGGTACAAATGGGAAATAGGAAGAAATTGATTTTTCAATATTCTCCGTAAAAATAACATTAGACACTCCCAAACAACACACTGTGTTTATCACGGACAGTAAATTTAACTTTTCTCTGGAATCGAAGGGTACTAATGATACAAAACAATATTTTTTTTAGTTTTTTGAGATGGTTTTAATAGAGATAGTTAATCTATTTTACAAATTTATTGTTTTGCCGGAAAAAAAAGATTTTTTACATTTGAAATCACATAAATGTTGAACCATTAGACTTACGAGTCTAATCCTGTAATTTATTTTTATTTTTCATATTTTGTTTTAAGGGTTTTATAATATTTTGTTTTTTAGGGATGAACTACCTATAAAAACAGAAAACTCAAAAAATTAAAAAAGGTGTCTGGAGATATGGCCAAAGTGCATCCATGTACATAATTTGATAAAAATTGAACAATCAGGTCTCAGGGTCTGTACAGAAACAGACATCAGTCTGAAAACCACTTTTTCGTATGTATACTCCTCAGATATATCACTCTAAACTCAAATTCAAAAATTTTGACGAATATAAAACTTTCTAGGGCCAACCATGAATTAATTGGAGGTGAAAGTAAAAATGATGAATTTTGGAACAAAATGTATTGTGGCTGGATGAAAGGATTCCTCATGGTGGCTAATGTAATTAAATTAGGGTTGTCCATACTGACCAAATTTTGGCCTTCCACATACAATATGTTTATACAGATCTGTATGGATTTTAAATTAAATAGATTTTTAGGATCGAAGGAATGTGATTAAACTTTTGGGGTTTTTAAAGACAAATATGTTACTTTTCCGAAAGTGGTGTATTTAAATTATACATGGAGCCAAAAAATAAAACTTTTGGGATTAAGTAACAATTATTGGTTATTACTTATTACATTTTAATTAAACTTGGTATGATAAAACTTACCCATATGATTGTTTCAAAATCAGAATAAAAATAATCGGGAGGTATTTTTTCATACTATTCTTTATTACAAACAAAAAAGGAGAACAAAACAAACAAGACTATGTTACAACTGCTGTAGTGATGACTATCATAAATGAAACTGTAACTTGTAAACAGATTAAAGGTTAAAGAACTCTGTTAAGATAAACATGACATGATGATTTGAGATAGCCTTAACCTTAGTAACACTTTTTTGGTAAGGAAGCAGTGCAAGAGACAGTAATAAAAAAGTAGATTATGAGCATTTTTGGTTGACGAAAATTAATTGATCAATCATGTATGATGGGAACCCAAAAAACAACAAAAACTAGGAAATCAACTCCGTGACTCACAACGTGTATCCACTGATTACCCCATGTAAATCAACTCCGTGACTCACAACGTGTATCCACTGACTACCCCATGTAAATCAAGTCCGTGACTCACAACATGTATGGGGTTCTCCATGGTTTTTTCTGAGGGCGAAGTAGTAGGGGCCTATGAGATAACACAATAAACTATGGTAACTAAACTAGCACTTTGTTCTGTTGAGTTTACAGGTCTTTAATTTATAATTAATAATTTAATGTAATTCATATAAGGATAAGATTATGTATCGTACCCAAGAAAGATATTTAAAGATGAATTATACTCGTATATTATGAAGATATTATAAAGAGCACTTTTAAAGTGCTCTTTTTTATTTTAATATTTATTTCAGGCCTGACAAAATCATTTGATAAATTATGTCATCAGTTACTAGTTAAATAGATTATGTTATTTCATTTGGGGGCCCCTTTGAATAAAGAGTATGAGAGAATGTGCATCATACATGCCCCATAGAGTACATAAGGGCCCCCATGTATATAGATATTAAAAAACGAAGTATAGTGTAAGCATCAGAATCATCAAATAATAATATTCACTTGACACAATACTTTCAATAACTGGTAGGCCTATTTATAATGAAAAAAAGGGATGGAATGAAATTTTAAATTTTGTCTGTACCTTAAATTAAGGTAGCCTGGTGAATTTCCATAAGGCTTCGATGTTCTTTGTGGTTGTTTCATCTTTAAATTTTTCTATTGATAGCATGTAGGAATTTATTTAGTTCTTAGTAAATTTCTATGTTTTCTAGTCCAACAATCTCGCTTAGATCTAATGTAAAATTTTTACTAATGTGGTTTAGTTTTCTTTAAAAATTTATCTCTTTCGCTGAAATAAGGACAATGGAGAAAAAGATGGTCCAACAATTCATTTGTTCTTATTGTGCATTTTAGGCAGAGGGGGGTAAAATAGAATTTTATCCTGAAGGGGCAAGTATTCACGTTGGCATGTTCTAGTCTAACTCTGTAGATGTTTATAACTTCCCCTCTTTTTATATTACATGATTTAAACTAAGGGTATTTGGAAACGATTTCTTTATAGTCTTGAACCACTGGATGTGCTTTGTGGCGTTCAGTATATTTGTTGATTCATTTTTTTATTGGTATGATTTGAGAGGTGTGCTGGTTATATCAAAATCTTCATCCTGTGTTGTAGATTTAGCCAATTTGTCTGCGATTTCATTTCTCTGTATTCCCATATATCCAGGAATCCACCGTAGAATATATTTATTTGTATTATGGTTAAGCATCTCAATGTAACTTTTATTGAGGTAAACATTGGTGAATAAATTAAAAAAAAATAAAAACATGTGATGATGTAAACAATGCAAAATGGAAAGGTGTGATAAAGATGAACAGATGGAGGAAAAAGGAGTGATACAGTTCAGGGTAAAATAATTGTTATGGGCTACAAACAAACATAACCGGACCCCTTGAAGAGCTTTAGGTCTTCAACTCTTTGTCATCTTCCATTGGTAGAAGACACAGTTACCAGTCGTGTGTAGGTTCCATCTTGAGTCTTGATCTTTACAACACGTACTACATTGTCTGTTCCTGGATAGATTGTGATTACCTGACCTCTTGGCCAAAACAATTTGTTTGTGTGTGTTGTCTGCCTTCAGCAACACTAAGTCTCCAACTTTAACGTTGGATGAGTTCTTCCACTTGGTACGTTGTTGCAGCGTATTTATGTAGTCGAGACTACATACAACGTTTCCAAAGTTGTTGGGTAAACTGATGTACTAATTGCCAGTATTTAAGTCTCTTGGATGGAATAGTGGTGACATATAGCTCAGGAATAGATGTTAATGGAGAGCCAGTGAGAAAATTACCAGGAGTCACAACATCATTTGACATAGGGATGCAATGGGTGTGAATTAAGGATAGCTTCAATAGTAGTAGTCAGTCATAAGCTCAGGTAAAGTTAGTATTGGAGTTCCCATTATGCGAGTAAGATGATATTTGACACAGCAAACTGCACGCTCCCAAAGTCCACCATGATGTGATACATAAGGCGGGTTGAAATGGAAATGTATGGCATGTGTAGCTGCAAAGTTATGTACTTTGGTTTGTAGTTGAACATTCTTGATTGATGATTGAACTATGTTGCGCAATGCTGAATTGGCTCCTATGAAATTTGTTTTCTACAGTCAGAATAAATATCAATGCATATTCCTTGTCTGGATACAAGTCAGGTGGGAGCTGCAATGAATGCATCTGTGGTGAGCTCGGTTACAACCTCAATGTGCACAGCTTTTGTACCATGCATATGAAAATAGTAAGATACATCTTAACTATTTTGGCAAACCAAAGATTAATAATCTTGCAAGAAAGTTACATATCTACCGCTGTAGACATGAATGGCTTGGTCGGTGTTGTTCGTACAACAGGTAAGTCAGAATAGTTAGTCATAATGGGTGTTAATGAGAAATTGCTATGGCGATGAAAAGTGACACATTTATGCAACATCTAATGACATCCCGAGTATTGAGAATCCAAACTTGTTGAGTTAAAACTTTGTGAAAAATATACCTACAATTACTTTAAAACTTTTGACTGAAAGGTAACCTTATTATTTTATCAGTCAATATTGGTTTTGGAGGCACCATATTGAGTAAATAAGAATCATCTTTATTTACAATAATTTACATTATGGTACAAGTAGTTTCAATTTTGTTAAATAATAATAGGGTGACAATTAAAGTATAGAGTCAGTGTTAGTTAAGAAAGACATTGAAGAATTCATGCTATTTTAAGGAACCAAACTTTCATTGCCGATTTCAGCAAGTTCCCTCTGTTGTTGTGCATTTATTGATGCAGTGAGCTGTGAGGTTTTCTACAAATTTAGGATTGTTTACTTTCAAAAAGCACCACGGGGTGTACTGGTAGTATGTAGAGCTCACCATGGTGTCTTTCTTTCCAGCAGATTTTTTATATTTACAAACATCACAACTCTTTGAAATTATGGAGAGCCAAAATGGCATGATATTCAGGCTGACCTTAACCACCTGGTTTAATGGTCTTAGTCAGCCAAGACCTTGATGTACTTCTTGTGGAGTATCACGATTCTTTTCATGATAAGGTTGATGTCCCGCTCCATGCAGTAAGAACAAATTGTATTTGGGATTCGAACAGAGAAACCGGTAATTTAACTGTATCTATATGTGGGTGTATCTGATTCAGGTGTGTTTTTTGTGTCCCTTGGAGGTATGGGGAGTCATGTGCAAAAACTTAACATGAGTTTCTATTTGCACCTCTGGGATGAGTTCAACTTTGGGCACTCTTCTGAGAACAATCTGGCTTGTTTGGTTGAGTTTGCTACCAGGGGCAGTTTTTTTTTATATCTCTGTGTTTTGGGGATGTAGTTATGGGAGTTCATGCCAGGTTTACGGAGAGCCTTAAAAAAAGCCTACAGTTGGTATAACCTGGCAACTTTAGGTTAGGGCAGGCATGGTTTCCAGGTATGCCAATTGCGGGCAATGTGGAATGATACAATGTAGAATGAGAAGTCATCTTTGGTTTGTCCATTTAATAGTAAGGTTGTATCATATCATACATTAGTGGTATGCTAAATTCTCTCATGTAATGAGGCAGGTCATTTATTTAGAAAAAGGATGAAGAGACCTTGCCGGCATGCCTATTATTTGAACTGGGAGGGGCTCTGAATGCACTTCTTCTGTAATCTCTCTGTGTGTATGTGTTAGTTCTATGAGTTGTGCTTGTCCCTCTAAGTAGCTTTTGAACCATATTTTTGCAACTTTTTAATTTTTTTTCAAAAGCTTTAGGTAAAACAGGCCTTGCAGAAGTTAGCTGTTTTAGTGCATTATTGTGGTTCTGTGTTTGAGTTTTTTTATATTTCCCTGACCCTTCCCTTGGAGCCAAATTCTAAAAAAAATGTCATAAACAATATTGTATGTTATCCAGTTGCTTCTTTACTTTTATTTGGTCTTTTCAGGCGATATTCTGGGATGTTAGATCTTTAATTTGTTTCGTGTAGATGTTACTTTTTACCTCTGCTTGTTTAATGAATTCTTGTTTTAGTTCTTGTCCAATATCAATCAAGTTTATTCTGCAGGAATATTATTTCACTTTATAGGTTTTTTGTAATTCAGCTCATTTATAGGATCTTATGCCACATTTTTGTCTTCTAGTTCATGTTTGTGATGGGATTTTACTTGTTTGATGTCATGAATCTGCAATTTCAGGTGGTTGTTTTTGTTAGTGATACATTACCTAGCCCAGAGCAGCTAGAGTCAGTGGTTCATCAGGAAAAAAATTCTCCTCTGGTAATGAATCTTTTATTTTTGATTTTAGGTTTTCAATTTGTATAATGTTGTTGTTTCATTTGCATTTTTAATAATACTTGTTTTTTAAAATTCAAAACATTTAACTTTAATACCTTTAAGGATATAACTTTTTATAGTATTCTCCTTAAATTATATGAATTATATGACATCTTAATTATTTCTGGTTTAATTTTCATTCCTCTGGCTTGGTTGACATAAAAACTAAGCTAGTTATTTAGGGCTTTGAAAACCATGAGTTTCTTATATTTGTAATACTATTCTTCTTGTGTAGTCATACCTAAACACCTACAAGGTATGTCTCAAAACGTTTGATAAAAAATAAATAATTTATCTCATTTTATAATAAACAACAAGAAATAAAAAATGGTGTATATGATGTTGAAAAAGCAAAGCAGAGTACTTAACTCCTCAGAAACAGCAGTTTACAGAATTGTGAACAAAAACAAATATTTTGTTAAAGTAGGATTTATATTTTCTTGGAAACTGAATTATGTTACAGATCCCATCTAAACTTCTATAATCAGATTAGTAGCAGTTGTAAAAGACACCACCATCAAAATTTCTATATTATTTATACCACAATCCAAAGTATTGTAAAACAGTTATTTAGTTGGATTATTTTCACAGTTGAGTTTAATATACATAGTTAAACAGTATAGCCATTATGTTTGTATATGTGCTGGACAGGGATTTATTTTTATTAATTATTTTCAAACATATTTATTTATGTTATCTGTCTGTATTGGAGTGTAAAAGAGAAGAATGTAGATTTAAAGAATTGAAGATTCATTACATTTATAGTCTATCTAAGTCACATTTGCTTTACAATATATATATAATAAATAATGAAACAATTAGTACCCTTTTTTTAAACTTTAATGGCAACATGTTTCGGCATTTATGCCATTTTCAAGCCATATTTAACCTAACCTATATTTAAATATTAAATATATATATTTAAGTATATATACGATACATACAGGGTGATTGAAAAGTAAGTTGCACCCTGTCTTAACTTTTTTATCAAGTGATCCCTAATTTTAAAGAGCTTTTTAAAAGAAATAGAATGGCGCAATTGGGACGTTGATATCTTACCCCTAACCAAAATGGCAGTATTTTAAAATATTTTAGGTGTTTAAAGATGGCTGTGTTAAATTACAAAAATAATTCTCTCTTCATTTTAAATAGTCAATTAAGGAATAATTAGTAAATTAATGTACCTTCTATTTTATTAGATGTCCAAATGGTTCTCCTTGTCCCCATGCAGTACAGTAGTTGAATTTTTTTCAAAAAATGTTATTTAGAGGTTAAGTGAGAGAGATCTTGTTAGTCCTAACTTCGCCTCTCAAATAAAGACATTTTTCATTTCATTTCATTCAGATGTTTCTTTCAGGCATTTAAAAGATTTAAAATGTTTGAATAAAAAACATATTATTTGTGAACTTTGAATTTGTATCAAGGCAACATTTGCTTATATTACTGCTAGATGCAGTTAGAAAAATTCTGGTAAATACACAACTCCCTATAAGCACTGTCATCAGTACCCTTTGAACGCTTTCCTTGGAATGCTCATCTTCTATGTGGAATCACTGAGTAAAAGGTAAGTCATACTTCGAACTTCGAACAGCTGTTTGAATTTTCTCAGCTGAGAATAACAGCTGATATGTGAAACTAGCTATTACAATACCAATTGTTATACAATACACCATTGCTTCTTTTCAAGTATTGTGTTTTGGTTTGGATTTTTTTAGCGACTTCACCATGTTTTTTTCATTAGGAGAAAGAGTATACAAGTTGTTTTACTATTTGGACAAACCACTTACAACAGAACTAATGATGCTTTTAATGAAAGACATACTGAACATCTAAGACAAGGTGTAACTAAAATCATTAAAAGTTTCAGCGTACAGGGAGTGTTTTGGATTAGATCAGATCCGGTCGGTGTGGCACAGATGAATTAACAGAAGCAAGCATTTTAGCTGAGTATTTAGTTAATCTTCAACAATCAACAAGAAGAGTTGCGCAAAAACGTAATTGAAGTTTGAGGTCGGTGAAAAAGTTTTAAAGGCCCACGAATTCCATCTTCACAAGATTACATTAGTCCAAGAACTGCATGAAGATGACTTCGATAAAAATTTGAATTTTGTGAGGTAATGAGACAGAAGTTGAAATCTAGAAAATTTCTTCTTTTAACGTACTTTTTTCTGACAAAGCTTAATTTCAACTCAACAGACATGTTAACTGTCATAGTTGTAGGTATTGAGCACAAGAGAACCCTCACTGGTAAAGGGAAGGCCATACTCATCCACAAAAACTAAACGTATGGGCTGGAATAATTAGTGACTTAATCATAGGTCCTTTTATCATAAATGGTAAATTAAATGGTAAAACTTACAATGACATGCTAAGAACACAAATCATTCCAGCTCTTAACAACTTAATTGAAACAACTGAAACGCCAGAGAGACACAGAGACATAGTGTTCTTCCTGCTCGGACACCATTGGACGATTTGCAATGATAAGTGGTACACTTAAGTAAAACTTCATGGAGAAGGTTTATGGATCATCAATTTTGTTGTAACTCAATTGGGTTTCTCCAAAAAATCCCAAAAAGGATCCCATACTATGAACTTATTCTATAATATTAGTTATAAGCGAATTGAAAAGCAGGGCTATATGTGAAAAGAGACCATATTGCGCATAGTCTAAGGCTCAGATTCGCTTGCTATGTAACCGATCCACAGCAGCTCATTCCTCTGAAGTCGGAACAATAGATGGATGCAAGTCGCATTATATTGTTAATTGATAAATTGTTTATATTGTCAATTGATAAATTGTTGAAAACGTGTTTATGCAACAATATCCAACAAATAAATGATTGTTATCTTATTGTTATTAATCAAAACGTACTATTGAAATCCACCAAGCTTTATGTTCAACTAACTGGTGAGTTTTAGGAGTTAATTTTGTTTACTACTATACCGGTATATACTTTCTTATTTCTTTCTTTTTTCTTCTATTTTTTACAAGGGCACTATTTTTGGTTATACGTTTGTGATCAGTTAAAATAATATGAAAATTACTTAATTAATTGCTTAGTACTTAATTCCTTAATCTAATAATATCTGTAAGAATGAATATAAATCAACGGAAATTTTGTAGCTTTTCCGTATCTGGTTGTCAACATTGGGTACTCAATAATGACAACTGTCTCTCAACAAATAAAAATCATCCAGTTTGCAAACTCTTGCCCCTGACAGGGGTGTGCAAAAAGCCGCTACGGCTGAAGTGCCTTGTTAGTAATCTGCCCATTCGAATGAATACATGTATGTATATATATATATGTGTATATGCTTTATACGTTGCCAAAATACTCATCCAATCACCATGAAATTTTAGGAAGTTGCTCTATAGGTGTCTGGGAAGGTTTTAGTGAAAAAACATTTTTAAAAACTCTTTGAGTTTCCAATTTATGGCGTTTAAAATTTCTAACGTTAAGCTTATGGGAATAAGTTTGCTTACAAATGTTCTACAATCAAACCATTTGATTTATTAAGCTACAGCTGATGGTTTACTTTCCATTATAAAATGTGATTTGCTATTCAATGCCTTCTGCATCTATCGTCAATTAAAAACTATAAAGTAAATAAATACTGTACAAAATGAACAGTTTTTCTTGCCACATTCATACTTTACAGTTTTGGGGGTTTATGTACCTATTTTTTAATCCGTGTCTAATTTAATATATAAACAAAATTCATGTTAGTTACACAATTTTTACAACTTGAGAACGGCTGGAACAATTTAAATGATCTTTGATTTTTTGAATTCGTCTCTGCTCCGAGTAGGCTATAGGAATTTTCTTTTTTGTATTTAACCTAAGGTCTTAGACCCACTGGCATGTAAAGTTAATATAAAATTGTAAGCTAAGAGGAAAAGACGTGATGCATTTTAGCGAATTTCCCATAGGGAAGAAGCTATTCTCATGGCAAGACTTAAGCCCAAGACCAAAAACCATAGTCGTTAAAATTATAAATAAATAAATAAATAAATATATATATATATATATTTATGTGTGTGTGTGTGTGAACACTATAACTCTCGTAAAAATGGTCCGATCAAGACCAAATTTGGTAGAGCCATGTATTCCTACATTTGCTCGGACGAGTTCATAAACCAGACGTATTGGTCACCAATTTTATCTTTCACCATAGAATCAGCTTAAAAAACTACACAATTTAGTTCCTTAAAGTTTTTCTCTATCTCCAAAGGTTACTAAAATATTAAAAAATCTAAACACAGTACGTTGTATTTTGGGGCTCCAGTGTTAATCTTATGGAGGATAAAGAAAAATTAATATTTCACTTATAAATCAATATTCTTCGTATTTACCTACATGTAGTTGAGCTCTTATGCTTCAAATACTTAAAAATCATAGTTTATGTGTTTATCATGTTAGCAAAACTGCATACTCATTTCCCATGTTATCATATAGGGAATGGGAAAACGCCTTCATTTATGGACAGATGTTGATTAAAGTTGGTATAAAAGTTAAAAATTAAAATTGTTTACGGAAGAAATGCCTACTTTCAGTGTTCCTCATAGCAGCAAACCTGCACACTCTTTCCCATGTTCATCTTATGGAGAATAGGCAAATAATTCTTATATTTTTCAACAGATATTGATAAAACTTGTCATATATTATTATTATATTATTGATTTGAAAATTCGCTGAGTACGCATGTCTGCTGCAACGGGGGGATTGATCATATGCTTACATCAATAATGAGAATATTTTATCAACAACTGATTTTGCGTTGAATTATTTTCACCAGTCATCAGCTAACGTCATTGTGCAGCATTTTCAGTGAATGTTTGTAGTGTGTCGATTTAAAAAAATGTATAGATTACAGATGTTAGTTTGTTTCTTTCAGTGTAAAGTGATTGTTTGTTTTTTTTGTTTTGTGACTGGAATGAAGGAAATAATGTTGTTCCAAAAGTTGATGCACATTTATAAAAAATAAACATGTTACATTAAAAGAAATATGCCGGGACTATAAGTTTAACTATAGAAATTGAACGAATGTGAGTAGACTACAAAATATAGATCCAAAAGTGGTGACCTTTCATTATTACTAAGAAAACACACGTGTCTTTTTCAAAACAAAATCTTACAGGTAAGCAAAAATGTATTTACTTCCTTATGGAAAATAGCTTAGATCATTAGGTCTAAAGGGAATGCTTTCAGTTTCTCTAAACAGCTGTTCTTATAACGGTTTCAAATTTTGGTCTGACGGATTACCAATTAAAAACTTAATTATAAAATCACAAAGTGTATAGAAAGATACAGTTCTTACTCCTTCTCCATAAGTAAACACGACTGCTTCACCTAATGTAGTAAAGTGAAGGTCAAGAGTTAACAAGTAAATTCTTAAAGATAGTATAAAGCTCAGTAGATAAGGTTAAAGTTAATAATCCTTTAATTAGATCAATTCCAGGTAAAATACTTATTTATTTTGATTTTCAAGTTATATGATAATATTTTATTCCATAGGCAATATACCGCGACAGGTTGTACAAAAGATGAAGGATTTAATATCAGGAACATGTTCGAAACTTCTCTGCAAATATGATTTATGATATTTAGTTATAGATAAATTCCTTCATATTACTTAAGATCTTTACCAGAGTAAAAAGTTGATAGGATTGAATTATTCATTTAATGTACTATGTTCATGTAATGTTATGTGTAATACTGCATTAAGTCAAATTAATTTTGGTTATAGACTATCAAATAAAATTTGAAACTTTTTAGTGTGAATGAAATTATATATATAATTTTTTTTGTATATAATACAATAAAGATAACTATGTAAGTTAATACATAAAAAAGATAATTAAGTCAAATTAATTTTGGTTATAGACTATCAAATAAAATTTGAAGATTGTAGTGTGAATAAAATAATTTAGATAACCAATTTTGTAGATAACTATGTAAGTTAAAACATAAAATAGATAATAAAATGACATTATGCAAACAATATTCTCAATTAAAATTATAAATCTACTTTTGGAGGGTAACTATTGATGGGTAGCTGATGTTTGAGAAATGTTTGTTTTGCTGGGATCCCAACGGTAACTATTTTCTTCAGCGTCTGCTGTCCCTAGCTTTGACAAAACATTAGTTTCACAATCTTACTTCACCTGTAACGGTTTTATATTAGATCAAGTTTATTCTTCTTAGCGTAGTATTTATTTCTTGAAGCAGACTTTATTATTATGGAGTCAGTTTTAGTATTTAACTATTTTTTTTGAGTTTATATCCAAATTAAAAAGCTTATATCTTAAATATAAGTGAAAAAATTTTATTAATATATGACCCATTGTTAAAAAATCTTTCTCATAAAAACTATGCTCAACAAGGGTAAGAAAAATAAATAAATAAATTCTTTATTTCTCATTGCATAATACACGAGTAAAATGCTCTTTACAATGACATTCAACATAATTTACAGTGACTAGAAAGCAATTTACACAGCTAAACCAAATGCATATATAAATTTATAATTTAATGAAAAATTTAGGGTTTTCTTAGAAAAACCTGACATGGAACCTCCCTCACAACAAATTTAACCGAGAGTGACGTGTAACAAAATTCCCCCTTATTGTTGAAATACAACTTAACAGTATAAAAAAAATTACAGCTTAGAATTCATAAATGAGTACAAAGTAAAGAGGCAAACATTACCCATTTCACAGATCTACTCCCACTAGATACATTACGGTTATTAATTATTGCCAATAGATAGATTTTAAGATTTTAAACAATAATATCAAAGAATTTCTGAACACATTCATAGTTCAATAGTTCCCTAAGTAAAATAGATACCCCCGTCGCAGCAGACCTGCGTACTCAGCGAATTTCCAAATCAATATTATAATAATAATAATATATGACAAGTTTTATAAAAATCTGTCCATAAACATGAGAATTATTTGCCTATTCTCCATAAGATTAACATGGGAAAGAGTGTGCAGGTTTGCTGCTGTGAGGAACACTGAAATTAGGCATTTCTACCATAAATAATTTTTATCCTAACATTTATACCAACTTTCATCAATATCTGTCCATAAATAAAGGAGTTTGCCTATTCCTTATATGATTATTATGGAAAAAGAGTATGCAGGTTTGCTGCCATGATAAACACATAAACTATGATTGTTAAGCATAAATGGATAGATCTCAACCAGATGAAGCTTAATATCAAGTTTTATCCTAAAATATTCATTAATATGGGAAATATTAATTTTTCCCTATCCTCCATAAGATTAACATTGGAGCCCCACAATACAACGTACTGTGTTTAGATTTTTTAATATCTCAGTAACCGTTGGAGATAGAGAAAAACTTTAGGGTACTTAATTGTGTAGTTTTTTAAGCTGATTCCAATGGTGTAATATAAAATTTTTAAAAATTACATGTGAAAAACGCAAAAAACTCCATTTTGGGGTACAAAACCCACCCATACTACCTGTTCCCATTGACCGATATGTCTGGTTTACGAACTCGTCTGAGCACTTGTAGGAATACATGTCTCTACCAAATTTGGTCTCGATCGGACCATTTTTACGAGAGTTATCGTGTTCACAGACACACACACACACACACACACACACACACACATATATATATATATATATATATATATATATATATATATATAAATTTTAACAACTATTGTTTTTGGACTCTGGGCACCTAAAGAAGAAAAAATAACATGGTCTCGGGCTTAAGTCTCACCATGAGACCTACGGTAATAGCTTCTTCCCTATGGGAAATTCGCTAAAAGGTTTGAAATTTCTGTTTTTAGTGATTCTGAAAGCTAACATATTAAAAAGTCTTGGGGCATTGCAAGTATAGAACAGTTTATGAACTCTAAGCTTTGATCGAGAAACCGGTACCGACAACTGTTTCCTCAAATCATATCTACTAAATTGATGGCTGAAAAGACCACCACGTCTACTAAAATAAGGCCATGAATGTGACGTTTTTGCTTCTTTGCATTAAATTCAAAAAGATTAGAGAAGAAAAGAAAAATGCATTCATAATTATATAAGTTAAATCTGATTCCATAAGAAGACATTTAAGGAAGGTGAATATTCTTCCTTTTTATGGTCTTAATACTAATATATTAGGATCAGTTATGTTAAAATAATAATCCTATGAATACAAAGCTAGATAGAAAAGGCTAGATACAGGAAATAGATTACTTTCTACCCTTCCAGAAAAAAATACAATGACTGTGTTATGATTAGAAGAGGACTAAAATAATATATGGGAAACTTATTTCTGTACTCAATTGAGGGGCAAGATCAAAGTTATGTAAATATATGATAGATTATATGCATAAAGATTTTAGGGTTATTACATATATATATGCGTAAACTCTAACATAAATTAAGAATTATTGATTATTAACTATTGACGTATTCAATTAGTTCATAGTTAAAGTTAAGACATTAATTAATTATTATAAACAAAATACTGCAATTCTAATTACAGATACAGTATTGCAAAAATGAAATATTGTTTCTATGACAAACAACAACTAACTGTGACAGAGGCTTTAGAATTGTTAGTAATCTTCTTTGAAAGGTTTTATTGAAGTCTGGTCTGTAATTAATTCTGTTCTTGAGTGAAGACAACTACTTTGATAAAACATTTGCTTTGATTTACTGTACAATATTTCCAACTAATGCAAGAGACTGTGAATACCTTTTTGCTTTTCCTCCAGAACTCCTTTCTTGTGATTAAAAAAAAAAATCAAGTTTAACCTTAAAAGATTATGTATTGTTTTCTCAGATCGAGGATTTTCATTCCTTAAGCTACACTTTTTATGCCTTCATTGTGAAAAATATTTTCGTTGAAAAAGAAATGAACCTAATCAACCATGGGTGAATTTACTAAAATTTTCTGTTTGATTATTATTTCCTGGTGCTGGGTAAGGATTTTAGATAGTTTAAAGACAATTAATTTTAATATATACTTAAGTGAGGGGGGGACTATATGAATAGCTAAGATAGAGTTCCTGAATGGCAATAATCATTTCATACTCATAGGACGGTGATAACTTCTACACAACGACATAAGATTCTTCATAACACTGTTGTCACATATCAGATTATGGCTACGTAAGTACTATGTGAAATAGTGTTCTCTAGTATTGTGCGCTAGATAGTTTTTTAAAGATAATTAAGGTATTAAATTAGGTAACATTATAATGGTTATGTAAAAGAATATTACATGAAATATATTAATTTATTTTCAGAAAATGATTTTTACCACGCAGTATTGTTCATATTACTCGTAATTACAAGTAATTATATTTTTAATAATAATAATACAACTAATTATTTTGTATATATTCTCAGATAACCACACAACTTATAAGTAAAGAGAAAACGGCCAATCAGAAAGATGGAAAATACTTCATAAAGTTTTCGCTCTTTTTGAATACTTAAGGTGGATGAAGCGGTGCTGTTACTGCGGTTTACTGCCTCATTCTTGTTCCTGGTTTATGCTCAACAGTACTATAGTTAATTGATTGTGCTGTTTTACTGTCGTTATTGACCGAGAGAAAATCATGTTAAAGTTTGAGAAAAATCCTACTTGATCTACGTACAGTATTGCTTACAATTACACAACTCCGATTTAATTCTTCAACTATCTTTAGGACCTTTATAGGGTTGAAAAATAATTTTACACCGATGATAACATTTATTAAATATGTTCGAAAAAGTGTTTAATCTAAGTATAATAACGTTTCCTATTTTAACGGTACCGTACAGAAATTAAAATATTTTAAAATATATATATTATTTTCATAGAATCTCGACTCGTGTCCTCCTACCCCAAAGACTACTAGTGTACGCTAGTTTAGACTTATTCTCGCATGCACTGTTTTATGCCTTGTTAGAGCAAATTAGAAGCTATTATACTATTAAGCATAAGATATGAAGCATAGCTATTAAGCATATCAAAGTAAAAGCTATTAGCTATCAACGTGAATGTGATTTAGTTACTATGGGAACCTAGCAATCGTGCGACATGCCAAGTGTCTGACAAAATTTATGAAGCCAATTGAAACGCAAGTGGATCGGTGTTATGGAAAATAATCAATAAAATTTTTGGTCTTTATGAATACTTAAGGTACCAGGCATTTGTGTCAAGTACACAGATGGATATTAAAATTCACAAATTACAACTACAAATTAAATTTGCCTAGTGTCTCAAAAATGTAATAAAATTACTTTTGCTATCGTAGAAAATTATCAGTAAACAAACAATAAATTCATTGAAAGAATATAATTTTTTAAAGCTTGCTAAAAATAATCTGGTTTTTGAAAAAGAAATTTCAAATTTTTACCTGAAACTGCGTTCAACTTTGATGATGTATTGATCAAGAGGCGAATGATTTGGAAGATGTTTTTCTTAATTCTTCTCTCAGTAGAGTTGAACAGCATATATATTGATCATACACTGTACGGCATGCACTTACGTACGTTACACACAGAGATACCAAGGGTTACCTCTTAGTCAAAGTTTGCAGCGCTGTCAGAACTGTTATGGTTCAGTTTCAAGCGTGCGCTATAAACAATAGGGTCAGCTTAGCGTAAGGACCTCCTCGCAGAGTTAGAAACTGCGGGGCGGCAAGTTCAACAGCTATAAAGTTTCTCTTTATTTGATCAATATCTTCGCCAACTTGAGATGCCTATCTATTATGCTTAAAATATATAACATTTTGCTATCTCATTTTAAAAACCAATAAAATTAAATATTTACTTAATAAATTAGTAACTATTATATCTTACTTAATAAGTAGTTTAATTATAAAAAATATAGATAAGTATTCAATTAAATAATCAAAATACTTATTATTTAATAATTATCTAGATTTAGGAGAGTAATTTAGCCCAGCAATGATCAACCTTTTTTTATTAAATTGGTATTCGTTTCGAACGCAGATTTCTAAACATTTTTGTGGATTATGAGGTCTCTAGGAAGATAAGACGTCATATGGTTTTCTACGAAATCTATCTGCGTTTATGTAATATTCTTCACAATATAATATCCTTTTAGCGAATTTCCCATAGGGAAGTAGCTATTACCGTAGGTCTCATGGCAAGAGTTAAGCCCGGGACCATGTTATTTTTTCTTCTTTAGGTGCCCAGAGACCAAAAACAATAGTTGTTAAAATTTATATATATATATATATATATATATATATATATATATATATATATATGTATATATATATATGTATATATATATATATATATATGTGTCTGTTAGCACGATAACTCGCGTAAAAATGGTGCGATCGAGACCAAATTTGGTAGAGGTGTGTATTCCTACAAATGCTTGGACGAGTTCGTAAACCAGACATATCGGTCAATGGGAACAGGTATTTTGGGGGGGTTTTGTACCCCAAAATGGGGTTTTATGCGTTTTTCACATAAAATTTTTAAATATTTCTAATTTTATATTTCACCATTGGAATCAGCTTAAAAAACTACACAATTAAGTTCCTTAAAGTTTTTCTCTATCTCCAACGGTTACCGAGATATAAAAAATCTAAACACAGTACGTTGTATTTTGAGGATCCAATGTTAATCTTATGGAGGATAAGGAAAAATTAATATTTCACTTATTAACCAATATTTTTGGATAAAAATTTATATTTAGCTTTATGTGGTTGAGGTTCCTCCATTCATGCTTAAAAATCATAGTTTATGTGTTTATCATGGCAGCAAACCTGCATACTCTTTTCCCATGTTAATCATATGGAGAATAGGCAAACTCCTTTATTTATGGACAGATGTTGATGAAAGTTGGTATAAATGTTAAAAAAAATAAATGTTTTTGAAGGTATAAATGCCTACTCTTAGCGTTCCTCACAGCAGCAAACCTGCACACTCTTTCCCATGTTAATCTTATGGAGAATAATCAAATAATTCTCATGTTCATCAACAGATTTTGACCACTTGACTTGTCGTATATTATTATTATTATATTATTGATTTGGAAATTCGCTGAGTACGCAGGTCTGCTGCGACGGGTGTATTTTCAATTGCCAGAAGTTCAACTACCTAATTTTTTATCTTTTTGGCGTTTAGGTTAGTGTTAAAATTGCTAATTAAATAGGCTTCATTTCAAAATAGTTTATTCAAGTCAGAGAAGGAAAACTGTTGTCCTTTATATGTAAGTATTTTTGTATAAGTACCAGGAGATCAAGCTTTGCTGGGATTAAATGAACCATGTATTTGATAAAATAATTAGCTAAATGAAAACACATTTAATATGTACTCAATATAAACACAGTTTATATGGTTTAACAGCGTTTTACCTGGACGTTCGTTCGGGTCAAGGCAAATACGCCCGGCCTTGTCCACGACTATAGCTACCTTACTTTCTACTCCCTCAGTGCTACCATATAAATCCAAGCTAAAAGACAAAGCCAAATACTCCTTCCGGAGTTGGTTCTTAATCCCTGCCTTATTCTGGTCTTTATCTCTATCTCCTTCAACCCTTACCAGCAGACAATAAATAAATTCATCCCAAATCTTTACCTTTCCAACTGAACAAATAAAGCCAGACATTCGTTCGGTCGAAGGCCCGCAACCAAAAACCACAAAACATATCCTTGGCTGAAGAGGACATAATCCTCTAGCAGCCGCAGTGTTTTATTATCCCCCAGCCCATTTAAACCTCACATCCTGTCCTAAAAATACAAACCAAATTTTATAAAATTATGTCAATAACGAAGCGAGTTATACCAATTTATTTATTCTTTATAAGAATTATATGGAAAATGAGTATGTAGGTGTGCCGCCATAAGAAACATCAAGTTAGGGTGTTTATGGATGTATTAATAAAACTTAAGATGTACTTCCGTACCAAATTTTTAAATCTTTCCTGCCTTGTAAAAGTACTGCCTCATTCTAGTTGTCAAGATGCTAAAAAATGAAACAGCAGGTTTCACTTTAGAACATGTACTGCTTAGATATGAAGCAACATAATGCAAAAACAATCATAAAAGCGCAAATACTGTTTACACGTGGCATCAATTCTAAGTATATTTTTATGAAGTAGTACGATATTCTTAGTATTCTTACGATATTCACACACACACACACACACACACACACACACACACACACACACACACACACACACACACACACACACACACACACACACACACACACACACACACACACACACACACACACACACACACACACTTCACGCACGCACGCATGTACGATTGTTGGGGACCCCAAAACAGATACATATATCCACTCTCAACTTAAATTCACAAATTTAGACGAAAACAATACTTTCTCCATATAAGTTACTATGTATAAGAGGAGAAAGTAAAAGGAATGGATCCAAAGTGAAGTAGGTGGATCAGGTAATATCCCGAGTTATCATAAATCATACTTGCAGATTGGTGTGAGACATGTTTTTGATATTAACTTTTCCATCTTTCATACAGCCTGTCACTGTATATTGCCAATGGAATAATTTATAAGCCAGCTTTTAAATCATTTTATGTGCAGACTTTTTTGAGGAAACATCGCATTCCACAGACACATTGACGTGGGAGGTTCCTTATGTAATTTTAATGTTGAGAGTCCTAAGCCAATCAGCCCCTAATGATGTTATATAAGATATCATGGGATTGTTTACCCTTATCTGACCTACACTGTACCTGTCTGCGAAAGTATTTGATTCCTATTTAGACCTAGTTTTTTTTTAGTAAAAGTTCCCTTGTATTCACACCATCAATACCGATCTTTCATTAAGAAAAATATTTCCTTTTCCTCAAAACTTCAGTTATCAGTTTCGTAATTTACTAAATCTACTTATTCCTTGTTATTACACTTATTTTTTCTGTTCAAAAAGCCTTGCACCTTGACTGAAGACCTACTACAACCAACAACTAGACTACTTCGGTGGTCAATCTCAATTATTACTCAAAGGCTGTAGTAAATAAATCGATAATTATTTCTAGATGAATACCGGGATTACCGGGATTCTGTTGTATGTGAACAGCTACTTTGTCAGGGTCTAGAGACCAGCCTGCTCGTTGTTCATACGTATTTTTACGTATTACATCAATACCCCGGCTGTGTGGACGAAAAATCTACACTTAATAAGCACTGAAAACATTCCCCCAAAAATATTATTGTCTAGAGAAGAAAAATGAATAACTGTTTAGACTCTTTTTACTTTTTACAAATGCTTTTACCTCTCCAGTTATTATTAAAAACAAAACGGGCATGTTGGTGGTTGAATGTAACTCGTTATGGTGTAGATGTCGAGTCGCCGCGCACAATACGCCACGTATTGTACGGCGAAAGCGGGTCATTAATGTGATTTGCTACACAGAACCTCAATAGCTCTTAGTCTCTCTCTGTGTTAATGCTTCGTGGTCTCGTGAATATCGCTGCTTGTTGATTTATTTGAGTTTGAAATATTTTCCAGTTTTCCGTGTTGTGTTTTTAGAATTTCGAATTTTCTGACACTGTTTCCTGAGCAGTTAAATATTAAAACGAAATAGCTCTCCTATACGGGTTGATTAGAACTATTATATAACAAATTTACTTAAGTGACTTTGATCCTATAGAAAATACAGCCTGATTCTTATGTACAGTAATATGTTTTGGGTTGAAGGCGTGATCTGTGTTAGTGTGAAGTTGGCAAGGTTGCTCTGATGCATATCTGGCGCGAAAGGTCACGTGTAGGCGGGTCTAAACAGTATATGATAGACGTCCATGGCTGATGTATCATCACATTTATCGTATATCATACACCTATAGTATAAAATATTTAGGTTTTAGCGAATTTCCCATAGGGAAGAAGCTATTACCGTAGGTCTCATGGCAAGAGTTAAGCCCGAGACCATGTTATTTTTTCTTCTTTAGGTGCCCAGAGACCAAAAACAATAGTCGTTAAAATTTTTATATATATATATATATGTATATATATATATAATATATATATATATATATATATATATATGTCTGTGAACACGATAACTCTCGTAAAAATGGTCCGATCGAGACCAAATTTGGTAGAGACGTGTATTCCTACAAATGCTCGGACGAGTTCGTAAACCAGACATATCGGTCAATGGGAACGGGTAGTTTGTAATTTTTAAAAATTTCTAATTTTATATTTCACCATTGGAATCAGCTTAAAAAACTACACAATTAAGTTCCTTAAAGTTTTTCTCTATCTTCAACGGTTACCGAGATATAAAAAAATCTAAACACAGTACGTTGTATTTTTGAGGCTCCAATGTTAATCTTATGGAGGATTAAAAAAAACTAATTTTTCACTTATTATCTAATATTTTTGGATGAAACTTGATATTTAGCTTCATGTGGTTGAGGTCCATACATTTGTGCTAAAAAATTATAGTTTATGTGTTTATCATGGCAGCAAACCTGCATACTCTTTTCCCATGTTAATCATATGGTGATTAGGCAAACTCCTATATTTATGGACAGATGTTGATGCAAATTGGTATAAATGTTAAAAATAAAATTTTTGATGGTATAAATGGCTACTTTCAGTGTTCCTCACAGCAGAAAACCTACTCACTCTTTCCCATTTTAATCTTATGGAGAATAGGCAAAAATTCTCATGTTTATCCACAGATTTTGACCAAACTTGTCATATATTATTATTATTATTATTATTATATTATTGATTTGGAAATTCGCTGAGTACGCAGGTCTGCTGCGACGGGGGTATTTGCTATCTGTAGTCTTTATATTCATTTTAAATAGATTGATTATTTAATTATTAATAATATGTTATCATACTAAGCATTCCACGATTTTTGTTATGTCCTAGCTAAAATCTTAAGTTCATTTGCTAATTTACCATTAATTTTGGGAATATTTTATCTTCATAACACCTATAATTAGCCCGGTTCGTAATTCAGAGGCGAAATGAGGGTTCTGAGCCCACGTTACACTGTAGGTCCCTTAGATGTCATCGGCTGTTTTGCTATTTATTGACTGTCCTGTCTGAGGAACATGTCGGCCTTAGTCAGTTACAATACTACAAAATCGCGCCACAATCATATACTCATTTCTCATTCATAACTGGGCTTCATAACTTGAAATACCTGGATATGTTTCACTTTATAAATGTGATGTTATGTAATTTAATTACATTACTTATATTGTATTATAAACACAAATTTTCTCTTGTCTGGTAACTTTAATATATTTAACAGCTATCCTAGCCTCCGTACCATTCTCATGTTGATATTGAATTGAAAAAAATCATCTACTTTTATGCAAGTATTTTAGTTCGAAACCCCCATAACTATATTTAAAATCATAGCCTTAAAAACTGTTTTACTTTTTTTGTTCCTCGGATTACCAAAAATACTGAAAAAAGAAACTTGGGTTTCAAAATATTATTAACGGATTAATACAAATATTACATAAACAACTAAATTTCCTCTGGAGAATGTATATTTAAGTATTATTTTTTATTGGATGTAATGATTAGATGCTACACTACATTTTAATACGATTTGAGGATATGTCCCTTGTAGTCTAACGGATAGGACGTCTGGTTTTAACCCAGAAGGCCCGGGTTCGATTCCTGGCAAGGGAAAGATTTTATAACAAATTTAGAATTAGGTAGATTAAATCAATAATTTATAGATGGATTTTGCATAGTTTTATTTTAACCTTAATAAAAAGGTTTTGTTGGTTACGATTTAAAAAATTGTTAGATATATCTTTTGAAAGGAATATTTATTCCTTACTCGTATTATAGAGATTTCACGACACATTTGTTCAGTGTATTAAGAATCCTAACATCTTAATTAATACTATTTTAAGTTACTTAATGAAATGTCCACGATATTTCATAATGAAAATCCATTCCAGGTGTAGACCAAACAGTACTTCCAGAAACGGAGCTCACGCCATTATTCTTACGTCATTAGCGATGTTTAGTTTTGTACAAAAAGCATATTTCAATAGCTATATCCTTATATGTATAAAACAGAAAAATGGAAGTTCATAGAGAGATATGATAACTGTAGAGAATATACAACATTTACATGTATTATATTATAAACCAGTCAAACGTTCCAAGCCACCATCTCATTAAATCACGGCCGCTCAGTTGATCGGCCGTGATTTTGTGAATTGACTCAGTATTTTGGAGCAATGAAATATTCGTTTGTTAATTTTATAATCGTTCTTCAAAGATTACTCTTCAATGTTTTAGTGATAGCATTTTAAAGCATTTCTTAGCCAATATAAAAGTTTTTTTTATAATATTCCATAGCCTATAGAGAATATTACCGGTAGTGTCTAGTTTCTTGGTCCAAAGCCTCATAGCTTTTCATCCGCTACCAGTCAGTTAGGGGCGTTTCTTCATGACATTATGTATGAGTACGAGGATAATGACGACAAACAATATTGCTGTCGCGTCACGCCATAGTCGGCTTTAATAAATTTGAATTTAAAAGGACATGTTAAACCACGTTTAAATCGTCATTAGGAGAATAGCTCAGCCATCGGTTTACCAATAGATTAATTAAATAGGTTTTTTATTATATTAATTGTGCTCATTATACCTCATATTATTATCATTTTTTTGAAAGAGAAATGCATTATAAATAATGTTGGGAGGTTTCAACTTTATTTTGAACATTTCGATAAACCAACCATTTTTAACAAAGGAAAATTATACTGGACGTAAACCAGTCATGTTTGGTCCGTAAATTGTAAGTTTTTAGCTCCTAAAATTACGACTCTGAAAAAACTTACTTTATAATTTAACATACAGTAATAATAATAATAATAATAATAATAATAATAATAATAATAATAATAAATCTTTATTGCAGTAGACAATTACATGAACTGTATTGCAAAAGCCATTACTTTTTTACATCGTTTAAACTAAAATTTTCCATTCATTCAGCCAGTCAGACATACAAAGTTGTTCATTCATTCACCAACCACTCGCCAATTAATCTGCCCCTCAGGACCGGGTGTTAATTTTGATCTGAAATGGTGGTCTCCCAGTCATAAGATAAATACTCGCCTATGCTATAGAAAGCTTTTGAGATAAGGAATTGTTTCAGGCGAGATTTGAATGCCTTTGGCATAAGTGTATTTTTGAATGAGTCTGGCAATGTGTTGACCAAATGTACACCTGCTTGTGATGGTAGGTGTCCAAAGACGGCCGTTCTGTGCTGCCAGTTCGGAGATCCCCCCTGCCTCTTGTGTTGTAATCATGAATGTCTCTGCCCCGAATCAGAGAACATTAAAAAAAAAAACAGTGCGTAGCTGTTTCGAGAATGTAGAGACAGGGGAGTGTCAACAGTTGCAGCTCTTTGAACGCTGGCTTACACGACTCCCTTCTTTTTAATTTTGAAATGATTCTGACAGCCCTTTTCTGAAGTTTGAATAATCTCGTGAAGTCTGCGCTAGTGCAGGCACCCAGAGAACTATTCCATATGAAAGGTGTGGAAAGATGAGTCCATAATACGCCGTCATCAGTACCTGAGTTTGGCAGTACTTGGATAGATTTCTCAAGGCAAATATTCCCGAGGAGAGTTTTGCGCAGACAGCCTCAACGTGGGAGTTCCAAGTCAGCCCTTGATCAAGGTAAATTCCAAGGAACTTTGTTGAATAGACTTCCTCCAATAGAGTGTCTTCCAACATGACCGATGGACCACACTCAATTTCAGTGGGTCGGAGGCGAAAATTAATGAAATTTGATTTGGAAGAATTTATTTGAAGGTTGATTTTGTTAAAATGTTGTACACATTCATTCAATTCAAGAAAAGCGTGAGTTTCCAGTTCGGTTTTTGATTTATTTCTGATGCAGAGAGAGTATCATCAGCGCACTTCACGAGTCGCCCGTGTTGTAGTGATGGGCCAATATCGTTCACGTATATCAGAAAGAGGAGAGGACTGAGAATTGAACCCTGTGGGACTCCATATCTCATGAACTTTGAGCTAGAGGCCTCACCAGAAATTTGGACGATTTGGGATCGGTCATGCCACAAATGTGGTACTCCTCGAATTCCGTATGATTCTAATCGATGTAGAAGCAAGCTGTTGTCCACGCAATCAAAGGCCAAGTAGGCCTACTATAATTTTTATCCACACTAACCTACATATGGAAACCTCAAAATATTGTCCAAAACTATTATCGCAATGAAGTCACTATTTGTTTAAACACAACTTATATTGTTCATAAACAAACATTTCTTGGTATTATAAAGTTTATGTTTCAATATCCTTCGAGTAGCCGATCCCGAACACAATTACCCGGAATGGTCGTGCAGATATCCAATCGGAATAAAAATACAACTGATCTTGAAATGATTACGATTACAACTGATATATAAAATATTTTAACTAAAGTT